>JAPTHN010000001.1:88854746-89504746 GCA_026936325.1 Platynereis dumerilii
AAATAGAAATATATGTTGAAAATGTAGCTTTTTGGAGTTGTGAAGTGTATAAAATATTGAAGTTAGTATTTTTGCAATTGTTTTTTTTTATAATGTAGGCCTATATCAACAGCTTATTGTCATTTTAGTGTAATTTGTATTATTCCATTTAAATTCTGTAATTTTGTACATGTTTTTCTTAGACTAAGTGAATTGTAAGGCCAAGAGGGCTAGCCGGGCTGGAGGTTATTTGTGAGGCCACTCAACAGAAATAAAGAATTTTCTCTCTCTCTCTATTAATAGGTAACTGCACTATTGAATAGCCTATAGTGTTGTCAACAAATTTCATTTCAAAATGCATGAGCAGGTTGACCAGGTGGAGTGTAGTTATTCAACAGACAGATCACTCCTTCATCAATGTTCATTCCTTCCTTCCTTCATAACCTTCAGCTACCTTCCTTCATCATGTATGGTCAGATCTATGGATAGGTTAAGCATTGACCACTAGAGGGCTCACTGGTGACCTGGGCAGGTCATGTCAGGGGTCAACATCCTGGCACTTGATCGCATGACGTAGCAGTCAGTTGCCGGTTGGCAGGTAAACATGGAAGTTTGATGTACAGAAGTGCATGACAATAAATGCTTTATTTCACAGTAAAAACGATGTAACAGAGCAGAAGGATGTGTGAGGTATGGAATGACAATGCTAGTGATAAGAATTAGACCAAATGTCAAGGAAATGGCAGTGTATGTACTGAGATACAGCCCTGTGAAGTCTACGACATGAAACCTCCGACGTTTCATCCTCCGACACTTCTCCCTCCGACATCCAGGAGCGGATCCATAAAATTCGGAGGGTGGGTTTAAAAATGAAAATGTACTAAAACTATCTGGAAAAAGGCTCAAGGGGGGGGGGCAGTTTTGAGCGAGTTGAACCCCCCTAAACTCTCCCCCTGGATCCGCCACTGCCCTCCGACCCGTGACAGCGTAAAAACAGAGATTTGCCTTCGGCAATCAAAAACTGCATCAACTTACCACAGGGCAATACAATGATTCCAGATCTGGCTCTTCCATTGCCAAACATCTTCCGCAAACTCTTTTCCTGGTACGGTCGGAGGACTGTGCTTGGTTTGAGATCCATACTGAAATTAAATTGACACTTTTTAATGTACACGTAATTACACTGCTTGATATCACAAACAAGCTTTAATAATGCAGAACATAGATGACAATAAATTTTCAGAAGAATAAAAAGACAATTATAAAAAAAATTGTCAGTTGACAAATAACAATATAGACTATAGAACAAAGTGAAGCAGGGCTGGAAAAAACAATATTAGATTTCAAAATTTCCAGGCAATGACATGACCGAATTCCCTACTTTTTTCAGCCATGGAAGATAGATCAATTTTATTTACTCTCATATTTAACTCTTCACAAGAATTACAAGGACATAAAATGAGAAACAAAAGGGCAGGTGATTTTTGGACTGTACGACAAAGCAGCTACTTACTTGACATTGGGATTGACTGTATCATTTCTGAAGTCATATTCGGCCAGGAGAGGAAAGTCCAGCTCAATACACCTTAAAATGAAGATGCAACATACTTCAGTCTATAAATGATCTACCACAATTTTTCATGCTGTCACAACTCATCATTTGATTACAACTGAGTCATTGAAGGGGCTCCTGTGAACCCTGCAAACAATTGTGGTATTATTTTGATTTAAACAATTGAGGCGATTACGTTGACTTGCTACATTCAATATGTCTAATGCAGCTGAAGTCTGTCAGTAGATAATTCTCCTTAATTTCGGTTGAATAAAAAAACACCACCACTATTCACTACCATGACTATAATTACCTCTTCTGCAATGTCTCCAAGTAGTTCTGATTAATCTCAAAGGAGACAACTTTCATGTCTTCCTCGTCATCCTCCTCCCTGTCCATCTTCTCATAAAAATCAAAAATATCTCCCGGAACTGTTTCCTTCTCTGTGTTGCCATTGTCCGCTGAAGTCCCGGGCTGGGGCTGGCTGTCACCTCCACCCGCTTTTTTTAACTGCAACGTGAATGAAAATATTTACAAAATTTAATTCAATTTAGTTGTTTTCAATTCTATTTTATTTTCACAAGCCAAAAATTGGCATGAACAAATCAAAAACATATATTTATTTATTATTTCTTTTAAGTGACTATGCAACATTTTCTAATTGTGATAAGACATTACAACACATATATTGTGTACTCCCTAGTATTTAAGAGAGATTCTGGTAGACAGAGAGAAAGATGGCACTATTTGACCAAATTACCTGTGATGGTTTGAGCCATAGGTTCTATATATTTTAGATGGTATAAAAGCACTTTGTTACGTTAGGTACACAGACTGCAAAGTGCCCATTTTGACTGGATTTCTTCATAATTGAAGATTTTTAAAAAACTCATATCGCAAAATAACAGGATTTATTTTATATGTCCATCCAATGTCAAATCAGATGATCAGACAAAACCACTTCTCTATTCAATTCAAGATTGCTAAACTGATGGCAATGGAGCAAAATTATGCCAATGCTTTCTTTCAAGACATTCAAACTTTGCCATTTGTGTATTGAGAACATCCAAATTTAATCTGAACAAACCTCTGCTGGTAGTTTTCCTGTAGCTCCGGTATCTTCGGATGTCTCTGTTCCTTCCAGGTTCTTCAGTCGACATTCTTGGACTACTGGATCCTTCAGCAGCCGTTGCAAGACATCCTGTACAAAACAAAGAGTTATGATTATAATTTATGAAGTTAAAACTACAGTAAACTAAATATGTTTTTATTTCTAAGATCCCAAGATATTTTCTCCAGAATACAGATCGATGGTGTAGCTCCAAAAAACTTAGTTAACTACATATATATAGTAGTAGAAGGTTCTGCAGTCACACCATCGAAATGCTGAACTGTATAGTATTTCAGAAACTTACCGGATATTGACTCTCAACGAAGTAACGACTGTGTTTCAAGACTAGTTTCAATTTGCCATAACTCAAGGTACAAAGCTGTAAAGAAAAGAAATCTTTTAATGAGGGCCTAAGGTGTCACTAATATAAAAACATTTGAACTCCATGAAACTTGTAAAAGCATTCTAACCTTAATGAACTCAACAATTCCATCAGGAATGGAGGTCTTGCAAAGGCGTCTCAAATATTCAATGATGTCATTTGTTTGAAGTCCTACAGACACAGCAGCGTACAATGAATATGCTGTTAATTTGTATTCATGGATGTGTTCTGGACGGCAGACAGGCTGTGGAAGAAAGGTATGGTGGGTGTTAAAATTTGACTTCATTAAAATTGAGAGCGACCTAATAAATTGTGTATTGTAAAGTGTGAAATGAAATTATTAACTCAAACCACCATGACAATACACTCACCTCTGCAATAGCTATCAGGAAATCATGGGCATGTTTGTAGACAGGCGAAAAGGACTCCAGGAACACATGGCCATCGGGAGTCTGAAATATTATGAATATGGAAGAAATCACATCTAACAGGAGATGGCATTGCAGTGTCGAGCTCAACTTCACCAGAGTATTAACATATTTATTAAGTCTGAGCAGGGGCGTTTGCATCTAATGCTTCTCAGCGAATATAGCAGGAACTTTTGCATCTACAGGTCCTGGCATTGAATTCAAAATCTTGATACACAGTTCTGAAATAAATGGCTACAGCATAATGACACTTGTACTTACAACCCACAATGGCCTGGAGGAGTGATCCCCTTTGAGTTGTAAGATATGTCTCAGGTCCTTTGCTCCAAATTCATCATCAGGAGCAGCTTGGCCCACTTGGTGGGAGGCACTGGTCGGTACAGCTTCACCTGTGAATAACAGAGACCAATATCATACATTGCAGTTGATCTTAAACGAATGTATGGTAAGTATTTGTTTCCAAATTAGGGAAAAAAGCCAGTCATTATCTCATTGTTCATATCAATTCCATTTGTTATGTCTTGGAAATGTAAACATGTAAAAAGATTCCTTTCAGGAAAAACAATTAACATATTAAAGCAAATCAGGTTCGAAATTAGCGGGAGTCCGTGAGTCCGAGACTCCTTTATTTGTGCCTGGACTCCCTTTTGGTACTGAGTAAGGAGTCCGTGGGACTCCCAACTTGTATCAGCTCTGTGAATAACAGCCAGATCGCGGCAATTCATACTCGGAATTTACGGCAATTGACCCTGAATGCAGCCAGCAAGTGTCAACCAATTATCCAATACAATTGACACCAATTATTTGGTTCCAGTATGATTGGCTTTATGCAATCAATTGAATTGCAATCATTAGGCCTACATTTAAGTGCTCAAGCATTAGCAAGTGTGTGAATTGAGGATTGCACTTCTTTGATTCACTCTTCAGCCCTTTCATCTCCAATGAGATTTTGAAATTATGAAGATAAATTCATTATTGAATTTGCATGGTTTTACTTAGGGCCTATCTATTTTGTATTTATTGTATGGTTTTGTTAATTTATGATATTGACAATATTTGAATTGAAACTTTTATACTGAAGTCTTGAATTGGAATGATTAGTTAATTTCCATGTTTCACTAAGAGACTGTATGCTTTTTGGATAATGAGAAACTTTTGCCATTCCAAAAAAAATGTGCTAATTCCAATTTAATATTATGGACTCCCAAACCTTCAGACGGACTCCCAAAATTTGAAACCTAGGAGTCCGTCTGACTCCCATCAAATTCATGCTAATTTCGAACCCTGCAAATTTATAAATACACACTGTCAGTGGTCAGACACTGTCATCGCTCTGAACATGTTCATAGCGTATTTGAGAAATCCTAAAGAGTGTTACAGACTGCTACTCATTCCACTTTATAACACCAGATTAATTAACAGGTCAATAATTGGATTAATTCTACCCAACTATCCGTCAGAGCATACCTGGATCTACATCCTGGGAATCGTCATCTTCTGTGAAAGCAACTGAACTGTACTTTGACTTTTTACTCTTCCGATCGCCTGAAAAATAAGGATATGAGGCAATGAAATAATTTACTGACCAACAATTATGGCTACAATTGCTTTATCAGACAAGTTGCAACTTATAGCATATAAACCTATAGATACATATGATTTTGAACCCAACAGATGGATGGATGGATGGATGATTGGGGCTTTACGTTTTATTGCACTTGGTAGGCTAATTGGGACAGGAGGAGGACACGGCAATGAGGTGAAGGATGATTGAAATAGCCATCCAACATAGGCCCAGGTGACCGGCAAGAGCTGGATTTGAACCCTAGACCTAGCGATTGGCAGCCCAGCACACTACCACTAGACCAACCCTCCCCCCCCTTGAACCCAACAGAAAAACAGCTGTAACTGTACTGTACGCAGGTACGTAGTAGTCCAGGTTATAACCATTGTCTATTGAGTATAATATTGATTGTATGAGTTTCTTTTAATTCTTTTTAGCTCTTTGCAAACGCACTCCGACATTCAAGTCTCAAAGACAAAGAGAGGAGTTAACACTTTTGTTTGCATGTCGTTCATGAACCTATCAGTATCGTAGGTAGCTGTAGGTCCTACTATGCTTGACAGTTGACGCAATGCCTGCATGCCCTGTGCAGCACTGCAGCAGCGCCAGCAGCGAAAGACAAGATATGGGTAGACGTCAGGTAGCCAATCCTTTGTGGGCCAAACGTGTATGTACAAGCTAGGTGACATTGGTGGGTGAAGGAAACTATTTACTTGACATGACAGCATGTTTGTAAATCATTGCAGGCAGTGGCGCAATCCACACCATGGCCATGCTTACTGTCAGCTGTTTGTTTACAAAAAAATTGTTGTGCATTTTGCTTTGATGAAGAGTTATTACACGACTTCTGACAAGTACTAAGGATCAAAGAGTTAGCTAAGTATACCCTGACATTCATGGACTTATAAATTAAGTAGGTTTCAAGGTAGAACCGGGAATTTTTTACCAGATCTGTCCTTGTCTCTCTTCCCCATCCGAACTACGACTGAAACTTTTCTCTCCAATGAAATTTGCCACTGCTTTCCACCAGAGGTCGCGGAAAATTAGTCCAGCACCACCACGCCACCTTCAGGTAAAACTCAAGTAAGGCCAAAAATTACTTTAGTACCAGGTAAACAAGAAAATCTTTTTGAAAAAAAGATATATGCTGGCTGTAGTGATTACGATTTCAAAATTTACAATAAGAGTATGTTTTGCCAAAAGAATTTTAAAATATGGTATAAGAGAAACTACAGATGAACCCATAATATAGTATAAGAAGCTATAAGAGGAATTATAGATGAACCCATGATAGATCTATCTATCTATCTGTCTATCTCTCACCCTCTCTATTTCTTCATCCCAAGGGGGGCATGCGATACTCTGGAGACACCAACTATACTTTTTCTATATCTCTCACTAACTAGGTCTTGAACACACACACATCATGGGTTCATCTATAAATCCTCTTATAGCTTCTTATACCTGCTCTGCTGATCTACACTAACTGGTGTATAGTATTGACTGTTATTTTTATTCCTATGACAGTTTAGCTGGAGTTGGCAAGTTCATATGGGGGAGCACAGGTTCAATATGACTCACTATCAAAGTCACTATATATGACTGTCAATGCTTAACTGTTAATCAGACATCCCTTACTGTTGTTCATCAGTTAGTCACTACCTGTTAGTCATTAAGTCCGTTGTTTTGGTAGTTACTATTTGTTAGCCACTAAATATGTTAGTTAGTCACAAACTGTTAGTTAGTCAAAAACTGTTAGTCAGTCAAAAACTGTTAGTTAGTCAAAAACTGTTAGCTAGTAAAAAAAGTGTTAGTTAGTGAAAAAGTGTTAGTTAGTGAAAAGGGGGAGTTAGTCAAAACTGTTAGTTTGTCAAAACTGTTAATTTGTCAAAAACTGTTAGTCAGTCAAAAACTGTTAGTTAGTCAAAAACTGTTTGTAGTAAAAAAAACTGTTATTCTGTCAAAAACTGTTAGTTAGTCAAAAACTGTCAGTTAGTCAAAACTATTTGTAGTCAAAACTGTTAGTAGTCAAAAATGGTTAGTAATTCAAAACTGTTAGTAGTCAAAAACTGTTAGTTAGTCAAAAACTGTTAGTTAGTGAAAAGGGGGGTTAGTCCAAACTGTTTGTAGTCAAAACTGTTAGTCAATCAAAACTGTTAATTTGTCAAAAACTGTTAGTCAGTCAAAAACTGTTAGTTAGTCAAAAACTGTTTGTAGTAAAAAAACTGTTATTCAGTCAAAACTGTTAGTAGTCAAAACTGTTAGTTAGTCAAAAACTGTTTGTAGTAAAAAAAACTGTTATTCAGTCAAAACTGTTAGTAGTCAAAAATGGTTAGTTAGTCAAAACTGTTAGTCAGTCAAAACTGTTAATTTGTCAAAAACTGTTAGTCACAAAACATTTAGTGAAAAACAGTTAGTGAAAAACTGTTAGTCAAAACTGTTAGTAGTCAAAAACTGTTAGTCAAAACTGTTAGTAGTCAAAACTGTTAGTAGTCAAAAACTGTTAGTTAGTGAAAGGGGGAGTAGTCACAACTGTTATTCAGTCAAAACTGTTATTTGTCAAAAACTGTTAGTCAGTCAAAAACTGTTAGTTAGTCAAAACTGTTTGTAGTAAAAAAAACTGTTATTCAGTCAAAACTGTTAGTAGTCAAAACTGATAGTTAGTCAAAAACTGTTTGTAGTAAAAAAAACTGTTATTCAAAACTGTTAGTAGTCAAACTGTTAGTCAGTCAAAACTGTTAATTTGTCAAAAACTGTTATTCAGTCAAAAACTGTTTGTCGTCAAAAACTAAGTCAAAAATGGTTAGTTAGTCAAAACTGTTGGTTAGTCAAAAACTGTCAGTTAGTGACAAACTGTTAATTAGTTACTAATTGTCACTAACTGTTAGTCAGTCACTGTTAGTCAGTCACTGTTAGTCAGTCACTGTTAGTCAGTCACTAACTGTTAGTGAGTCACTAACTGTTAGTTAGTCATGTAAGTCAGCTAGTCCTTAACTGTTAGGAAACTGTAAGTTACTAACTGCTAGTCCCTGACTGTTAGTCATTTTGTCCCTAACTGTTGTTCATCAGTTGGTCACTACTGTTAGTAAGTCACTGTTGTTAGTCACTTACTGTTAGTAAGCACTAACTGTTGTTGATTCACTGTTTGTTAGTCTTGAACTGCCAGTTAGTCACTAACTGTAAGTCACTAACAGTCGTTTAATCACCCCAAGGATGTGCCACCCAGAAATTGGACCTATAAATAGAACAAACTGCTCTCATTACTATTCACCCCCAATTGTTACAACTCACCCCCAATTATTTCAGGTCCTGCAACAATTGTATCTGCACCAATTGGTCGATTAATGAGTGGCAGGTGTACTTTTACATCAATGCAACAATATTAAGTATTTGTGATCATAAGATATTTTGTAATGCTCTAGCTGACATTACTAAATGGTGGGGACCAAACTGGTTGACACTTTTCCGTATGGGGCAATCAGTATAGTATGCTGGCTGTATAGCCAATACTGTACTATAACAAATCTTGTCCTAAAGTTCAAGAAGCCAGCATAAAAACCTACTACTACTACTAACCAGGTAATTATTAGTTATTACTTATTAGGGGGCCACCATTTAATCTTAAAAGGGGAGGAGGGGGCTTGGTATTTTTTGAAAATAATTAATTGCTCGCTCAGTTTTGGTGAAATTAATAAATTCATTTTTGGCAGTCTTGAAATAAATAATTTCTTTTGGTGGGGGTATTTCTTAACGAGGTGTTGCTTGATTTAGGAATGGATATTCACAGACTTCGCACGCGTGAAATAAATAATAATGGTCACCGTTACCGTGAAATAAATAATTTCCCGCCAAGGAAAACTCCAAGCGGACCAAGCCCCCCCTGATTTCTAAATGGTTGCCCCCTATTAAATATTGATACATCCAATTAAAACATTAATTACTATAGAGCCAGGGCCATCTGGAGAACGAAATAATCAGAAAACTACTTGGACAATTAAATTGACAGTATGGGGGCGACCATTTGGGTTCGCTGGAAGTTTTCCTTGACGAGAAATTATTTATTTCTTGGAAACCAATTAAGGCAGTATTTTAATTAAAGCGTGCATTGCCATGCAAAGTTCCCGATTATTCATTCCTTAATCGAGCAACACAACATCTTGTTAAGAAATATCCCCCACCAGGAATTAATTATTTAAAGACTGCCTAAGACGGATTTTATTTATTTCCACAAAATGAGCAAGAAATTATTTAGTTTAAAACTCCCCCCCCCCTTTCCCTGGGATATTAAATATTCACCCCCTACAGAACTGATTCACAGCCAAAAAATAATTATTTCAATTTTTACACTGGAGCTGACATATATGACAGAAACAAAATCAATACTTTATTTTACTTGTTTATTGTTAACTTAACATGCTGGTTTTAAATTTTACAATCTTTTAAATTGTATCAAATTAATATCATATCATAAATAAACGTTATAAATATCAATTATATCATCATTAATGAAAGATCATAGAAGGCACAGCAAGTTTGTTACCTAAGATTGACAGAAATAATAAGTAGAAGTAAATGATCACGTAACTTAATAGCTCTAAATAGAGGAAGCTTTTATAGGAAAATAGATTATACAATATTTATATCATTATACTTCTTGTAAATAGCTAATTTTTTTAACATGAACAAGGTCTTCACAATCACTTACTCGGATCACAGAAAAATTCAGAAAGCTGAAAGAATTTTGCAGGCAACATTGCGTAAAACACTAAGAAGAGCATAATAGCCTATACTTGTATAAAATTTCCTTTAAATATATCATAAATACAACCATGCAATATAGCTGATTATAATTCATACAGGAGCATGCATGCAATCTTAAAATTCCCATAATTCTAAATGATATGATTAATCTTCTTTTAAAAATTATTACTGAAAAAATAATCAGTAAAAAGCACTGCATCATAAATAGTTATTAATTAAACAAATAAATCTTAAATTCTAACCTTTCTTAATTAGGTCTTCCTTGAAAATTTTACCCAATTCAGCAAAGAAAATATATAGCCCACTGAATTTTGAAGAACAAAAGCAGAAGATAAAGAGATTCAATAGCGTCTCTTGAATGTAAAATTTATATTCTAGCAACCTTATTATAATGAATGATAATAATTTTTACAACCAGATTCAACTTCAAGCTCACACAGGATAAATCACAATATAAATTTCAGTCACTGCGGTCATAAATTAACAACATTGCATGATGATCATTGGCAAGAAGGATAATTTGATTAAGTACATTTATAAAAGAATGACAACTACGGTCGAATAATTTGCAGGTCTATACTTTGTGTTTGATTATCATCCAACACAAAATCCAAAATTATACGATCATAGGTCCTGATCACCGAAATTCTGCTAATGTCTAACACTAGCGTCTTTCAGTGTGATTCCATAAATTTTTTTTTTAATCCTAAACATTATTCTGCAGAATCTAGTTTGACAAAACCTGATCAACAAAAATGAAGTAGTCTTATCGACCTAGTTTTAAAAAAAGATACATTTTTGATCTAATATCAGAGAGGATCAAAACCTAATTGTGCCTGGTTTGGCAGTATGGAATTCATTCGCAGTCACAAACAGAGCATGTAGAGCGTTATCATTAACAATTTAAGAGCAAATTATACACATTGATTGCAAACAACAAAATAGTTGTTTGTCCAACAACAATGACATGCACTAGCTGTTACAATTAATAATAATTGCACACTGCACAACAATTAAGCAAATTAAATCAACGAGTATTCTCTCAATATTCTCTCAATACTATAAACAAAGATGGCCTTAGCACATTGACCACCTTAGTGTATTTTTGTTAATACTTTATAGTTTATTACATCTGCCGAATGCAACATATTTATACTGTTGAATTTTAATTTTAAACATCATGTGAAACAACTAAGTCTAAGAGTGCAAGAACTCCCCATTATCGTGAATCCAAATTAAAACATTTTTGGAAGGAAGCATTAATGTACAATGTGTTCATAAATACAGCATGATTCTGCTTAAATAATAATAAATTGTGCTGTCTACGATTCAGCGTGCTTTAAAATGTGATAACCAATCATAACTGACATGCATGGAATAGCAATGTTAATATAGCCGGTTAAGATGAATGTAACCTATTTGCACAACCAAATAATATCGATACTTCCCCAACAAAATATAATATTTCCCACATGCATTTAGTCACTTACACAGCAAGTTAGTAAGCATGCAGAATTAGGTATTTCTTGTGGATGCAATATGCTTCACAATTGAACTAATTTGAAGTGTCAGGGTTCCAATTGAATAGCTGGCATAAAAGAGAATTCATTAATTAATTTAAGTTTTAAATTGATATATTTTCCCCATACAGAGAGTGACAAGCTTGATCAGCTAATTACAGATCGTCACTCATGTTTCAACAATTCCAAATAATATTTCAATCTTGATAATCACTCATCATTCTATCATTTTGATTATACTTCACAATCTACGTCGGGATGCTTCATAAAATCATAGATCACACGAACAAACATTCAATACAATAAATATAAACATACTCAGCTTAAATATTTTGTAAATTTGTAAACGGGAACGTTATAAATTATGGAATGCTGCAATCAATTAAAATAAAGTATTTCTGATACCTCCAACCAACCAGGAATAATTTGAAGTATACCAATAACTAATTGATAAATGACGGAATGTACCCATAAAAACCTGAAGAAATGGAATATGAAATGCAAACAACCTTCAAACAAATATTTCACTACTGTCAGGTGCACTCTTCTCCTTAGATTCTTTACTAGGTGTGTTGTTATTAGTCGCTGTGTCGGGTGACTTTTCGAAGTCTACAGAGTCATGAGGGAGCTGCCGGGATGACTCAGTGTCAGTGTCTTTCAACTCACGGCCATCGGCCTTCGAAGATTCTCTCTCGGAGATGGGGTGTCCTACAGATTTCTTTCCATCGGTGGAGTCTTTAGGAATTGTTTTAGCAGCTAACACTGATTTACTTTCAGAATGGCTTTCAGAATGAGATTTCTTTTCAGTTTTGACGAACTTCATTGGATCCGAGGCGTGATTTTGGAGATTGATGGATTGGATTTGGCGGGTGACTCGTTCGCAGGGTTCTCCCGCCAAGAGATCTTGAACTGAGAGAACCGAGAGGTGTGAGGGAGGTGGCACAACAGGAAGACGACTTGTTGTTTTGGCTGCGGGTTGGAGTCTAAGTTGGGCAGTTGAAGTCTGAGGAACGCCTAGAATGGCACTTTCAGAATACCTTCTTAAGTTTTTCTGCTCTGGTTGAGAGCTCGTACCATGATTTGCTGCATCATTTGCACAAGGCGCACTACCAGCTGCATTGGAAGAGGGTTCCCGACTATCAGCACTGTCTACTGGTTGACTGCTCGCAGCGTTTAGTCCATGTTTTTCACCAGGAAGAACTGTCTGTTTCGATACTGACTGTTCCTGTTTAGGAATCGACTGTCCAGCAGCAGATTGATCAGTGACAGACTTTTCAGTGACAGATTGCTCAGGAACAGTAGGTAGAGCAGAATCGTCACTGTACATCCAACCGTCTTCTGATGCAACATCTGACTCATAGAGATCGCTGAAGGAATCTCCCCTTTCCAGGTGAGAATCTGAAATCAGAATGCGCATCACATATCAATAATGTCATTTGGACTGACTTCAATAACTGCTTACCTCTGCCAAATTAGGTGACATCACATAAACCACATAATGTACTAGAATCACAGAGATCTATGACTAGAATTCTTATGAAACCTAACCTTCACAATAGGCAGGTAAAGACAAAATCTTGAGATACAGCAAATAATAGTTGAAACCAAAGTTCTGGAGATTGTGTGTCACAGTCACGATACTTTGGCACAGTTTTAAGAGTAAACACGGTTGACAAGGGATAGGCCCAAAATTCAAAGAAATCCAAAAGACATTTCAAACCAGACCTAGAGTCATTTAAACAAATTGACCTATTCAAAATATTTTCTTTGATGTAAAAAATGTAAGACAGACAGACAGACAAATTCTTTATTGACCTGTGTAAAAAATATACACCCAGCCCTATATGGGCTTACAAGTCATCAAAATAATTCAAAAGTAACTTTAACAACAAATTTTCTGGAAACTACAATATTAAAACATTTACAATCACATATTTACAATATTAAAACATTTACAATCACATATTTACATTATTTAAACAACAAACTTCTTCTTCTATGGAAAGCTTTAAACAAATATTCTGCAGTAAATTTAACTAAATCCTTGGACATCAACAACTTATTTTCTTGCAATGATAAAAAGTAAAAATCTACACAATAATCTAAAACACGAGTTAAAAGTAAATTACGTAAATCGTTATAAGTATTACAATGGAACAAAAAATGATTTTCATCTTCTAGAACATGATGGGAACAAAATTCACAAACTCTATATTCTAATGGTATATCATTGTAACGTCCTGTCTCTATTGCTAATGGTAAAACACCGAACCTAAATTGTGAAAGAACAGACAAATGACCTCTATCATAAATTTTATATACATAATCCTCAGTACCAAATGTAGTTTTAAATTCTCTGTAAGTTCTTAATTTTGGCATGTTAGTTACTTGATTTTTCCAGTTGGTTTTATAAATTTCCATCAGTTGACGTTGTGCATTTTCTAGGTTAATAGGTAAATTTTCTACAAAATTTTGAGTAAGATTCAATTTAGTGAATATTTGTAAAACCTCATTACTCCAATTTCTCTTGTTAATTTGTTTATCAACTTCAAACACTTGCTTTGTCAGTCTGTTTTCATCCATGTAAACAAGTCTATTCCAAAGACGTAGTATTTCAATATGACGTCTAGTTTTTGAATCAATCCATCCCATATCGCCTTTAAAAGCATGTTTCGGGGTAAAACTATTCACACCTAGAAAAAATCGTATTGCCCTATTTTGTATTGCTTCAGGTTTAGAAAAGTCTTTGTAGCCCCAAACTCCCGAACAATAATCCATAATAGGAACAACACCTGAATCAAACAATTTACTGTATGTTTTAAATCCTAAACCTTTCAATTTGTAAACTTTGTTTTGGATACTTCCAAGGGCTCTTCCAGCCGAGTTGGCAAGGGCAGTTGATGTAACATTATAATCAAGACATTCTTCTAAGATTAGTCCCAGATATTTATAACTTTTTACAATTTCAATTGATTCATTTCCATAGGTAAATTCACAGTTGCTAACATTTAGACCTTTATGTCTAAAGTGGACAATTTTTGTTTTACCAATATTAACTTTCATTTGCCATTTACTACACCACTGATACATTACATCAATCATTTTCTGTAAATCACTTTCAGACTCAGCGATTAAGGCCAAGTCATCTGCATACATAAGGATACTTAATTTAACATTGTCTGTAACATCTACACCCATTTCTAAATTTTTAATATCTAGAGCTAAGTCATTAATATATAAACCAAAAAGAGTAGGGGATAATGGATCACCTTGTTTAACCCCTGAACCTAACTGAAATGTGTCTGTATTAGCATTATTAAGATTTACTTTAGCTACTGGGTTGGTGTATATACATCTTATGGCGTTGAATAGTTTTCCACCAAACCCCTGTTTCCTGAGTTTGAAAAAAAGTAGTTCACGATTAACTGAATCAAAAGCCTTTTGTAGGTCTATAAATGCGACAAAAGTTGAGCGTTTTTTATTTATTCTATTTCGAATAGTACTAGTTAAGCTATAAAGATGGTCTGAACAAGAGCGTTTTGGTCTAAAACCATTTTGTTCATCGACATATATATCATTAACTTCTGCTATCTGTAACAATCTGTTATTGATGATAGCTGAGAATAATTTAAAAATACATGACATTAGACTTATACCTCTGTATTGTAGTGGTATTCGTGGATCTATCATATTTGATTTTGGAATTGGTTTGATGATAGCCATATTCCACTCACTAGGCATGATGTTACTAATGTATATTTTATTAAATAGAGATAAGAGTAATCCATTTGACAACCCATTTTTAAAAATTTCGTATGGTATGTTATCAACTCCCATGGATTTATTTAATTTTGTCTTTTGAATCACTTTCTCTATCTCTCTAATCTCAATTAAGTTTTCTTGATCATAAATTATAGGTATTTCATTTTCATGATCTTGTAAATATTCAATACATTCGTTATAAAAATTTAAATCAAATGTATCCACAGATTTAGGATTGTACAGGTTTTTAAAATCATTTTTCCATTGCAGTAATACTTCTGCATGTTCAGTTATTACTTCATTTTGATTATTGATCACTTCTTCAGGAATTTTATTTCTTTTCTTGGGACCTAAATTTTTTAAAGATTTCCAAAATTCTTTTGGATTTTCAGTATTTAGATTTTCAATTTGTATGATTTTATTTGTAAGATTTCCAGAATAATATTTGAGACTGCCTAACTTACCCAAGCAGATGGAAGGCAAGTCGGATGACACAGAAATATCATCGTCATTTTCAGCACCAACCCCAGGAGTTCTTGGAGGCAGATTCTTCTTGAATTTTCGTTTTCTGTGAACCTCTTCAGATATCTCCTCCAGCTTCCCTAATGCTTCCCTGTAGTTTTGTTTGGCTAATTGGAGAGCGAGTTGAATGTCTTCAACATTTTGTTTCTCTTGCTGAAATGCAAGAAACAGATAACATTAAGGCTTGAATATGCATCACAATATATATGAGATATATGAATTATTTTATGGAAATTTTAGAGGAGAAAAAAGATTATTCAATCCAATTTCAGTATGACCAAAAGGCAGGAAAAGAAATAGGATATTGGGGCAGCTATGAAAGAAAATTTTGCTTTTTCTTGGTGTGATAAATTGAGTAGTGTGAAGCAAAGTATCAAATATCTACTTACTGCTAGCATGTATTCTGCCCTTTCTTTGACTTCATAGTAAGGCCTGCAATAGAACATATAATAACTACAGTAATTAAGAAGCATCATAACTTGATAGTCTATGAATAAACATTTATCATCGAATCTCCTGCAAAAAGGCAGGACAAAAGACACTGTTTACAGATGTCAAAAGCAGAATCACCATAAAATATATGTTCCAAACGTCATGAATGTGAAATTTGGTATTACACTGCTGCATCATCATCACATGTCATTCAATACAACTGAACACACCACAGCTATTGCCACGAGAACTCAAATTTGTGAGTTCACTCACCTCGATCTGGGAATACTTCGGTGCCACTCTTTTTCCATTTCCTTCAGTTTATTGGAAATCTCCGCGCACTCAGATGCTCTCTTCATGTGTTCCTCTTCGCTCCTGGCCTTTTCCACTTCAGACTCCATGAACTGAAACAGCAAACACTTTTATAAATATAGTTCATTTATGCATTTAAATCAAAAGCCTGTGAGCTATTACCTCGTATCTGTGCTAGTCTATGTGGCAAGGTTAAATTAACAAACAAATAGATCCTCAAATTCTGCAATTTGAATCATGTTACATTGTGAGGATCTGGATGGACAGTGCAGAAATGAATGTAATTCCTGACTGAACACAGTCTGCTCTAAAGGCAGTTGAACGCAGTGAGGCTGCAGACTGACGAAATTCAAGTCAAATTGGGTATCGAATTGGCTTCTACTAGTTCTAGGTCAGTGGGACTGCTGCCTTTCAGGTCCACGCTGATGCTATCTCAGGTCCGCGCTCAGTAGGACACAGCAGGAATGAGCTGGGCAGAATCAGAAATGCATGTAAGCGAGGAAGTGAAATAGAACATCCCTAGTGAAATGTTGTAGCCTGCTCCCTCACGCTCGCAATTCCATTCCAGGGCTAGAAAAAATGTCAATTTCATGAAGTACAACAAAATTTCCCAAGAAATGCCGCAGTTTAAGCAATAACCTCTTTGTCACAAATGTTGACCTTTGTTTAAAAATATCCAGTGAGTTGTCAAGATTTCCAGGAAATTACATGCCCGATGTTCACTACTTTTTCCAGGATGTTCCATTCTAAAATATCTTTTATACTTTACACTGTCCATGACTTGTACCATTCTAGAAATCTAACACAATTGAGGGCTGCCGATATGTAGCTTAGCAGATGCTAATATGGCACATTCTTTCCGTAAGTAATAGGCTACAGTCAACATAATATTCTTGTTTAAATAATGAGCAACATTTCAAGGATTAATCAAAAGTACCAGTCACCACCAGTCACTCACCTTGGTAGTAGCATGGTTGAGCATCTCCTGCCAGGCAGAATCAAAGTCTCTTCTATTGCCATCAGGATCCGTCACCCTCTCTTCCGCTAAGGCCACCATTTCTCGAGCTGCCTTGTAAATACTGTTTGCTCGCTGGTACTTCACCACAGAGCGTTGCGCTTCGGCCTGAGCCTAAAATAAATGAAGAATTATCATAAAATCACCAGACAACAAAGAGATTTATGACAGCAAGCAAATAGTTTACAGGTTAAAATTAAATCATCAAATTACAATAAGCATCAGAAAAACTTTATAAGCAATGTTAGAACAAATAAAATATTTAACGGAAACTCCAGACTAAAACAATTACTCAGCTTTTTTAAAAAGTCTTTTATCTCAATAATGAGGCTCTGGCAGATTTTTTTGTGCTGCAGTTATGAAAAATTTAACACATTATCACGCAATAATATTCACCTTTTGTAAATCTTTTAACATAGCAAAGTAGGGTCGCACTTTCACCACACATTTTCCAAGCTTTTTGTATAAGAGATTCAACTCCTTGGTAGACTCAGTCAAGAAACTTCTGAACTTAGTTCTGGCATGCTGAAATAAAATGAAAACAATTCAGTGTTGATAAAATATGCACTCATTTCAAAGAGCTCCGCAGTTCAAATCAATGAAAATTATCAATGAAAATTATAGACAGGATCAAACATATTTTAAATCAGTAAACTTGGGACATTTTCTTACCTCCAGTTCGGATTCGAGTTTGTTAATTTCTCCTGATGCAAAATTGAGGCGCTCCAACTCGGCCTGTGAAAAGAAAGAAAGCAATGTCAGTCATGAAAATTACTTTGAAGTATCACAAATTGACAATCCTCAATACTTGATCATGTTGACCAATCTATATACATATATAAAATTCACCTCCCCATATTCCCTTTGTAACGGGTCTTCTCAGCTATGGCCTGACTGACAGTCATAATATTTTACCCCTGTGTCCTTTTATGTCCAGACTGTGTTCTTAAAGCATCAAATTTATCAAAACTTCTGAATTGTTAATTATACAGAGCTAAAACAGATACACCCCCCCCCCCCCAATACAGCAGCAGCCATGCACTCGCAGCCATGGCAGTGGTTTCACTTTTATTATGAACTTTAAATACTCTGAAAGAAAGGAAGGCAGAAAGGAAGTAATAATGGGAGGAAGCAAGCAAAGAAGGCATGAAGGAATGCAGAAATTCAGGAAGGAATTAAGGAAGGAATTGGGCTGCAATTAAATAAGCCACTCACAATGAGTGTATTGGAGAATCCCCCAAATGAAGAATTAGACACACCATATAGAAAGAACGAAGGAAGGGAAGGAATAAATGAAGCAAGGAATTTAGGTATGGAATGAAGAATTTACAACGCTATAGAAGGAAGGGGGAGGGAGGGAGGGAGGGAGGAAGGAATGAAACAATGGAGGAAGGCGATAAGGGAGGAAGGAATGAATGAATGAGGGAAGAAATGAAGGTATGAAGTTGGCCTAATGCATGAAGGAAAGAATGAAGGAAGGAATAAAGGAAGGCGGCAATTAAAGTAGTAAAAATGGGGAAAAGGAAGATGGGAGGAAGGAAAGCAAGAAGATAGATATAGATCATAAATAGATTGATTGATAGATATACAGATAGATCTCCATCAATGGATCAACACATCCTTATAGATAGACAGACAGGACATTGGTAGATACATTGATTATCTATTTTCAAGTGCCTAATGTGCTTGCACTTTATTTTCCAATCCAATTCTATTTCATGACTTCTGCTTATCACTCAAAAATCTATAGATTGTAGTGTTGTTTTCAATTCATTTCAGGACCATAAACAGATATTTTTTTTAACATTTCGTAGAACCCACTGCCATGCATATTAGCAAGGTCAAGAAAATAAAGAAGGACAATGATTGTATGAGAGAGGCACAATAGGCCTAATATGGCAATAATAAAGGATCGTAGACAAGAGAACGAAGAAACAAATGAGAACGGCTGATTGGGCCTTTGCATCGCATTTATGCACTACATACATTGATAAGAACACGAGAACTTCACCCCAATCAGGCAAAGCAAAATTGAAACTTCTGTCCAGCATAGGCCTATAGGCCTAGGTCCAGATGCATGGGGATTCAGAAGCAATTTTTTTTTTCATTTGCCATAAACACTCATTAGAGAAATCATGTTGACATGTCTCCTGATTGGGTAAAAGAATCCGCGGATTCAAAACCGGCCTAACGCAGATTTAGGTGCTATTGCTGTAACCACTGAGCAACTGATATTTTGAAGAAGTGAGAGATTGATTGGTGATCTTGGATTGGAACTGTAGTTGCATGGAATAGATACTGAATTGAAGGCCCATGAGAAATTAAGTAACACAAAGAGTGGACACAGTTTATAAGAATTTATTGGAAAATGTTTAGTTGTGAATGACATGACATAATTGTATCAGGGTTTATTGTATTGGACTGGTGCAGTCATGGTGTTGACAGTCAGTGGTATGTGAGCAACTGCTCTGTGAGGAATAACGTGATTTGTGTTCTTTAAGGATGAAATCAGTGTCAGTACTGTAAGAGGGTTTGAGGGAATTGTCAGTCGTTTGATGAACTCCTGCGGATTCATGGGATAGGGTGGGGTTCGAAATGAAGAATGGTCCGTTTACTTTGATGGCAGTGATGATGGATTATTTTGTAGTAATGTTGAAGTGGGTAGCCTGAAATGACAGAATGCGGATACATGAGTGGTTGTATTGCAAGGGTGAGAAAGGCGCAACTTCAGCTACAAGAAGCATGTGGGAAACTTTAGCCTCACAAAGCATGTGGATGATGGATTATTTAAAGAATGAGCTATACCATTGCATAAATGAAAATGTGCATTGCAGATATGTTTTGTAACTTACGGGATTCGTGTGTAGTATAACAGCGTGATTATTGTGAGATGCTTATCCATGAAGGGATATATATAGCATTGATACTTTTGTCCGTCACAACAGTTTTGGAGACAACAAGATGACTGTTTGGCTGTACATGTTCCTTGCAGTGTAATGTTCATCTTTTCCGGGGACGGTTTTCATGGTTATCTGTGAGGTGGTGGAACAATTGGATAGGAAGCTGTATGAAAAGAACAAATTGTAAGTTGAAATGTGTGGCAGATGAAAACTTGAAACATAAGACGTATGGACGGGCTTCACAGCATGATAAGTTCTGTAGTTCTGATATTGTTATAGTTATTTCTGGAAAAGAGTTCTTGACTGTTGCTTACCTTGAGAAGTTACCAATGTCTGGGCTCTGTTCAGAGCTTATAGGTTCAGTCGAAGCATGCAGGGTGTGGATCCTTGATAAAGGCATTTCTGGAATTGCTGGATGTATCAATCTCCCGAGAGATGTGTATAGGATGGTCCTGTGGAAAGAAAAGGAAGATTTCAATAGGCAATTGCGGATTGCAGAAGGGGACTTTCACAATTGTATTATGTATTGCAAAAGTTTTTCTAAAATTTCATGTTCTTTACTTTAGTTGAAGTGCTAGATTTGTGAGATAAGGTTATGAATATAAACTTTTTCCTTTCTGTGAAACTCACCAGGAATGCAGTGGCAGACAGGTTGCTTGTATGTGCTGTATGGTCTGCATTTAGGCATGCAAGCACATGATGCGAGATGATGATGATATTGTGTTGGACATACTTCTTGAAATGCTGGGGCTGTATCGCTCGGCAGCAGCGGGGGATCTTGCGCCTGTAGTTTAAGAAATGGAACTGCATAATTTCAGGTTATAATGAAGAAGTTCTAGAATATTTGAAATCTTTTCTAAGCACCTTCAACAGTAATTCTGTGATTTTTAGACTGAATAATTGTGGGGTTATTTTGCTGTAAGTTTAATTTGGACTGAAATCTGTTCAATTTTTAGAGTTGCTTGCTTGAGCCTGGAACTCTATTGTGAGAGGAAGGATAAGAAGGCTTGTCATCACTGGTGGTCACACTGTTGCGGCAATCGTGTTCAAACTGAGCATACAATTTCAACAAAATGTATCTTGCTTCCATCAATTTTTGGTAGACTGCCATGACAGTGAATATTTTATATCTGAAACTTAAATGTTCATTTTTGGTGGGAATTTGAAATGTCTAGCTGCAGTGATAGCAACAGCAGAAGCATCTGGCACATTCAGTGTTTACAAATCCAAGAGAAGGAATGAAGGAAGGATGGAAGGAAATAAGGAAGATCGGAAGAATGAAAGAATGGAAAGATGAAAGGAAGGAAGGATGGGAGGGAGGAAGAAAGGAAAAGAGGGAGGGAGGGAGATGAAAGGCGGGAGGGAGGGAGGGAGATGAAAGGCGGGAGGGAGGGAGGTAAAGAGGGAGAAAGAGAGAGGTGGAGGAAGGAAGAAAGAGAGGGAGGACGGAAGAGAGTGAGAAAGGCAAGGGGGAAGGGAGAAAGGAAGAGAGGGAGAAAGGAAGGTAGGGAGGAAGGATGGGAGATAGATATGTAGATAGATAGATGGAGCCGTACAGAAAAATAGATAAGCTAATAGGAGATCTTTATGGATAGATATTCTGTCTACAAGTAAGACTTAGTGTTTTCAGTTATTTTCTATCTATCTATCTTTTTATCTATCCGTCTGTGTTGGTGGCTATGATCTGCATATTGTCCATTTATTTATCCATCCGTTATCTGTAAACTTCTGTATTTATTGATTTATGTATTTTAATATGTATTTATATGAATTAGTTATGAACCTTTTACAGCGCTTGCTGTTCAGTATGAAATCATTTTATTAGTTGTTTAGACTGTTGTGGCCATTGAAAGCAAAAATGAATTTTCAAAGGACGATGGAAATGAACAGTGATTAATTTAATTACGATGTAGGGTACAGGCAAAACTCAATTAATATATGTAACACACTTGATGATATAACAGGTTATTACTTCTTTTAATGTAACACTGAAGCATTGAACTTGGATTATTTAGAAGTGAGTGAGTGAGTTTGTGTTTTACGCCCCATCATGGATTATTTAGAATGATGCTGTGACATGAGTAATTACTTCTGTGAAACACTAACCTGAGCATATTCATTTGTTGTAGTTCTTTTTCTTTGACGCATCAAGTTTGTTTGCTGTCCTGCAATGGTTCTATCTGTGTCTGTTGTTTTGCATCTGTAAATGAAAGAAGTTGTGGAATGTAAAGGAAGTTTGTTAAAAGTTTCAAGAGTTGCTTGAATGACAACAGTCAATTAATTAAGTTATTGAGGCAGTGGTACTGATTGACGTAGGAGGTATTTTCTACTAATGTTTGGACTGTTATTCAGGAGCATGGATAATTGGATTTTCCAGCAAATTGTTGATGAGGAAGCAAACTCCAAAAGCACTATCTATAGCACTCGAATGAGACAGACCATTTGCAGTTAAGCTGGTAAAGGTAAATTTAAATAGGTGTGTGACGTGATAATGTCAATTTTGAAGGACAGCAGGTTTTTATCTTCAAATTATGTAGATTACATCTTTAGGGTATAATCGCAGGTATAATTACATAAGACATCAGAGGTTATGCCAAGTTGGTTTACTGTGAAATTTGACAACGATTTCTTGACACTAAAGGTTGATTGGAAGATGTAGTTTCAAAGTGCTACTGTGTCCCATTGAAACTTACTGTGTTGATTGAAGTTGTTGATGTTTGTCAACTGTTGACTGTAGTGCGTGGAAACAGCGGAGGCTTCAACAGAGTGGCAGTGATCAGGGGAAAATGCTGTCTGAAATTAGAATTGGAATACTCTTAATATAGTTAAGTTATGTGTAACAATAGTTATTGTTTAATATGTGAATGTTGCAGCAGTACTGGCAATGTTCCATTGTCTTATGTGGGGGCTTCTTTCTTGAAATAAATGAGAAAGCGTGAAATCTATTGACAAATTGTGGAATAGAGTAACAGTTGTATGATTTAACAAACAAACAAGTGAAGTAGCAAATAAATAACAAAACAAGTAAGGAAACAATCAGATAATGTAACAAACAAATAACGAAACAAACAAATAAAGAAACGAACAAACGAACAAACAAAAGTGATAAATTTTCCTGTAATGCATAACAATGAAGGGCCAAGTTGAGCAACAGAGCTTTTAATGACAGTGTGATTTACAGTCTATGTATCTGAGGTGTGTAGTTGTACAGATATTGGTTTGTGGTCAGACCATGCGCTTTCAAGGACCGTGACATTGACATTTGGTATATTTGAGTAAACTAAATCAAGACAAGATCCATGGTCTGTGGTGGCACTAGATACTATTTGGGAACACGGGACCTTTGCAGCTAACCATGAAGTGAATGTTTCATATTGTGTTGTTCCAAGTGGCAGGTTGAAATCACCAATAATGATAAAATTGCTGTCTGACAAGTGATTGAGAACAGCAGTGGTAAAATGGGCTTGGAGGGCTGACAACAGAGGTGTTGATGGTTTCTTATAGCAAATGTATAATGCAACATTTACTTCATGTAGCCTCATAGACATACTTTCAAATGATGTAGTAGAGTAAGTTGTGATTGGAGTGGTATGCAAATGGTCTTTTACATATGTGACTAGGCCATGATGTGGGCGTCCTGACTGAGATTGTGCATCACATCTTATGATGTTATAGGAAGGTAAATGAAAAACATCATTCGGATCTGTTTGCTGGAGACGAGATTCAGCAATTGCAAGAACTTGAGAGGAAGTTAAATTGTGATCATGCTTCACATCCTGGATGTGATTGTGTAGGGAACGTACATTTTGAAAGGTCACACAGAAAGTGTTTGATGGCAAGTTAAACAGAGGAGTAAATGTGAATTGCACTTGTGCTGATGTACGCATGCGTTCCATTTCTTCTACAACTTTTTCATCTACGCTGATTTTGTGAGCATTGAGGGATAGGATTTGCAAATTATTAATATTTGTAACACGACTGAGTGCAACATAATGAGAGTGGTTGTTCTTGCGTTCGCTGAATTGCACAACTACACGTTCCATGGTAGCTCCTTGTGCTTTGTGTATGGTTTTCGCTGTAGCAGCTCGTAATGGAAATTGGGTACGGGAAATGCGTTTTGCATCACGGCCATAGGAGAAATGGATTGTGGTTGCGAATATTGGAGTCCAAGTGTGTTGTATGGAGTTTGTGTAATAATGACGATACTGATTGCGTGTTGATTGGCCAATACGTTCTACATCAAAAGCAACCCATATGATGCTTGGTAATGGAGTTGTTGTCAGGTATGTCAAATGTTTCACTATGCATGAAGTTCCATTCACCAGACCATCTTCCAAGAGTATGTTGGATGTGATATCATATCTCAGGCCAATTGCGATATAGAGATATCTTGGAATGTTGCCTGTAGCTGATGAGCAATCTGGTAGGCGAGCTAACGTAGCTTGTTTGACAGCATTGCTGAAGTCGCCATGCACAACATCTTTGGCTTGGATAATGGCTTTTTCAGTAGTGGCATTTTGGTAGACGGTATGGTTGAAGCTGTCAACTAGGGCATTTGTAGGGTAGAGATGTGGAATTGCATGGTCAGTTACTGAATTGGGTGGAAGCACTCTTGATGATAAGGTCGCTATGTCGTGTGGTGTATGTTTTGCTTCTCGCAGGCGATTCAGGAGTTCTGCAAATGTGCGGTTGTCTCTTTGCCGCATAATGGTGACCAATTCAAACATTGTGAAATTATCACGCCAAATGTTACTTGCCAGACTTCCATAGGTGGTATTGGCGTCTTGGAAGATCCAACGATCCATCACAGGTTGTAATTGGTACAGGTCACCTATCATGATAACATGAATGCCACCGAACAGGTCATTGTTGTTTTTGATTTCTTGTAATCGACAATTGACAATATTGAGCATTCTGGAGCCAACCATTGATACTTCATCTATCATTAAGGCACGGAGATTACTGTATTTGACACGCAAGGTGTTCAGGGTGTCTGCACTAAGAGGTTGGTAGGAGCCATTGCGATTGGGTGGAATACGGAATGCGGAATGCAAGGTGGAACCATTGACCAAAAACGCAGCTTTTCCTGTAGGTGCACATATTAGAACAGTTGTGGCCTCTGGATCTGTACCTGCTTCTCTGCCATACCATCTGATGAGACCTTGATACAATACTCTAACTGTCACACTTTTTCCGACACCACCACCACCAGACAAGAAGACACGTAAAGGCACTGCACGAGTTTTAATCCAATTGAGGACATGATAGAAGAATTGAAATTGTTCACGATTCAGATTTCGAATTTCTTCATAGAATTCAGAATTTGCAATGCGATTTGGCAACAAAATCTGCTCACTACTCATTGAGGGCAAGCCAATGTCTGCGCTGATGTCATATTCACTGTGTTGGGAATTTGCATTTGGTACATAGAATGAGTATGTGTCACTTGTTGTTGCTTCAACTTCCATATCTTCAGCATCCATATGTTGAGCATTTGGGGCAATATCATCACGTTCATATTCACATGCAGCAGCAATTGCAGCTTCAACAGACTCTGACAGATGTTGGTATTTCTTGGCGATTTCTTGAATGGCATTTTGGTTGTCATTGTAGTGTGCCATGTATGAGGAATATCCTGCCAAGAGATCAGTGTTTTCTTTCCGCCAAGGCTTATACAACATGATTTGCTCGCGATAGAAATTGTCTGGGTCAACATTGACATTGTATTGCACAAATCTTATCACACGCGGATTTTTGCGATAGCGGAAGACAATGCCATTGGATAGGGTGACACATTTTGGTCCGTCAAGGTCTGAATTTATGGTTTCTCGGATATCATCATCATTCAAACATTGAAAACGAGCTGAAAGTGGCATGTCAGCTGGGAAGGTAACTGCTATCATGGAAGCAAAGTCTGCAAGACACATGTGGGACAGTGCAGCTGACTCAGACTCAGACTGTATTTATTCGGCAGATAACATGACAGTAAATTAATTATAATTAAGCAATATCAAATTTATATAATTATCTATGTTCAGCTGGACGCCTGCTGTAACACTTCAGAATGGTGTTTGCTTCAACATCTTCAGAACTTGGCGGCATTTGTTCAAGTTGTTCTTTGCTTTTCAGGATGAACACTCTTTGGTCAGCAGGTGCAGTGTTTATGAACACAACTTCTCGAGACGCTTTGGTAAATGGCATTTGCAAAAGTAAATATGTTGCCTCTTGAGCAGACACTTCAACAGCATTGATGAATTTATTGCCAATGTGACGGACCTGTTCACGCAAGGTTTTGTTTCCCTGTCGTGCTTCTTTGCAAGCCTCATCCATCAGAGAACTCATTCCTTTGTCCGATTTATTTATGTAACCGACCACATATGAGGCCACAGCCCAGCTGTCGAGGCACAGCTGAATGTCCTGATTTCCATTCCACGCCGCTGCTGCTTTCACCATGTAGGGATTTACTCTTATTTCTGACAAAGTGCGTTTCAAGAACACTTGTGGACTTTTCAGTGAAGAGCGTATTGCGTCAATGTAGCTGCTTTGAGTCAATTGCAATTCATTCAACATCTCTGACAGTGGCATTTCAGCACCCATACCCAGCTCAACAAGGTAACTTTTGATTTTTTCCAAATTGTTTTTGTGCACTGTCAGATCTTCACATCCATCGTCAAAGGGAGACAATATGACAGTGTCATTCATTGGGAATTGAGGAAAGCCAAAGCGACAGACAGGATGACCATTTTTGCGACATGTTCGTGAATGCTGATGTTTTTGCACATTTACTACATCTTCGCCTGCTGCCAGTGAAACCGATGCATGCTCATCAATGAATTTTACAATGTCTGATTCATCTGCTGTACCATATACTGGTGCATCCTCAATCCATACAAGCATATGACAGTGTGGGCTGCCTCGAAACTGAAATTCAGTTCTGTAGAAAGTGTCACGTATCCTGCCAAGAGCATTACCAGATTTGCCTAGCACTGTCAACATGAATTGCTGCAATCGATAATCAAAGAATCTTGAACATGTTACAGGATCACTTTGCACCAAGTCGCATTTGTCAGTCCAAGTCAAATTCTTGGCATCTTCATCTGACAACACAATGCCGTGTCTGAACTCATAGAGTACCTTCAACAATGGGACCCAGTGCATATCTGCGGCAGACAATGAAATGAACCATGTGGGGAGGCCTAATTGTCTTATCATTGCGAAAAGGTCTTTCTTGCGTTTCTGCATGTAACTAGGTGAATTGCGTAACAGGTTGAATATTTTGTAGCCATCATCAAGCCTAGCAAGATTTTCTCTCACTTGGTCATTCAGCAAATCATGTGCTGTGAAAGTCTGGCCTTGTGTTTTGCATCTGCGAATGGCAAATCCTGCTCTGTCTATTACATGCTTTATAGATGTTTTCTTCATTTTGAAAAAGATGTTTGGCACACTGTTTGCAACCCTGCGATCTGCAGCACGCAACTCCCACTTACAAATGTCACTGTAATGTACACGTACTTGTCGGACATCATTACTCATAGGCTTGTCACCACAATAGATAGTAGGAAATGCCAGATATTCCGCATCAGTGTCTAAGAACAAACCAAGTGGTTGCTGATTTTCTCCAGGGGCTACACTCAAAACACTGTCAGACAAGCCTTCAAGCATTGTATTGTTTGTGCCAGGCATGTTACTAATATCAATTTCATCAAAAGTATCTGTATTGACATTGTCATCATTGGGATTGTTCGCCTGGGACATAGAAGCGTCACGAACTTCTTCCACATCATGTGTGCCAACATTAGGAACTTCATTTGAAAGAACATCATCACATGTTTCAGCATCAAAGTTGTTGAGTGACTGTTGCCATTCATTGAGCCAGTTGGGGTTTATGTTGATGCCACTGTTTTGCCATAATGCGCTATTATGCATTAACCAATGAAGAGCAGAAACGACAGCCACAGGTCGTACATTTTCGGTGTATACAGCATGTGAATACTGCAAACGTCTCTTCAACTTCACAGCAATAGTGTCAGTTTCATTCATGCAACGCGGTAAAGCACATACAGCTGTTTCGATGACATTGGGCACATTCACAACACTACCACGCAATGAAAACTGTCGACCACGTCCAAGCTCACGAATTTGCATAAATGGCAATCTTGGGGCAACAAGTCTCTCTTCAAGAGGATGAAGATTTAGAACAGCTGGCTTGTCTGGAAAATACATCCCATTTGCAGTTGACAATTTTGGCACTCTGTTGTCCTTCAAGCTGGACTTACAAGTATTACATAACCATGAGTCAGTTGAATTTAACATGTCTTCAGAGAAGCAAAACTCCAGCAGGTGTTGTGGAATACAGATTACTTGAGTGTGTAACGGTACCACACTTGTCTTAAACCACATTTGTTGACAACATGCACAGACATACCTTGGGCCCTCACTGGTATTCCTCAAAAACTTATTGATCGCAGCAGGCAAATCAACAGGATCATTGCTAGACTGAATGACATCTTCGGCAAAATATGTGTGGCTGTTATTGGAGTTAGCAACAAATTCAGGAGCACTTCTGTCTTGTGCTTGGCCTATTGTAGCACTTGAGCTATCAATGCCCATGTTACCATCAATTTCAGTAGTTGTTGTTGTTGGCTGCTGACAAACCAGTGGCTCTTGACTTACATCCATGTCACAACTATCAATATCTGAATGAGACAGTTCAATTACACTGTCACATGTTTGTTCACTTCCGAACGAAGGGGAACACATTACATCGGCTGCTTGTGTGCTCGGTAAATTCTTTTGTCTTTTTTTCAATTCACGATACTTTCTTTTGTACTGCTTTTCATACTCTTTGCGCCTTTTAGTCTTTTCCTCTTTCTTGGCAAGTTCAATGTCATGCTTCATTTGAACATTGTCCGGGTCATTTGCAGGAGAACGCAACACATCGACTACTTCAGTGGACTGTAAATTCTTTTGTCTTTTCTTCAATTCTCGATACTTTCTTCGGTAGAGCCTTTGGTAGTCTTTCTGACGTTTTGTCTTTTCCTTTTTCTCCAAAAGTTCAAAATCATGCTTTATTTGCACATTGTCCGTGTTATGAATTGCAGTACTATTTGTTGGTTGGTGACTAAGCAGCAACTCTTCAATTACATTGATTTCACAATTGTCCGAATATGATTGAGGCAGCTCAAATAAATCGTCACAAGTGTTCTCATTTGCAAATTCAGGAATATGCAGCACATCACCTGCTTCTGTGGACTGCAAATTCTTTTGTCTTTTCTTCAATTCTCGATATTGTCTTTTGTACTGCTTTTCATACTCTTTGCGCCTTTTTGTCTTTTCCTCTTTCTTAGCAAGTTCAATGTCATGCTTCATTTGAACATTGTCCGGGTCATTTGCAGACTCAGCAGAATGTAGCACATTGGCTGATTGTGTGGACTGTTGTAAATTCTTTTGTCTTTTCAAATGTCGATGCGTTCTTTTGTACTGTTTTTCATACTCTTTGCGCCTTTTTGTCTTCTCCTCTTTCTTGGCAAGTTCAATGTCATGCTTCATTTGAACATTGTCCGGGTCATCAGCTGCTTCAGTGGACTGTAAATTCTTTTGTGTTTTCTTCAATTCTCGATATTTTCTTTTGTACTGCCTTTCATATTCTTTGCGACTTCTTGTCTGATCGTCACTCTTGGGAACTTTAGGATCATGATTTCTTGGCACATATTTTCTATTTTGTCCTGCTTTGGGTTTCCTGTTGTGCAATTTTCTTTTTTGCTTGATTGACTCATTTGTTGTTCCACTAGCACCGCAAGCTGCACTGTGCACTCTATTCTTTTCATGTTGGTCATTAAAGTAACCCTCAAGCAATTCAGCAGACTTATTTGCAAAATGTGATTGTGTTACATCATGTTCAATATGTACGTTCCTTTGCAATATTGATACTGTCACAGTGACACATTGCAATTCATAGGCCATAACATACTGGGAAATGCTGTGTGACAATGCACAAAGATATGATGTAAGATGAGTCAAAGAAGCAAAATGTAATAAAACACTTGTTCCATTAGGAGTCATGTAGCCAACATTGTCACGACTGTGAGAGTCAAAAACATAGAAACCATCATTTCCATCCCTGAATAAACACATAGCAGAAGAGCCTAACATTAACAAAGCTGTGCGACTTTGCGTAAATGCTGCTACACAATTTTCTTCCAAACTATCAAAATTATTTGTCTGCGCAGACTGTGCATCCATAAAACCATAATAAGGCTCACCTAAACTGGTGATCTTGTATGTGTTGCCTTGTATATCTAGCTCATCTGGCAAATCATTGAATGACAAGTAGCCATTTTCATCAGCTTTTGACGATGTTTGCAAGTACACATGATTGCCTTCATATAAAATGTTATCCAAGTCATTTGAACAGATATTGTCCGCATGATATGGCAACACACAAACAGCAACTAGTGCATTACATGTGCATTGTTTGCCTTTACTGACATCTGCAAAGATATTTGCTCCTTGATGGAATGTACCACAGATAACATGAGTGCTGTATACTGGCATTACATCAACATTGCTTTCAGCCATGGTAATCATTCAATACCCTCACATTTGAAGATGGCCTATCAACACAATTTTACTTAAAATGTATACCAAGTATGTTTGTATGATATATCAATTGTTCTTTGAACATCCAAATTCAACAGGCAACCAGATATCCTTAATTGAAAATTCAATTTCACTTTTCGTAGACACCTTTCACATTTCAATTACCATTAATTTGGACACTACCAGGCAGTCCACCACCTCTTTTTTTCAAAGTTTTGGACACTATCAGGCAGTCCACCGCCTCATTACTTTCAAACTTTTGGACACTATCAGGCAGTCCACCGCCTCTTTACTTTCCAAAGTTTTGGACACTATCAGGCAGTCCACCGCCTCTTATTTTCCCAACTTTTGGACACTATCAGGCAGTCCACTGCCTCTTTATTCTCCAAACTTTTGGACACTATCAGGCAGTCCACCGCCTCATTACTTTTCAAACTTTTGGACACTACCGGGCAGTCCACCGCCTCTTTTCCTTTCAATTAACTGAATTTGGACTTCAAAGGCAAGCCCGCACCTCTTTGGACTTCAAAGGCAAGTCCGCACCTCTTTGGACTTCAAAGGCAAGTCCGCACCTCTTTGGACTTCAAAGGCAAGTCTGCACCTCTTTGGACTTCAAAGGCAAGTCCGCACCTCTTTGGACTTCAAAGGCAAGTCCGCACCTCTTTGGACTTCAAAGGCAAGTCCGCACCTCTTTGGACTTCAAAGGCAAGTCCGCACCTCTTTGGACTTCAAAGGCAAGTCCGCACCTCTATGGACTTCAAAGGCAAGTCCGCACCTTTCAGGAGTTCAAAGGCAACTCCGCACCTTTCAATTAACTCAAATAGGACTTCAAAGACAAGTCCACACCTTTCAATTAACTAGAATTGCACTTCAAACACAAGTCTGTACTTTTCAATCAATATAAATTGCAAGATGTGCAAATAATAACTTAATCATGTCTTACAAAATTCAGAAAGTGTCCTATACTCAATATAGACATACATAAAATCACAATCAGGTCAAATTGTCAATTTACTGCAACATCATACGAACACACACTTAACAAGAATTTGAATTAACAAGAATTTGAAATTCTGCACCCACAATGTTTCACCTACACTACAACAGCATAACACCATGGGTTCATTACAATGTTTTGTATGTAAAGACGACTGACTAACAATGTTCTTGCACCACAACAGTCACAAATATAAACTCTACACTAACAGAATAACTCACAATGAGCTACTCACATTCTGAACAACCTACTGCGTAACAAACTCACCCTAAACCTGTCAACCCTAAACACTAATCTACAAAGGAGTACTCAAAACTGTCATATATTGTCAGTATTTCATGTAAAAGCAATTACAATCACATTTACTGTGGGTAGTCCTTGGCTATGAAATGTCTGTTCAAGGCAACAATATTCAACTGACCAAAAGTAAACCAGTTAATACAACCACTAATGGATCATTAAAGTACACGATTCTTTGCGCTTCAACTATAGGTTCAATTCTAGGACAACGGCAGAAACTGTCAAAAAATAGAAAAATCACAAATCACATATCCATTAACTACAACAAAAATGCAAACTTCAAATCATGACAAAACCACTAAGACATGAGATGGGCTTGACATCAATTCCATTTGAAGACAACTGCAGCAACTGTCACGATGATTTGGAGGACAACCTGTAGCAACTGTCAAAAGCATAAAAATCACAAGTAACACATACCTACATTTACTACAACAGGTATTATAAACATCAGTTCAATTTGCATACATTTTGCTTAGGTAAACCAAACCCCTACTTTACGGCGCACATGGCCTGAACTGTTTCAAATTATTACGTCCGATATGTCGTATTAAAAGTTAATCAAAGTAACTGTCAATATTGACAATAATAGACTGTCAGTGGTTTACAACTGAACAGCAAAAACGGACAATTTCAGCGGATTCCGCTAACACAACAAGGTTACAAGCGCACGGTTATTTCAACACCTCACCTTGATCAAATTAATCTGTAATCGTCGTCTTTCAACATCACAAAACACGTTTTTCACTTCGAAGTTCTGAATTTCTCTAATGGCGTCCTTCTTCTTCAAGGAGCGCATGCATTTCTTTGCGCATGCGCACCGCCTTCGGTTACTTCCGGTCAACAAAAATCCGACGCCCGAACTAAAATAACTGTTATTTCACCAATTATATCACCCAATATATATAAAAAAACTTGTATTCTGCTAAATTTGTCTCCTACGTATGCGAAATTGCCCGAAAAAAACGATCGTCCGGAAAAGTTTCTTCGCGCATGCGCACTAACTCCCGCTGCTTCCGGTCTGGGAAAACTCAACGATCTCCCAAAAATGACACTGCGATGCGTTTATTTCGCATTTAAGTTGTCCAAATACATAGAAATCTTAATATTTTGTTAGTTCTGGCCTTCGTTTTAGTAACTTTTCGAAAAACTTGCTTCGAAAAATCATCCGTAGCGGATTTCTCTTGTGTTGATCAGTTTGACAGGAAAAGTGGACACATGAACAAGTGGACACATGGACAAGTGGACAACAGTTCCATTTCACCAAAAATTCGTTTAAGCCCTCCTTGATTAACCGGCATAAGGCCGGTTAAAAATGAACAATACAATGTCAACTCCCCCTCTACCCGTCTTTAGACGGGTACACTGCTAGTGGATCATATAAACACTGATCAATGAGCTTCATGAACACGGCTTTAACCGCAATTACACATTTGCACTAAAAAAGTAACAGTTTTGGAATGGTGCAGGCCTATGGAGCCTTCAAACAGACTGCAAACATAATTGTGATACATAGATATTCTAATTAGTTCTATTATAAATAACAGATCTATATCAACACTGATAAATACTGACTGACAACAGTCTGCTGTGTACTAAAGCAGACGAGCGAGTGAGGCTGCAGACTGACGAAATTCACATCAAATTGGGTATCGAATTGGCTTCTGGGTCACTAGAACAGCTGCCTGTGAGATCCGTACTTAGCAGAACTCAGCAGAACTGCGCTGGGCTGCTTCAGAAATGCATGTAAGCGCAGACTGTAAGGGCAGCACCACCATTGAAATGTTGTAGCCTGCTCACTCAAGTTTGCATTACTTCGCAACTGAACAGGCTGCTGTAGCCTGTGATAAATGGGCTTCACAAACAGCAAAAGGCAACTGCACATAGGTACTGAAAAAGTCACATTTTCTGAATGGTGTAAAAGAGCCTTATTCACATAGATGCCTAAACGTGGATTATGATGCATACATACAGCATAACAAAATAATGGTCCAGCAATTCCCAAGGAATAAATCATATTTTTTCTGGCGCTGGCACTTAATGCACTTCTCAGGACCATCCAACACATGCGATGTGACTCAACATCAACAGTTCCAATTTGATGAGGTATTGAAGGTTTGGATCAAAGTATATCAGTGACAAATTGAATGCAAATTGGTAAGTTCTATTCAACAAATGTTCAAACCCTATGCATATCATTGTCACAGATTATATGCTCCAATTACGACACAATTGAATAACATTGAAATTTGAACAGTCTCTAAAACAAAGGTCTCGGGTGGTAATTCAACATGCAATGTATATGGCTACAGTAACACCGAACCACTAATTTTTATGAAAATTTTTGTTCATCAAGTAGAAACTGAATGAAGAAGTGAACAACACAAGGATCCCACCGTCCCGGCGACCATAACAGATCTGAGAGATCAACCGATGGTTTAGGTTTCGATCTGACCCTTCTACATAGTCCGACAAAATCTGACTCAAAACCCGACAGCAGTTTTCGTTCTCACTAGAAGGAGGTCACCCGGGGGGGGGGGGGACCAGCATAATCGCCTCCCCGGACTATAATCGTATACAAGCAAAACATAGCATACAAATGATACATGTAACAATGTCAATGATCTTTTCTCAGGGTGTCTGCCGCTTTTTTGAAACCAAATTTCAGGCTTTTCCAGATCAAGTTTTGCCAAAATTCCAGGCCAATTTGGCGAAGAATTGACCAGTTAACAACACGATACACACATTTTTTTCTGAACACGTTTGTATTTTTGGCTGATCATCGCTAAAAATTACCAAACATTTAGCAGTGGATTATTTTTATTTCCATGCAAACTAAATTCCAGGCTTTTCCAGGCCTTTTGTTCAAAATGCTGGTTTTTCCAGGCTTTTCAAGGCCTGGAAATTGAGAAACCAAATTCCAAGCTTTTCCAGGATTGGCAGACACCCTGTTTTCTGGAAGAATCTTGAAATAAACAACAACAATCAAGTCAAAAGTTTTGCAAGTGTTGATTCGCTCCTCACTGGCTTCTCAACTAGAATTTGTGTCGCAAGCGGAACACATGCAAGTTCACCATGCTTATGTTGTTTTGCTTTGATGTGTTGATTCTTGGGAAAATGGTGTCGAATTTGGGGCCTAGATTTCCATACCTAATCGGAGAAATATAACAGACGATAAACTTAGCAGTGGTATGACCAGGGAGGGCAGTGCAAAAAGTGGAAAAATGGAATAAACAACTTAATGAAGTAAAGAAGAAAGTACAAGCGGCTTACAACACAATTATGGCTATAGCAAGAAGCCCAGACCTTAAAGGTATTAAGATGAGAATGGTGTGGCAGGTGGTAAAGGCCTGCATAATACCAATTGCCACATATGCATGGGAAGCAGTAACCACTACGAAGAAGGAACGCGAAAACCTAAAAAGGACCATTGACAGCGTCATAAAAAGAGTAATCTGCACACCCTGATTCTTTTCGAGTTTCGGAGCGGCTACGCGATCGTGTGGAAACATTAGACTTTTTGGGGTCGGTGCTCATATTGAGAACTAGTGATGATGAGGTGAGAAATGATGAAAGATATATGTTATGTGGGGAAGGTGATGGGGGTAAGTGGGGGTAAATGGGGGTAAGTGAGGTAATTTAGGTACAGGAAGTGAGTAGGTAAGAAGAGAGAAGTTAAGAGTGAAAAAGGTTGTGGGGGTAAATGGGGTAATTGGGGGTAAGTGGGGTTAAGTGGGGTAATTGAGGTAATTTAGGTAAAGGAAGTGAGTAGGTAAGAAGAGAGAAGTTCAGAGTGAAAAAGGTGGTGGGGGTAAATGGGGGTAAGTGGGGGTAATTGAGGTAATTTAGGTAAGGGAAGTGTGTAGGCAAGAAAAAAGAAGTTTAGAGTGAAAAAGGTGGTGGGGGTAAATGGGGGTAAGTGGGGGTAAGTGCAGTGGCGTCCCTATGGGGGGGCACGGGGGGGCACAGGCCCCCCCATATTGGACCTGTGCCCCCCCAGGTGCCCCCCATATGAACTTTCCAACTCTGGCTAAAATATACAATTAGTATAGTCGGTGCCCCCCCAAGAGAATCGCGTGCCCCCCCAGGTGCCCCCCCATTCGAGACCACTCAGTTACGCCACTGGGTAAGTGGGGGTAATTGAGGTAGTTTAAGTAGAGGAAGTGAGTAGAGAAGAAAAAAGGAGTTTTGGGTGGAAAAAGTGGTGGGGGTAAATGGGGGTAAGTGGGGCTAAGTGAGGGTAAGTGGAGTGATTTAAGTGTTGGAGGTGTAGAGGGAGAAAGAGTTGGATTTCGGTGGAAAAAGTGGTGGGGGTAAGTGGGGGTGAGGGTAAAATGAGGGTAAATGAGAAATTTAAGTATGGGATGTAAGCTGATGTAAGGGGAGAAAGAGAGAGAGGTGAGAGAGTAAAGGTGGTGGGGGTAAATGGGGGTAAGTGGGGGTAAGTGAGGGTGAATGAAGTAATTTAAGTATAGGGAGAAAAGTGAAAAAGTGAAGTTTTGGGTGAAAGTGAAGGTGGGGGTAAGTGGGGGTAGGAGGGGGTAAAGTAGAGATGGGTGGGGTTATGTATAGGAAGGGAGGGGTAAGTGAGGGGAAAGGGGTGATGAGAGAGAAGTGGAAGTGAGGGATTTATACGAAAAAGGGAGTTGTGATGTAGATGGTGAAAATGCTATACACTGTTTACAAAATAGAGTTTGGTTCTAGTCTAGAACTTCTAGATGGTGAAAACCATATACAATGTTTACGTTTGGGTCCTAGATGGTGAAAATGGCATACAATGTTTACAAATGAAGATGTGATGCTGGATGTTGAAAATGAGATACAATGTTTACAAAGAGCTAGATTATGAAAATGGGATACACTGTTTAAGGCCACCTGGGTACAAAATAATGACAATTCAAGGCCACAGGGGCTTCGTGCCCATATTGGCCTTGGGCCTTGGGCCCAAAATGACACTATCATCGGGATACACTGTTTATATTGACAGCCAATGGGCTGACAGTATGAGAAGGAAGTGAAAAATTGAAGTATACAGTAATTCTAGGAAGAAAGGGAAGAACTGGGGAAGAGAGGAAGGATAGAGGGATGTTATGAGGGGATAGATGAGGTCGTGAGAGGAATAGGTTGATGAGTAAAGGGGAATTAGAAATTGAGAGATCTGATTGGTTGTTGGAATGTAGGCCTATAATACACTAAGTGTAGCGGTGAAACAACGTTGTGAAACGGACGTTTTATAGAAGTTATTATGGATTGTTTTGAAAAATAAAAAACACCAGCTTGTAGAGAATTAAATTGCGAAGACAATGAGCCTACTTAGAGATTTCTACGATGATTACAAGTGGTTTAAAAGTTGAAGAGAAGTTGAGAGTGAAAAATCTGAAATTTTGATAAAAGAAGGAAGTGATTTGCGGTAAAAAGACGCTATCGTACGAGCGAAAATAAGGGGTTTTAATGAATAGTCGGACAGGAAATGATGGTTTTGTTTCTTCAGGGAGGTTCTAAACTGCTTTGTGTGAAAATTTGGTGAAGATCTGATGATTCTAAGCGGCTGAAATGAGCCTATAAAGATTCACACCTGCATCAACACTGTGCATATTTTTTAATTTTTTTTTAAACGAATTCTCGGCAATGAATAAAGATATCTCCATAAAAAAACGAATTCATATGGTTCGAGGATTTGGGATTCTAAAGAGCCTAAAATTATAATTTTAGCCCCATTAGAAGTGTCCAAAAAACGATCGCAACTGTTTCGGCCAATCAGAGGGCAGTAAAACAATAACAACAGTATTTCTATTTCCTGTTTTGCCGTGATTTTGTTGAAACTAAAAACTTAAATTGTAATTAAACAAGACACCAAAGACACACAAAAAAGCAAGGCGCCTCAAGTTAGCCAATTCTTCATTAATTTCTTGAAAAAGAAACTTTGATAAGTGCTTCCTTGACTCTCACAAACGATCCAAAATTTCTGACTACCCCTTATTTAACTGGTTCGCTCACAAATGCGAGTGAACTCGCAAATTATCATTAGATCATGGCATCTTGGCAATCTTGCATGGTGGCAATGGTGTTAAAAGTGACCACACCTGCACCCTGGGATCTAGCTCCTCTTCTTCGTCGTCTTCTTCCTCTTCTTCAACATCTGACATCGTTCTCTCTTCCTCCGTCATTCCTGGCTGCCCTCACGACTCTTGGGCAGGAGAATCACACAAACACAGGTGAGAATTTCTCAAAACAACCCAGTGACCCACTTTACGCATCAACCACTCGCCATCTTTAAGTCATGTGACTTCTTCGTATTTTCTCGAGAGGGGGCGCTCGAGAATAAATTATATACTGGCGCACCCTGGAAGTTGGTCTTTTTCGCGCCTCAGAAAAGGTCGATCACAGGGACGGATGCAGGGGGGGGATGGGGGGGGTGCATCCCCCCCCCACCAGACCAAAATTTATATATTTTTACAAATGTTAATTTTATCCGCGCGCAGTGGCGTTATGTCGTGAATTATGCGTTCCGTGACGCGATAGCCCGATAGACCCCCCCACCAGAATTTTCTCGCTCCTCCCTCTATCAGACCCATGCATACTGGATCAGACCCTGAACTGGACGACCTGCAACACTGGTAGGTGGAACCTGCCTGCTGGCAGAGGGCTGAACATTGCATTCAGAGGCGTTTGAGTCTCTGGTGTAATATGTAAATGCCACAGCCATGAAATTCGCGCAGCACTAAAAAGTTTTTGAGGACTTAATAGTGTTACCATAACTTTCATTAAATTTATTTTGTATGAAAGGCAGTTATGTTACTGTTTCGAAAATTTGAAATACGGATATAGAGTGATATTTAGACCAGAAACTTTTAGAAAAATTAAATAGATAAAAAATAGATAGATAGATATGATAGCAAATAAATAGCTATAAATAGGATTAAGGATAAATAGAATTTATAGCTACCCAGACCAAAGAGAGGCACATTTGAGGCACTGAATAGGCATATTTGAGGCATACCATGGAGTAGGTAGAGGCATAAGCTGAGATCACAGGAGGCGTAAAGGAGGCATATCAAAATCCTCATTAAATATGCAAGAGGCATATATGAGGCATTTTCGAGGTACATTTGAGGCATATAGGAGGCGTATTTGAGGCGTTCCAAAAATTTTAATAATGCCTCAAATATACCTCTAGATATGTTAATGATGTGCCTCAAATGTGCCTCATATGCAAATGAAGAGGCATATTTGAGTCACATAAGAGGTACGTTTGAGGCATAACTGAGGCGTATTGAGGCGTAGGCTCATCATGTAATTGGAGGTACATTTGAGGCATAAATGAGGCGTATTTGAGGCGTTCCAAATATTTTAATAGTACCTCTTCTGTACCTCCGCATGGAGGTACAGAAGAGGCATATCTGAGGCATGAATGAGGCACATTGACAGTTAAGGAAGTGAGCCAAATATTTGAATTTTCAAATAGTGCTTCTATCTCAAACAAAGGAAAGACTTGGTACAAAAGCAGAACTACTAAATAAACTTAATGACCTTGATGTAAATGCCAAATGGATGGCACATTCAATCTGACATGCATTCAGGATTATTTGTCAAATTAGGGATATTGTTATTCGACTTCTAACAAAAGAGCATGTTGTCATGTGAGTGATAATATAGTCTGTTGAGCAAAACACAAAATTCTAAGAGTTACATCAGCAACACAACCAAATAAATTGAACTAATTGTTCAGAACACCTTTACAATAAAAACTACAACTTGCATATTTATAAGTATGACAAATACAGCGAAGTATAAGTAAAAATGTGACTTACAACATTGGCACCATGCTCCCTAGTTGGGGTTTCCCTTTTCAATGAAAATTTAGGTCACCACAAGGAGACACCCTAGTATAATCTACAGGAGAGGCATGTTTGAGGCGTAAGGGGGAATTCAGGCCACACAAAAATTTGGCTATGTTGGAGAGGCATATTTGAGGCACAGGGTAGAAAAACAGAGTCCAGTTTGAGGCACATTTGAGGCATAGATGCAGGTAATGCTTTTCTTGGTAAGTCAGGGAGGCATTTTTGAGGCATATCATTATGCAGGGAGGCATAGATGAGGCACATCATTAACATTAGAGGCACATTTGAGGCACACTGCACTTGGTAGACTATGCCTCAAATGTGCCTCAAGTATGCCTCAAACATGCCTCAAATGTACCTCTGAAAAATTTCTATGCCTCAAATGTGCCTCTCTTTGGTCTGGGTATAATCAGCTAAATAGTAAAAAGGAAGAAAACACTGAAAGCTGCCAAATTTAAGTCTAGGCTAGATTGTTGATATTACACAATAGTAATAAAGAAACTTTAACATGATCTGCATACATGTAGATTAATTGCTCACTGTTAGCCTACATAATCATCAGTTGACAAAGATTATGTACCTTTAATTTTGTGATGTTTTCTTGTTGTCAGTTTTGAAATGAAATGAATCACATGTTTTAAAATAATTTAATTTAGCTTGTCAAGGCTTATAATTAACTATTCCATAAAAATTATAGATACACGGAATATTACCGGAGAAAATTGAATTTTTAAGACACTTTTGAATATGAATATATCATGTTTTTTAAAATTTGAAACTAAATCATTGATAAGAAGCTGGACCTACTTGACCTAATTTCCTGCTGTCGACCATTGATGTTGAGACCATCACTGCAAAGATTTTTGAAACCTCTCTTGCGCTCAATTTGCTTCACGAAACGGCCTTTGGCCGTTTCGCTGCGCAAATATTAATAAGTGAAATTCCATTAAGACCAAACATCTATGTATATATATATAAAAATTAACAAAATTTATTTTTCACAAATACATATGATCAATCTTTGATAAAACATAAAGGTACGTGGTTCACGACAATGAAGCTTTTGCAGGTCAGATTACAGAAGAACACAATAAATGGTGACAAAAAGTTATATCTCACAACAAAAATAAAACCACCAGTCAAACATATTGAGTCATGTCATAGCACTATTTGTTTAAAGGCAAAGGAATATCCCTGGCAATCACACTACCAATCAGAGCCCCGAAACATTGTGACATCATCACTTCACTGCTCATTGTGTACAAGTCAGATAATTAATTATTCATGTGGTTCATAACGATGAACTAAATGGTGTAAATCTCATGGTTTTTCAGCTAAACTTTTCAGGCTGTTGTGAGCTACGGTATAAAATATTAGTTTGATCATTATTATAAGTATAAGTAATCCTGGGCGCAGGACATAAGTCCTCTTTGTCTAGATCCAATTAATAGTTTTAGTTGCAAATAATGACTTAATGGTCCAATGTCGTGAGGTGGTAAAATTTCAGTTTTGGCCCAACATGCAGATACATATTTGGTCATATCTCAGCCTTCTAAAGGAATTTATACACATATTATAGGTCATATGAGAGGCAATGATGTCCTCATTCATGTAAATAGCAGAAAATGTCGCCATCTCCCACTGGTCTTGGTATATTAAATGATATTTGATTGCATGTGGGCTAATTTTTTAGCGTCACGCTGGACACTGCATGAAAAAAATTCATGCAAAACTTTAAAATACAGCAAAGGAGATACAGTTTAATAGAGTAAAATATGCAAGGAGGTTTTGTTTCCTGGTTAACTGTGACTCTTGTACTAGAAGCTGTGAGGGCTTGAGTGAGACTGACGAAAAATTGACACCCTCCCATTTTGTGAAAATTATGTGGGCCTTGTAATGTTGAGATGCTACTTGATTAGGGGCCGACCAGATGATCTTTGGGGGGGGGGCTATGGATATTTGGTAAAAAAAAAGATTGTTTCCCACTTGACACTGAAAAAAAAAGTTTGTTCAGCACATGGAAATAAAAAAAAAAGTTTGTTTCTACCTGTAGCTAGGGTACCGTAATGTTAAAATTCCGATAAAAAAGTTTGTCGCGAGTGCGCATGCGAAAAAAATTGTTCGTCGATGCGTCGCAAACGAAAAAAAAAGTTCGTCCCGGGGGTAAAGTCCATAGCCCCCCCCCCCAACTATCGTCTGGTCGGCCCCTTATCACTTGTCACTGAAATATTCATTTTTGTGATAGTTCCTGATTGCTCATGAGCTTGACTTTCCATTAGTGTAAAAATGTAGTTGGAAGTGTAATCTTTGATGGAGTTAGAGCCCTGTTTTGGAGGCTGCCGAAAAAATTGACACTCCTTCATTTTGTGAAGTCATGTCTGACCTCTCTTGTTCAGATGCTTTTGAAATGAATACGAGTTGCTGCAATGCTCATTATCTTCATATTTACTTGTTGCTCATGAGCCTGGCTATTCATCAGTGTATAGAATGTTGTCATAAGTCCAACCAATCATATATTATAGCCTTGTCTTTGAGTCTGACTGCAAAATCTGAGTTCTCACATGTTGGGAAATGTTAATCTTGACTTGCCTTTTTGAGATATATATATCTCTAAAAGAAGTTTCTTTTGCTAGAATGCCCCTTTTCTTGATTTTTTATTGTTGCTCGTGAGCCTGGTTTCCACTTTTGTACAAAATTTGGTTGAAAGTAAAAAAAATATCATATTATCATGGTATGAGAGCCCTGTCTTTGAGGCTGACAATAAATGCAGGACTCTCGTTCTGCAACACCTGCTAATGACACCATAGAAGGTATGATACGGCAAAAATTAAAAATCTGTAGGCCTATGTTTTTTGTTTTAAGCATATTATTTCACACAACTTGTGCAAGTTTCATAATCATATCTCTAAAACTCTTTGCTGTGGAGGTATTTGAATAAAACAAGGTTCATTTTGAATAAACTGCATTTTTAGTTAGTTTTTTCTTCACATTCATGTTTAAATTAACAGTCATAAAATGGCCTTCAAAATGGAGGCCCCTTTTGTCCACCACCAAGAAAATTTGAACTTTGAGCATTGTAAGGGAATATTGCCTGTTACATGTCAAGACTGTCAATTTTTTTGTATCCTGAATAGATTAAGGCCCACCTTAACTGCAATACAGATCCACCTCAAATTTTGGCCCTCCTGGAGTGAGTGAGTGAGTGAGTTTTGTGTTTTACGCCCCATCAGCACCGGCGTAGGCTATTTAGAGGCAATGGCCCTCCTGGAAGCCAGCATGAATAGGCCTATGCCATTCATATTCTATTCTTATGGAGGTTCTTAGGAAATCTTCATCACTTCCAGAAAGTTGAGCCAGCTGAAACTCACAATTTAAGTTTGGCCAATTTTTCCCCTGTTTTTGGACTGCAACCAATTTTTTAAAGCGATATAAAATTGCAGGGCCTATCCTACCCATTAGCAAATTAGCCAACGGCTAATCCATGCTTCAAATGGCTTAAAAAATGTCAGTTTCGCAAAACTTTGGCTAACAAGTGACCTTGAAACAAATTTATTTATTTTCATTATTCTTTTTCCATCAAAATGTGTCAATGCTGGTGATCTCAGGAAAATTATATATTTCAAAATTCTTGTAAGCAACGCAAATATTTGTATTTCAGTATTGTAATTTTACATGATAAATATATGACAAGTTGGGGGCCTCAGTGCCCCATTGTGCCAGGGCCTCCAAGACCCTTAATCCGGCCCTGAATTATGACTGCAAGTTCTCTCGGTTGTGGCACAGGCTAAATGGTCACATTATGTATATATATATGGCACTTCTTACTCTATGCCTGACTGCCTGTATGGTTAAAGCGCCCCTTTGGATAAACCTTGTGTGTGGTGATATTTACGAAAGTTGTTATAAATAGAATATTTAGGGACATCCTTGGGCTATCCCTGAGTGGCTCTGTAGTCTCCTGGATTCTGATTGGCTGTGTAAGGGAATTCCTTGTGATGTACGTTGATATGAGTGCACACATAGGTAAAATTGGCAAAGCAAGGTTTAATTTGAACAGTGTAATGGATGCAAATGTTCTCCAGATACAGCTAAAAAAATTTATTCCAAAGAGCTTAGAAGAATGTTTTTAAAAAAACTGATCCTTTAGCAATTTTAATCAATATTCTCAATTTGCAATCCACCAGGGGGCACTTGAACCATGTACCTTCCTCTATACAGTAAGAACTGCAGGGCATATGTGACTATTTGGCCTGTGGTTGTGGCATGAAAATCTGCAATATCACAGATATTGTAGGTGAGGATCAATGCTAACACATGTGTGTGTATCCTCGGACCAATAGTTCTTTGCATGTTACTCAAAGCACAAGGCTGATACAACAATCTGTGATTGTGGTATGTTAATCAGACATGGCTTTGCTCCACCAAAAATCAATTATGGCAAATAGAAAATAAGCCTGATTTGCTGGAGAATGGATCAAAGATATTACTCATGCATGTAATACGGTTATACCCACTTGCCATTTCTTGGCTGCTATAAAGTTTAGGTATATCATTATAATATATACCCAGTGGGCACACGACGTAAACCCCGACGTTGCTAATTGGTGGAGGGCTGGTCTGTTGGTCACGTAGATATGTATGATAGAGATTATGTCGCCCCAACGTGAACACGACGTCGGGGTTTTTTTACAACATTGCCACAATGTCGCAAGCTAACGTCGAACTCTTGACATTGCCTCACAATGTTGTAAAACGTCGCCATAACGTTGTATGCTAACGTTATATCTTTGACATTGCTTCAACGTTGTGAAAACATAATTTCAACCATACAATTCTACGTCATTTGACGAAAATGGTGACGTCGTTGCAACATTGCTGCAACATCGATGTGCCCATGGGGTATCACCTCTGCAGAAGAAATCTTGTTGCACTGACAATATTCTTCTTACTTATTACCATCAGGAGACTGAAGAAAAAGCTTTCAAAAGTAATTGTTAGTAACCCATGCAAGACAAATTGGTCCTCTGCACTGCGTACCGTTTGCTCTATGCGAAGCGACCTAGTTAATCATAAAATCTTAAATTTTAGACCAGAAAGCAATGTAATTACAATATAACATAGCCAGTATGCTGTATTTATGTATCAGAAATCTTGATGTGAAATTTCAAGCTTTAAATATTTAGCAATCAAAAGATTTGGTGATTCTAGTAAAAAATTCACTGAGATTTACTAAAACCGCCTAATCTCCCAGAAAACTTAACTGATTGATTCCAAATTTTGTATGTGTGTTGTGTATACTATAAGACAGCATACTGGCTATATGGCAACGTTTGTTCCTTGCTCTATATATATGAAAACTAGCAAAATGTAAACAAAGAAAATCCTTAATTGGGTCACTTGGTTGGTACACAGTGTCTGGCAACAGGCTTTAAAAGAATTTATTGCCTGAACAGCTGAACATATGACATTATATTTCCTCCAATAAGTTCTCTCATTCCATAATCCTACCGTGCAACCAAGGTGCACACATGACCACCTATTTTCCGAAACTTGCCCCATATGGAGTTGAAGAACATTATTTGCGAGTTCACTCGCATTTGTGAGCGAACCAGTTAAATAAGGGGTAGTCAGAAATTTTGGATCGTTTGTGAGAGTCAAGGAAGCACTTATCAAAGTTTCTTTTTCATGAAATTAATGAAGAATTCTTCAGCCTATTAATAGGCTAACTTGAGGCGTCTTGCTTTTTTGTGTGTCTTTTGTGTCTTGTTTAATTACAATTTAAGTTTTTAGTTTCAATGAAATCACGGCAAAACAGGAAATAAAAATATTGTTGTTATTGTTTTACTGCCCTCTGATTGGCCGAAACAGGTTTGATGTCTTCCCGATAGTTTTCGAGCACTTCTATTGGGGCTAAAGGTACAATTGTAGGCTCTTTAGAATCCTGATTTATCAATATATATTATTTCGTTTTTTCATGAAGATATCTTTATTTATTGCCGAGAATTCGTTGAAAAAAAAAAAAAAAATTTGTACAGTGTTGATGCTGGTCTATTTTTCGGAAAAGGTGTGAATCTTTACAGGCTCATTTCAGCCTTAGAATCATCAGATCTTCACTAAATTTTCACACAACACAGTTTAGAACGTCCCTGAAGTAATAAAACCACTATTTTCACTCCGACTATTTATTAAGACCCTTTATTTTCGCTCGTACGGTAACGTCTTTTTACCGCAAATCACTTCTTTCATCATTTCAAGTTTTCGATCATCACCTTCAACTTTTCTGTCAATTTTAAACCACTTCTAATCATCGTAGAAACCTCTAATTAGGCTCATTTTGTTCGCAATTTCATTCTCTACAAACTGGTAATTTTTATTTTCTCAAATTGTTGACATTAAGCCCTTCAAAACGCCCGTTGCACATCGTGATTTCACCGCTACACTTAGTTTAGTATAGGCCTACATCCCAACATCCAATCACATCTCTCCATTTCAAATTCCCCTTTCCTCATCTACCTATCCCTCTTATAACCTCATCTATCCCCTCATCACGTTCCACTATCCTTCCTTTCTTCCCCTTCTCCCTTTCCTCTTCCTATTATTCATATTTAATTCAATTTTTCACTTTCTCATCATACTGTCAGCTCATTGGCTGTCAATGTAAACATTATATATAAACTTTTATTGACATCCTTATATCATAACAGATACATGTGTCATCAATGAAAATACAATGATCATCAAATAGAAATACAATGAAAAACAAACTACAATGCTAAGTCTATTCTAAATGCTAATTATTGTAATTTAACAGGAAGAATTAGAAATAAAAACTATAGTTGATTAACAACGCACAGCGAGCTTGAACAAACTTTGGGGTTAAAAAAATTGACCAAGAAAACAATTAGCGCAGTGATGTAGATGAAGATCAGGCGAACATTTTGATGTATCAAACGAAAAAATCTGTTGGGAATTTTTTGAGATATTTGAGTTTTAAACTTTTTATTTATCACACCCTATTGTTAGCATGGAATCTCCATCTAAAAATGATCAAAACTGCCCATTTTTCCTGTTAAGTAATTTCTAAGATAAAAGTCATTATTCAGAAGTAAAAATATTCAGTCATTCCCACAAGAGCAAGTACATACCACCGCAATCAGACTGACAGAGTGTGATAAACCTACAACAGTTATCATTTCTCAGAAAATTTATAAAATATTTTTATTTGCCAGCTTGTCCTCAGTTTCATTAATCTGGTGAACAATTGTAGTAGAATCCACCTCACTTTTGAACTCTATGGTGTTTTATTGAGGTTTTTAAGTGTTTTTTAAGAAATTTCACCACTGCGAAACAAGTACTTTTGCAACCATGTAAAGTGTAGCCAATGTTGAGTGAATCATCAGAAAACGCTAAGATAGATTGTTTGGAAGCATTTAGTTAAGTATGGAGTAAAATAGTTTGACATTTCAGTCTTAATGTGCAATAGTTGTTCATGTTTGTATTAACTACATTTTCACATAATTTACTGAATTTATGCTATTTTTGTTGTTTTATACAATTAAAGATTGGTTGATTTTGGATGCCAGATAACCTACATCAACATTAATCACCCAACATCCATTTTAAGTACTCAAAATACATTAAGTATGAATATTACTGTTTATTTATAGCTTTTAATCTTATTTTTGTCTTTTTGTCCAATTGCAAAGGCTTTTCATGTAATATCAGGGGATTCAACTTCATAGTGAAGCAGATACTTACAAACATTCTATGCATACATTGTCTGATAATTTACTCAACTTTGTCTATCCTTTTACATTGTTGTGAAATGCTTGTTTCACGGTGGCAAAATGTGTGATAAAATGCACAAAAAACTCAACAAAGCCTGTTACAATGAGGTGATGAGACCAAATTTGCTAAAATTATTTACCAGAATTATGTAACTAACACAACCTGGTATTGCAAACATTTTCTCAGGCCTTTAGCCAGAAATTTTAGCTGTTATAGGTTTATCACACCCTGTCAGTCTGGATGAAGTGGTACATACTTTATGCAGAGACAATGACTGCATATTTTTACTTCTGAATAATGACTTTTATCTTAGATATTACCTAACAAGAAAAATTGACAGTTTTGATCACTATTACATGGAGATTACATGCTAAGAATAGGGTGTGATAAATAAAAAATCTAAAACTCAAATATCTCAAAAAATTCCCAACAGATTTTTTCGTTTGATACATCAAAATGTTCGTCTGACCTTCCTCTACATCATTGCGCTAATCGTTTTCTTGGTCAATTTTTTTAACCCCAATGTTTGTTCAAGCTCGCTGTGAACGGATTACACAATATCGTAGTATATCAATATCATGAAATGCTTAACATCAATTTTGTTATGTGATATTTTACAAAATTATAGCATATAAATATTTTACAGGCTGGTCCCAGTCACATTTTGCAATAGATGTAATAGTGTAATACTTGAAATGATATATATATGCTACTTGAAATAAAAAATAAAATAAAAAATAAAATAACAGCCATTGAGATTAGTAAAACAAGCAACATTGTCATCAGCATAACAGTTTCTTTTCCAGAGCTGTGTACACAGACTCTGTGCAGGAAGAACAGGTGTGTCTTTTGATTAATAGCCACGATTGGCTAGGGATGCAAAATTCCCGGGAATTTTCGTTAGGGAAATTTTCCATGGAAATTTTCGGAAATTTATGGGAATTTACGGGAATATTCGGAAACATTGGGAATATTCGGAAATGTATCCATTTACTTGGGAAATTTCTTGGAATATAACTGGACTGGATAACAAGCTAGCTTGTTGAAGCTGTGAGTTTGCACTGAACACCTTATTTCATCCAAGTCTGAAATGTATGCAGTAAATTATGGAGGTTATTTGCAAATCATTTTGAGATGCAAAATAATTTTCTGACCATAAGGACACACAAGAATTGCACTTTTGAACTAAAGGACACACACTATAAGCGAGATATTGAAAAATTTACAAAATTTTCACAATTAAGCTCTGTGTCCTTCATCATGTTGCCAATATGTATTGCTTGGTGTATTATCAAGTGATAAATTCATAATTGTGTAATAACAAACTTGACTGAGACTTTCAAAAATGTCAAGAAAATCCAAATTGACACCAGTTGCTTTCTGCTGATGTGATTGGGATTAACTTCCAATTAAGAAGATGACATTTGCAATCGCCGTTATTATCTTCTTACCAGTTTGTGAAAGGAAGGTTTATACGCACTAGATACCTAAATTTTGTGCAATTTTGATTACATTTGCAGCAGAGGTCAAAAGCGTAGAAGTGCTAGACTATATCTCGATGCACTGTATTGCATAGTGACAGAGTCAAACACTTCTGGGTCTGTGCTTTAGACTTCTGATGGAAAAGTGTTCATCAAACATCCTTTAATTGGAAATTAAACCAATAACAAATATAACCCTCGGAATCAAACAGGTTCGTAAATTTAAAAGTTTTCCTCCTGCAGAATAAAAAATTTCATAATCCTCATACTGCAATCAGAATATTCATTTAGGTATGAAGTAATAAACTATAAGACCCTTTGAAAGAGATACAGCTGCGAAAATTTTGCTGCACCAAATAGACATTCTGGAAAAGTCCTCCGGTATTCTGAGGAGCATCTAAATTTCGGAAATTTAATTTGTTCCAATACTTTTACACAGGTCTCTACTTCGAAACAAATATTTCCCTCTGAAAACTGGGCACGAAACGTGTGATGGTACGTTTATTATGGTTGACTTTTCCTTAGCACTGTCCCTCAATGAACAGGCCTGCGCAAAAAATATCTTGTTCAACAAAGTTTCCTTTGGCAAACACAGAATAATTTAGATTTTTAAAAAGCAAAAAAAAAAAAAATCCCAAAATTTTGAAAGCTTGATATCCAGGAAGACCTAAGGACCACATACTGCCATACTGGCTATATCAAAAGATAATGGCAGACATCCAAATGACCACTATTAACAGGACCAATGACAAATATATTAAGATTTAAGCAGTTTATTTGAAAATTCCCAAAATTCCCAATTTTCCCGCAAAAATAAATTCCCGGAAATTTTCCATGGAAAATTTCCAATATTTCCGGAAATTTTCCCGGCCTTTGCATCCCTACGATTGGCACTGAGGCATAGCATAAAATTTGCAAATGTCAATATCGGGAGGTTTTCACTGTTCATGTCGTTATATAGCAATGGCTTCTGGCATGCACTAGCGGTAACCGCTCAATGTACATGCCATGAAGTTCTGACAAGTGCAGAGAAACATTTACAGTTTTAGCAATCATCAATTGAGCAGAACGCTTATCAGCTCAACAGATAGGGTGGCTCCTATTTCTAGCCTAAGGATTTTTATTGTTTATTCATTTGCTTTATTCTTTATTTTCTATTATCCCATAATTTTGTTTAGGTAGGAACCTAGGGCTTGTATTATTTCAGGTCTTTTATCTGACATAATCAGTTTAAATTTTTGGGTTTGATCGAGATTATTAAAGTTAGGTATTAGTCTCATCACTTTGTACAAGAGCTCTGTTCTTGGGGCAGTGTTATAATTGCATATTAAGAGGCTGTGCAGTTCATCTTCTATATCACCTGTGTCACATTTGTCACATTTTCTCAGCTCTGCAGGAGTTTTAGGAATAATATGTCTGCCTGTTTCAATTTTTAGGTTATGGGAGCTTACTCTAAATCTAGCTGTGTTGCTGTATGTTTTTTAGAGAGATTAAGATTTATTCTTAAACAGTTTATATGTGCGAAGTTTTGGAAATTTATCCGAATCATTTATTTTACTGAGAATTTGAGTTTGTTCTTTAGTATACAGTTGGAATTTTACTTCCTTTATTAAAGAGTCAGGTTCAACGGATGCCCAATTTGTAATGTCAGCATCACTCATTACTTTTCCTATTTTGCTATACCAGTTTTCTTGACCGGCATTGTGAAGCTTTTCCTGTATAGATAGGCATTTGTTTAGAATATCATAACTTGGGATACTTCTAACTCTGGCCCAGTAGTTTACAGTTGCTAATTTCTGTCTTAATATTAGAGGGAATCTACCTGTCTCTGCATACACGGCAGGCGTTGGTGTTTGTCTTCTAACGCTAAGGATGTGCTTAAGGTAGCCAATCTGTATTTTCTCAATTTTAGTTATTTCAGTTTTACTAGACCAAAACATGCTGTTATATTCTAGGATTGGAAGGACATAACTATCAAACATTTTGATACCCAAAGATGGCGACATTGTATGTCATTTTCGTCATCTTGCCTGTGTATGATTTTCGAGGTATATTTTTATCCAAATATGACACATCCACGCATGCTCCAGAGCGCACATACACGCTTTTAGGACGCGTGGATGTGCAAGATTTGACACATACACGCGCGTGGACGTGTCATAATGCGTAGGCGCAAAGATTGTGTTTATGCTTTACAGCGCATGAGTGGACATGCTATAGGGGAGAGTTGGGTAATATGAGCATACTTTTGTCTCGTGGCTCTAGCCATCAGCATAAATGTGAAAAGTACAGTATTCCAGCTTTGTGAGACAGAGTTGGAATATGGCTAAACGTGAAGGCAATTTTATGACATTTGGTCAATTTGTTTTTGAGTAATATCACTATGAAAAAAATTTAAAAATTGCCAATATTAAACTGATGGAGCATTTTATGGGCACCTCAGAGGTATAATATGAGCACTCGGATAACTGCTATTCTTGAAGATGACAGCTTATATTGTAATAGACAATAGCACACAAGGAGTCCATAACAACATCTTTAGAATTTTTCAAATTTTATGGGATACCATTATCTACATATTAGGCACTGCAGGCCTTGCTCAACAAGAGGGTCGGTACAAGAAGTTGAAAACTAAGTATTCCGTAGGATAATATGAGCAATGAGCACCCCTGCTGGACATGCCCATATTAGCAGACAAACATTTTTCACAATAAATACAGGAGCAACCATATGCCCATAAAATCAGACAAACAATGTGCTCATATTAACCTACGTCACATCATGCTGTATTTCGGTGCATCACAAATATCTGATATTATGGGCAGCCACTTTCCACACTTCATAGTCAAGGGAAGAGTATCTCTAACCAAATTTACATCACTTCGAGGCATCTTCTACAGTCAACAACAAACTAGAGGCAATTTCCTGAAGCAAAAACGACGAAAGAAATTACAACCAAATGTTCCAGTGACAATACAGGGTGGTCAAAAAAAAACTTTACAGTTGATATTTAATTTTCCAGGCTGCCATGATTGAGTCAGTGCCTGGGTACTTATTGTGTATACAACTATTACAAGCCAAGTATGTTAGATCTTTGGAAAATTGGTTAATAATCAAAACGGTTCATTACTTTTTTGATAGCAGACAAAATGGAAGCCGGGAGTGCTCCTGCGTTGTTACTACTCTGGGTTGTTCATGGCCCATCAGCAATTTTGAAGCTACTGAGCTTCACAGGACAAAATAAACACAACATAAAATGAAATTGAGAAGACAGAGGCAAAATTCAGCACAAACCAGAAGGTGCTAGAGCAAATTCAGACTTCACTATGGCCATTATAAGATTTTAAAACAAAGCCGTCTGAAGGTGGATGATCAGGGTGTTGAAATCACATGAAAAGTACAAATTAACATCTTGAAAGAGCATCTAAAGCCCTGGATAGATAAGACATACAGTGCCACAGATAATTTGATCTTCAAACAAGACGGGGCATCAGCCACACTCCCTTGGAAAGCCCAGAACTGGATCAAGGTTCGCTCTGTCAAGTTTCTCAGTGGGACAATATGGCCCCTGTTATCACAAGATCTCAATCAATGTGATTATTCTGGACGGGCAAACTTAGAGGCAGATCCCTGCAAGACACCACAGACCTTAGTTGCCCAATAAAGGCATCCGTTACGTTTGTACGGGAAAAACGGACACAAAGTTACATTTTTGACACCTCTGCATCATTTAGGTCCACTGCAGAAAATTCATCAGATCAAAAGGACCTCCGAATGAATAAATTGTCTCTAGAAGAGTTATTCTTTGCTATACAAGTTGTTTTTGCATTGCGAAATAAGCATTTGTTACAATGAGAGTCATCCAAAAAAATATTCATAAGTGTAAAGTTTTTTTTTGACCACCCTGTACCTTGAATATCATGGCAGCAATCAAGATATTGTCTGCTGAGAAGATGACCAGGTTCAAAAGACTTACAAATTCCAACAGAGGTCAGCACCCACCAGCATTAGTTTTCATATGGCAAAGGGTGCTCATATTAAACTAGTGCCCATAATACCCTACTTTCCCCTACAGCGCATGAGTGGACATGCTCTACAGCGCATGAGTGGACATGCTCTACAGCGCATAGCCAAAGTGGTGAGAGGACACAACCCTGAGGCAGTGGCGTAGCTATAAGGTCTGATCCAGATACTTCGCTGTCAAATAAAAGTTTACATATATTTATATATTATATTATCAGTACTTTTCTATTGTGCTTCCTAAGTCTATGGCTTTATGTGAATAATGTATGTTGTAAATGCCCAGATCCCCAACCTGATACTGAAAACCTGAAGTAATGATGAACAGTTCCCTCCCAAGACCCCTCCTCCACCTCCCATGGCTACGCCACTGCTGGAGGGGCTCATGTGTTCTGACAAAAAAACTGCGCTGGATGGCATATCCAAGCTTGCGCTGGATGGCATGTCCAAGCCTGCGCTGGATGGCATGTCCAAGCTTGCGCTGGATGGCATGTCCACGATCGCATATACACGCATGCGCGTGAATGCAGGTCCACGCATGCGCTGGATGACATGTCCACAGGTGATCGTGAACGCACATACACGCGTACTTATGCGCGCAATTACATGTACACGCGCGTGTATGTGCGCTCACTACCACGCGTGGATGTGTCATATTGGGATAAAAATATATATGGATTTTCACCATCTTGACTTAATTCCTAACCACCACATCCCTCATTGTTGTAAACATTGTACATGTATTTGATTTTCGCCATCCACCATCCAACCCTTATTTGTAAACATTGTATCCCATTTTCACCTCTAGGAATCAAAAGTAAACATTGTATATGATTTTCACCATCTAGGACCTGAACTCATACTTGTCAACAGTGTATAGCGTTTTCACCATCTAGATCATAACTCCTTTCATCACATAAGTCCCCCACATCTCCTTCTCTCTCATCACTCCATCTCCCTTCACTTACCCCCACCCTACTTCTACTTTACCCCACCCTACTTATACTTTACCCCCACTTACCCCCACTTACCCCCATCACTACTTTTACCCACAACTTCACTTTTTCCACTTCCCTCAACCCTATACGTAAAACATAATGTGCACAAGGCACTTTAAAGCAGACCTTGTGGCATGCAGTGAGAATTTACCATTAAATCATAAAATAATTATGTGATAATAGTGAGAAACTTAGTTATATGTTCCTCCATGGCCCAAAATGTAAATGGGAAATGCATACGGGATTTTTTTGTTGTAATCTGTTGATTACTTTTTGCTAGAGATACCCTTTTTTCTGTACAATTGCATTTGAAAACGTTTTCTTGATTTTGTAATGAATTGCTCAATTAAAATAACAATGTGTCAGCCAATTAAAAGTCACACATTTGCAGAACAATGATATAGCTTTTATGTATTTACTTTAGTGCTAGAGAACGTCTTCTGCACTTTGTTCATACCTGCAAAGCTTGCTTTATTATAATCAGATCATTCATCCGTGTCACTGTAACTTACAAATTCTAAGAAAGTCACAACACAGAACTAGAATGGTGTGCATGAGATGCACAGAGCTCTGCTACCAATACATGACACCATGTTAAGTGGGGCAGCCGAGGAGGTTGGGCACCCCAGGGGGGAGGCACCCTAGCGGCCATGTCCCCAGGGCCGTGTCCCCATGTCCCCGGGGGTGTGTCCTCATGTCCCTGGGGGTGTGTCCCCATGTCCCCGGGACCGTGTCCCCATGTCCCCGGGGCCGTGTCCCCATGTCCCCGGGCCGTGTCCCCATGTCCCCGGGCCGTGTCCCCATGTCCCCGGGGCCGTGTCCCCATGTCCCCGGGGCCGTGTCCCAATGTCCCCGGGGCCGTGTCCCCATGTCCCCGGGGGTGTGTCCCCATGTCCCCGGGGGTGTGTCCCCATGTCCCCGGGGGTGTGTCCCCATGTCCTCGGGGCCGTGTCCCCATGTCCTCGGGGCTGTGTCCCCATGTCCCCGGGGCCGTTCCCCATGTCCCCGGGGCCGTTCCCCATGTCCCCGGGGTTAGTCCCCATGTCCTCGGGGCCGTGTCCCCATGTACTCGGGGGTGTGTCCCCATGTCCCTTGGGGTGCTTGGGGTATCCCCGGGGATGTCCCCATACTTGGGGTATCCCACCCTTAGGGGATACCCCAGGAGGGCACCCCTTATCTATTCATCTATCCAGGAGGTCAACCCCTTATCTATTCATGCATAGGTCACAGTTGACTGCACACTTTGCTCAGACCGATGCCTTGTTTTGGGAACCCCTTGGAGATCAGGGGGGGGGGATGCATATGACGTCATTCATTGCTACAGCATTGGGTTGAATGGATTTCCCTTGCCAGAGAGTTTATTATGGGATTAACATGTACCAAAAGTTGATCACTTCACGTGGAGGCCCATCACATGATACATGGTAAATGGAATTATGATTGAAGAAGGCAGGCAGCAGAAACTTGACCAACAAGATATGGCAGAATTTCAATCTCATAGGCAGCTCCTCTACAAGGTCTCCCACTTACCCCCACTTACCCCCACTTACCCCCACTTACCCCCACTTACCTCTTCTCCACTTTAAACCTCTTTCTCTCCCTCCCCTCACATCCTACACTTCAATTACCTCATTTACCCTCACCTAACCCCACTCACCCCATCACTTTTTCCACCAAAAATCTGTAGAATAGAACTGAATGAATTAATATTATTAAACTGACTAGAATCTAACCTCTCGATTCCATATTTGTAACAAATATAATTCAAATTCCTACTTGTTCTACCATAACACAACAATGCATTAGGCTACTAAAAATGAATTTTAAGACTAGGTTATAGCTGTGGTATAGGTTTTCGTGTTCCTTCTTTGTAGCGGTTACTGCTTCCCATGCATAAGTGGCAATTGGTATTATGCAGGCCTTTACCACCTATCATAAGGTTCTCATCTTAATTCCTTTAAGGTCTGGGCTTCCTGCTATAGCCATAATTGTGTTGTAAGCCGCTTGTACTTCCTTTTTTACTTCATTTAGTTGCTTATTCCATTTCTCCACTTTTTGCAACCATCAGTATCTGAAGTTCGGGGGGAAGCCCCCCCCCCCCCGGCACCTCCTGGTTGTACCACTGCTAAGTTTATCGTCTGTTATATTTCTCCGATCATGCATGAACATCTACGCCCCAAATTCGACACCATTTTCCCAAGAATCAACACATCAAAGCAAAACAACATAAGCATGGTGAACTCGCATGTGTTCCGCTTGCGACACAAATTCTAGTTTAAAAGGAAAAAGGCATTTTGTTAAAAACTGCTGTAGCACATTCTTATATTATGAAGTAATCTTTCATTGCAAGATCTTTTCTTTCACAAGTTCCTTTAAAGTGTCAATCAGACCTATCAAAAGTTTTTGAAGTTGTCCGATTCATCAATTAGACCTAAGCTGTCCCAGTGTCCCAAGCTGAAATGATTTATAGAAAAGGTTGTCATCAACCTTTGCTATAGTCAAGAGAATCATCAGTTAAATATGAGCCTTTTTTTTGGAGGCAGACATTTCTTGCCGAAAGCTAATAATTGTATACTAGAATGCCCGTTGGAGAGACAGGTGGCCTGAAAATGCATTTGATGTGATATTTCTTGAATTGCATTAATGTTTGGTATGATCTATATAGAATATATAAAAGCGAAATAGTCATTAGGCATACATGCATGGCAGTTTTGATATTGTAAAAATGAAAGCGAGTTGGGAAAGAATGGGAAATGTTGAGTATCTATCTTCTATGTATTTATCTATCTATGTATCTATATATCTATCTATCTATCTATCTATCTATCTATCTATCTATCTATCTATCTATCTATCTATCTATATATATCTATCTATCTATCTATCTATCTATCTATCTATCTATCTATCTATCTATCCATGTATCCATCTATCTATGTATGTATCTATCTATGTATGATTGAAGCTGCGAACATGTGATGTACCATTGAGAGTTGATGAAATGCATGGTAGACAAAATGAATTGTGCGAGGATTTGGTGGAAGAACATTATCTGTCTATCTGTCTGTCTATCCATCTGTCCATCTGTCTATCTATCTATCTATCTATCTATCTATCTATCTATCTATCTATCTATATATCTATCTATCTATCTATAGATCTATCTATCTATCCATGTATCTGGCTATCTATCTATCTATCTATCTATGACTGAAGCTGCGAACATGTGATGTACCATTGAGAGTTGATATAATGGTAGACACACTGACAATTGTGGGAGAATTTGGTGGAAGAACATTATTTTGACACTTAGATTGTAAGGAAGTAAAAATTGTATTTCAACGTGGATAAAACGGAGCAAATAAAATAAAATAAGGACTAAGTGATTGTAGGCGACATCATTAAGTGAGGGCAAATAAATGTGAGAGCATGGGCGATAATTATGAAGTTGTGTGTATTGGGATGTAATTGTGGTGTCATACGTGAGGGCCTACTGAAGATGAATGGTTGGGGTAAATTGGGTGCTTCATGTAATTCACATGCACATTTAAATGATATCTTTATAAGTAGGTTTGTATAACATGACTTGGCATGTTGGTACAAAATAATTATGTAGAGCAAAGCCCGCGAAAATGTTTGGTGTCCACCTGGGACAGCTGAAGCTGTTGCTTTTGTGGCTGTCCCTCCGTCCGAAAAACATTGGCTCACTAAGAAGGGCAGGGGGAGTTGGTGCAAGTAAAGAGAGTGTCGAATTAATGGCGTCCCAGAGGCGCATGAAGGAATTTCGGGAGAGGGGCTGCAGAAAAAGTAGATTTGGAAGAAATAAGGGAGCATTTTCAGACATTTTGACCCACACTCAAAGGCAATGTCAGTACGAAGCTTCATGCAAAATGCAGTGGGTATGGCGAGAGCAGGGATGGAGGAGAAGAGGTGACAGCAAAGTTGAAGATATAGAGTCTTAAGAGTAGGATTCTGTACATGTAGGTTAGGATGGGACTGGCGCCCCACATTTTTAAAATCTTGGGCGGATCAAACCTGCCTTTTTTTTGTAGGTGAGGTCGGTATATGGGAGTATGTGTGAAAAATTTCAGCTCATTCGATAAATATTTAGAGGTGGCACATTTCACTTGAAGTTTATAATGTAAATCCCCATTGGCGAGCCATGAAAAAAGGAGAAAAAAGCATGATTTTCCAAAAATGAGACTTGAAATCAATATTTTTCAACCATTCAAAAACCATGGGGGAGGGTTTTGGTAGGGCAGTTCAGAACTGACATCCATTTTGCTATAATATATATAGGTAGGCCACTATAAGGTGGGAAAATCTCTAAATTTAGGCGTTTTCGAGCCATTTTCGTCATATTGGGCACTACATTGTGCAGAGATGAGAAGTGGAAAATGCAAAATTATGCCAGATTTAAACTTCCTAAGAGCCTGGTATTTATTTGGTTATCCCATTGAAAATTTTTTAGTTCTGAGATGACATCAAAGGATTCCACCTGGAAGCAATAATTCTAAACCAGACCTTGTGAAACATAGATTGCATATATGCCTGGCCATCACTTTTCTCACACCATTACTTTCTAAAGAAATATTCTCAACAATACTTGGCTGGGATATAATTATAAATATTGGTGGATAATGCTAATTCTTTGCGAAGGCGACACCATCAAAATAATAAGATCACAATCCCTTTAGTTGGGACATAATGACCACAGCAATTTTTAAAACCATTAAGGACAGCTATTTGTCCAGTGGCAAAGGATTGTAAGGATAAACATCTTTGATGGCCTCCTGTAATCAAGATGATTCTATGAGAGATCAGGAAGATTTACAAAAATGTCTGTATTTTCGTAAGGAGTTACTTTCATCCATTTTAAAAATATTTTGTTAGTTTTGCCAAAAAAGATCTTTGATGAAAGCGATTTAATTTATCCCATTTCCTTTCATAGAAATATTGTTATTTTTATAAGAGAAGTGGTTTGTGACCTCTGTCGCTTGGGTTAAAGATATTGTTGGTGTAAACGGCATTTCTTCTGATAATTACATAAATATAGTGTCCCTCCTCCTCAAGTTAGCTCACTTTGGAGTGCTCTTTGCTGCCCACCACTTTGATCCAAGTTTGAGTCCAACTTTGGTAAAGCCAACTGAATCTATATGAAATTTTGACTCAGCAGTTTCAACTTTTATTTGCCACGCAGCTGCGTGCACCTCCGGTTCAAATTGGTCAACTGTGCATAAAAACAGAACATAAAGCCCAATTATTATCCAGTGAAAGTATTTCAATGAGAGGCTGAAACTCTCTGTTTTTGCTCACTGGTAGGCTTTATAGCTCTGTTAATCATTGTCTGCACAGGAAACTAACCACAAGTATTATAAAAGTGAAATGAACACGACACACTTCAGCAAATTTGCAAACAAGCATTCATAATATCAGAAAATTATGACCAAACATCTCAGACCATCCATGTTGGTATTCAAAATGAAGCTCTTTTTAAGGCCTGTTCAGACATCTTATATTTATATATAACTGTCCAACTTGATTTCACTGAGTTACAGAGAACCGCGAATTTGCGAAAGTAGAGAATGATGCTTAAAATATCAAAACTTCAAGGGCCGGGGGCACCTCTAAATATTAACCGATTTGCATGAAAATTTACAGACAACATTTTTTTCATGACAGGCATGATTTGAGAGGATGGCCCGCCAAAAATTCAAACTTTTTTTTTACTGTGCATTTGAGGGCCACCCTACTCGACATACAAATCAATAGGCCTAGACACTGATTTATATAGGTATAAGAAAGGAGATCTCTTTTTATGACATTGTTATTTATGAAGGTAAAAACCCTGACTGGTAAGCATTTAATAATTGTTGTTGGAAGTAGGATTAAGTTACTCGTGAGAGCTACAGACGAATCAAGCACGCCCATTTCCAATCAGAAACCTTGAACAGCATGACATGATACATTTAAAAGTGAAAAATGTTTCAATTTCTCATCATTATTCACATCAATGTTAAAATGTCATGGTGGAAGGTAATTATCTTTAGTCGGAATCGAACTACAAAATGATTTCTTTTTTATGCCTCTGAATGGCAGCATTAAATTGTGTATGCCGGGCAGACCATGCAGTACTCTGCTTTTAAGGTTTGTCGTGCTCCTCACCATTCTGTGGCAAACATCTTTTTTTTTCGGATATTTCGTACCTGTTGTAATGATTATGAGGAATGCCAAAACCTTGAGGGGCCCCTGAAAGTTCGAAGCTTTTTTTCGCATGGACACTCTTATTTCCAGTGTAGAATTATGAATTGTTCACAGGATATAATTCAGCAATATTTGAGTAATGCATTTCCTAAATATTGGACCATTTGGGCGTTGTTAATTATTCAGCTAGGCGGGCAGGTACATATCGAGACCAAGAAATCTGATGCAATGCATCTGGAAAAGAAACTTCCCTTTATCACTTGTTCCCAATTATTATGCAACCATGCCTTTTTGTGATATCTCAAAAAGAAATAATACTATTTGGATATCCTTTACACATAATGATAAATGTACCATGTAGCTGATATTCTGTCAATTTTGTCCAATTCCATTGGCTCAGTTGGGAGTTATGCTATATAATGAGGTTTTGAGGTGTTCCCAATTATTATGCAAATTCTTGGAAAAGCATCCATGGCCACTAAAAATGACCCAAACTAATCTAAAGATGCCATCAACATATACCTCATAAAACAAAAGGAAGAGTATAACCATCATTTCAAATGTGGATACTTTCATATCCAAGAAATCCATGTTATTCTCCTGCATTGAAATAGCACTGGAATTACAGTTTTATCGGAATAAAGAGCCTCTGTTATAGCCAGACAAAATACAAAATCATTACCATACTCATTTTCCACTTTCCTTAGGTTTAGAACTCTCCTGTAAACCAATGACAATCGAGTTGCCCCAATGTAATTGAAAAATATCTTGACATGAATTGAGCGCATCCCATTGCCAATGCTATTACAATAGGAAACAGAAGTGTATGTATTTGATTTGATGTCATATTAGAGACATCAGATTTAGTTTGTCATCACACAGTATGACCGTAGTGTGCTTAAGTTATATTCGAAGCTGAAATTTTAATGATTTTAATTTTTTTCAGAGCATGGGAGGCTTCTTTATTGAGAAAAAAGCCAATTTCAACACTTTTTCAATGCAGTTGTATTATATTAATTTCTTGGTCATGAGGGAATCCACGTTTGAAATGATGGTTCCATTTTTTATTTAGTGTTATGAGGTATATTCTAATGTCATTTTATGATCGACTTTGTTGATTTTGGGTGGCAATGGATGCTTTTCCAAGAAATTGCATAATAATTGGGAACACCCCAAAACCTGAATATATGGCATAACTCCTTACTGAACCAACAGAATTAAACGAAAGTGGCAGGATATTTGCTTCATGGCACGCATGTCATTGTGTAAAGGATATTCTAACAATGATATTTCTCTTTGAGATATTGAGAAAAAACCTAGCTGCATAATAATTGGGAACGCAGTGTATGAGTGAGATTGACTATATTGGACATACGAAATATGATATTGGCTTTTCAAAATACTCCCAAGCACACCAAATGCATTAAGGATGCCTGACCTGTAGAAGAAAATGTTCCTTGACATACTCCATAACCGTAAAGTTCTGAAAAAGCTGTTTTGGTCATCCAAAGTCATTTTGCCTTCAGTTTTCCCCCGGGTTAATCATGTGAACTTCACATGCATTGTCAGCTGGGTCGGAGTGAAAATTGGGTCTGGGAAAACCCATGCAAATTCCACATCACAGCTTGTTAGCCAATGGGCTGCCAGAACAACTATATGTCACATAATAATGTTTACAAAAATTGTCAAAGCCTTTTGTTTATTGCAGGGTCCGTTGAAGTTGTAAAGTCACAAGTTTGCAGATTAATTAATCAAACAACTCTGTGGGGATTATAGCAGTTGTCTACTGTGAATGCTGCTATTTAGTCTGATCAGACTGGCGATTGCCAATGTTAGATCATTGGGATAACAAATGTGATGCTCCTTCAATATATCAATGTTTTTAACTGTCATGCTTAGTTTTACTGTAAGCCCATTGGCTGGTGGGCTGTGGCAATTTGGTTGCAGGGGCGATCCCAGATAAAATGCTTACTCTGACACCTGTCTACAAGTTTACCGCTATTTGCTGCCACCTAGGGTGCAAAATTCGCGAGCTCCTGTGAGCGGTCAACAGAATTTGGATCAGTGGAAGACACCAGGACAGTGTGGAAGAAACCAGGACAGTTCCATCATTTAGTGATGGTCTAGATTATTTCCAAAAACTCTGCAAGTGTCTAATCTGACTTTGGTTGGCTTCAATTTTAAGCAGACAGCTTGTAAATACCAAAAGAAGTCGGAACTATTTTTATCATGGAGGATGTATACATTGTAGCTCACATATATTGCCAGTATAGAGGGGGCCACTTGTGGCATGGACAAGACATTTTGCCGAGTGTAACACGGCTTTTATGAAATTGTGAATTATATTGTTGTCCTAGTTAATAAATCTCCATAAAGTAACAGAATAAATACAATTGAGCATTTTTGATATCACAAAGCAAAAACATCGGCTTTGTATGGACACGTGAATAAGTGAGAATGCATTCTTTTTGGACCCTTTTCTGACCACAATTTAACATGCACTAAATGGCATAAGTAGATTGAATACCATCAAACTTCTGATGAGTAAAATCATCATTTTCGGAGGCAAAGTGTATGCTAAAGTTTCAAAACTTTCTTTTTGTCTCATGATTTCCAAACATTTTCATTCAAGGCAGTGGACTGGATATTTGCCAGCACCATGCTTTGTAAAAGTAGTTTGGCGTAGTAATATGGACAGCTGTTGTTCGACCTGATCTGGTGATCTGTCCAAAACAGATCAAATTATTGTTGACCCAATTCGATTTTCCAGGGACTGTCAGCATTCTGCTGCCACTTGACAGTCCCGAACAGAGACAGCTCTGACACTGTGTTGAAACTGTGATGCTGAGGTTTTGTGGATCCACATTGGCTACAAGCCGGGGGATTCTGACCCAGCTTAAAATGACATCACAGTACAGCATTGCAATGTTAGAGAATACAGTCATCTCTGACATCAAACTTTTACAGCATAGAAAAGAACTTGAGATTCAATGTAAATATGATGTGGACTGCAATTAATCCATAACAAACAAGAATTCCCAAACAGGTACACTCAGCCTTTTGAGGGCTAATTTGCATGACCAATTCACAAAGTCCAATGAAAGTAGACCATAGTGTACCAGTTTCCTCTACATTCATTCATTTCTCTGGAAAATATTGACTAAAGTGACACCTGCATGGCTAATTTATACTTTTGCTGTGGATAAGGCAAATTTTAAAACAATTTTCCTGTATTAACCATAAATTAATGCGTGTTTTTAATTTAAATATGACCTCTTTCTATACTGCAGGTTCAACTCTAGTTGTTAAAAATGGGCCAAAAGTCTTGAATTACTTAAAACAATCTGTGAACTCCTGGTTTATGTAATAAATGGCCATTCACATTTTTCTAAACTGGGACTTATGTTATATGATACCTAAGAAAAGTTAAGACTCAATACAGGCCTACATCCAGTTAGAAAAATAAATGTTGCCAATAAGTCTCATCTCACTGTTCTGTAAACATGAAAATCGATGTCCACTGCCACATTTTGCCAGAAAACTGGCCAGATTTGAAAAAGGTAAGGTCAAAAAATATTTTTCGATTTCAATATAGATTGGGAATCATTTGTAATTTACAACTTTTGGAATTTTTCCATTTTTCGCCTGCTTGTGAAATGGATCTAGCTACTTGTAGTCGGGAGAGAAAAACATGTGACTAAAAGGTACAAAAATTGTTTTAACTTTTAACCCTTTTTTTGGTCAGATCATGCAGAAATGAATCACTAACTATAGAACAAAAACTTGGTTCCTTTTGATCTGGGCAATGCACTATGTCAATGCATTTCAGAAATATGGCTATGGAGGTTGGGTGCAGTTACACCATGGGTGTGAAGGGGAAAATGCTCACATGATGAAGGATGGCAAACTGTTCAGGGTGGTCGAGCCAAACTGCTGGTCTGCAAAAGAGAGGATAGCTGACATGGACAGGACAGGTAAACAAAGCAGGCCTGTATTGGGGTGGGTACTTACTATGAAAAGGTGTACAGGTGCCGCTGGATGGTACTGCTTTTTTGGCCTTTTTGGATTAAAATGGTTCTGGTTTTTTGACAATTCAGATTAATTTGGTTCCGGTTTTTCCAACCCCAACATGTTTGGTATCGTTTGGTACCCCCCCCCCCCCCCCCGGGCTCTGCATGCGAAATGATGGAGGGACTTGTCACCTGAGAGACCTCGAACTATATTTCTGTGACCTTAATCTCGGAAAACAACAATATCTATGGCTGAGGGAAGCACTTGCGTCAACAGGCATTTTTTTCTTCTTCCATTTTGACGGGGGCTCTGTTTTATCATAACAGCATAATAAGTCTTCCTTGTTTTGTAAAAAGTACATAAAAACTCCTTATTAAGGCACAGTTTATCACTAAATGATGATGCCAATAACCTGGACTACTCCAAGGGAACTAGCCACCAGTGCATGTGACAATCTGGTTTGGATCATAATATGGAACCTGCAAAGTAACACTGACATATATCATCTGCTTTTTGTTTTTCAGGAGTAACTGTGCAGGTTCTTTCGACTGTTCCTGTTCTCTTTAGTTACTGGGTGAGTTTTTCACTGAAAATAATGTTATGTAAATGCAAAAGCATGAAGAAGGCACCACCTGAATCCAAAAGATAAGTTTTAAAGACAATAAATTGAAATGAGCTATAAATTCATTCTCGTACAAATGTAAGTGCTGAATGAGGGGGAGGGGGAGTGTATAGAAAGAATTTTGGAAAAAGAAATTGTGTGGTGAAAATTGTTGAAAAAAAAATTTGGGGGAGAAAATTTTGAAGAAAAAAAACAAAAGACATACTGGCAAAAAAAAGTTGGGAAAAAGGCTATGCAGTGTTTGCACTGTCACTTCAACAAATATGCTGTGTTCTCCATGACTCAAATACTGAGCAAAGGTCCTGGAGCCATTCAGCAGCAAATTAAAGTCCTAGTATGTTGAAAACTGATCATTAGCCAGCATCGCGTTGGGCACTTCGCGCCCGACAGCTGGTGCTGTTAATACTGTTAAGTATACATCAGGCCTCATGACAGGATACACCTCAATTCCTTTTCTTAGTCCCCTAATATACCAGAAGGGGCATCCAGAATTACAGAAAGTTCTGACAATTTTTTTGGTGGACCTTTCTAAGTGAATGAAATTTTCACAAAACAAATTTCATTTATAGGCCTATTATAAGAATATATAGCAAAATGCTTGAAATTTGTTGTGAACATTTCAAATAGAAAGGTCTGCCAGAAAAATTAGAATGCCCCTCTTAAATAAAAAATGAAAAAAACTTTTTGACCCCTCCCCTTGCATATTGCTCACATAACCTCCTGCTTCCAGCCACTTTTGCTGCGTAATGCTTCATTCTCACGGCAGCTCCCGGAGAACTTTTTGAAACGGGGGCGAAGTATTTTCAGGAGAGACGGAAAAATATTTCCTCTTTTTACGTATCGCGCAGGGGCATTTTAGCTTCCCGCCGGACATCTTTTGGTTGCACGCCGTCGAGAATCCTGCTTCTTACCGTCACTTCAAATCGCGAGGTCGCAGAAAAAAAGTTTCAACCAGTACAAATTTTATTAAAATCGACGGGGGAGCAGACCAGATAAATTGTTCGACGCCGCGATCAGAAAAGTAAGACTGGGTCGAAGTTTTCGCGCCACTGAGGGGCAAAAAGTTTCCCGCCGTTTAGGAAAACAAGCGGGATTCTCTGCGTGGCGCCAAAAAGGTCGACCCCGGGGTTCTTCTGCACTCCGCCGTCAAGGAAAATGCTCCGGGACGTGTGCAAAACCTTCGCGCCGTCGTCTGGACCCCCTCCCGGAGCAGACAGAGTGGCGCCAGAGGGGCTATTTTTAGCAAAATCCTTTGTCCGCGGGGTACTGAAACCATCACGGCGTCGACCTTTTGTGCCACGGCGGGAAAGGGGGGTCTGCCATGGAGACGCACTGGCGCGCGCCTCGCATATAAATAGAAGAGCAGCCACTAGAGCACCATAACCACTCTGAACTTCAAGACGAACGCATCTATACTCCATGACACTCTGCTTCACAGCCTACTGAATTGCTGCTTCATTGCTGAATCGCTGCTTCATTGCTGATTGATCCTGCTTCATTGCTGATTCATCCTGCTTCATTTCTGATTGATCCTGCTTCAAGATGGGACCCAGAGGAAGAGGGAAGAAGACCTTGAGGGCACCAAGCAAGGGCAACAATCCAGCCAACACTCCACTGACCACTCCATCTTCAACTCCAGTTGGTTCACCAGCTCCTTTCATAGACTACGCAGCTGTTACATTGTCTCCAAGCATGTTCAGCTTGCAAGACAGCATCGTGGCAGTGACCACTGCTACATCAACAGTGACCAGTGAGACCATCTTCGAGGGCCCGCCACCACCCAAAGTGCTGCAACAACCTGATGAGGAGGATGAAGATGATGATGAAGAAGCTGAAGATCAAGTCCTGGCCAAGCTTGCTGCTGCTGTCAAGTCTCCAACCAAGCGTGGCAGGCCTGCCACTGCTGCTGCAGCCAAGAAGAAGCGTCCCAAGTCTGCTGATGCTGATGCTGCTGCTTCTGTCAAGTCTCCCACCAAGCGCACCCAGTCGGCTGATGCTGCTGTCTTCAAGACTCCCACCAAGACTGCTCCAAGGGGAAGGCCTCGCACTCCTGGCAAGTCTCCTTCAGCCAAGCGTCACGCCACCTCCAAGTCTCCAGCCAAGTCTCCAGTCAAGCCTCCAGCCAAGTCTCCAGTCAAGCCTCCAGTCAAGCCTCCAGTCAAGCCTGTCACTCCAGCCCAGACCCGAGCCAAGACTGCAGTCCAGCCTCCACCTCCACCTCCAGATGATACTCCTGCTGATGATGAAGATGATGACTGTGTTCTGACAGCTGCAATGATCCACCAGCAGACCCTGGACTCCAACTACGATGCCACCACAGAGGAAGATACTCCCAAGAAGAAGGGTGCCAAGTCCAAGGGCAGCAAGGGGAAGAACCAGCCAAAGGAAGATTCTGACAACACTGGATCTGAGGTTGAGCTGATCCAGGAGGCCGATGGCCAGTTTGTCCACAAGGAGAAGAAGAAGGGCTACAGGAAGGCAAACTCCAGGGACCTACTGGGCATCACAGAAGAGCAGGAGGATGACCTGATCGACTGGTACCGGGAAAACAAGCAGCTGTACACCAAGGGCTCAACCACCTTCAAGAGTGGACAGAAGGACAGACTGGATGCAGAGAAAGCAGCAGAACTGACATTGCTAGTGGGGAAGGAGATCACAGCAGCTAAAGTCTTCAAATGGAGGAACAACATCAGGACTACCTTCTCAAAGTGCATCAGACCTCAACCTTCTGGAGCTGGCAGAAAGAAGATGTCCGAGCGAGACAAGTACATCCTGGCGAAGTGTGAATTCTTGAGGTCCTCCATCATTCCGAAGGGTGCCGTGGAAGTCTCCAGCTTCACTGGACCAGGAGGAAGTAACCGCCTGTCGTCCGATTCTGATGCCCCCATGGACTACAATCCTATGCCCGACCTTGATGACAGCCTCCCAGCCAGCCAGCAGCAGTCCTCCCAGGAGATGTCCCAGCAGTCCCTCCAGCCATCCCAGCAGCAGTCCCAGGTCTTCCCAGGACGAAAGCCATCCAAGAAGAGGAAGGACACAGACCAGGAGATGGCCTCTGCCCTGACTTCAATTGCTGGTCACTACACTTCAGACAGGCCCAGGAAAGCAGCACCACCTCAGCCGGCAGGACCATTCTGTGACATGTGCCCACAAACTGCTCACAGGCTGGATCCAGAAGTACACCAGTTGCAGAACATGTGCAGGAGTATCTTCACATCTGGGAAGAACATGAACCGTGCCCTGAGACTTCGCCTCCTGCACTCCTTGAGCCAGACGGACAACTACTTCGTACAGGCGGCCGTCCAAGATAAAATCCTGATGATGCAGCAAGAGAATGTGGAGATGATCCTAGGGCAGCAGCAGCACCAATACATCCCTCCTCCTGGTCCAGCTCCATCCTTTGTCAACGAGGACTTGCAGCAGCCTCCAACAACTCAGCATCAGCCCCAGCAGCCCCAGCAGCCAAGTCTTCAGATGCAGTCCCAGCCTCCACGCCAGCAGTTGCAGTCCCAGCCAAGCAGCAGCAGCCAGTTCCAGTCCCTGCAGCCAATTCGAAGCCAGACTCCAGCCCTGCAGCAGTCATCTTTAAGCTTCAGCCAGCTGATGCTTGACAGCCCCCAGAAGCTTGGCTTCCCCGGACCCTCTTTTGGGCAGCAGCAGCAGCCAGTACAGCAGCAGCCACTACAGCAGCAGCAGCACCAGCCTCTACAGCAGCATCAGCCACAACAGCAGCAGCAGTCTCTACAGCAGCAGCAGCCACCACTACAGCAGCAGCAGCAGCCACCACTACAGCAGCAGCAGCCACCACTACAGCAGCAGCAGCCACCACTACAGCAGCAGCAGCAGTCTCTACAGCAGCAGCAGCAGTCTCTACAGCAGCAGCAGCAGTCTCTACAGCAGCAGCAGCAGCCGACAGTTGTCCACCAGCGGCAAACTCCATTGTCGTTCCAGTGGAGCCAAGTCAACATGCCTTCTCCAAGGAAGTGATGCCTGTTCAAGTCGTCTGAAAAAAGAAAAAAAAAACCCCAGGCCCTTTTAAGGGCCACCAAATCCTCCCAAAAGAGCTGGCCACGTACACATCTTATGTTGACTAAAAAAACTCTTGCGATGACAAACAAGAGCAAAAATGAAAAGAGCCCCAAAAAAAAAAAGTTGACAAATTCCCCCAAAAAAAAATCTGGTCCTGGCCCTTGTAAATTTTAAACACCTTCATAAAAGCAAGGTGCTATTTCCCTTCTTTTTTTTTTTGGCCCATTTTCACTTTCTGCTTAACCAGTACAGGTGGCATTTCTGCTTTCTTAATTAAAGTTTTTTCACCACTTTAATTAATATAGATAGATAGATAGATAGATAGATAGATAGATAGATAGATAGATAGATAGATAGATAGTCAGACAGATAGTCAGATAGATAGATAGATGGATAGATAGGCAGATAGATAGATAGATAGATAGATAGATAGATAGGCAGATAGATAGACAGATAGATAGGCAGATAGATAGGCAGATAGATAGCTATATAGAAGAAAATATTTGGACGTCGCATATACACTGCAGCAGAGAAAAACGAGTGATCGTCATTTTGCAGTGATGACACTTGGATAGATAGATAGATAGATAGATAGATAGATAGATAGTCAGACAGATAGTCAGATAGATAGATAGATGGATAGACAGACAGATAGACAGATAGACAGATAGACAGATAGACAGATAGATAGATAGATAGATAGATAGATAGATAGATAGATGGAACACAATGCTCGTTACATATATACACTGCAGAAAACAAAAGCAGTTATCGTCACTTTGCAGGGATTGCACTTGGATAGATAGATAGATAGATAGATAGATAGGCAGATAGATAGACAGATAGATAGGCAGATAGATAGGCAGATAGATAGCTATATAGAAGAAAATATTTGGACGTCGCATATACACTGCAGCAAAGAAAAACGAGTGATCGTCATTTTGCAGTGATGACACTTGGATAGATAGATAGATAGATAGATAGATAGATAGATAGATAGTCAGACAGATAGTCAGATAGATAGATAGATGGATAGACAGACAGATAGACAGATAGACAGATAGACAGATAGATAGATAGATAGATAGATAGATAGATAGATAGATAGATAGATGGAACACAATGCTCGTTACATATATACACTGCAGAAAACAAAAGCAGTTATCGTCACTTTGCAGGGATTGCACTTGGATAGATAGATAGACAGATAGATAGATAGATAGATAGATAGATAGATAGATAGATAGATAGATAGGCAGATAGAAAGACAGATAGATAGATAGATAGATGGAACACAATGCTCGTTACATATATACACTGCAGAAAACAAAAGCAGTTATCGTCACTTTGCAGGGATTGCACTTGGATAGATAGATAGACAGATAGATAGATAGATAGATAGATAGATAGATAGATAGATAGGCAGATAGAAAGACAGATAGATAGATAGATAGATGGAACACAATGCTCGTTACATATATACACTGCAGAAAACAAAAGCAGTTATCGTCACTTTGCACGGATTGCACTTGGATAGATAGATAGACAGATAGATAGATAGATAGATAGATAGATAGATAGATAGATAGATAGATAGATAGATAGGCAGATAGATAGACAGATAGATAGCCAGATATATAGCTAGATAGATAGGCAGATAGAGAGGAAGTGAAAGTGATTTAAATGGGTTGTACAGATAGATACAAAGCTAAAAATTTACCATTTTATGTACGTCACAAAATATGTAGTTGTTGCAGGGAGGGCTTTTTTTTTTGGGGGGGGGGGGGTTTGTCAACATAAAGATGTGTACAAGGCCTGCTCTTTCTGGAGGAAGTGGTAAGCCCTTACAAGGGCTGGGTTAATTTGTGGTTTTTTAAGGGGGGCATTGAATTGCTGTTGCTGTTGCTGCTGCTGCTGCTGCTCTGCTTCATCTTCAAATTCTGTCCATCTGCCAGGGGACACTTCCTGCTGGGCTGTTCACGTAGTCTCGTAGGTAGTCTCGGTACTGTTTGGCTTGTCTTGTGGCATTTCCATATGCTGGAGCGAATCCAAGGTCATGCAAGGGGTCTCCTCTCCACAGTCCTTCAGTGACTTCATGGGTTGCAGGATCTTCTCTGTCCATTACGTCGTTGTCCATGGCTCGATGAATTCCTATTCTGTCTCGCAGAAGATTGTGTAGAGTGCAGGCTGCCAGAGTGATGGCTGCCACTCTGCCGGGTTTCTGGGGCATCGTAGTTAGGAAGCATCTGAACCTGTGGGACAGGATACCGAAGGCATTCTCCACCACTCTCCTGGCTCTTGAAATTCTGTAGTTGTAGACTCTGGAGGGGATGTCAAGGTTTCTTCTTGGAACAGGCTTCAGCAACCAGCTCTTCAGGGGGAAGGCCTCATCTCCAACGATGAAGTATGGAAAAGGATTCCCAACTGTGCCAGGTAGAGGTTCAGCAGGGGGTAGCCCAAGTCGTTCTTCTTCCAGCAGGTCCCTCAGCCTTGTGTCCAGGAAGACTCCTCCATCCGATGAGCTTCCTTGGCATCCAGCCTGCACGTACAGGAACTTGTAGTCAGAATCCACCAAAGCCATAAGCACAATGGAATGGAAGCCCTTGTAGTTGAAGTAGATTGACCCAGCTTTCCGAGGACATCTGATGCCAACATGCTTCCCATCCAGTGCTCCGATGCAATGGGGCATGTTCCACCTCTTCTCGAAGCCCTTGGCAACTTCCTTCCAGGATGCTGGATCCATTGGCAGGGCCAGCAGATGTTCGTAAGCTCGCATGATGGCAATGCAGACACTGGGGATAAAATTGCAGATGGTGTTGGGAGCCACTCTGAAACCGTAGGCCAAGGACTTGTAGCTCTCTCCTGTCGCCATGTACCGTAGGGTGACTGCCAACTTCAATCCAGGTTCCAGAGCCCTCCTCATGTTGGTGTCTTGTTTTGTAATTGCAGGAGCCACAGCAGCCAGGATTTCAGCAAAAATGTCAGGAGGCATTCTGCAGAAGTTGTAGTAGCCAGAGACATCATTGTTGGCCAATTCAGGCAGCAGCTGGTAGAAATGGCCATGTTGTTCCCTCTGCAGCAGCCAATTCCGAATCCACCATCTCTTCATCTTCCTCCTTCTCCGTATTCTTCTTAGATAAAAAGCACCAGCAACAGCAGCAACAACAGCAACGTCAAGGTCTTCCCCAGCATCTTCATCAGCCATCATGTCTGTCCAGCATCCAGGAGTGTCCCCTTCAAAGGTCAAGCAGCAAGTGAAGCAAGGCGGCCCTCTGCGGCCCTTTTTATTGGCTTTCGCAGCGCCCTCCTCCGCCGCGGTGCCCTTGACAACGGCGTCATGCTTTTCATTCCCGGCGATGTGCCCTCGGGCCTACAGACATCCCCGTGGAGAACAAAACCATTCCCGCAGTCGTAAAAGCAATCCCCGGCGTTGTGAAAATATAGTCCGCCGCGGTGAAATAGGTTCACTGAGGGGCAGTTATAGGTTCCCTGCGGGGTACTTTTTATATCACGGGGCGATATAAAAGTATCCCGCAGGAGGAGGAAATTTCTTTCCCCCGGCGAACTTTTGATGACGGCGTACAACTTTTCTGCCCCGCAGGGAACAAAAAGATCCCCGCCGTGGCTTTCGCTGCATGGTTATCGATTAGCCTTAATTGATTACATAATTGCCCTTCGCGCCGTCCTAACTGAAAATCTTGCAAGAATTCGTCTGGCTCTGCGCCGCCGTTGATAAAAAGCTTACCGTCATCCCCCGTGAGAATGGGGCATAACACTTTCTTCCCCACATAATTATTTTCTAAGTGGGATTTGCGAACAAAAAAAACATAAAAAAAAATTGGCAAAAATCATACTCTCATTCATAAGTCATCGTATGTTTCATTGTAATGGTTTTGTTGTGATTTTCTCATCTGTCCAGCTGTCTTGGAAATGTCTATAAATATTCTCATGTGACAATTGTATATATATGTTACACATAAATATTTTGGAATTGTATATATATACTTTTTGGTTTTGCACTTAATATCTGTAATTATTTTTAACACAACCGAATTTCAGGCAAATGCAGAAGATGCTTTGGACTTCAGTCGGATAATTAATGATGATCTGGCCAAGACTGTTTCTCAACATCCCAAGAGATTTATTGGACTGGGGACAGTTCCGTTACAAGCTCCAGATCTTGCAGTACAAGAGCTTCGTCGATGTAAAACATTGGGTGAGTTATGTTTATTCGGTGGAGGGCCCCTAGTGAAACGGACAATTCCCTATCTGATATATTTGTTGGAATCAACTGAAACAGTACTTATGTACACCCACTGTCCATAATTAAGAGGCAGTTTTTCAAAGATTCAGGCACTTTACCATTTAAATAGGGTCTAACTTTGGATCGTGTCGAAGTCCATTTTCAAATCCTATAATAATTATCACAGTACCTTCTACCTCGGTGTTATTTTAATGGCAAATATATTGGCGCAAAAGTTTTGGTAGGCCTATCACATTTATGAGGATTGACGCAGGGCACAGGCAATAGGGGGCGCTCAAAGTTACTACTTAGTCAATCATAAGCTGAATTCATGGGGCAAATGTGGCTTATATCCTGGGTATACCACAATGTTTTGTGCATGACTGTAAAGGAGTGGACTAATATTAAAAGCAGGGCTTTGGAGTCGGAGTCGGGAGTCGGAGTCGTGGAGTCAGAGGTTTTTGGGTGGAGTCGGAGTCGAACTTTGACTTTCAGGTGGAGTCGGAGTCGGAGTCGAAAATTAAATTGGTGACTCCTGACTCCTAAAAAATAATTAATATAATTTTAAAAAACACAGTTACAAAAATGTAAAATGTGTTCCAAATTTTACACAAAATTTCCAAAAGAAGTATTTATGCACAAAATTCAATGAAAACTTTATGGAACTACTTTTTCTCCCCTTGACCATGTAATATTGTTATGAAATTATGTCGATAAGCGGAGTCGGGAGTCGGAGTCGGAGTCGTAATTCAGGACACCTAAGGAGTCGGAGTCGTAATTCAGGAGACCTAAGGAGTCGGAGTCGCTTTTCAGAAAGCCTCGGGAGTCGGAGTCGGTTTACTTAATACCCGACTCCAAAGCCCTGATTAAAAGTTCACATAAAATTAAAATAGTACACTGAGGGCACATCTCAACATTTCTGCCTCGCATATGGCACTATGGCAGCCATGTTAGATTTGTGTCATGCCAGCAAAATTGACAAAAAGGGTATCAAATGTGCAGAACAAAAACAACAAGTTTGTGATCAGTTGATTCACGTAGAATTCTTGCTCATTTAAAATATTCGCATTGTAGCACAACTTAAATCCTTACAATTGTTCCAGGATTGGTCGGAGTGGAGATTGGTAGCCATATTAACGAATGGAACCTCAGCGCACCCCAATTACGACCTTTTTTTGCTGTAAGTATCACATTTATCTTTTTTAAGTGTTCTCGAACTTCTGGAAAATACCTATGAAGCATACAATATCCAAGGCAGTTTGTGCAGCATAACTGAAAATTGCCAACGTTACAACATCAGCCTTCGGTCACTCAACCAGGTATTTTGTTTCTTTCTAAAGCACATTGCAGGTAAATGAGAAAGTAAAATTAAACATGGTTCCTCACTTAGCCTGAGTTTTCTAGAAGCTCAGCATAACCTCGGACTGACCTGACCCAATTCTCTGAGCTTCTCTGATTCGCTGAGAAGGTTGAGATAATGGCCTCAAAGGGTTGCACCATAATGACAAAGTTTTTGCATTGACATGATTGAAGGCTGTTTTTGTGTTCATGTTTGCAGCTAAAGGGATTAGTATGCATTCATCCACAAACAAGCTCCAGCAAATCTTAGAATCTGAGGTTGCCAATTTACACATTGTGGTCACTCACACAACTGTGGTAATAAAAAAACAAAGGATTAAAAAAATGCTATTTCACACAGAAAGATTACAACAAACTGGAGCCTACAAAACTTGAAACAGAAAACAACATGCTCTTATGATTAAATCCAAGAAAATCCCTTTAGGGCCTTCACTGTCAAATGTGACCTTGGGCTTCTGATAAAATCACAGAGAATATTTAGTTTTTGGTTACTGCTACACCTTGCCCATATTTAGGTATGTGTAGGTATAATCTCCTGTAGCAAACCCAAACAATAACTGTGAAAGGCTAACACCTGTGGTCAGATCTATAAAGTCAACATTTACAATTATATTACAGGAGGCTGAGAAGCTTGGTATGAGCATCTTCGTGCATCCCTGGGACATGCAGATGCAAGGAAGAATGGGAGAATACTGGATGCCCTGGCTTGTCGGTATAATTGTTCGATTGTCAGCATGCTTACAAAAATAAAATCATAGGCACAGGAGAGATATTCTGTGTAGGAGGAAAGTTTGTTATTGTGCCTATGGAGCTTTCTGTCCAATTTTTGCCTGAGAAGCAGGCTTTACGATAGTGGGTTTGGGGGCATGGCCGGTTTTGGAGGCGTCGTCTCAGGATGAAATCAACGCAGTTTTGTATATCAATGTGTGTAGTGCATAGAATAAGAGTGTTAGAATTGACAGTAAGAAGGGTGAGCCTTCTTCAGCACTTTAAACAGGAATTCTAAGATGTTGTAGATGTGATATGTGCAAGTATAACGATTCAAAACATTGTCAAATATTTTTATTTAACTCATACCAGGCAGGGTAAATTTTTTCTCTGCATAATAGTGATGTGGGAAGCCCTCGAATGTGACCTTAATTGATTTGAACAATTCTCAAGTAAGGCACCTTTATTAGATAAGATATATAAGAAGTATACATTAATGTCGTGGCGACACAAGGATTGAGCCTGTAGTTAACCCTACATGCAGTCTGGTGAAAATGAGAACTGCATGCTGCTGCCACCTGGCACAAAAGTTGATTTTGTATGCTACAGCATTGCTGTCCCAAGAAATAGTTCCAATTTCATTGCACATTAACAAAATTTCTATTCAACATTGATGTATACCAGAGTCAGACTCGGCAATCACTTTCTCTAAGGAAGTAGACAAGGCCATCAGCACACTCAGAAACAACCCCGGTTTCTTCCAGACAAAATTGTGTGAGTTCCTCAGACTGAAATGATGTGAACCGCTCGCAGGAGCTCGCGGAATAGCACACTAGTCACTAGGTGGCAACACATGACAGCATATGTTCTGATCTGCCAAGGCTGGAAAAAGAAGTGGCAATGTAACAGTGGTCCACTTACCTACATGCATTTCTTGAAATCTGCTAAAATGTCAAGGGTAGTAGGCAATTTTTCAAGGCATTATTTTCTCAGCTCCCCCCCCCAATATTTATTGACCTTCTTCGCCTATGCAACTATATTTTTAATTGCAATTTCATGTAAGTAATTCAGAAGCACAAACATGTTTCTCTTCCTACTTCAGGAATGCCTGCAGAGACATGTGGTGCAATGTGCTCTATGATCTTCGGAGGAGTTTTTGCTGAGTTTCCAAATCTGAAGGTCTGTTTTGCCCACGGAGGTAATTATGACTTTCGAAGCCTAATCATAGTAATGTCACTCCTTACAATGGAGAAATGAAGGAATTTCCCAAAGCTGATATTTATTATACAAAAACCAATTTACTTTGTTGTGCCAGTGATGAATCTCTTCAACAACAACGCTACTGATAAGGAGACTCTCCCTCAGAGATACAATGCGATACGGTGACGAATAGCCTAGATTGTGGAAAGCAAAATTATAAGTGTTAAAAATATTAGGGCACAAAACATTACACAATTTTATACCATTCGACACCTCAGTGAGCCAATCATGAGCCAGTATTTCACTGCAATAAAACTCATAATTCTTTGTTGTCCAGTTATCCTCCCATGGGAGAATAATAAGTGAAGCTGTGAAAACCCCACAGCAACAAATCACAAGTTTCAGTTTTGTCTTATGGTATAAGCCGGTTATTCACCGCGGGATCGGCAATATGTGTTTATCACAGCTCGGGCTAACGCCCTCGCTGGATAAATCACATATTGCCTCTCCCTAGGTGAATAACCTATACTTATTTTAATTAAACAATGAATTTACCTTCTGGAGAAGAATTTGACAAAGAGTCCATAATTTCACAGTTTTCTCAACAGCTTCATCAGAATCTCACTCACGAATTTTATTTTGAGTTATGAATTTTGGTTCACAAAATTGAATTCTATACAGGTAATGTATGTTTATATTGCAGGTGGATCATTTCCTTTCACGATAGGCAGAATAGAGCATGGTTTCAACTGCAGGCCTGATTTGGTGGCCATTGATAACAATGTCAATCCCAGAGAATACCTTGGTAAATTTTGGACGGACAGTCTTGTGCATGACCAGGATGCTCTGAAATACCTCATCAATACTATTGGAAAGGTAATATATTAACAATGTCCTTCAAATGTATCAATTAATCTGTTTGTCAACCAACAATTTTATTGTGATATTTCAGCTAATACGTCAGAGAGCATCAACATGATATTTGTTGATCATTACTAGTTGCGGCACGAAAATATTTGTTTCTGCTGACTGCTGTCACAGTGCTGTGACTTATGTCAATTAAATTCCTGGTTTAGTCCTTTAAATATCTAGACTTAGTTGTTTGGTCATACTTTATTCATTAACCATACTGTCTCGATCATAGATATGTAACTATTTCATGAAGTCCACGAAAAATGAACAGCAGTTTTTTGCTGTTTTTTGCTCTATAAGTCTCAATTTAATCATTCTTGGTAGATTTTGGTTTCTATTTATTTGACAGTGATGAGAACAATTCAAACAGCAAAAATCACCCTTTGCTAGATTTTCAAACTCAAGGTGCCTCAGTATAAAGGGGTCCATATCTAGCGTGACGGAATGATTGTAAGAATCATTCCGTCACGCTAGAAATGGACCCCTGAGTGCTGAGACACTCTTAGTTTAAAACTTCAGCAGTTGGTGATTTTTACTGCTTGAATAGTTCTCTTAAGTGTCAGACATATAAAAACTAATACTTGGCACTGAGAGTGATTAAAATGAGACTTATAGAGCAAAAAACTGCTTCTTAGCATCATTCCGTCACACGTGGACTTCATGATTTACGCAATTTGTGATGATTATGCCAGTACCAAAAAAGTACAGGAAAAGGAGACAAGTGAACAAGACTCCCTTAACTGCAATGTTCTCCGCCCAGTTTTTTTCCTTTGAATTATAAGTAATTAAGCAATAAGTGCCCGTGTAAATAGTCTTAAGAGGAGGTTTAACCTTTAAAGCGCATGTATGGGATTCTGACCTGTCAGAATGAAGTGTTATTATAACCTTGGGCCAAAGGAAGATGGTAGAGATGTGGCAGCTGCTGCACTCTTGTGTATTACTAGAATTACCCAGTGATAAATGAATAAAGGAGGAGGACTGCAATTGTAAATATTTTTTGTTGGGGGAGGGGGTGATGGTTGCAGTAATGTGGTAGAGAGACAGAATGATGTGGGCGCGACATGCTACTACATTACTGCAGTTTGGTGTAAGGCAGGGACGAATAGTGGAATTTGGATTGTAGATTTTTGTATGCCCTTATGGGGAATGAGAAAAATGGGTATTGCAACCTTAGTCCGGGCAAATGGTGGCTGTTTGAGAGAGGGTGGGGAAAAATGTGATGTCTATCTATGTATCTATGTATCTGCCTATGTATCAGCCTATGTATCTGCCTATCCACCTGCCTATCTATCTGCCTATCCATCTGCCTGTCTGTTTAGTGTTTGTCTATCTAGCTATGGGTATCTGTCTATCTATATATATCTATGATTATATTTCTATCGCTATTTATCTATCTATCTATCTATGGCTATCTGGCTATCTATCTATCTATCTATCTATCTATCTATCTATCTATCTATCTATCTATCTATGGCTATCTATGGCTATCTGTCTATCTATATATGTATCTATCTGTCTATCTATCTATCTATCTATCTTATCTATCTATCTATCTATCTATCTATCTATCTTTCTATCTATCTATCTATCTATCTATCTATCTATCTATCTATCTATCTGTCTATCTATCTGTCTATCTATCAATCTATCAATCTATCAATCTATCAATCTATCTATCTATTTATCTATCTATTCATGAATCAACAGATTCATCATTCATGTAAAGTAGACTGTGCAGTAGTGTATGAAAAGACAGGGAAGGTAAATTGGATGATTATGTAATTCTCGGATTGGGCTGTGGATAGGTGTGAAGGTGAATAACATTTGACCAAGTGACACATTAAGTGTATAGGGAAAGATAATTTATGTATGCCTACATTTGTATTTACACTAAGACAGAGATATAGGTGTCATTATATGTATGATGTCTAATCAGAGTAATATAATGTAAAATAAAAAAAGATTTTCCATAAATTGACTTTGAAGCCTGTGTTAAAGTTTTTTGACAATTGAAAAAAAAATCCCCCAAGAACAAAGGCATTATAATTAGTCAGAATTGTTCTTTTATCAAAGTGCTAATTGACATGAATGTGTAATTGGCTTATTATTATCATCTTTATTCAATCAAAAAAGATCACATAATTTTACAGAACGGATAAAAAATTAATAAAAACATAACACAATAAAAAGCAAGGAGCAAGTACATACAATAAGAGGAAACTATAACAAATTAAAAGCAGAAAAAAAGAAAAAAAAAAAAAAAAAAAAGTAAAATAGCACTCACTGTACTGCCAAATAGTTAATTATCTCTTGTGCTTCACTGCGCGATAACACATGACTATAATACTCACAAGTATCTCTAACATCAACCAATTCTCTAATTTGATTACAGACCATGATATCCTGCTCAACTGGCACACACTTCTCATGAAATACTTTTAACAACTGACACAAAGGTTTATTTCTCATATCATAAGTAGAAATATTATACCTTCCCATTATAAATCTAAGATTTTTACTTAATCGTGAATTACCATAGATACTATTTTTAAATATAGAGCTAACAATCTTATTCTTATGCCTAAAAGCATTTATAAAATATTTAAAGAATCGTTTGTGAAAATACACATCCATTGGCAACATTCCAGTAAGAATCGGCAAAAACCTTCTATGACACATATTTGTGATATTCCAAACTCTGCGTTGTGCTTTCCTCACTGTAACAAGTAAGCGATCAAACTGTCTAGAATATATTGCACAATTCTGAAAGCCATAAAAGCTACAACAGTACTGTTTAAACAGTGTATTTTTTACAGTTGATGACACCGAAGAATAATCACCTATAAAAGCATTAAACTTTCCATTGAAATCACAGACAGCATCTTGTACCAGTGGATCATTTCGATCTCTGCTTATAGTGTGACCAAGATAGTTAATTTCTGTAAAAATTTTAACAATTTCACCATTTACAGTTATAGCTTATAATTGCACTTCAAGTGTCACAAATCCAAACAGTAGTGTGCTGCACTGTGTTGACAGTTCAATCCAAATTATCCAATTGAACAAAGCAGCAATTGATGCCAGATACAGCTTAATATCGTAAGACACACAAATAGACAGAGAAGCACAATGGTTTTGTGCTGTTTGGTTGCCGTGAATTAAATTCATGAAACGGCGCGAAATACTGGATCCTCCTGGATCACAACAAAGTATAGTACTTAGGTTCAGACCGGAAGTATAAGCACGAAGGGAATGGTATGCTTGCAGTGGCATTGCTTGTATATGAATGCATGGACATTTGAATCGAAGGGAAAAGGCCACCCCTAATTGATTAGCACGTGAATTCATCAGAAGGGCATGTTTGAAAAAAGAGGAAATGTGCACATTAGATGGTGTAAGGAGTGGCAGGGCTCTTGAAAGTCGTGGACAAAAGTGGACTGTGAAGGCAGGCAGAGGCTGATCTAGATACTGGGGCAGGGGGCTAAAAAGAGCTGTGTTTGAAATGAGAAGTTTGGGGAGTATGGGTGAGTAGGTTATGTCGATATGGCAAGTAAAAAACATTTTGATGCATATGGGGGCGGTGAATGCGAAAGAGGTGGAAATGGGGCGATTTTGATGATGTCAGAGGTGGAACCCCAAGTGACGAATGTGCCACTGGCGTTACACCTTTATTTAAATTAGATTAGATATATATACGAAACAGCTTAAAACTAATTACCATTAATTAGGACATTTAGAGGAAAGCAATTTGGATGAAAATGTGGCAGTGGCTCCCTATGAGCATAAGGAAGACATGGGGAAAGCAATTTGGATGAAAATGTGGCAGTGGCTCCCTATGAGCATGAGGAAGACATGGGGAAAGTTAGAAGGCCAGGTATCAAGTAGGATCCGAGATTAATCCCGGACACTGTTATTTTAATATTAGTAAGAAGATTACAGGAATTCTCGTTGAAGTAAGACTTCTCTGCAGTTTTTTTCTAGCGGTTTCCTTGCACAATGTATATGACATGTGGCAGATACCTACTCAAGTCAAACTAACTAGAACTCATTTTGCTAGCAAAAGGAAAGAAGGTGGGGCAGAAGTAGACTCTAGGCCTATGGGGCTCATCACTCTGCAGACAGAGTCTTTCATCTGTATCATCAATAAATTTTATTTTTTCACTCATATATCTTTGGCCACTGTAAGCTGGCCTCTGGGTGCATAGTAGCCAATTGCTTGACCTACTTATGCCAGAATTCTAATGCAGCAAGCAACAAAGTGAGATTAACTGCCCCAGTGGATTAGCAAGCGTTCTCAGCTGGCAGTCAAAATAGATACTTAGAGATTGTGTGTATAACATTGTGTGTTTGTTTTAGAGTGTCAGCAACATTAGTCAAAAACATACACTGATTTACTTAAAGCTGTTCATTAGTTTATAGAAAGTTGTTTGTTTGTTTTAAGCTGTCAGTAATAAAAGTTTCGAAAACAAAGTACTGGATTTACTCATGCATGGAATTGGGTCATTGAAAACCATCAGTCTCCTCCAGCTAAAGCTGCTCGGCAAGGAGGATGTCAGTCTGGTGAAATTATGTGTGACCTTGGACTGGTCAAGCTTGGACATTTTATAAAAAAAAGGTTACTCTTTTGGTTAATTCTTTCTGGGTGTTTGGATTTTGTGGTCATGATGGAACTTAGTCCCGGTCAAATCTATTTTTGCTTTTATACACACAATTGTGTAGACGTCATTGGTGCATCTTTAATGAATATTAGGGCCCAGTGCATAGTCTTGTCTAAGAGCCAAATGTGCTAAAATTACAGATTCTTTCGAATTGTGATGTGAGCCCATTTCATTTTGAACGTGCCATTTTCAATACTGTTTCTGATTTTTAAATAATTTTTTTGGGAAAAGGTGAATTATCATCATTGTAATACTTGATATGTGGTTGAAGTTTAGTTCTGCAAAATGTGATGTTCTTTTTAAATCATTAAAAAGTTTAAAATACTATCAAAATAGGTCAGATCTATGCACAATGCCGTGACAGTTTTGAAAAGCTCTTCTATCAGATTCTGTTGCCAATATACGAGCAATAAAGAAAACATTTACCCCCAACTACGTGTAAGTTTTGTAGTTCTTGTAAATTTATGCTGAAAAAGATTGCAGTTGATGGCTTTAAAAAAACCTGGTTGATCGACATCATATTTTCTTTCATGATTTCATCAAGGGGGATGCCATTAATTCTTGTCTGGTGCAAAATTTAGGTCATTCGACCTGTCAGTTTATTAGTATGGCCTTTTATCCGGAGAGGGCTCCGCATCACAATACCAGAAGTGCCACCACCGTTTTTGCCATTACTTTCCCTCAAGTGACCAGCTACTGCTAATCTGTAGGTCTGTGCATCAGGAGAGCACACTGGTACATACCTAAACAACAAAAATGTACTGCAAACGTCAATAGGACTGATTCAAGCAAAACTCTAGTGTGTTAGGAGCCTGCTGATGCCATTCTTTCAGAGCATTCAATTGGCTTATAACAGCTTAACTGGTCTTCTAATTGGCTGTGCTTACCTGTGTCATTCTAATGCCCCTATCTCACGGCGAGAACCGGAGAACTTTTTACCCCTGAGGGATAGCTTGAGATGAATTCTAGGAAAAATATGGCCAACCCGGCGACACACAATGTTTATACAACGATTATATAATTAATTAAAAGCATATCACGGTGGAATAAGATGTTAAATCGGCGGAATAAGATCGTAAATCGGCGGGATAAGATCGTAAATCGGCGGAGACAAGATCATATCCCTGTGGGAAAGATCTAAATGCCTGTGAGGCAAGAACTAAATCCCTGTGGGATGTCAAAAATCGTCGGTGGGATGTCAAAAACCGTCGGCGGGATGTCAAAAACCGTCGGCGGGATGTCAAAAACCGTCGGCGGGATGTCAAAAACTGCTGGCGAGGCTGCAAATGTCCCGCAGGGAAAGTAAAAATATCCCTCAGGAGCAGGAGAGGTCCCCACAGGGCAGGGGATGTCCCAGTAGGGTAGGTTGATTTCGGAACTTCACCATTGGACAAATTGGGATAGTGACATTTTCACATCAGAAGGCTGTATCCAAAATTTCAGGTCTCTAACTTGAAAAGTTTTTTGAGGAAATTACATTGAATTTTTGACATTTTAAACATTTTTCGATTGTTTCGCAAACTCGCGGTTACATATAACTTTGTCATTTCTCATCATACAGAAATATAACTTGCATATTTGAGAAGGTCACAAAAAGACCTACAATTTGAATACCAACATGATGGGTTTCGGATGATTTTTCATCTGCACTTTTCATAAAATTTCACGATTAGGAGAAAGAAAGTCATATCTGAAGATGCAAACCAGCAGTGAACAGGTAATTATTGAAAAAAGTATTTTATTTAGTCCTGGTTTTATTCAATTCTATGCCAGTTTACTGAATAACACTTTGACAAAGCATTGGAGGTCTCACAATGAGCCATATTGGAAGTAAGGGAGAAGTAACAGTTTCATTAAGCGAACCTATGAGACGGGCAGAGTTGCAATATCATTTTCCAGCTATATAATACATACAGCTTAATTTTAAAATGAAAATCAAATATCAGAAATAGAAGTTCAATGTGCAAACAAGTTCCCAGCCAGCAACAAGCATAAAGGTTAATTGAGAGATATATACATTGCACTGCACACAAAAAGCTAAATAATTTTCTCTCTCTATCTGTGAGCATTGATATTCTTTTTGAAATGCAATGTTCTCAATCCAAAAGTCATGATGTATTCTGTAAGGCACCAGTGATGACATAAAGAGCTGTCTAATAAGCTATCCAGACCTCCCTATAACAACTCTAAGTTCCATTATAAAATGCATGTAAAATTTTTTTTATAGTAGGGGAAGCTTGGGAGAGTTGGGCCGCAGGGAGGGTTGGGCCACCCTGATTTTTGAGGAAACTAAAACATTTTTGAGAAAGCTGCAGCTACAAAAATTTTATAAAAATAAAAATCTTTCAATGGATGTAAAATTTCTGGTTAATTTGCTTGACACGATCTTTAGAGAGAAGAAAATTCAAATTTGGATGAAAAAAGGAAAAACTGAGCCATATTACGAGTTTTTAATTGTCTGTCAGACAACAAGGACTGAGAAGTTTTTCTATGGCATGCTTGGTAGGCTTAACTATTCAGTTGTTATTAACATATTTTGGAAAGTTATCAGTCAGCCAGTTTTGTCCTAATTGGGATTTAGAGAAAAATGGTGGAATGGGGGAGAGTTGGGACATTGCCAATACTCTCCCCACATGTGTTGCATTTACCCAGATTTATTTTTATAAAGACAGAAGAACTTGTCTAGAGCAATTTTCAACAGAGATTGAATATTTTTAGGCCTTAATAATTATTCATGGTCTAATAAAATTAGGTATCAGGAAATCTAGATGGGGAGAGTTGGGCCATCAGGCCATGGCTTAAGCCTGACAGCAAACTAGAGTTGCAAGAGGCCTCAATTCAGGATTAGTGACTTCTATGACCATCACACTACAGGTTAAAAATATCATGGCCTCAAGTACAGCTTTACCGAACCTGATATATTGCAATGGCCCAAGTCTCCCTCCTGAATGGCCCAAGTCTCCCACTTGATGGGGAGAGTTGGGCCAATTTTTTTCCAATTTTCATGGGGCTGTAGCTCATATGTTCTTTGGCAAATATCAATGCAAACCTTAAGATATTTTTCTGAAATATTTCAAGATACAATACATGCATTAAGCATGTTTATATAATCATTACTGTTAGCAGGAGGTGCAAGAACGTAAAAAGTGGCCCAACTCTCCCAAGCTTCCCCTACCTTAATTGTTGCAAAGCAGGGAAGTTTTATGTTACGACTTCCAAACGCCAGTACAGAAATATAAAAGCAATTTCCAATCAGGTAGTTGTTCTATTTGAACTTCTCTCTTGGCTTGAAGGGTGCCCTGGATTCCATTTCTACTTTTTCAGTATAATAATACTGAACCTGATCCTGAAATGACTCACTGACAAATCAGATAACCTGTCGCCTATTTCAATATTTTTACAAGATCTTCAGATCTGGGGTTCTATTCTGGATACCTGAGGCAATTGTTGAATTGACAATGATAACTATATTATAGTTCTGGGTGCTTTTCCTAAGATTGCTATTAATACCAGACATCCCAACAGCCAATAGAGTTACATGTACACCTATAATGTCATACTTTGATTTGCAAGTAAAGCAAAAAATTAAAAGTTGCCACATTCTGAATTTATTGAACCTTCAAATTTGGCTTAGACCATTGATGTTGGTATTCAAAATGAAGGTCTAATTGAGCCCTGTCCAACTATACCAGTTTCATTGTCTTATCTCTTAAATTGACTGAGTTATCCAAGACCGCGAATCGGCGCACCAAGCGAAAAATGTCTAAAAACTTGAAATTTCAAATGGATTTCCTCAAAAAAGTATTAGAGTTAGAGACCTGAAATTTTGGATTTGGCCTTTTGACATGAAAATGTCACTATCCCAATTTGTCCAAAATTGAAATTCAAAGATTTTTGCAAAATCAACCTACCCTAATGTCTCAGTATCCCGCTGGAGATGTTTTTGAGTCGTTCTCACTGAAAAAACCCCCGCCAGACATCCAAAATCGATAAAAATTTGGGCTCTATCCCAGCGACTTGGAAAAAAATTGTCAACGTGTTGAAACTTTTTTGACATCCACGGCGCAGTTCTTCCCATTTCTAGGAACCCTGAGGGAAACAAAAAGTACCTCTGCGGGATGTGAAAAATCGTCGGCGGGATCACCCAAATTCATAAAAATTTCCAAGAAATACCATTCCGCCGACGCCTAAAGTGCTCCGTAACGTGCCGTGAGATAGGGGCATAAATCATCTAGCTATGTAACGGGATTATTACAGGCTCACTCAACCAACAGAAGCTACTTACTAATTTATGCACGTATGAAGCTGAAGGCAAATCAGTCCTTTTGACTTCGGCTGTAAACTAATTCAACAGTGTTGTCATCCTGTAGGCTAACTGCTCTCCCTGCTCGAGCAGATTACTTATTATGTAATCTGACATGTCTGAAGAGAGGTGCACTAAGCAGATCTAGGCTAACAATAGAGGGTCGAATAGGGGTTATATTAACCAAACCACTAAGAGAGGGCAGCTATCTTGTTGTCGTTCCTGAATAGGTTTCATGACATTGTGTTTATTCCGAATCTGACGTTTTCCAGTTTTCTCAACCTTGAGCATTTTAAGATATTTGGGTTTCCATGGCAACCATTTTGGTAATATGGATATCATGCCTCGAAATAATGTGTCTTTTTTACACAATTATTGTCAGGAACAATTCCTTTCCAAAATGGATGAAATAAACCAGATTTCTCTTTCCATAAGGTTTCTAAGGCAACATTATAAAGTAACGTTTTTGAAACGGACTTCAGAAAGTTGTCTCCTGTGGCTATAAAAAAGGAAACAGGAGAAAAGTACCATTGCCGAAAAAAATTAACACAATGACGAAATTAATTTCTAAGAAAAAGGGAAAGCCAACAGCAAATACATATACTGCTAAATTCAAAATTTTGAGTCAATTCAAGTGATTGAGGGAGATTGTTGCACAATTGGTTGCGCTAACATAGCTTGTTATTTTGAGTTATAATCATTCCATTGTCATAACTTAAAACAACAAGTTATGTTCGCTCAAAGGAATTTGCAACCATCTGACTCAATCACCTAAGCTGACTCAAAATTGAAATGTTACTTTATGTTAGCTAACATTACAAACAGCAATTTTTCTAAAAAAAAATACTGATAAATTTGAATTATACGAAAGGGCTTGTTGTGACAACACACTATGAATTATAGGACGATAATAAGGTGCCGACGAATGTCACAATTATGACTAGCATCTAATTTTTTCTAACTTTTTTTTGCAAAATCACTGTGGCAAAACTGGACGAGGGTAACTGAGTTACCCTCGTCTCATTTTGTTGAAATTAATTGAAAAAACTAGGTCATCCCATTGGATCCCATGTTAAAAGAAGACGAAGGTAACTGCTTTTCCAATAATGATGAGACGAAGGTAACTGCATCTGATGACGAGGGTATTTGCAGCTAAATTGTGTAATAAACCAATGCAATTTGACTAAGGTGACTTGTATACAATGGAGAAATGTAAAAATCACACCTGAGATGATCTATGCCCGAAATACAAATGCAATTCAAACTTAATTTAGGCCTTCAAAAATAATATTACCAATTGTGTTGCATTCCATCAACCTTTATTAGCCTATACCCAGTGCATAATATAAACAGGAGATATAGCTCCAAACATCCATCTTCATCTTTTTTGCTCACCATTTATAGTACAAGCAATTTGCAAGAATTCAGTTTAATATATATTACACACACTTTAATCTAATCCAACTAATACAGAGAGACATTGTGCAAGCAGAAACCATTGTGCGGCGCTCAGTCTTGCCACACTCACAACCATATTTAACTGTTATTTTATTTCCTACCTGCACTCAGAGCAGATATAATATATAATATAATAATAGACATTTATATAGCGCCAATTCCAGTTTAAAACTGCTCAGTAGCGCTTGGGCATGATGGATTTATTTGTAGAAACTCTTAAACAGATGAGTTTTAAGATTTCTCTTGAAGCCTTCACAAGTTTTTGAGGCCTTGACAATCTCTGGGAGTTGGTTCCACAGTTTTGGAGCACTATGCGAAAAGGCTCTGTCTTCATATTTGTTTTTATTGTAGGAAGTTGGTTCATTTAAGAGCATTTTGTTATTGCTTCTCAGATTGAAGTTTTGTTCAGATTTCGGCTGAATCAGATTTTGAATATACAAAGGAGCTTGTCCATTGACTGCTTTCCAAGTTGTTAACATGAGTTTGAATTGTATTCTAGCTGGAATCGGTAGCCAGTGTAGCAGTTTCCTATGCTGGCTTACACTGTCATGCTTTTTTAATTTTTGAATGAGTCGAACTGCTGAGTTTTGGGCCACTTGAAGTTTGTTTATAAAACGACTTGAAGATCCATGTAGAAGACCATTTCCATAGTCAAGGTGAGGAGTCACAAGAGCATTGACTACTGTTTTGCAAGTTTCCTTGTCCAATGACTTCCTAATTTTTGAGATATTTCTCAGATTGAAATAGGCGAAGATACAAATGTAAGAGGATTTTTTAATCTCAAAAATCAGCAAAGTGTGCGTGTCTTTTCAAGACTGATCAACATTTGGGATATTGCAAAATAAAGATATGAATAGGTGGGAAATGCATGGATGGAGCAGATATCATGGGGAGTGAGGAAAGACAAGAAAGAGCAGGGGCGTATCTAGAAATGACCTAAGGGGGGGCATAACATGGAGTGAATACGGGGCGATTTTCGGCTTTTCCTATCGTTCCCAAGTTAATTTTTGGCTTGAGGGGTGGGGCATGGCCCAATGGCCCCCCTAAATATGTCACTGAGAAGGAGAGGGAAGAAAGGAGAAAAGAGGGATGGAGATGGCTTTGTAAGGAACCATTCAGAGTTTATTACTATATATAGGGTGGGAGTTTTGTTGGATATTGCCGTTAAAAATTCATTCCCTCAATGGTTTCATGCGAATATTTAGTACCCCTGTTACGCACGATGCTGATTTTTTGTAACCCCATTACAACTGGCATTACATGCCGATTGTTTTATATGCACAGTTTTGGCAGTTGCATGCACAGATTCGCACATTTTTGCGCCCATGTTTCATGATTTTGTTCCTATTTTCAAAGGGCCCCCCTTCCCTAAGAAATAGTTTAAAAGATTAGTACCCTTCCCTGAAACACGTGTGAAATATTATATTTGTGCTGTGAAGCCATTGACCTGTAAATGTTGTCCAATTCTGAGAGTACAGTGAGGAGTTAGCCTATGCCTTGTGCAAGGTTTTGGAGTGTGCATGCCCGTGATTATGGAAATGTTTGGAAAAGTACCCAAACTAGCAAATCGAATCTGATGATACCATGAACCTCATAACTTGTAATGAAGAAGAGAGCCATCATTACAAATATGGATGAATTAATCGCCAAGAAATCCATACCGTATGGTGCCCTATTTTCGTCAGGTACTTATTTTAAATAGGTACCATAGCCATATTAACACTGTTGCAATTTGTGTATCCAGTTCAGATGAACAAAACTGTAGTTTTGCAAAAATTTGTAAGAAATGAGGTGGGCCACTCAAATGTATAATTATTATGAGCATTAATGTACAGCAAAGTCATTATGACGAATTTAGGACCCCAGGGACCTATTGTCGTCATGTAGGGTGTCAGAAAGCCATACTACTCCTGAGTGGTACTACATTCAAGAATTTTTTATTTCAAAAATTGATCTTGATTATCACATGTTCCCTTTTCTACTATAGCCAGTGCCATATCCACATTTCTATCCGCTGCACCAGGTGCACAAAGATAGGTCTGAAAATCAGTTAAAGCTGGGCCTTCTTTTTGTTAATTTGTCTCAAAATTGTGAAAAATGTGTGTTTTTTCCACGCTCCACTTTAGGGTGCTATTGCATAATCCCAAGAGTGCCATTGATACTTGAAATGCAGCAATGTATGCAAAAAAAATTTCAATTTGTGAATTCTGGCATTTAGTACCCTGACATTCAAAATAAAGATTGATAGCAAGCATTGATTAAAAGTGACGATATTAGGACACTGACGAAAATAGGGCACCATACGGTACTACATACATATATGTCTTTGCCTGCATTGGAAAAACATCACTGAGGTTATCATTGCAATGATTGGCATGGTTGTCGTTAAATAAACATGGAAAATGCTCACAATCATCTTCCAGCAGAAGTCAAAAGCATGGACCCAGAAGACTGGCAGAAGTGTTTGACCAGCTTTGACTAAGACATGTTAACTTGCTACATTTCACAAGTGTGATACATGCTGGTAAAGCATGATGTCCTCAGTTTAGTCCTTGTCTATACTTTTATTTTCTGCAGGAAAAAAAAGTCAAAACTACTCTGGTGGATTGATGTGACTTGCCACGCAGTGTATTGACTGCATACATAGGCCTAGACTATAAAATTGTTCTAGAGGATGGTTCATTAGTTTATAAAAGAGTCACACTCTGGACATCGAGTGCTTAATCATTACTGCAGGGTAGACTGGATCATAAATTCACTTTAGTTTAGTTTGCATCCACCTGGATTTTGGTTTTGAACCAATGCACATGAAATGGTCTGATTTAGCCAATAGCTATTTTGTATTTTTTTCTCTTGGAAAACTTGCAGATCACTCAATCAAACACCCTGAAAACGAATAAAGTTCTACCAACCAACTTTACAGGCTTAATGATGCCTTTCCATCATATTTGGATAAGAATAAAAAGGGCAATTACCCTCGTCATGTCGATAGGCATGGTCACAGTTACCCTCGTCGCACGATGCAGTTACCCTCGTCATTTTCGTGGTGCTTTAAGGCATTTTTTTACTGTCAGAGGCTGAATTCAAAGCAGCTCGTTTTCGAAATGTCATTTTGAATCTAATACAGTGACCATACACTACCTGGATAACAGTTAATACAAGCAACAGGCTCAAAATCAATGTTACATAATATTTAAGGCTTATTTAGAGACGAGGGTAACTCAGTTACCCTCGTCCAGTTTTGCCACAGTGAAAATTTAGTATAACTTAAAATCGTGACATTCGTCGCCAACCCACTGAAACGGCCGCTTTCCGGCAATCTGACCAATCAGAGAGCTGTATTTTTGACACATTTAACAGCTTGAAGGGTTGCAACGACGCAAACGAAACCCAGAGATATTCATACTGCAATATTGATGTCCTGAAACACCTGAGTGTGAGTACTCATAATTCGACTGCAACAATAGGCAAGCCTTCCATTGATTCGTATTGCAGCAATTTATATTTACATTGTATCAATGACCTTGATCAGTTATTCATAATTATGCTATGAGGTACCGTAATGACATTTATTAATAAGGTAATAAGGTAACAATACTCTGAATACAAATGCAGCTTGTATGTGAAATTGCAATAAGGGTGTTGGGCTTTTATGCTGGGTGGAATTGATTGAGCATGTCCCTGTGACGTCCCACAAATAATAGCCTGTGTTAATGCAGGTATGCATGCACATCCAGATTGAATAAATGCTAGGCCTACTTCAGGTTACTCGCTAGTCAAAAGAGAATAAGGTTTTGAGGTTTGGAGGTTTTGAGGGAGCACCTTGATCATGATGCGAAGAATTGAAATTAGGTAGCATTTTGGAAATCACATTCCACCGGCATTTGGAGACATACAAACAGTATTAATTTTTGTTTTATCACCTCAAATGTTTACTTTTTCTTAGACAAAAAAGAAATGTAGCTTTTCCTAATGTCCATATTCAAGAAACATAAAACTCTTGTCGGGGTAATATTTCAGACAATCTGTATATAAGTCAGTATTAACTGCCCCATGATCCAAAAATAACGTGCAAGCACTTTAACAGCTGCTTGTAGATAGACTTAGTATCTATCTATCTATCTATCTATCTATCTATCTATCTATCTATCTATCTATCTATCTATCTATCTATCTATCTATCTATCTATCTACATGTATATATCCTCCCTTCCTCCCTTCCTCCCCCATCCCTTTTTTCCTTCCCATATTTTCCTTCCTATACTTTCCTGCCTATACTTTCCTTTTTTCTTTCTTTTTTCCTTCCTTTTTTCCTTCCTTTTGTCCTTCCTTTTTTCCTGCCCTTTTTCCTTCCTTCAGTCTTTCTTTTGAATCTGCAAAGACTGGATCTGGCTGCAGCTGTTGCTGCTGGTTTCACTGCAGCTGATCATTTGAAACTCCCGCCAAAAACGAACATTTTAGTTTCGTAAATAAAATTTTAATGTCACAGAAGTTTACCAAAAGTTGATGGAAGCAAGATAAAATTATATTTAGGCTGCAAGCAAAGTTTTAATGACATAGGTGAAACAACACGACCAGGGGAGTTGTCATAAGTTTTCTTGGAACTCCTCCGGTAATACAGGCTGCAAGCAGCTGTAAAAACCTTTCCTGCAAGATGATTCGCTTGATAACAGCCAGGCGTGAAGCTGGAGATGACTTAGGCCTGTGTGGTACAGGGGACACCCGGCTGCGACAAGAGCCTGCGATTTTCCGGCAGGCCACAGGCATAAACAATCTGTTTCATGTGTGGTGTTCCATTCAACTGGTGGCTCTCTGATACGTATTATTATTAGAAAAGGTATGACAGCTTGCTTGGCAATGGTCCAACTTTCCAGACCGAACTGGAACGTTGTCACTGTAGCAGACGACAGAGGTAACTGTAAAATCCAGTCAAAAGACAGTGAGAGCAGACCGGGACCCTTGGACCCCCCCTCCCATCAAATCTCCTCCAAAATGAACAATTTCACAAGCACGAATGTTGTCATTTTGTCCACCACAGTTATCTCAGTTATACAGCTGAGAAAACAAAATCTTGAAACTGTAGAAAATAGTAAAGTATTTCACAGGATAGTCAATCATTTGCAATTATGGCTCTGTGCTGATTGGACTGTTCCTCAAATCAGTGTATCTTTTATAGAGGTTTTAAATTTGGTCCATATTTGACTTGCCCAGACCGCATTTTGTAATGGCATCTGAAACTGTATTCGGCCCAGGAAGATAACATTATGTAGCTGATAGATTTATAAAACAGCAAATTTATGTGGACAGATTAAATAGACAGATAGATAAATAGACAGATAAATGGATAGATAGATAGATAGATAGATAGATAGATAGATAGATAGATAGATAGATAGATAGACAGGTATATAGACAGATAGATAGACAGACAGATAGACAGATAGATAGACAGATAACATCTAGTAAACTTTAAGATAGATAGTAAAGATAGATAGTAAAGATAGATAGTAAAGATAGATAGTAAAGATAGATAGTAAAGATAGATAGTAGCCAATGTGTTATGTTTACATTGTGTCCAAGATGTATGAAAGAAAATTTGTTGATTAATTGGTATTTTAATATCAATGTAGATGTAGAAGCTCCTCCCAGCATCTCATACAGAGAGTTATATGAAAAGAAATCTCGTGGTCTGCACCTGCAATTTGTGGGGCAAGTCAATCACTGCTCATGCATAAACCTCACTGAAACTCTCCACCAATCAGAGTCCAGACCTGTGCATGTTACATGGTTGATTGGTTGAAATTAAGATCGCACTTGTCCCTTGTTTTAAATTGATTTGTCAGAGTGGTATATTATTTTAATCCCAGTGTTGTCAGTTCACAGATAGGCTGAGATTTCACAACTCATTGCACTGACTGAAAGTGTATCACAGTTTTTTTCAGAAATTATTCACTTGCATGTCAGCATGTTCTTTGTTCCGTCTAAACTGAATTTTACTAATATCTGTGAATTTTCTATTTGTGTTTACATGCTTGAATGCCCTCACTTCGATTTTTAAAACTCTTCTACATGATTTAAAACACATTAATTCGATCTTAAAATTTTGCACCACAATAAACGTGTAGTTCTGCAAATGTTGTGTGAAAATTAGAGTTCAAGATGCAGCAATTATTATGACATATTTCTATTATTGTTGGTGTGGCTATGACAACGTACCAGTTCAGTGTGGAATTCAGATTTTAGATTAATTTTTTGCTTAATTTTGTTGTTTAAAACAACTGTCAACACTACCAGGTATGTTTAATATCAAGAAAATGTACCAGAGAAAGTTATGAATGGGACATCCAGGTGTTTTCTTTGTGATAAATGTGAATTTAAAGGAATTAAACCACTGGCTTAGAAGAAGGTCGTCTGCTGGGATCTTCAAGCTGTCATACCTTGTAATAGTTATTAGTGAAAGAAGTCAGTGGACTGACCTACAATACACGTACAAGTTACACTGTTTCTGCCTGTGGGCAGGCGGATGGGAAAGTCGGATAATAGGGCGAGAAGGACGGGGTGCCAGTTTTGACTGGACCGCAGCGATATTTGAAAGGGTCAATAAAAAATAAAAAAATAAACCTTTTTTGGCAAATAAACTATTATATGTTCATTTATCAACAATGCTCATCTCTGTTTTCCAGGATAGAGTGGTGCTTGGCAGTGACTATCCCTTTCCTTTAGGGGAACTCAACCCTCCAGGAGGACTGGTTGAGGAATCTCCTCTTAGTGTTGAAATAAAGGTAAATATCAAAGATATAAAAAAGTCCAATAGAGCATTCAATGTGTAGCCCCAACATTACAAACTGTTTTTGTTTTTATTTTCAGGAGATGTGTCTCTTCAGGAATGCAGCAGAGTTCCTTGGAATTGATATCAATAAATACGCAATTGAGTAAAAAACACTGCTTTTTAATGTGCATACAATGACGATCGTGACAAGTTTTTAATGTATAAATCTATAATTAATGAGGTGAAGCAAGTCAATTTTGAATGTTTTCAGAATTATTCATTGTTTGCGCAGACATGATGTTCAGCTGCTCGGATCTTCTCGAGGCTCTTATTCTGAGTTTGGTCGATAGGACAAAAAAAGCAAAATCTTTCTTTTATAATGTCATTTGATGAAAATTGTTGGAAAGCTCAATTTTTTTTCTATACAAAATTCTGTTCGGTTGGTTGATCCGAGAAGCTGGAAATTAAATACGTCTGGGCTTCCTATGTTTTTCATTCAGCAGATACAGAGTTTGTGATGCCTTTTGTAAGTTTTGTTGAGGAATCTCCCTTGCCTGAATGGTAAGTTTTCCTCACATTAAAAAAGACAAATAAATTGAAAAGTCCACCAGAGTTAACGAATATCACTCCAACAATATAAAAGGGTGGTTTAACATAATCAACCATTGTCCAGATTGCGATAACTATTGTTGGCCACCACTGTATCAGAAAAGCAACAACAAAAAGAGTCAGGACTTTCGCCGTTCTTCGATACTTCGCTTTGTCTGACTGTCGTGCAGTGCTTGTAGAAGGAGATCTTGCGGAATTATTTTCTGTCCCATTGTCTTTAAAATTGCTCAGCCGTTGTTGACTTGAAGCTATCGCTGACCACACTGAACTGTACAAAAAGATGTCAATAACTACAATCCCTATCTGAAGCAGACCGAGGATCATGTGAAGAGTCAACGCGTCTGGATTGCGATTGTCTGTCAGGCACCTGCAAATATATTGTAATCAGTGCAATCTCTCATTACAGCAACTGAGATGACTTTAAAGCACCAGCAATATCTCCACAACATTCCTGGCATATTATTACTAATCGCAGCACCCTTAGAGCTCTTGCATATTGTTGGTACACTTGAACAATTAATTTTCTTCTTTTCAATTTGCAAACTGGCTGTGCCATGTCATTGACAGTTTTCTGTTGGTCTCCCAATCTTCTTATTTCATTAGTACCTTAAGTCATTTAATTATTTAGTTTATAATTATTGACACGGGTAGAGGTTTATGCTGTAAGATATGATATGCACTGAATCAACTGATTAACCATAATTGATACAAAAGAAAAACATTTTTAAGCCAATGACATCAAAAGACCAAGTTGAAAGTTAAGCTATATTAAGGTTACCAAAATGTGTTGCTTTTGTGTGCACATGTATTAAAACTAAGTCTTGTATAATTAGATTTAGTAGAAATAACTTTATATATGGAGCATATTACATATCATATGGTATATATACTATCCAGCTGATGATTTTCATTGCAAAACTGTAACCAAATCACTCAAAACGAAGTTATCTGCCATTTTGATGCACTTCATTGGTTTAGATAAATGTGATTAGGGGCCCAGACAGCCTAGTTGATGTAAATTTGCCAGTTTTCTTTGAATCTATGAGTGATCAATTAACGAAGAATTAACAGAAGAGGCCATTGGCTTGGTTTGCAAACATTGAGATGCAAAGGTGTGCTGCTTATAAAATATTCAGCAAGGAAAACACCAATCGACAACTCACCAGTAACCTGAAGACCCAAAGTAACCAAGGATGGAGAAGACAATTGCGAAAATGGCTGGTCCTCCGTAAGCTGTTCCCAGTAATCCAACATCATGCGGACCAAATGGTAAACGGTAACCAAATCGAACAAGTAAGAAAAGACTAAGGGCACTCAGCAGGACTATCATGTTCTGTGCCATGATTGTTTCGAAGAGTGAAAAAGCAAAAATGGTGCATAGAATCCGATTGGGGTCGCCGAGGCTGGTTAGCGCAATGACATGGTCACACATGTGAGAAATACTAAACACCAAATCAGTCCATGCCTGGTAAATGTACAATCTCTCCCCTAATTTTCTTTTCCAAAATGAACGGTCATGACTTCTTGCTTGCAGGATTAGCACCACTGAACTGCAAACAATGCTCACTGCCAAACTGACCATAGCAGCAATGTGCACCGCGTAAAAGACCCAGTCTATGGGAACAACCGGTGAATGATAATCTGCAGGTAATGAGTGTGTATATCCATCTTCCTTCATCCAACTTTGAGTATGCACTTCATTACTTGCTGCTAATTCTCCAATAATTCCTCCATATGAAGTGCTCGCTGTGTCATTGGCTGAAGCCATGTCACTTAATGACAAATGTTCCACTTTGTGTCGATGGAAATAGTTCCAAAAGGCAACGCGTTGCTCGGTTACAGCTGCGTTAAACATTCATAACTCCATGAGAAACCAACATTTGAGCTGGACACTGATATTGCATGTTCTGTCCATGGTGCTGAAAATCAACAGTGATCCCTGTGGAGGCAGCACAAAATGTTAAACTAATTTCACACAGCCAACAAGGAGCTACAAGGATGTGGCTCCCAATAACAATGTAACAACAAATCCTGAACCAGAGTTTGTTGTTGGACAGGCCAAGAACAAGACTGATCCTGGCCAGCCAGCTGATTGACGCCCAACAGAAATGCTGCTACATCAAAACTAATGTCTGCTGGTGGGCGAATTTCTAAATCAGTGATAGTTTCAGGGAAAATTCAATTGTAATCAATTCCACAGAAAAGTCCTTGTTTTGAATTCCAGAAGGGTGGCAACCTGTCACGAAATTAACTCCAGCCAACTTTCAAACGGAGTAATTTGTGACAATGGTACGTATATCTACACTGTATACTAGGGTGGGACTGGCACCCCAATGTTTGCGGATCAAACCTAACTTTTTTTGGTATATGAGAGTATGTGAGTAAAATTTCAGCTTATTCTATTAATATTTAGAGGTGGCACATTTCACTTGAAGTTTACAATGTAAATCCCCATTGCAGGGTCCCCGTCGGACAGGGAAAACAGGGAAAATGGTGAAAAAAATTCCCTGCAGGGAAAAGTCAGGAAATTTGAAATTTGACCTGAAATCCAAGAAAACACAGGGAATTTGGTTTTAAATGTGTTTATGCGTGAAAAAAGCACTCTATTTGAAGCAAAAATCCGCAAAAGTCATTGATTTTGGTTTCCGATTACCGATGATATTGCCGCGATCACGCAACACTAAGCCGAATAAGGTCAGGGAAAATGTCCGGTGAACCAGGGAAAAGTCAGGGAAAATACAGGGAATTTGCTCGCCAATTTTCAGAGGGTACCCTGCATTGGCGAAACCTGAAAAATGCACGATTTTCCAAAAATGAGACTTAGAATCAATATTTTTTAACAATTCAAAAACCATAGGGGACAGTTTTGGGTGGGCATCTCAAAGCTTGCATAATTTTGCATTTTCCACTTTTCATCTCTGCACAATGTAATGCATGCCCAATATGACGAAAATTACTAAAAAAACGCCTAAATTTAGAGATTTTATCTCCTTATAGTGGCCCTCCAATATATTATGTAATAGCAAAATGGATGCCAGTTCTGAACTGGCCTCCCAAAACACTCCCCCATGGTTTTTGAATGGTCAAAAAATATATATGCCTTTTTTCAGGTCTCGCCAAAGGCTATTTACATTATATAACTTCAAGTGATATGTGCAACCTCTAAATATTAATAGAATGAGCTGAAATTTTACACACATACTCTCATATACCAACCTCACCTGCAAAAAAGTTAGCTTTGATCCGCCTAACATTTCCAATATTCGGGGCTCCAGTCCCACCCTACTCAGGGGGGGGGGATCCAGAGAATTTCGGTGGGGTGGGTCTATCGGGCTATCGCGCCGCGGAATGCATAATTCGCGACATGACACGACTGAGCGCTGATAGAATTAACATGTAATAAAAATATATAATTTTGGTCTGGTGGGGGGGGATGTATCCCCCCCATACCCCCCCCCCTGCGTCCGTTCCTGACCCTACTCTGTACCATACCGCACTAAGAAAAATTTACATTAAAATGCATAAAATATTGTAGCTTGGAACAAAAATGACTGGACCAATCAGAAGCAAGCGTGAGAAGCCTATTCTCCAATAGGAATGCCTCTGCCTCCAAGTGGACTTTCCAAGAAGCTTCCAAGAAAATCCACTATTAAGCCGTCTTACGATATTTGATTGCCCCTTGCGGTGGACATGGCCAAATGCCCCCCCCCCCCAAATATGCCACTGTATTAGGCCTACATGCACCTTTTCCCCATGATGCCCCATTCACACGGCACGTTACGGAGGTCTTTTGGCGTCGGCTGGTATTTCCTGGAAATTTGGATGATTTTTTGATAATTTGTGACATCCCGCCAACGATTTTTCACATCTCGCCGACATATTTTTTGAATGTCAAAAAAGATTCAGCCTGTTTCTCAATTTTTGGATGTCCAGCGGGCATTTTTCGAGTGAGAACGAGTGAAAAACATGACCGTGGGGATATAGGGACAAAATTCTGCAGCCTCGCCAGCAGTTTTTTGACATCTCGCTGGCAGTTTTGGACATCTCGCCGATGGTTTTTGTATCCCGCCGACGGTTTTTGACATCCCGCCGACAGTTAGATCTTGCCCCACAGGCATTATGATCTTGCCCCGCCGATTTACTATCTTATTCCACCGATTTAAGATCTTATTCCACCAATTTAAGATATTATTCCGCCGATTTAAGATCTTATTCTGTCGCTGAGTTAGCCATTTTTCTCCTAGAAATCGTCTGCCTTTGTCTCGCCAGTCAAAAAAGTTCTCCATCATGTCCTGTGAGAACTAAGCAGTGGCGTCACTAGAAATGCAAGTTTGGGGGGGCTGAAGCCCCAGAGATTGAAAGCGTTGTCAGAAGCCCGAAGGATCGAAGCGTGATCCGTCCCAAAATCCAAAGATTTTAGATGTCTGCTGTTCTATGAACACATAACAGATAGATAAACTGCAAAAATAAGGACACATAGTGCACAACGTACTATGTACAGTGTCTTTTCATGGGCTCTGGTCAAAACGGCTATTGTATTTGTATTCATTCACTACCAGTATCGTACAAGGAAAATTTCTTCTTTTTTTTTGCCCAAGATTTTTTTGGGGGGGGGGGCTGAAAGCTCCATTTACTGTATAACTTGCAGATGCATTGATAACTTGAAAGTATGAACATTCATTTTGTCATCCAATGTTATTGTTGCTAATCTAGGATTCCCACATTATGAAATAAAACAATTTTGTTCTGCCTTATCATACTCATTTGCATGCTGCTTGTGGCTGTTTGCATGGCCAGTTCCAGTAGACTGATGGTATATACTGCAACTGCATGAGCTGGAAATATGTTAGAATTGTGTGTTTGTAAAAGCAGGGTTCACATTTCCTTTGCTATCCGTTTGTTTGTTTGGAGTAAAGTCATATGAGGCAGTTTCATCTTCATCCTTGTTACAACAAGAGCAGCTTGGAACATTAAATCCAGGGCAGATAGGAAGGAAAGTACAGCATTTGGTTCTCCTTACAGCAGGAGTTATCAAAGGTATATCATAACATGCGTCATCTTCTTCTTCGGTCCCCGAACTCTGGAGATTCCACTTGACCAAGCCCCTTTCTTCCGGAGTACCTGCAAAACATTTGTAAAAATAAAAGTTATTTTCAGTTTATTCAATGTACACTCCACCAGTCCAAGTCATTAAAACAGTTTTAGAAATATATGCATGGCAACATTTTTTCTAACTTTGCTGCTTGTACCGTTTAAATTTATTCTGGTCAGCAGCTAAATTGAAAGAACCAATAAGATTCACATGATCACGTCGAAAGTTTTTTTTTTGCAATTTGTAAAGCATTCATACACCATTCTGCTAGAGAAAAATAGTCAAAAACAAGGAGGTAGCACTCTAAAGAGCGCATACAGTAGGCCCGCAGCCAAGAAAGAGGGGTTCATGTCCTTTTCTCATTTGCTACATAAGTAACGCATTATACAGTGTTTTTTTTAAACTGCGATGTGAGTTCTTGAAGCAGGCAGTGGCTCCATCTTTGTTAGGCCCGTAAGACAAACTTTTCTGGGAAACCGCTTCATGTGCTATTTATAGCTGAGGATCACTGATGCATGACACATGCATTAATGTAGGATAGGCAGTTATTAGTGTCTGCTTATAATATAATTTATAAAGCTGTATCTGGTGATTGTGACGTATCCTCTGTATGGATTTTGACCAGAATCTAATCAGTTATTCCATGTGGTGAATTAAACACTCCTGGCATGTTTCAATTGAATCCATTAAGCAATTTTTCCTCAATTGTGCTGACAAAAGGACAGACGGATGGACAGATGGACAAACACATGCGAGTGAAAACATTAGGCGCGCCCTACTGCGGGCCTAACTATGAGGCTTGAGCTTGTGGTTTAATGCAGGCAATTGTGAGTAAACTCTTTATGTTAAGGCCTGAAATGGATTCCACAGCATAATAATTATAATATTAGTTTATCATTTTACACTTTGATACCATTCATTCTTAAGGCCTATGTTTTATGACAAGAACCGAATCAGTTAGTTTTGCTGTGAAAATTTCTGATATAGACAGGGTGTGGCCTTTATAGAACAGGTTTGGCTTTATTGAACAATTTTCATATGTCATTGCACACTTTATACTTGGCCAATATACATGTATTGTATTAGATGTCAGGATTATAGTGACCTTCAAGGAGCACTGGAGCAATGAAGAAAGAAAAGTGTTTTGAAATGACAAAGCGAAAACATGTCAACTGGCATGGCAGAACATAGGCCCTATATAGATAGACCAGTTTACAGATTTTTTTTTTCAAGACTGCCCGAAAATTATTTATTTATTTCAACAAAGCTGAGCAAGAAATTATTTAATTTAAAAAAAAACCTCCAAGCCACCCCTGGATATGAAATGACTGCCCCCAACGTCAAGTCATGCCACTAACTCCAGGAGCCAACATGAAGAGCAAAATGGAAAACTATGAAACGAGGGATTAAAATCAGAAGATCATAAATAGCCATTTTAAATGTGACTGACTAGTTGAAAATGAAATTCAACTGATTTTTTCAACTTATTCGACTGACTCCAGGGTCTATTTCAAAGGATTGGAGAGATATAGATAGATAGATAGAAAGATAGATAGATAGAAAGAAAGGCAGACTGATTGATAGAAAAACTGATAGATAGATAGATAGATAGATGGATAGATAGATAGATAGATAGATAGATAGATAGATAGATAGATAGATAGATAGATAGATAGATAGATAGATAGATTACATTGTTAATAAATATAGCTATTCCAATGTTTGATACACATGTCTGTTCAAATTCTTGAAATATGTCACGAGAGGTTAATATAGGACAAGACTGAAATTTTAAAGCTATTTTGAAAGATATTTAAGGTATTCTAATTAATTACTGAACTTAACTGTGACTAAACTATTAGCTCCACTTTTTGCAACAGTTGTTACAGGCAATTCCTGTTGAGGCAGTCGCTGAAGACAGGAGCACCACACATAATGAGCTGTTCTTGTGCTAAATGATCTTTGCCATGAGCTGCACTCATATATTACTTCAAACAACTTGCACTAATTAGTATTATTTCACCCAACAACACTGCTTTTTAAAGAATTTGGTAAATAGTTCCTTTGGGAAAAACAGTATTGTACTTTCTAAACACTAGGAGGAGTGAAAATCAACCATTGGCCTTTTGGATGGCATTCTTGCTGTGTGCTGCACATGTATGTATGTTTCTCCTCTCTCTCTGTTCCAGGCTGTCAGATTCATAGCCATTGTGCAAATATTGTACTGCACATAGAATGTTTTGTTTGCAAATATACACATATTCATAAATTTGTATTGTCTGGAATTTTATAGTAGGCCTACTAAAGGTCTGTTCTTGAATACACTTTCTATCCAGAGGTAATTTTGACAACGTTTTTGTACTAAAAAAATGGCCCAAAACAAGTGTTACCATGAATTTTTTATTGCAAAATATCAATATTTGTTACATTTTTTTCATCGCAAGTGGTTCCGTTGAGGTTCAAAACTGGGTGATTGCACGCGAAGAATAGCAAAATGGCCATTCTGTTTGTTCTTTAAAGTTAAATTTGTAGACATATGAAGAAAGGCTAGTTAAAATCAAATAACATCAGTTGAATATGTCGCTACAATTAAATTAAGACAAGAGGAAAGAGTCTTATGCTTATCATTGGCATTTTCCTATTCAAATTATGATTTGTTTATGTGATCGATATTCGATAATTTCCTTGATTATTTCACACTTGCAAGCAGTTTGCCTTCTTATCTGTATTATATAGATGGATCAATGATCAAGCATTTGCAGACACAAAGCAAATAGGCCTATGTAATTCGGTCTGTTTTGGACAAACATGAAAACCTCTCACCCTAAAATCAGACAATCATTTCTCCTCATCTCCTAACCTTTTCCAGAAGACAATTTTTCTGTTCTTTAGATCACATAGTTCAGTTTTCAAATTTGTCAATCATCAATGGCAATGAAAAGCATTTACCTGGAATAGTATTGTCCAGAATAAACCCCAGAAGGCCACCCACGAACATGCTGGTGCTGAGGAGGACTGTCACCAGTTGGGTTCCCACATCAGATCCTGAAATTGTATATTTGGCATTTTGTCGAAAATTGCTTTTTTTCTTTTAGCACGTTTGTGTCAGTAAATAAGACAACTGCATATACACAGTGCTAAACTAGGTGTCAAGCATGCTATAAATGAGCAACCGTGAAGCGGAACACCATAAAATAACCCCTACTCCCCAAAACAAATAAAATATAAAATAAATGAAAAATAATTTTAGTATTTCAGAATTGAGGCAAACTACTGCATATCCTGAATGGGTCATTAAATAGTATACACAGCAAATATTATTTGCAAAATAGAGCAAACTATTTGCTTTATAACTCTGTTGTTTGAGTTAGAATGGCAAGCAATCAAAAGTAACTCAGATCCTGCTTACCTGTGTCTATTTTTCCCGGATTAGCCCTCACCCATGTTGACAAAGAAAGGCCAAAAAGAGTGGAGAAGCCAAACACCATGTAGTTTCGGGAAGAGTTCATGTCAACAAACTGAACAGGGGCGGATCCAGGATTTTTCGAAAGGGGGGGCGCGGCAATACTTATAACATTGGAGTCTCTAAAAAGTTTTTTTTCCAAATAGCAATATTAAGGATTTATCTGACAAAAGGGGGGGCGCGCGCCCCTTGTGCCCCCCCTGGATCCGCCTATGCTGAAGGTTGGAGATACCAACAGAGGTAATAAGACCTGCAGCAAATGGATTTAATGTGAATTGTGTCTTAAGTTTGTAAGGTTTTTTTTTCAGCTTTTCAATGTACAATATAATTTAAAAAGTGTCCCGCGAACCATACATTAAAACTCCGGTTGAGAGTGGTACTCACAGTACCACATCATCGATCTCAATATGCGTGCACACAAAAATCATCACATAATTTGTTTTTTCAAATATGATCATGAATATCATAAAAGCACTAAAATGTACAATGTACATGTAAGCAAATATTACCAAACATTGTCATCAGGACTCCGCCAACTATAGGTTCTGGTATGGTTACGAAGAGCGCTCCGAATTTTCCGAATACTCCACAGATGATCATAATAAGACCAGCAAACTGCACCACCCGACGGCTGCCAACCTGCAAATAAGAGATTTACGCATAGGTATTAGTTAGAAACTGATTTTGACACCTTTTGAAAAAAGACCTTATCACATTTGTTGAGAATGGCCATGTCCTAGACCAATCAGATGCAAGTGAGTTGCTGGGTATGGTAATTAGAAAACAGAAGAGGCTGGTCTTTGAGACTCTATGACTGCCCAGTTGTTTCCCCTAAGCCAGTGTGTTCTTTTGTTCAGAGATAACTCCTCCCGTGGGAATGTCTCAAAAGTGACTGATTACTGGCCATCCAATCAAAATGTTTTGATTTCAAATTTTCCCATGGATTATGAAAATATGTTATTCTTTACAGTCTGGCCTGAGTCTATTTCCCTGAGTGGATTTTGAGAGTTCTCACGTGCATTTTTGTCAGTTAGATTCCAACCGGAGGAAAGGATTAAAATGACAAAAATGATTGCAAAACTGCCGGTCAGCGTATCTTAGTGAGGTCTCAAAAAAGTTAATATAGCCAAAAAGTTTTTTCCTGTCATTGAACCACTGACAACCCAGAGGAAAAAAAGAGTACATTTGCAGCGTAGAAAAGTACAAAATCAGTATATCCCATATTTGGTATCGGAGTACAATTAGAAGCACAAAATAAGTATATTGCGCAATGACGATTTGCATGGTTGAGAGACTTTTTCACACAAATTTGGCATTTGCAGTACAAATGCAGTATTTACAGTACAAAAGGGGCACATCTGAAGTGCTCAAATTATTTTAATTATGCTTCATTTATACTCCCGATATGCAAATCCATATGCTCCAAAAATGCTTCCTTGCAGGGAGTATAAAAAGAGCATACTGGCTGCTGTGAATGCTAGCAGGAAGCATATTTGCAGTACAATCGGAGTACATTTGAAGTATCTAAAAATCAATGCTTCGTTAATTTTATAGGCCACATATAATATCAGTTCCTCAGCCAGATCAATGTACAATAAATGTAATTAGAATAACTACACATTTAATCACTTAAGCCTAGAGTAAAAAAGAGAGCTGGAACAATTTTATATCCGATTTGTACTTTTTGCTGCTATTAATAGTAAAACATTTGTATCTAATACTATGGAAATTACGCCAGTAATTCAATGTATTGTAATTAAAAACCTGGACACACCTGCACATTTTCCTGAGTTCTAGAAGTGAACATGACCCACATGTGACTGAATCTAAGCAGCCTAAGTCATAGAAGTATAAATTCAGTACATATGGAATGTTCAAATGACATTTAGAAGTCAGAGGAGCACATATGCAGTACGTGATTATTCAAATTGGTTCACTAGAAGTATAAAATCAGTACACAATTTGCATAGAAGCACAAAATCAGTATAATGGGAGTACATTTGCAGCGTGGGTCTACGTACTGCTTTTGTACTGATTTTGTACTGATTTTGTACTTCCTCGCTGAGAAGGTGTGCTGCTTTTATACTCCTTTTTTGCTCTGGGAATATAATAATGATTTACCATTTAAATTCAGAACTGCTATGCATAGCAGACTTACGTTATAATCCCAGCAGAATTGTTTGATTAATCTGCAAACTTGGTAATTTACAACTTCAAACTTTGATTGACCTTGCTATAAACAAAAGGCTTTCACAATTTATGTAAACACCTGATTTCTGTGATGCATAATTGTTCTGGCTGCTCATTGGCCTACACACATGCAGGCTGGGCTATTCCAGATCCAATTTTCACTTTGACATCATGTTGAAACTGTAATACATACAGCACTGTTAAGGTGGATTTTAATTGGCTAAAAACTGGGGAATCTTACCCAGTATAAAATGCCTCACAGTTACAGGGTGGTAAAAAAAAAACTTAACAGTTGATATTTAATTTTCCAGGCTGCCATGATTGAGTCAGTGCCTGGGTACTTATTGTGTATACAAGCCAAGTATGTTCACAGGACAATATAAATACAACATAAAATGAAATTGAGAAGACAGAGGCACAATTCAGCACAAAACAGAAGGTGCAAGAGCAAGTTCAGACTTCACTATGGCCATTATAAGATTTTAAAACACAGCTGTCTGAAGGTGGATGATCAGGGTGTTGAAATCACATGAAAAGTACATATTAACATCTTGAAAGAGCGTCTGAAGCCCTGGATAGATAAGACATACAGTGCTACAGATAATTTGATCTTCAAACAAGACGGGCATCAGCCACACTCCCTTGGAAAGCCCAGAACTGTTTCAAGGTTCGCTCTGTCAAGTTTCTCGGCGGGACAATATGGCCTCTGTTATCAAAAGATCTCAATCAATGTGATTATTCTGGGCGGGCAAAATTAGCGGCAGATCCCTGCAAGACACCACAGACCTTAGTTGCCCAATAAAGGCATCCATTATGTTTGTATGGGAAAAACTGACACAAAGTTATATTTTTGACACCTCTGCATCATTTAGGCCCACTGCAGAAAAGTCATCAGTCCAAAAGGACCTCTGAATGAATAAATTATCTCTAGAAGAGTTATTCTTTGCTATACAAGTTGTTTTTGCATTGAAAAATAAGCAATTGTTACAATGAACGTCATCCCAAAAATTATTCATAAGTGTAAAGTTTTTTTTTGACCACCCTATAGTACCTGTTTTACGTATAATGAAATGCTGGGGAATTATGATACCAACTGTGACACCGAGCCCTCACATGAAATCACATTTCAAGAGCACGGAAAACAACTTGGATTCCACATAAATATGACAACGACAGTAATTGCCGTTGATTGATATTTCCGTCAGTACCTTTGTGATTCCAATCGCACTGATATTTTCACTGTATGAAGTCGTTCCAGTGCCTGAACCCCACAATCCAGCAAGAAGGCAGCCAAAACCTTCCACCATAATACCTGGATTACATAAAAATCATTTTATTATACATTTATTTTGGAAGAAGGCATGTCTGTGTGCCTGACTTTGTATTAAAATTCACTCTGGATTAAGTCTTATTATTTTGGTTGTGAACATAACAGGGTGTCAGGGGTGAATTGTCCTAAGCCTCTGCTTTTCTATTCCTCAAGCAAATATCACACAACTTATAATATACATTCTCAGATCTGCTTACCTCTGTTGATAGCATGCACAGGCGGCCGAGGGGCACCAGATATCCTAGCCGCGGCATAGTAATCCCCTACAGATTCCAGCATTCCGGCCAGGACTCCCGCCAACATGCCAAACACTCCGGCAGCACTGACCGTTGGAAGACCCCATTGCACTAAGAAAATGGAATATTTAAAGTCATCAAACAGGTTTTGATGAGTTATCATTATAATTATCAGCTTACACTGCATCAATTGCCAGATGAGTGTTGACCAACAGTACCCTGGTTGCCTCCAAATTGTCCATATACTGGTGCTGAACTAAGCCCAATGGCCATTACCACAACACATTTTATTTTCACGCAAATAAGTGGGGCGAAATTTCATATGTTGGGGGGGGCATGCCCCCCTTGCCCGTCCCCCACCAAATTATGCGCCTGGTTACTTCACAAAACAAATTCAAATTGGTACGAGAACCTACTTGGGTATGGGAAGCGAAACCATTTTGCATCATAAAGGACACTGATCTGTCGGTCTGTCCTTGCCTGGTATGCCAAAGCATCTGGTGAAGAAGGAAAAACTCCAGTTTCTGTCAATATGGCACTGATTGCCCAGGCAACTATGATAGCCATCAGCAGCTGAAGATGAAGGAAATATTTAAAAGTGAGAATATTTAACTAATCCACATTGATAATTGAAGTGCAATTTATATTATAAGTTTTTTAACTAGATTTTATGTTCTTTTTTGTAAGGTGAATTAAGATAATTATATGAAGAAAAATGATACATAACAAATTTCATTAACAAAATAATTATCAGAATACATCATTTATTTACACTTACTGGAAACATGTCAAAGATTGGAAATTTGGTTTTTATGCATCCGGATCCTTTCTTGTAACTGAAGACTGGCATTTTGAAAACCCTCAGGTACTGTGAGAATAAGAGGATAAGAAAAATAGTGCTGGAAAGTAAACGTAATAAATTTTCACCCTTCAGACTCTTTCCATGCAAATATACAGGTTTACAACCACAGGTATAGTTTACTTGGTTTTTCATAATGCTGGACAACATTCTAAAAATAAAACATTCACACCAATATCTTAAAACAATAAAAAAATATATCATAATTTGCCATAAAGTTGCCTTTCATGTCGTTTTAAATTATATTAGGTAACCTAATTTAGGTTATTGTTGGCACTTGGCATTGGTCGTGATTACGCAAAAAATTATGATATTCAAATTTTTTTTCACTTACAGTATAGATATGCCCCAATGGGTGGCACAAGAGTTAGCAGCAGCTTCAAACAGAGACAGCCCAATCAGAGTGATGGTGGGAGCAATGCAGAGGGGACCAATGAACCTCAACAAGAACCCTATGACACCTGTGAACCCTATGACGATTTGAAACAAGGAAGAAACAGCAATGGCCCCTTGGATCTGACAAACATGGACAAAAAAACAAATGATTTAGAATTCGTGAAAAAACTATCTTCATACATGATGAACTATTAGATCTACACTGTAAAACCAACTGTGTAAAAGTAACAGCTGGTTTTATGTGTTTTATATCCAGCCTCCAGGGCTTGGAGTCCTTTAGAATTTTTCCAGCGCAAAAAATATAGGGATTTTATAGGGAATTTTTAATCAAATTTATAGGGTTTTATAGGGCTTCGGCAGTCAAAATATAGGGAAAATAAAGGGCTTTTCGGCTTCAAATGTATCGTAAATTAATACTAAATCCACTGGTCGAGTGCTCAATCGGCGACTCGGCAATTTGAAATAATGTACTGAATCGGACTTGACCAGTGTTGAGACATTAGATACATTGGCATGTTGACCAAGGAATGACTTGAAATTCTGGTATTCTCTCTGACAAACGCAAACAGTAAACACTCATCTTAATTTCACATGTAAAGAAGGAAATTGCTAATGCCATGAAAATATAGGGATTCATAGGGATTTTTGCAAAAAGCTTGAAAATATAGGGAAATATTGGGAGCAAAAAAAATATAGGGAAATATAGGAATTTATAGGAAATATAGGGCCGCTGGGAGCCCTGTCAAAGACGGAACAAACAAAACTTTTGTCACTCCCTTTGGCCCAATTCTACTGACATATAATTGAGTGCAATTTAACGTTAAAACTGGCCTATAATTAACTTCATTCCCTACTATTCAATGCTGCCATTGAATTAAGGAACATCAGTTAGGCTATCTGATCTAGGCCTATTCTAGGCAGTTCAAACCTGGTCTAAAGTGTCTACAGTTGGGATGAGCCAAAAATAAAAACTTTTGGAAGTATAAATCCTTTTAAAATTATCAGTTGACTTTAATGATACCTGCTCCATTAGAAATGATATACGTTTGATTTTTATATACTATATAGTGTAACTCTATTATATTGTGATTTGTCTGTAATGACAAGAACCAACCTCTCTCATTCTCAGTTTCCAAATATCATCATTGTCAAAAGGGTTGGCGGAATCACTCGAAGAAGAATTCTGGATGGATACGTTGAGAAATCCCGAAGCTGGAAGAGGAAGAGGATGTGAAATAAATTTGAATTGGAATGTCACATACAGTTCATAGGTACCTTAAGTATTGAGTCATTTTCAGTTATATATCCAGAAAATGCCTGGTTGAATAAATAAAATGTCTATAAACCCAACTTTCATGAGCAGTTAGATCATCAAATTGTTTAAAAAATGCCCCAAGTTTCTATAAAATAGACTTTCAAAGACCAAAATAAATATTTTCCATGCCAAATTAGTTTATCTATATCTATAGGTCGTGATAAACTCTGAAAGACTGAAACTATTCACAAAACTACTAATTTTGTATCCCTTCCGGCCTACCGGCACACCAACCAAAAGCAATATGATCACAGAATTCTGCTTAATAATAGTAATACAAAAACACTAACATGATTTGCATGTAGATTCATTGCTGCTCACCGTTACATAATCATCAGTTTATAAAGATTATATTACTTTAATTTTTTATGTTTTCTTGTTGTCTGTCTTGAAATTAATGAATCATGTGTTAATAATTTAATTTACATTGTCAAGGCTAATAATCAACTATTCCATAAAAATTATTGACATAGGAAATATTACTGGAGGAAATAGAGGCTAATTTTTAAGGAACTTTTGAAGATGATTTTGTTATGTTTTGTTAAATACGAAACTAAATCATTGATAAGAAGCTGGACCCACTTGACAAGTTGACCTAATTCCCTGCTGTAGACTGTTGATGTTGATACTTTAGACCACTGCACAGATTTTCGAATCCTCTCTTGTGCTCAATTCGCTTAGCGAAACAGCCTTTGGCTGTTTTGCTGCGCGAATATTTGAATTAGGCCTATACTCACTAGAATTTTGTTCCGGACATTTCCACACAGGCAAGGATAAGATGGCAAAAGTTGGAGCAAGAAATGAAAATGTAGCCCCTTGAATGATCGGAAGCCTGAATAGAAAAATTAAAATTATACTCCACCAAGACAGTTTTCTATTGTCTTTTGCCATGGTATAACCAACAGATTTGTTAGTAATTCCACTGTTGGGGATTAAGTTAGCCTGTTGCATGTTGTACTACTTTTTCTGCAAACAAGGCACCTGAAGATGACAACAAAGCAACAAAATTTAGTTGCAAATCCTTCAGGAGTCATATACGGAGTATAAGTCTCTGATACAACTCGTTTTCAGTGTATAACAAAAGTGGCTGTCACACCTTGACGATTTAGATAGCATGCATTTAACGTGCTTAAACCGTTTGCACAAACACAAAAAGGGCTATTCCAGTTGGATTAAACAGTATAGAAAACGCATACATTACGTGTTTAAAACGAGTACAAAACTTGTTAAAAACGAATACAAAACGTGTATGGAACGACCACAATGCGTGTTCATAACATAGGCCTGGCTTCTGACAATTTTTAAAATATTTCTTTACATTTTCTTGAGCAGATATATAACGAATTAGGGACGTACTGTGCGTGTAAGAAACGTGTGAGAAACGTGAAAAACGACTGGAAAACGAGTGAAAAACGATGAGAATTTTCTATAACGACCTTCTAACGTGCCTATGACTTATCCATTCCTTACTAGCAACACGTCGATGTACGTCAATAATTTTTGAACATGTTCAATAATTCTCCGTTCTCTGGACGTATGACAACATTTTTCAACGTGTATCAACGTGTTTATAACGAGTGAAAAACGTGTGTATAACTTATTCAACTTACACAAAACGTTCACCAGCGTGTTAAGCACGCAATACACACGCAATCTAAAACGGCTAGGTGTGACAGGGCCTTATATATTTTAGGGATATTTACCTCGGGCTAAAGCCTTTGGTGAAAAAGTCCACCTGAAATGTTAGTCATACACCTCAAACTTGTTGTATAACCTATACTTATACACGTTATAAAATATAAATGTAAGTGTCAAGGTCATTCTCAAACTGGTATTTTAAAAATAAAATTGTTCACAAAGTTGAATTTGCCTTCTTTATTTACCCCTTACAGTAACCAGAGAATGGAAATTATACAAAAAATGTCATTTAAAAATTTTAAAAGATAAAACGTTTTAAAGTCAGGTAGCCCGAAAAAAAACTCTTTTTATTGCACATAAATGTTGTTTGTCACAGAGTGGTGAACTAGCTTCTAGCCGTCTTACTGGTATATTGTGGCAGTGGCATTGGTTACGAAAAAATTCCATATTTTTTTTAGTTGAAACGCCATAAAAATTTCGTAGACAATCAGGAATGTTATCTGGACTTCCCAAGAAATTTCAATGAGGATGGTCTTTGTCTTAAAGTTAAAACATCAACATCAGACACAGCGGATACAAAAGGTGTCCAGCAGTTTTCTGTTCCAACTGTTACAGGTTTGGGGCCAACATTTATTGTGACCATCCTGAAAAATAAACAACAACTTTGTATGCAGCATCCAATACAATTGTTATAGGCCTTACGAGGGCTTGAAATGTCTTAAGTGTGTAACTTACCTAATCCCGAAACAAGACTGGATGATAGTCACCAAACCAGCAACAAAGAACACAGTCCCTATGACTTCTGACCTGGCCACAAAATTTTCTCCCATACACATGGCTTGTGTGACCACCAAAGGAACAGTCATGGTGGATCCGAACATGATCAGAAAATGCTACAATCGAAAAATTATAGAAATGTGTCATAATTAGACGGGCCTAAAAATGGCTTGCTCAAGGGGCAGCTTACAAATCATGCTTATATGACAACTCGTAACATGGTAAAAACCAATCTTGGTAAAAGCGGCTTAAACACCTATTTTGTGAAATTTAAAGTTGCACTTGCAGCAAAACTTTGTCCTCGGAGCATCTCGAGGCCTACAGGCCTACACCATTTGAAGGACATACAAGTTATAACTCATACAAAGAAAGTGTTACTATATATATATAAACTTTTATTGACATCCTAATATCATAACAGATACATGTGTCATCAATAAAAATACAATGAAAAACAATTACAATGCTAAGTCTATTCTAAATGCTAATTATTGCTATTTTTACAGAAAGAATTAGAAAAAAAACAACTTTTATCATATATATTCAATATCATGAAATGCTTAATAAGTTAATATCAATTTTGTTACGTGATATTTTACAAATTTTTATCATATACATATATATTTTATAGGCTGGTCCCAGTCACATTTCGCTATAGATTTAATAATGTAAAACTTAAGATGATACATGCTACTTGAAATAGAAAGATAAAATAACAGACATTGAGATTAGTAAAACAAGCAACATTGTCATCAGCATAACATTTTCTTTTCCAGAGCTGTGTACACAGACTCTGTATTAAAGGGGAAAGCAGGTGTGTCTTTAGATTAACAGTCAGGATTGGCACTGAGGCATAGCATAAAATTTGCAAATGTCAATATCGGGAGGTTTTCACTGTTCATGTCATCACATAGCAATGGATTCTGGCATGCACTAGCGGTAACCGCTCAAGGTACATGCCACGAAGTCCTGACGGATGCAGAGAAACATTTATGGCTAGTTCTCACGGAGACGTAACAGAGGGTTTAAGCGACGGCGTTTCTTATATTTCCAGGAAAGGGCAAAGATTTGAGCATGTTCGCCGTCAATTTTGGCTTTACGGCGCAACAGGAACAGCATGCGTCGTTTTAAGAGGTCTTTCTACGCAATTCCTAGAAATTTGACGATGCAGGAAAAAAAGATTCAACCGGTTGAATCTTTGCGAGGAAAGAAGTGGTGAAGCAAGAAGAAGCGTAAAAAGAAATCAGTGCGCGCCGCAGATTTTTAAAGTTGCGACGCACAAAGAAGAGCTTCGACGCAGAAACAGCAGTGTAGCAGAAAGCTCTTGCTTCATGTCACATGTTTCAGACACGCGTCGCGGAAAGACACATGTGCGACGCACGTGAGAGGGTGCGCGCCGCGTCTTTTGGACCCCCAATGCAGCAGACAGAGTGGCGCCTGAGTGCATTCGTTGTTCTATTTTTAGCATCAACCCTTTGTCTGCGTGTCACCCTCTTTTTGCGCAGCGGCTGGGGCAGCAGCAGCGAAGCAGGGGGGGCGAAGGAGGGGAAAAGAGGCGGTCCGCACCCTGCATATATATAGAGGGGGCCAGTTTAGAGCACCATACCCACTCAGACCTTCGACCAGAACACACCTAGAATCCACGACACTATTATCAACTGCTACATTTGCTGCTACTTTTGTTGCTACAATTGTACTTTTGCTGCTACAACATGGGACCAAAGAGGAGAAAGGGCACCGTCGTCACCAGGGCACCAACCAAGCTCAGCACCAGGTCAACACTTCACACTCCTGGGAGCACTCCAGTGACAACTCCAGCTACAACTCCAGCTGCAACTCCTCTCCATGAACCTTCAGATGCTGCAGTGACTGCCTTCTTCACAACAGCCATGGCAGACATCTCTCTACCTGGGCTCTACACCTCCACTACAGCTGGCAGCCAGACGAAGACCACCACTTCAACCAGCAAAGCCACTGTCGTCAGCGAGACCATCTTCGAGGGCCGGCCAGAAGACAGCACAGACGAAGATTCATCTGTTGAATTGTTTGAAGAGGAAGGAGACAAGCCTGCTGACAAGCCTTCCAAGTCTGCTGACAAGCCTGCTGCCAAGTCTGCTGACAAGCCTGCTGCCAAGCCTGCTGCCAAGCCTGCTGCCAAGCCTGCTGCCAAGCCTGCTGCCGAGTCTTCCACGGGTCTTCCAGAGCCTACTGCCAGGTCTACTCCAAAGAAGACTCCAAAGAAGACTCCAAAGAAGACTCAGACTCCGAAGAAGACTCAGACTCCGAAGAAGACTCCGGAGAAAACACAAGAGAGCCAGCCTGTTCTTGCTCTAGATAGAGTGGCCATACATGAGGACACCTTCGAGGAGGAAGAAGACTCTGCTGATGAGACCCCTGCAGCTGCTGAAGCCAAGTCCAAGGGCAAGAAGGGCAAAGGGAAGGCCCCCAAGAAAAACATCAGGAACAACCTGGGCATCACAGCTGAGCAAGAAGACGACCTCATCAACTGGTTCAGAGAGCATCCTGTCCTCTGCATGAAGGGCTCCAGAGGCTACAAGGGCAACGAGAAGCTGCTGCTGGACACATAAAAAGCCAAGGAGCTGGGACCCCAGTACACCTCCCAGGACATCTTCAACTGGAGGAAGACAGTCCGCACCCACTACTCCAGACTCGTCAGGCCTGAAGCTTCAGGATCCGGCAGGAAGGAGACTCTGACAGACAGGGACCAGTACATCCTAACCAACTGTCGGTTCCTGAAGGACTCCATCGTCCACAAGCCAGGCAAGGAGCTGTCCGCCATCTCTCAACTGTCTGCCAACCGACCAGCCTCAGACTCCAGGGACAGCTACAACCCTGAGGATTCCCTGCCAGCTTCGTATGACATGCCGGAACTGCCAGCTGAACAGCCAGCACAGGACAGACCTGACAGCCAGCAGTCCCAAGTCTTCCCTGGAGCACCAAAGCCTGGAGCCGCTGCCAAGGGAACCAAGAGGAAGGCCCCAGGAGATGAAGCCATGCACTCCGCCATGCACGTCATCGCAGGCAGCATGCAAGCCATGTCCTCCGCCAAGAAGATCCTGAAAGGCTCTGGCTGCAACATGTGCCCCGACCACCAGGAGTTGACACCCGATCAGGAGTACTGGAGGATGAAGTGCCAGGACCTCTACCACGTGGGATGTCACGCCAGCCCTGAAATCAGAAGGAAAATGGTCAGGACCATTGCAGAGGCCGCCCTCTACTGGGACAAGGAGAGTGAGATGGATCATGCCAGCCGCCAGTCAAGTCATCATCAGCAGCAGACCTTCCAGCCTCCTCATCCTCCTGAGCGCCTGCAGATGCCACCTCCTCCTCCTCCTTCTTCGACGTATGTGCCATCCCACCACCAGCAGCACCACCACGCTTCCAGCAGCAGCCATCACTACCACCACCACCAGCCCAGGGAAGGAGGATCCTCCAGGCAGACTCCCAGCTACACCGTGATGCAGCCCAGCCCATCCTCCATGACACTGATGATGGATGCTCAGGAGAGCCCCGAGAAGTACGGCTACCCCCCTGGACCCAGCTTTGGTCAACCGGCCGCCCATCACCAGCACCAGCCTTCCCCTTCGGCCAGTTGGACTGCAAGTCTCCTTTCTCCACGAAAGTAGAAGACCAGATGCAGCAAAGACAACAAAAAACCTTGGCCCTTTTAAGGGCCACCAAATCCTCCCAAAAGGGCAGGCCACGTACACATCTTATGTTGACAAAAAAAAAGAGCTTGTGTTGACCGAAAAGAGCCAAAAAAGAGCAAAAAAAACGTTGACAATCCCCAAAAAAAAAGTCCCCCAAAAAAAAAGTCCCCCAAAACAAAAGTCCGGTCCTGGCCTTCATTAAAAGTAATCACCTTCATAAAAGCAAGGTGCTAGTTCCCCCTTTCTTTGCCCCAAAACATACCAAGTGCAGCACTAGTACAAGTGCTGCATTCTTTGGTATAAACATATTTTTATTGCACTAGTACAAGTGCATGAATTTCTTAATTAAAATGTAATGCACTAGTACAAGTGCTTTGGTTTTAAAACTTGTGTTGGTTGGTTGCACTAGTACAAGTGCATCACTTTGTAATTTCACTTGTCTAGGGCAAGTGGCAGGTAGATAGCTAGCTAGATAGATAGATAGATAGATAGCTTGATAGATAGCTAGATAGATAGCTAGATAGATAGCTTGATAGATGGAACACAATGCTCGTTACATATATACACTGCAGCAAAAGAAAAGCAGTTGTCGTCACTTTGCAGGAATTGGACTTGGATAGATAGATAGATAGCTTGATAGATAGCTAGATAGATAGCTAGATAGATAGATAGATAGATGGAACACAATGCTCGTTACATATATACACTGCAGCAAAAGAAAAGCAGTTGTCGTCACTTTGCAGGAATTGGACTTGGATAGATAGATAGATAGATAGATAGATAGATAGATAGATGGATGGAGGGATTGATTGATTGATTGATTTTTGGGCTTGTTTTGTCAACATAGGATGTGTACATGGCCAGCTCAATTGGGAGGATTTGGTGGCCCTTAAAAGGACCTGGGGTTTGTTGTTTTGAATGCATCTTCTTCAGATTTTCTCCAACTGCCAAGGGACACTTCCTGCCGGACTGTTGACCCAGTCACGTAGGTAGTCTCGAGCAGCCTTGGCATCTCTGGAGGCATTTCCGTGTCGAAGTGGTTCTCCTAGGTCATGCAATTGACGGTCTCCCCTCCAAACTCCTTCAGTGACGTCATGTGTCTGTGGATCTTCTCTGTCCATCACTTCATTGTCACGGGCATGGTGGACGCCTACTCTGTCTCGCAGAATGTTGTGTAGAACACAAGCAGCCATTGTGATGTATGTCACTCTTGTAGGTCGTTGGGGCATGGTGGTCAGGAAGCATCTGAACCTGTGTGACAGCAGACCGAAGGCATTCTCCACCACTCTCCTGGCTCTTGAAATCCTGTAATTGTAGACTCTGGAAGCAATGTCAAGGTTCCTTCTTGGCACTGGTTTGAGCAGCCATGTCTTCAGGGGAAATGCCTCGTCACCCACGATGTAATATGGGAAAGGATTGTCTTCTGTGCCAGGTAGAGGTTCTGGAGGTGGTAGGCCTAGATCTTCCTCGTCCAGGAGTTGTCGAAGTACTGTGTCCCTGAAGACGCCGCCATCAGATGCACTTCCTTGACAGCCAGCCTGCACATAGATGAACTTGTAGTCGGCATCAACGAGGGCCATCAGGACAATGGAGTGAAATCCCTTGTAGTTGCAGAACAAGGAGCCTCCAGCCTTGGGACATCGGATTGCGACGTGCTTGCCATCCAGAGCTCCAATGCAGTTGGGCAAGTTCCATTTCGTCTCAAAAGCCTTGGCTATCTCCTTCCATCTTTCAGGCTGTGTGGGTAGTGCCAGCTGTCTTTCGAAGGCATGAACGATGGCAAGGCAGACCTCAGGGATGAAGTTGCAGATGGTGTTGGGTGCCACACGGAAAGCATAAGCTAGGGACTTGTAGCTGTTTCCTGTTGCCATGTACCGCAGGGTGATAGCCAACTTCAGACCAGGTTCCAAAGCCCTCCTCATGTTGGTGTCTTGCTTAGCGATGAGTGGTCCAACAGCTTCCAGGATTTCAGCAAAGATGGCAGGGGGCATTCTAGTGTAGTTGTAGTAGCCGGACACGTCACGCACTTGCAGTTCAGGCAGCAGTTGATGGAAGTGACCATGTTGTTCCCTCTGCAGCAACCAGTTGCGAATCCACCACCTTTTCTGTCTCCTGGCCCTCCTCCTCCTGTGTCTCAAATAGACAGCTCCGATAGCAACAGCAGCAGCACCAGCCACAACAATAATTTCTTCTTCATTCATCATGCATATGTTCAGTAGGCAGTCGTTGTGTTTCTCATTGAAGGGCAATCAGCAAATGAAGCAAGGAGGTCCTCTGTGTCCCTTTTTATAATGACCAAAAGTGACTCCTGCAGCAGCCAAACACACTTTGCCGCAGCGCTGCAACAACAGACGTTCGTCGATGCTTAAGAGACCTTCGTCGTTGCTTAAGGCAAGGACGACGAAGAAGGTCAGCATCGACGCGCCTGTAATGTCCTCGGCGCTTTATGAATGCATGTGCGACGATGAACCATCCAGTTACGCAGTAACAAGTCCCTAAATGCGGCGTTGCATCCTTACAGTCTTCGGCGAGGCTGTCATTTTCAGCGACGCATCTTACCTCGGGTGTACGCCGAAGGTTTCCTGATGCGTGGCAGGTCGCCAATTTCAGACGTAGCTGCCTCACAACCATCAGCGGCGTAAGAGGAAACAACATTGGGCGAAGTAAAAGCAGCCTCGCCGAATTCCAAAACAAAGTGCGACGCGTCTGTTTGGAACTGCGCTGAGGAAAGAGAGGCGGAACGCGGCGAAGAAAGCTTAAGCAGCGCCGCGGACACCTCAAGACTCACCGCGGCTACTAACTTTAAGCGTCGCACATGACACTAATTGATTACGTAATGTGCCAAAACCAACGTTCTACGCCACAACTTTCCAAGAAATGACTTCTCTTGATGCGTCGCTCTCAAATCGCCGTCGTGAGAACCAGGCATTACACAATTTTGCAGTCAGAGATTGAGTAAGCCGCTTATCAGCTCAACAGATAGGGTGGCTCTTAAATGCTATCCTAAATATTTTTTACTGTTGATTCATTTGGTTTATTCTGTATGTTCTATTATCCCATAATTTTGTTTAGGTAGGAGCCTAGGGCTTGTATCATTTCAGGTCTTTTATCTGACATAATTAATTAAAATTTTTGGGTTTGATCAAGATTATTAAAGTTAGGTATTAGTCTCATAATAAAGCTGATGTTATGAATATTTCAGTACTGGATTTTTATGGTTAACATAATTTGGATCTGTCATTCATAAGCATCCATTTGAAATTTAAATTGGAAACCACCAAGTGTAGATATATAATCACTTCTGACACCCACTGCATATATATTATTATAATATATATATTCTTGTCCTGCTCCAACTACAGGGTGTTATGAACTGCTGTTTTTCTTCAAATGAATCTGCATTCTGCGTCAGGAGAACAACGAAAAACTTCCTAAAAAAAGCATCCATACCTGGAATCCCAAAAATAAACTGATGTACCATGATGGAGTATCATTGATTGAGTAATAAAGCTCCTTTGACAGAGACGGTTTAGCCATTTTCCAGTTGATATCTTTTTACCATGAGATCATAAGCTGAATGTGTTGTGCTCCTTTTCGAACTCATATATTCTCCAGTCACGCTCCAGTGCCCGGCCATACTTCTCTCTGCACGCACTCAACTATTTGGGGTCTTGAGGGTTAAGTACTATTAATAAAAAGAAAAGGAAAAATTGCGAATTATTCAATCTTTGAGTGTCACGTATGTCCCTCCTCCCATCAACGTCAGTGGCGGATGCAGGGGGCCCTAGGGGGCTTGCCCCCCCAACAAACTGACATTGAAAGTAGCCTTTTTAAGAAATAAGCAATGTTGTGGGCCTGTGAATGCCAAGAAAAACACTCCCAGGCCCCTAAACCACCCTCCTGTCACCTGCACAAGGGTATCTGGCATGTCATGTGAGACCTGCACAAGGGTATTTGTCACTAAGACCTGCTGGAGAGATCTGGTCTGTGACCTACTTTTGGTGATTGACCTTTGACCTGCAGAAACTCAGCCTGTTTGTTTTCTTTATTACTTTCTTCATCTCAGAAAGACACCAAAAGTTTATCAACGCAAGATAAAATTCTATTGAGACTGTATGCAAAGTTTTAATGACAGAGATGAAACAGCATGACCAAGACAGTTGTCATAAGTTTCAGAGCCTTCCTCCCACAATAGAGATGCCGCTTGCAAGCAAGCAAGCATCTCTAAAAATGATTTCCAGAGATTGCAAACAAATCTGAAAAATGAATTCCCACGTGTTCAACTTTATAACTGTGACACAGTGCATGTGACAGACAGGACAGGAATAAACTTATGTACAACAAATACAAGTATGGACTCAAGTGTCTAAATGCCACACGTATGTGCACTTCCAGGAAAGTGAATATATTTGAATTTCATGAATGCACTGTATATTATCATGTATTCATAATAGATCATTCAACTGTCAAATAGGATACAGCCCAACTCGGCTGCATTGGCCTGTGTCTTTAAATATACAAAATTTGTATTACCACCCTCAGGCAATTTTCTTCAGATCTATGCACATGATCATCATTGGTCAGCTCTAAAGTTCTAAAAAAGAAACTCGTTGGAATAAAAGATCTTCCACTTCTTTTTTTATTGGGAGGCAATTTCATATTTAATATGACAGATTAGTTTTACTTAGTGATTTCAGTATTTTTACCAAAACAAAATTCACTCCTTTTTACAATATTAAGATAAATCACACAATGAATTCTATATATGTCAGACTTTATTATCACTGCACACCCAAATGACCCAATGCCATGGATCGGGAATACCTTAGCATTTGAGTGCATGTAAAAGTTTTCCATATTTATACACCAGGTGAAACAACTACGTCTGTTACTGTAACAGCGCATTAATATGCCACCTGCAGTTTCCTCCAAACATTTAAGATAGGCCTAGTGAGGTAACATGAAAGATCACAAGGTAATGCAATATCTTCACTAGGAAACACAAAAGATCATAAGGGCACACCATAATCAAGAAAGATTGCCAGTGTCAAGGGAACATGATGCATCCTGAGGGAAAGCGAAAGATTGCGAGGGAATGTGACATATCATGAAAGATTGCTATAGAACGCGATTATATATTTTTATTTGCATGTCCTCTTAGCGGCTCCATGAGTTTTGTACTTTATATATATATAAGCGAAGGTCACTTAGCACAAGCACTCATTCTTTTCGGAGCTCCAGTCTACAGTGACTGTCTATTGCCTGAACAGGAGGTGCCTGTTGTTGCTATAAAAAGTGGAGCTAATAGTTTAGTCACAGTTTACTTCAGTAATTAATCTAAATACCTTAAATATATTCCAAAATATCACAACCTCTAATGACACATTTCAGGGATTCAAATCAGCAGTTGTACCAAACATTGCAAATGATTATTTTATTACCCCCTGATTATAAGAAGTGAATAACAATTAAAAGTCAATGTAAAAGTTAATGACCATCGTTCTATGACAGTGATAAGTGCTGCACGAATTTCACGGCAGTGCCATTTACATATCAATATTTAATATTCTGGAAGATCAGGTTACTTTACAATCTAATGAATATAGTTTTATTACCAATAAAACATTCACTTGTTTTTACAATAATAAAATAATCCACATAATGAATTATATGATTCAGACTTTATATTATCAATGCACACCCAATGCAACCGATCAGGAATACCTTTTTTTCCAGTGAATGTAAAGGTTTCCATATCTATACACCAGGTGAAACAGCCATGTCTGTCACTGTAACAGTGCATTCATATGCCACCTGCAGTTTCCTAGACAGGACATGGAACGAAAATAATGCATTGTGGGAAAGATCACAAGGTAACACAAAAATCTTCATGAGGGAAAGGAAAAGATCACGAGGGAATGGTTTGAATGAAAGATCGTGAGAGAACGCGAAAGAATGCGAAAGAACACAAGAGAACGTCACAATATATATATATATATTTTTTTAATCTCATGTCCTCTTGGAGGCTCCATACTTTCGTACTGTATACCTATTATAAATGCATACTCTGTTTAAGAACTTTCCATTAAATTATTTCATATTGAAGGAGATTCATTACAATGCAGGCTATGTATACATTTGGCCAACAATGTAACTTCTAAAAAAGCAGTAAAGAGACTAATACTGACCAGTGAAAGGATTATGCATCTGGTTCGTGCACTAAAACTATACTGAGTGCGAATGTAGATCTTCCACGTATATATAAGTTCTGGAAGCTGCATATTAATTTAACTGATTATGAAAATTAGTTTTTATGTTATATTAATTTCCTCAATTCTCATTTAAATGTCAAACACAATGGATGAAATTAAAAATCTTCAGCATGAAGCAATCATATTAATCTTAATCATTTCGAAATTGCTTTAATTAAGATCTGCTCTTATGCTTCCTGTCCAACAACTGTGTCCTTTTACTTTATCAAAAAAGACAAACAGAAAATAAATGTCAAAGACGAAACTGATATGCTTCACGTTATGCATGGCCGAAAGGTTACAGTTCAGAATTGAGAATCGGCTCTTAAGAACATAGGTTCAAACCCTGCTCTTGGAACTCAACGTCCAAAACATGCAACAAGCTAATGGTAGACAACAATTAAGAGGCAAGACAGCAATTACTACAACAATCAAGAGAGCAAATTATAAAGCCCCCTATGAGGACATGGAATTGAAAAATGATTATCTTCTTCCCTCGCGATGATGATCGTGTTCCCTTGCAATCTTCCGTGTTCTCTCACTATCTTTCGCATCCCCAGTGATAATTATCACAATCTTTCAAGGGAACACGATGATGGCGAGGGACCTCTTTGTGTTGGATGTACAGGTGGGGAACCAAAACTTTCTGTGAAATTCCTTGTGATAACAAAGCATCTAACAGTTGCAGGAAAATTGTGAAATCGATACAGCACAAACCTGAAAATATCAACTGTACTTTTGGAAGGTTAGAATGACTTCTGACTAAAAATGATTCTTCAGGAGACAAAAGAGACGGAGTGGTGAGATTTGCCTCATGGCCAAATTGACTAAAAAACTATCCCAGACATAGTCAGACTAACAGCGCATTAATATGCCACCTGCAGTTTCCTACGGAGACCCTAAGAAGACTTGGAACGAAAACAAACATTTAAGATATGCCTAATGGGGTAACGTGAAAGATCACAAGGTAATGCAATATCTTCACTAGGAAACACAAAAGATCATAAGGGCACACCATAATCAAGAAAGATTGCCAGTGTCAAGGGAACATGATGCATCCTGAGGGAAAGCGAAAGATTGCGAGGGAATGTGACATATCATGAAAGATTGCTATAGAACGCGATTATATACACTTTTATATGCATGTTATTTGCATGTGCTCTTAGGGGCTCCATGAACTTTGTACTCATATACGAAGGTCACTTAGCACAAGCACTTCTCATTCTTTTCGGAGCTCCAGTCTACAGTGACTGTCTATTGCCTGAACAGGAGGTGCCTGTTGTTGCTATAAAAAGTGGAGCTAATAGTTTAGTCACAGTTTACTTCAGTAATTAATCTAAATACCTTAAATATATTCCAAAAATTTCAGTCTTGTATCACAACCTCTAATGACACATTTCAGGGATTCAAATCAGCAGTTGTACCAAACATTGAAAATGATTATTTTATTACCCCCTGATTATAAGAAGTGAATAACAATTTAAAGTCAGCGTAAAAGTTAATGACTATCGTTCTATGACAATGATAAGTGCTGCACGAATTTCATAGCAGTGCCATTTACATATCAATATTTAATATTCTGGAAGATCAGTTTACTTTACAATGTAATGAATATAGTATTTTTACCAACAAAAAATTCACTTGTTTTACAATAATGAAATAATCCACATAATGAATTATATGATTCAGACTTTATATTATCAATGCACACCCAATGCAACGGATCAGGAATACCTTCTTTTTTTTCAGTGAATGAAAAGGTTTGCCATATCTATACACCAGGTGAAACAGCCATGTCTGTCAGTCACTGTAACAGTGCATATTACATTATGCCACCTGCAGTATCCTACGGAAACCCAGACAGGACATGGAACAAAAATAAACGATATTGTTGTCCTCCTTACTGTCTTCATGGCTCACAGGCTCAAAATATGAAAGCGCTTTTTTTCATAGCACCGCCAAGTTTAGACCGCCATATTGAATTTTTGATTGGAGATAATACAAGTCAAACTTCACAAAAACAATCTTTTTTATCTTGTTTCTAAGGCCTGCAAATATGAATTTGCTACAAATTAGCAAAGCCTTTCATTTCGACTGAAGTTTGAAATCTGCCAAATTTTGAAAAATTTGCTTCCTCACCCTGTAATATCCTGCCTTCATGCCTACAAAGTTACCATTCTCTGAATACTCGGATTCTTCATAGTTTGTAGGGAAATGAAAGACAAAACTAATCAACTACTGCCCTTATTGAAGTTCAGCATCTACACCATAAAGCTGACCAGGCTTTGAATCCTCGGATTCTTGTTATGATTTTAGGGTTGAATGTTACATGTAGACTGCAGGCTTAGTACCCACTAAGGTTCGTTGAACTGTGGACAATTACTTTGGGTGTGCTGTTCCTTGGCTATGTTTATAGGCCACATGTATATATCGTGTCTTTCTAACCTTCACTCATGTTCCTTCTCTTTTCACAGTTCGTCGGTCTCATGCCAAACTCAGTTATCTTATTTTGACTGAATTTGGAATTATTTGATATTCAAATACTTTGTGTAATTTGCAACAATTTGATGGATTATGTTTGGGTTGAAAAACCTGTTATTTCACATCAAACGACCCCAGTGAAGTTAGGTAGGGGAGACCCGGGCTAGTTGTCACAGGGGCAAGTTGTCACAATGCTGTTTATTCAGCTATGGATGGTAGCAGCAGCATGGCAAATAAATAAATTTTGATATTTTTTAACATGTGAAATTTTTTTGTGATGATATCACAAAAATGCGTAGGCTGTCTTGCGCCATGTGAAGATTTCTAAAAATGACAGTTTAAACTCTATTTTTTCACCATTTTCAAATTTTTCGTCTTCCAATTTGAGACAATTTTTGGGTGATTAAGGCATTGATTCATGATGGCATTAACCCATAGTCTCCGTGAACAGTGCGTCTGTGACTCTGTGTTTTCTTAGTGGAACCAGGATACATTCTCTTTTGATTACCGACTCAATACCGAGATATCAGATTGAATTCATGATAGTGACGAGGAGAGGCCGTGGCTAGTTGTCACAGGGGCAAGTTGTCACAATGCTTATAACTTGGCTATAGGTGGCAGCAGTTGTGTCATTATTAAATTCAAGATCTGTTTGTTTCTCAAGCTTTTTGCATAATGTGGTTGCAAGAAAGTATAATCTGTCATGTGATATGTGGACTTCTTAAAAATGACTTTTTCAACAGAAATTGTATAATCATTTCATTGTCCTCCGATTCGAGATGCAATTTTCTGCTAGAAATAGGCCCTGATTTATGGTGGCATTCATCCAAAGTCTTCGCAAGATATGTATTTTTGTTTTTTGAAAGGAATCCGATGTATTGCAAGCTTGGATTACAGAAAATCTGTCAAGAGATGTTGGATTGGCTATATGAGTGTGACAACCTGCCCCGGGCTTGGGGCAAGTTGTCACATTTTCACAAAAAGGACTTTGAGTTACGATATGACCTACATGTAACAAAATCAGGGGTTCAATTAATCATTTAAGGGACAAGTTCCCAATCTCCTCACTCTTTTACTTTATTTTGGGTACATTTCCCAATCTCCTGCCAGATTTCATGCTTGAGTGGTTTTGATCCTCCAGCCAGACATGCTGACCTACTGTGGGGATCTCAGCCCATTTGCCACCAAGCCATGGAGCTGTCAACATGTGTTTGACAGAGCAACCTTAAATTTAAAGTAAGTCATTTGATTTAATAATTGTTAGCCAGGAAAGCCATTTAAGGTAAAGGTGACAATATAGTGTGCTAGTTGTGTGTATTAATTTTCAGAAGAAATTAATTATATTTAATGGAAAATTAAATGTTTGAAAAATAATGTGAAAAGCACATGTTCGGAAAAAGCACATATTTAGTGCACAGGTTATTTTAAATAATGTAATAACATTATGTGTATTCATATAATTAATTAGATATTACTAGATATTAATTAATTATGGTTTTATGGTTAAAAATGTGAAAAGCACATGTTCTGAAAAAGCACATGTTCAGTGCACATGTATTTCAAATAATGTAGCAACATTATGTGTAGCCATATAATTAATTAGATATTATTAGACATTAATTAATTATGGTTTTATGGTTAAAATTGTGAAAAGCACATGTTCGGTGCACATGGTATTTTAATGTTGAGAAATAAGCCATGTGGCATATAATTAATTGGTTATTAATTATATATTAGCATAGCACAATTTATAAATTACTGTTTGTCATTTTAATGCTAGTATTAGTTAACTTTGGCATTTTTGCAGTAGTTGTGAATATTTACAGTTGTTGGCAAAAGTATGGAGACACCTTGCCAAATTTTCAATGTATTTATGAGATGAATTATCTTGTTATAGTCTATGGCGGAGGAAGCCGGTGCTACATGCAGGATGCAGTGCAGTTTTGTCAGTGAGGTCACGGAAGATCGTTGTACAGTGAGGTCACGGAAGATCGTTGCACAGTGAGGTCACGGAAGATCGTTGCACAGTGAGGTCACGGAAGATCGTTGCACAGTGAGGTCACGGAAGATCGTTGCACAGTGAGGTCATGGAAGATCGTTGCACAGTGAGGTCACGGAAGATCGTTGCGCAAGTTAAAGTCATCAACCAGGCAGATTTACTTGGGACTATTGTGGACTGTGTGATGTATAAAGTGTGATGTATAAAGTGTGATGTATAATGTGTGACAATTGAATGTTTTAATGTGGGACTATAGTTCACTCAAAGTGCTAAAAGAGTAATCAACTGTACATATTTGTAAATAAATTCATTCTTCTTTATTTAAACCTTAGTTCTATTTTATTTGCTTAGTTATTCAAATCCTTGTTTAAAAAGAACCATGTGACACTACAAGTAAACACATGGTTGAATAATCAGGATGAAAGCTGAATAACAACTTTCTCAAGACTTACAAAAATTCACAGGGTTGGAGTTAAGCATGGGTCAAAGTCTTTGATACGCAAGTGAACCACCCTTCCTATAAAATAATATTGGGCCTGTGTTTCACTTACTTATCAAAGACTTTGACCCATACTTTTAAAACTCTGACTACAGCTAAGAAAATTGGCTGCCATTGTTATCCCACATGCCTCACATATCGCCCTTTATGACCCAATATGTTTTCCTGTCATCGGATGAGAACTCATGCTTGTGGAAGCAGTTTGGTTAAGGATGTTAGTGCAGCTGGTTGACAGTGAACTTGTCAAAGGTCTGGTGAACTTCACCAGGGGAAGTTTAAGTTTTGGGTTCCCATGCCCGGGTTTGACCCATGCAGGCAAAGACCTTCAGCGAGGCCGGAACTTTGACCACTCTACCACCCAACTGCTTATTTATGTTCTAAAATACTACAATAAAACAATATCGTGTTTATACATATATGTGTGTTAAGAAATCCACAACATAAGAAAAACATATTTCAGGAGTGCCAGGAAAAAAATATTTATTTCTTGAAAATTTAATAGGTAGCAAGAACATTCATTTAAAAAAGAAGAAGAAATAAATTTTATCTGGATATACTTGAGATGGAGAGGGTGATCAACCTTCTTACGTATAATTCAAAATGCATGTTTTTTATTTCGAACCTGCCCAAAAAAGAATTTATTGATTTAACCAAAACTGAGCAAGAAAGTATTTATAAAAAAACAAAAAAAAACGCAGCCCCCCCTTGATATTCAATCGTCAGAATAATAAAAATGTGCAGAAAAGGTCACATTTTAAAAATCATGTGTTCTTTTTAGAAACCTCTGGGTCTTCATAAACATTTTTGACCACTTTTAATTTCAAATACTTCTTGAACATCATTATCATAAAGCTGTTGTTAAACAGCATTTATTTTTGCAGCAGCATACTTGAAACCAGAAAGAAATTGACAAATGTGTTGTTCAGATAGAACAATTAATTTTCATGTAACTTAGGTACTTCAGTCAGGCAACACCAGAAATATCTTGGAAATAACAGAATAGTGTTTATAATCTTATTTGATGGAAACAAGTTTCTACTGAAGTTATATATGGTACCTTCGGGGGTTAGATGTATACATTGGAGGCTCAACAGACACATCCTTACGTGAGAACTCATCAGTGGGAGTTTTAGTTTTAATCAAGTCAAATTGGCTCCAAATGAGAAAGTCAGCAGAAGTGACAGCAGTGGGGCCAGGGGATTGTAACAACAGATGGTTTCGGTTGAATCTCACGGAAACAGCCTCCACTGGCTCCATGCCAGACTTCCAGTGCCATATATATACTTCTTGAGGTAGACCATCTCCTTGTAAAATATCACAAATTAAAGGGTAGATACGCTGTTTAGAACTTCAGACCCAATACTTTTAAGAATTAGGATTTCTCCGTTGTTAAGAACTAATCCCATGGACTAAGCGTTATGTTTAGTTAGGGGGTGACCATTTAATTTCCAAGGGGGGGGGGCTTGGAGATTTCCTCGGCGGGAAATGTATTTCACCGTAATAGCGGCAGTAATCATTTATTTCAAGCGTGCGAAGTCCCCGCATATTCAATCCTCAATCAAGCAACACTTTGTTAAGAAAAACCCCCACCAGAAATTATTTATTTCAAGACTGCCCGAAGGGAATTTATAAATTTCACAAAAATTTGGCAAGAAAATTATTTTATATTTAAAAAAAAACAACTCCAACCCCCTCTTTTAAATGGTGGCCCCCCTTAGGGAACAGTCAAATTCTCCTTTTTCAAAAATCTCCTTGTCCCAAATTATGGAAGTGATCATATTTATTTGAGGAATTATTGCTGCTAAAGAACGACTTATTGTATTCCATGGAGATGGTGAGTGCATTTTGGAAAAAATACTTTATGCTGTGACTCGAGCCACACCTTTTAGGTAATGGTGTGCAAATACTCGGGTGTATCCCCATCAAAACCGCTACTCGCTAGTTGTATGTTTAAAAAAGTAGTTTTTTACAGCTGCTTGCAGCCTGTATTACAGGAGGAATTTTCATTAAGCCTCTGACCATATAGGAGGTCGCACTATTTCACCTATCACTTTGAAACTTGGTAAACAGTCTCAATATAATTTTATCTTGCTTCCATCAACTTTTCATAAACTTCTGTAACTTTAAAATTTTTATATACGAAACTAAAATGTTCTTTTTGGGCGGCAATTTCAAATGACCAGCTGCAGTAAAACCAGCACTAACAGCTTGCAATCAGTTCCAGTGTTTGAAGATTCAATAGAAAGAATGAAGGAAGAGATAAAGGAAGGAAGTTATGGAGGAAGGAAGTTATGGAGGAAGGAAGGAATGAATGAATGACGGAAGGAAAAAAGGAAGAAAAAAGGAAGGAAAGTAGGAAGGAAAGTAGGAAGGACAAAAAGGAGGGGGAGTATGGGAGGGAGGATATACAGTACAAATATCTAAAAGTGGCTCGTCATTTAAAATCTAGCCTTAGCTATCTATCCATAGCCATTTTAAGCTAAACCTAGCTACCCTTATCCATAGCTATCCATAGCTATCCACAATTACTATTGTTTAAACAAGGGGTAAAGAGCTTTTAGTGTATACAAAAGAATACAAATGGATAGCTATGGATAGATATGGATAAGACTAGTAAAGTACAGCTATGGATAGCTAAATTGAGCCACATTTAGAAATTTGTACTGTACATGTAGATAGATAGATAGATAGATAGATAGATAGATAGATAGATAGATAGATAGATAGATAGATAGATACTAAGTCTAATTCTATCTACAAGCAGCTGTTAAAGTGCATGCACGTTATTTTTGTATGTTGCATCGGTTTTAGAAAATAAATCTAATCTAATCTAAAAAAGCCCATGAATGCTGCGTCCAGGCTACAACATTTCACTGAGGTGCTGTATTTCACGTCCTTGCTTGCATGCATTTTTGAGCAAAGTTCTGTTGAGCGCGGCCCTGACAGGCAGCAGCGCGGACTTTAGGGGCAGCAGTCCCAGTGACCTAGATCCCAATTCGATACCCATTTCGATTTGAATTTCGTCAGTCTGCAGCCTCGCTCGCTCGCCTGCTTTAAAGCAGACTGTGTTCAGTCAGTGCTGCGACTGTTTCAAGTTTTAAAATTTGTTACATTGTAGGCCAATGACTCCCAGGATTTCTGATAATTGACACCTGGCTGTTTATTTCTTGAAATCTCAAAGGGAAAACATAGGCATATATATATTCAGCAGGCTACTCCGCAGGCTACTCCGCAGGGGGCGGGGGGGGGGGGGGGGACACTGCCCGTGGCGGCCGTTAGGCGTTCAGAACCGGCGGTCAGGCGGTCAGAACCTGCCGACGGATCCTCAAATAATTACCGGCCATGCTATGCATAGGACGGTAATGCAGTGATATCCATCCGATGTGAGTCACGAGCCTCCAGGCCCAACCAAACGATTACAAGGGTTTATTTTATATATATATGTATTTCTCAGTTATAACATCGTACATTCTTCCAATTTTGTCTTTTTACCCTCGGCAATGTATACATTGCCGACGGGTATTGTAGTTACTTTTGGAAAATTTGTCCGGCGGGCGGGCGGGCGGGCGGGCGTCCGGATAACGGGCGTCCCACTTGTGTATTGGCAGTAATGCGAAAACTATAGCATGTACATATTTTATTTTTTGGACATAATTGTATCTATCATCCTAGTTTTGCTTTTTAGGGGTCTAATCCACATGACATTTAATACTTTTCTCACAGTTATTGAAAAATGTGAAAAAATATTTTTTGTGTATTGGGCGTCATGCCAAAACTATGGGACGTATAGTTTTTATATTTGAGACATTACTGTATCTCTCATCCTAGTAGTGTCTTTTAGGGTTCTTATCCTTCAAACATTGATACTTTTCTCACAATTATTGAAAAATGTGAAAGGACAATTTTTTTTCATTTTTCCAGATTTACTCAAATACTCTTGCACTTATGTCACTGAAATTTGCATATGGTGTGTATTAAATACCCAAGATGTGTCCATTAGGGGTCTAAATACTCTAAGAAAAACTGACTGATGTAAATTCATAAAAAATGTGATAAATTACAAATTTTTTAAACCTGCATGATTCGGTCAATTTTGCAGCTACATCTATGAAATATTCCAGTTAGGTGTCTAAATTATAGCTCTTTAAACATCTCAACTCAGTTGGAATGTTAACCATAAGAATGTTTAATGAAAAACAAAAACAAGAAAAATCAGGAATTTTGCCAATTTTCCTACATTTCTGTCTGAAACGCTAAGATAATAATGATTGAATTTAAAGCTTATTATAGTTAAACATGCTATAAAAGAATATTCACAGCCACTGAATGACTTATCAAAAATTTTTACATGGAAATTTATGATTTAAAATGCAAAAAATTGCTCAAATGTCCATTTCCCCCCAATTTCATTTCCGATGTCATGCTATGCTTTGGAATATTTAGCAAAATAAACAGGACAGTGTATAATCATGATGTTAATTTTGAGCCATATGAATCTTTTTAATTCATACCAGTTTGTAAAATTTAATATATATTACAGATTTTCAGATTATCAAATATCAGGTTTTTCATGGTAAGTCAAAATTTCTACTAACATGTCTAAATTTTACTTTTTACTATTCTTTTTCAAATATTGTCAATTGGAAATATATAAGTGGAATTTAAAGCATCAAGCAAACAACGAAATGTGCATTTGCTTGTTACTTTTTAAAGATTTTGACAAGAAATCTTGAACTCTCAATTTTGACCTTCTGTAACATGCCTTTTTTTTTTTAATTACCCTGTATTCAGTGATCTACTTCCTAAGCCACTCTGTCTGATTTGTTCATATTTAATTTTCATGACAAAAATCAAAATAACAGAAGGCTGACATTTCTTTATTTTTTAAATTCTATATCACCAAGGTTAGATTTTAATCCATACCCTATTTCTGCAAATTTCAATATGTAATTTTTCATCTTCAGATATTATTTAGATAAATTTGCTTTTAATTATTAATTTCAAGACTCATCACAATTTATTTTTGCATTTTGAAGAGACCAAATATCTTCAATGGTCAGGGAGGGGGTAGAGCATTTGTTGAGTGGAGCCCTGGTGCCATGGAGTCTGCATTACATAACATGATGTCAGAGGCTACTGTCTGCCCTGCTGATTCTCTCCCAAGACCAAAACCAAGAGGGTGGCTACAATCAGTTACATAACATCCACAGATAGTGCACAAAATTTCCTTTTTTTTAAGAAATGAGTCCAAACTGCATTGATTTCACTTAAGCTCTTTTGTTTTGAACATGAAATTAAATTTGAAGTTTGAATCACAAAACTGGGCAAAGTAGATGCTGAGATATGACTTTTAACAATCAAGCCCATGTGAGGCTTATGGGCTATGTAACATGTGCACCCATGCAGTGCTGTAAATTAAAGGGTGGTTAAAAAATTGTATAAGCAGAAAAAACTAATTATTTAACAGTTTTACTTAAAACACATCTTTATGTTATCTATGTGTCAGTAGTGCCATTAGTGTTATTTTGTCCAGAAAGTTCAGGATATGGTTCTTTTGTTTTTCTTTTCAGCTATTGTTATGCCCTTATTGTGTTACCCCCATGACCATGTTTGAACAACATTTAAACCCTTTTAGTGCATGCTAATATATACAAATTAAGATTATGTTTAAAATAGTCATGTTTTGTTTTTCTTTAAGAGTACGTATTATATACATCTTTTTAGTGTCAATACTAAAATAGATTGAATAGGTAGACAGACACAGCCACTATTTCTGTTAGTCATAATCTTATTTCTAGTTTATGACAAAAATAGGCTTATAGACAGGTAGAAAGATACTTTAGGGAACTGTAATTTGTTCATTTAGTTACAATTTTCAATTTGAATAAAGAAATACAGCAAGTTGAACCCGGGATACTAGTAATTTAGATGCAACATGTAAAATAATTCTTTGAAACAGTAAAGTAATTCACTAGTGCCAGCTCACAAATGTGCATAATTTTATATAGCTATCATAAAGATCAGGGCTCTTGACCATCTCATAAACATCTCTTTGTGACAAATTATTTACTGGTACTCTAACTCAAGGTTTCATTGAAAAAAACAAAACGTGCTGTATGAAAAAAGGCCAGCAATCAAAAAAGAGTTTGTATGACTTTATGGATGACCTGTTAGATAACTGAGAAAAATATAGAAGAAAGAAAGATAGATCTATAAGTTAATTAATAGAAAGAAATAAAGAATAAAAGAGAGGTAGGTGGGTAGGTAGGTAGGTAGATAGGTAGCTAGATAGATAGATAGATAGATAATAGATAGATAGATAGATAGATAGATAGATAGATAGATAGATAGATAGGTAGGTAGGTAGGTAGGTAGGTAGGTAGGTAGGTAGGTAGGTAGGTAGGTAGATAAATAGATATAGATAGATAGATAGATAGATGATAGATTCTTCTTTTTTCTCAAATTATTCTTTTTACAAAAAGCACAAAATCAGCCATAGGCCTACTTGCCCGAATCACATGATCCAGATTTCATTTTAACTAGTAGATATATCATTTCAAGTTTAATCTTTTGGTAACCATTGATTTTCAGTGATGTTTCATTGGACCCCCACCCCCTCATCACAGTGGCACACTTCTGAGGTGTGTGAAGTATGCCACCCTCCATTCTTTTGTCAGGTTACATAATAGCATTGCATAAGGTGATTAAAAGATTGGGGTACAGCAGACAATAGCCAATTGATTTGGGTGTTAAGCAGCTGAGGAGGGGGACTAAGGAAGCCCCTTTAACCCCTTTAAGGGGAATGTCTGCAAGGATAATGTAATTTAACTGAAATTGTTACAACATCCAACAAATTTACATGGCTACATTCTAAAATGGATCCAGGATCAAGATGATGTAGAACTAAAGTCAATGACACTGTTTGATTAGATATAAGATTTACAGATAGAAATTTATTGAACTGATAGATATCTAATTTTTGTTAAAACAATAGCTACCCTTATTGCAATTCAGTTTTATGCAGTTTAGATGAAATAGTAATTTTATCTTTTCTGCAGGAATTATGACACATCTTAATAGCAAAACTGATAATTGGATTGGTCAAACTACCAAAAATCTATCTATCTATCTGTCTATCTATCTATCTATCTATCTATCTATCTATCTATCTATCTATCTATCTATCTATCTATCTATCTATCTATCTGTCTATCTATCTATCTATCTATCTATCTGTCTATCTATCTATCTATCTGTCTATCTATCTATCTATCAGTCTATCTATCTATCTAAACAGTCCCCTACATGTCCTGATTGTTTTCTGACTGTCTTTATCTCAATTATTTTCCATTCCTAGCTGTCTTTTTAATGGTCATTACCTGTCTATTGTGCACTGCGTTGCTTTATTTTCCTATCTGTCACCAACCACTGTATATTACACTCAAGACAAAAATAAGTTTGATAAAAACCAACTTTCTTAAATGGCTATTGGAAGAGGGGACGAATTACTGTGGGTAATCCATGCCGGATAATATTGTTCTTAATATTGTCACCGAAACCAGTCATCTTCTTGACTTCATTTTTTAAATTTTATTTCTCAAATTGGTCGTTCACAAAAAGGCACAGATTTTGCCACAGGCCACCGATAGGCATAGTGGAATACTTGCCTGAATTTCATTATCCAGATTATACCAAATTATACCACTTTTACAGTACAATGTAATGTCTTGCTAATTGCTAACCATTGATTTTCAGTTCATTTGATCTTGTGCCACACTTTTTGACTCCTTGCCCAAATTTTAACCGTTTCCCCTTTTTTTTTACGGGGGGGGGGGGGTCCCATCCTGCAAGCTGATTGCATGTGGATTTTGAATTCCCGCCAATACAAAATGGCAGACAGGAAACATTTATATTATTTTGCTCACAGTTCTTGGCCATTCAATGAAAGTTTTCAACTGGAATTTCATGTTCATGAGGATATTAGAGCACCCAGTGGGATCCTACCTCAATGTATCCCACTATCTGGAGAATAGCCGCTGAGAAGCCGAGGGTATGCTGCCGCGCAGCCTATGTTTTTAGTTAAATTCAATATTGATAGATTTATTACCTTTTATTAATATCCCTCTATTGACGAGCACTGGGTGGGCGTGGCACATTTTGCGCCGCCATTTTCTTGTGCATAGCACTTCAGTGCTCAGTGTCTAAGAGGTTTGAAGTTGTTTCAACGTGTCTTATGCCCCATTCTCACGGGAGATGACGGTAAGCTTTTTATCGATGGCGGCGCAGAGCCAGACGAATTCTTGCAAGATTTTCAGTTAGGACGGCGCGAAGGGCAATTATGTAATCAATTAAGGCTAATCGATAACCATGCAACGAAAGCCACGGCGGGGTTCTTTTTGTTCCCTGCGGGGAAGAAAAGTTGTACGCCGTCACCAAAAGTTCGCCGGGGGGAAAGAAATTTCCTCCTCCTGCGGGATACTTTTATATCGCCCCGTGATATAAAAAGTACCCCGCAGGGAACCTATAACTGCCCCTCAGGGAACCTATTTCACCGCGGCGGACTATATTTTCACAGCGCCGGGGATTGCTTTTACGACTGCGGGAATGGTTTTGTTCTCCACGGGGATGTCTGTAGGCCCGAGGGCACATCGCCGGGAATGAAAAGCATGACGCCGTTGTCAAGGGCACCGCGGCGGAGGAGGGCGCTGCGAAAGCCAATAAAAAGGGCCGCAGAGGGCCGCCTTGCTTCACTTGCTGCTTGACCTTTGATGGGGACACTCCTGGATGCTGGACAGACATGATGGCTGATGAAGATGCTGGGGAAGACCTTGACGTTGCTGTTGTTGCTGCTGTTGCTGGTGCTTATTATCTAAGAAGAATACGGAGGAGGAGGAGGATGAAAAGATGGTGGATTCGGAATTGGCTGCTGCAGAGGGAACAACATGGCCATTTCTACCAGCTGCTGCCTGAATTGGCCATCAATGATGTCTCTGGCTACTACAACTTCTGCAGAATGCCTCCTGACATTTTTGCTGAAATCCTGGCTGCTGTGGCTCCTGCAATTACAAAACAAGACACCAACATGAGGAGGGCTCTGGAACCTGGATTGAAGTTGGCAGTCACCCTACGGTACATGGCGACAGGAGAGAGCTACAAGTCCTTGGCCTACGGTTTCAGAGTGGCTCCCAACACCATCTGCAATTTTATCCCCAGTGTCTGCATTGCCATCATGCAAGCTTACGAACATCTGCTGGCCCTGCCAATGGATCCAGCATCCTGGAAGGAAGTTGCCAAGGGCTTCGAGAAGAGGTGGAACATGCCCCATTGCATCGGAGCACTGGATGGGAAGCATATTGGCATCAGATGTCCTCGGAAAGCTGGGTCAATCTACTTCAACTACAAGGGCTTCCATTCCATTGTGCTTATGGCTTTGGTGGATTCTGACTACAAGTTCCTGTACGTGCAGGCTGGATGCCAAGGAAGCTCATCGGATGGAGGAGTCTTCCTGGACACAAGGCTGAGGGACCTGCTGGAAGAAGAACGACTTGGGCTACCCCCTGCTGAACCTCTACCTGGCACAGTTGGGAATCCTTTTCCATACTTCATCGTTGGAGATGAGGCCTTCCCCCTGAAGAGCTGGTTGTTGAAGCCTGTTCCAAGAAGAAACCTTGACATCCCCTCCAGAGTCTACAACTACAGAATTTCAAGAGCCAGGAGAGTGGTGGAGAATGCCTTCGGTATCCTGTCCCACAGGTTCAGATGCTTCCTAACTACGATGCCCCAGAAACCCGGCAGAGTGGCAGCCATCACTCTGGCAGCCTGCACTCTACACAATCTTCTGCGAGACAGAATAGGAATTCATCGAGCCATGGACAACGACGTAATGGACAGAGAAGATCCTGCAACCCATGAAGTCACTGAAGGACTGTGGAGAGGAGACCCCTTGCATGACCTTGGATTCGCTCCAGCATATGGAAATGCCACAAGACAAGCCAAACAGTACCGAGACTACCTACGAGACTACGTGAACAGCCCAGCAGGAAGTGTCCCCTGGCAGATGGAAAGAATTTGAAGATGAAGCAGAGAAGCAGCAGCAGCAGCAACAGCAATTCAATGCCCCCCTTAAAAAACCACAAATTAACCCAGCCCTTGTAAGGGCTTACCACTTCATCCAGAAAGAGCAGGCCTTGTACACATCTTTATGTTGACAACCCCCCCCCCCAAAAAAAAAATCCCTCCCTGCAACAATTACATTTTTTGTGACGTACATAAAATAGCACATTTTTAGCTTTGTATCTATCTGTACAACCCATTTAAATCACTTTCACTTCCTCTCTATCTGGCTATCTATCTAGCTATCTATCTGGCTATCTATCTAGCTATCTATCTGCCTGTCTATCTGTCTATCTATGTGCCTATCTATCTATCTATCTATGTGCCTATCTATCTATCTATCTATCTATCTATCCAAGTGTCATGACTGCAAAATGACGATCACTCGTTTTTCTTTGCTGCAGTGTATATGCGACGTCCAAATATTTCTTCTATATAGCTATCTATCTGCCTATCTATCTGCCTATCTATCTGTCTATCTATCTGCCTATCTATCTGTCTATCTATCTGTCTATCTATCTGTCTATCTATGCAAGTGCAATCCCTGCAAAGTGACGATAACTGCTTTTGTTTTCTGCAGTGTATATATGTAACGAGCATTGTGTTCCATCTATCTATCTATCTATCTATCTATCTATCTATCTATCTATCTATCTATCTGTCTATCTGTCTATCTATGTGCCTATCTATCTATCTATCTATCTATCCAAGTGTCATCACTGCAAAATGACGATCACTCGTTTTTCTTTGCTGCAGTGTATATGCGACGTCCAAATATTTTCTTCTATCTAGCTATCTATCTTCCTATCTATCTGTCTATCTATCTGCCTATCTATCTATCTATCTATCTATCTATCTATCTATCTATCTATCTATCTATCTATCTATATTAATTAAAGTGGTGAAAAAACTTTAATTAAGAAAGCAGAAATGCCACCTTTACTGGTTAAGCAGAAAGTGAAAATGGGAAAAAAAAAGAAGGGAAATAGCCCCTTGCTTTTATGAAGGTGTTTAAAATTTACAAGGGCCAGGACCGGAATTTTTCTTTTAGGGAATTTGTCAACTTTTTTTTTTGGGGCTCTTTTCATTTTTGCTCTTGTTTGTCATCGCAAGAGTTTTTTTAGTCAACATAAGATGTGTACGTGGCCAGCTCTTTTGGGAGGATTTGGTGGCCCTTAAAAGGGCCAGGGGTTTTTTTTTTTCTTTTTTCAGACGACTTGAACAGGCATCACTTCCTTGGAGAGGACATGTTGACTTGGCTCCACTGGAACGACAATGGAGTTTGCCGCTGGTGGACAACTGTCGGCTGCTGCTGCTGCTGTAGAGACTGCTGCTGCTGCTGTAGAGACTGCTGCTGCTGCTGTAGAGACTGCTGCTGCTGCTGTAGAGACTGCTGCTGCTGCTGTAGAGACTGCTGCTGCTGCTGTAGAGACTGCTGCTGCTGCTGTAGAGACTGCTGCTGTAGTGGTGGCTGCTGCTGCTGTAGAGACTGCTGCTGCTGCTGTAGTGGCTGATGCTGCTGTAGAGGCTGCTGCTGCTGTCCAAAAGAGGGTCCGGGGAAGCCAAGCTTCTGGGGGCTGTCAAGCATCATCTGGGTGAAGCTTAAAGATGACTGCTGCAGGGCTGGAGTCTGGCTTCGAATTGGCTGCAGGGACTGGAACTGGCTGCTGCTGCTTGGCTGGGACTGCAACTGCTGGCGTGGAGGCTGGGACTGCATCTGAAGACTTGTCGAAGGCCTTGTTTCCTGGGGCTGCTGGGGCTGCTGCTGAGTTGTTGGTGGCTGGTGCAAGTCCTCGTTGACAAAGGATGGAGCAGGACCAGGAGGAGGGATGTATTGGTGCTGCTGCTGCCCTAGGATCATCTCCACATTCTCTTGCTGCATCATCAGGATTTTATCTTGGACGGCCGCCTGTACAAAGTAGTGGTCCGTCTGGCTCAAGGAGTGCAGGAGGCGAAGTCTCAGGGCACGGTTCATGTTCTTCCCAGATGTGAAGATACTCCTGCACATGTTCTGCAACTGGTGTACTTCAGTCAGGGCAGAGGCCATCTCCTGGTCTGTGTCCTTCCTCTTCTTGGATGGCTTTCGTCCTGGGAAGACCTGGGACTGCTGCTGGGATGGCTGGAGGGACTGCTGGGACATCTCCTGGGAGGACTGCTGCTGGCTGGCTGGGAAGCTGTCATCCAGATCGGGCATAGGATTGTAGTCCATGGGGGCATCAGAATCGGACGACAGGCGGTTACTTCCTCCTGGTCCAGTGAAGCTGGAGATTTCCACGGCACCCTTCGGAATGATGGAGGCCCTCAGGAATTCACACTTCGCCAGGATGTACTTGTCTCGGTCGGACATCTTCTTTCTGCCAGCTCCAGAAGCTTGAGGTCTGATGATCTTTGAGAAGGTAGTCCTGATGTTGCTCCTCCATTTGTAGACGTTAGCTGCTGTAATTTCTTTCCCCACTAGCAATGTAAGTTCTGCTGCTTTCTCTGCATCCAGTCTGTCCTTCTGTCCACTCTTGAAGGTGGTGGAACCCTTGGAGTACAGCTGCTTGTGCTCCCGGTACCAGTCGATCAGGTCATCCTCCTGCTCTTCTGTGATGCCCAGTAGGTCCCTGGAGCTTTTCTTTCTGTAGCCCTTCTTCTTCTCCTTGTGGACAAACTGGCCATCGGAGTCCTGGATCAGCTCAACCTCAGATCCAGTGTTGTCAGAATCTTCCTTTGCCTGGTTCTTCCCCTTGCTGCCCTTGGACTTGGCAGCATTCTTCTTGGGAGTATCTTCCTCTGTGGTGGCATCGTACTCGGACTGCAGGGTCTGCTGGTGGATGATTGCAGCTGTCAGATTTGGTACAGAGTCATCATCTTCATCAGCAGGAGTATCATCTGGAGGTGGAGGTGGAGGCTGGACTGCAGTCTTGGCTCGGGTCTGGGCTGGAGTGACAGGCTTGACTGGAGGCTTGACTGGAGGCTTGACTGGAGGCTTGACTGGAGACTTGGCTGGAGGCTTGACTGGAGACTTGGCTGGAGACTTGGAGGTGGCGTGACGCTTGGCTGAAGGAGACTTGCCAGGAGTGCGAGGCCTTCCCCTTGGAGCAGTCTTGGTGGGAGACTTGAAGACAGCAGCATCAGCCGACTGGGTGCGCTTGGTCGGAGACTTGACAGAAGCAGCAGCATCAGCAGTCCTGCCACGCTTGGTTGGAGACTTGACATCAGCATCAGCAGACTTGGGACGCTTCTTCTTGGCTGCAGCAGCAGTGGCAGGCCTGCCACGCTTGGTTGGAGACTTGACAGCAGCAGCAAGCTTGGCCAGGACTTGATCTTCATCTTCATCATCATCTTCATCCTCCTCATCAGGTTGTTGCAGCACTTTGGGTGGTGGGGCGCCCTCGAAGATGGTCTCACTGGTCACTGTTGATGTAGCAGTGGTCACTGCAACGATTCTGTCCGGCAAGCTGAACATGCTTGGAGACAATGTAACAGCTGTGTAGTCTATGAAAGGAGCTGGTGAACCAACTGGAGTTGAAGATGGAGTGGTCAGTGGAGTGCTGGTTGGCATGTTGCCCTTGGTTGGTGCCCTCAAGGTCTTCTTCCCTCTTCCTCTGGGTCCCATCTTGAAGCAGGATCAATCAGAAATGAAGCAGGATGAATCAGCAATGAAGCAGGATCAATCAGCAATGAAGCAGCGATTCAGCAATGAAGCAGCAATTCAGTAGGCTGTGAAGCAGAGTGTCATGGAGTATAGATGCGTTCGTCTTGAAGTTCAGAGTGGTTATGGTGCTCTAGTGGCTGCTCTTCTATTTATATGCGAGGCGCGCGCCAGTGCGTCTCCATGGCTGACCCCCCATTCCCGCCGTGGCACGAAAGGTCGACGCCGCGATGCTTTCAGTACCCCGCGGACAAAGGATTTTGCTAAAAATAGCCCCTCTGGCGCCACTCTGTCTGCTCCTGGAGGGGGTCCAGACGACGGCGCGAAGGTTTTGCACACGTCCCGGAGCATTTTCCTTGACGGCGGAGTGCAGAAGAACCGCGGCGTCGACCTTTTTGGCGCCACGCAGAGAATCCCGCTCGTTTTACAAATCCGCGGGAAACTTTTTGCCCCTCAGTGGCGCGAAAACTTCGACGCGGTCTTACTTTTCTGATCGCGGCGTCGAACAATTTTTCTGGTCTGCTCCGCGGTGGATTTTAATAAAATTTGTACTGGTTGAAACTTTTTTTCTGCTCCGTGGCGATTTGAAGTAACGGTAAGAAGCAGGATTCTCGACGGCGCGCAACCAAAAGATGTCCGACGGGAACCTAAAATGCCCCTGCGCGATACGTAAAAAGAGGAAATATTTTTCCGTCTTTCCTGAAAATACTTCGCCGCCGATTCAAATAGTTCTCCGGGAGCCGCCGTGAGAATGGAGCATTAGAAACACCTTCGATGTGGCTCGACCATTTGTCGTACAGCTCGTTATTGCATATGAATGAACTCTACTTAGCACGAGCACCAGGCACATGTGTATATTTAGCCTGAGAAGTGAATATTTCTGCTTCAAATTCGCCAGTGAAATATTGAGGTGGGAGACGTGCAGTAAGCATTCTTGCAAGTTAACTTATTTCTGATATTAATTTAAAACCACACAGGACCACCAAGCATAGGCTTACGGCGCGCGCAATTTTTGGGGGGGGCGAGCGACTTTTGCCCGAATTTCAAGATCTAGATTCAATATCAGTTAAAAATAAATTGCCTGGAAATCATTAATTTTCAAAAGTAACTAGAATTCGTGTCGCAAGCGGAACGAAAGGAAGTGCCTGTGGAAGTAAGTGATAGGGGCTCTTAATTTCTTTTAAACCAGTGTTTCTTTTGATGGCAAATTTGGTTTTGACTTATATTTTAATTTCGCAAAAACAGGGTGTTTCCAATAATATGATATAACAATATTTGACATGTTTTTTTGCCCCCCCCCCTGTTTAATTCCAAATTTTGAGTTTTTGCTGGTGGTCATTCTTTGGCTTCCATCTTGGATTTCTCCACATGCTCCTAATCCACATCCTGGTCCTGGCACCAACTTTGAGAAATGAACATCAGAAACGTGTGTTGACTGTATTGGGTCTTGTTCAAATCTGGTTAACATTTATGAAATCTGACGCTATTGTGACACTGACTTAATCACTACTAGGCCTAAATGTTGACTTATGACAGTTCATGACACGCCTTTAACTCGGATGCAGGCAAGGGTGCAGGAAGGAAACGAGGGAGGCAGGGGCGGTTGGTCGAGAAAGTGCAAATCGAACTCGCGCGAAAAAATTTAATGTAGCGACAATAACAATTTGAATTTTCTTGAAAATGTTTGCCTAAATTCACTGTAAATTAAGGCCTAATTATGTTCTTTTATTTGAGATCAAAAGGGCAATATTGCCCCCCTGCCCCTCCTGGCCAAGGGCAGGAGGGGCAATTGCCCCCCTTGCCCCCCCTGTTCCGGCACCCTTGGATGCAGGCACAGACGATCGAGTGATGGCAATAGCTCTTCATTTTCAAAGACAACAGACAAGGTAAAATGTAAAACATAGGCTGCAAAGCAGCAAACCTTCAGTGAATAACTTCACAACAGTGAATGTGGTATTGATTGTGGGAAGCACATAGGATAGAAAAACCAAGACTATTCATAAAGGAATTGTCTCATTCACGGTTTCGTAAGCTAGACCATGCAGGCTATAGGCCTATGGGTACTGAATTTGATCCGATGTCAATGCAACAGTGGCTGAGTCTTAGCCAGGAGACAAAAATAACACATAATTGAAAAATATTTTCGCAATATTCCTAAAAGTACCAAGCATCCATGAAACAGACTATCATAGGGCTGTAGCTCATATGTTCTTGGGCAAATATCAACGCGAACCTACAGATAGTTTTCTGAAATATTCCAAGATGTAATACATGCATTAAGCATGTTTACATAATCACTACTGTTAATGGGAGGTGCAAGAATGCAAAAAGTGGCCCAACTCTCCCAAGCTTCCATTACAATGTTTACATTGACAGCCTATGGGCTAACTATATGACCAGAGAGTGAAAATTGAAGTAAATAGGATGAATAGGAAAAAGAGAGAGGGATGGGGGGAGAGTGGATGGATAGTGGATTGTGATGGGGGAATAGATGAGGTTGTGAGATAGGTAGATGAGGAAGGAGGTATTTGAAAATGAGATATATATATATATGTGATTGGTTGTTGGGATGTTGGCCTACACTATAAGGTGGTTGAGCTGCCCCGGCTGATCCGGGGAACACCAGCACAACGTTTCTACGGTGATTAGAAGTGATATAAAATAGAGGGCAAAGTTTGAAGTTGTGAGCGAGAATTTCAGGGTCAGTGTAAAATGTGGACCATGCGGACCAGGCCTAAAACCAACATTTGTGGCTTCATTTCCAGGGAAGCGACACAGTTTGACAGTTGTACAACATATGGGGGTACAGGATGCGGACCAAATGCGGACCAAAGAGCAATGCAGAACACACAGACTGCAGACCAAAAATTACTCAAGTTTAGAAATAAATTATACCAAATAATTTGAAATATATTCAAAGAGTTGAATTCAATATGTTTATTGAGTAAAACTGAATCATTGAGCACAATGTCTCAGGATTGCATTTAGCTGGGATTATCCCAGCACCCCTAGTTAATTCCAACTTAGTAACTCTGATTGCCTTGTTTAGTAAAACTATTAGCCTTTCTCAATTAGTAAATTATATTGATATTACAGAAACCCTGTTACTGACAAATTGGAACATAGAAACTTGGTCTGTTTGATATGAATTTTGGTCTACATTATATAAATTTTGGTCTGCATGATTGTTCTGCATTTAAATTTTGGTCTGCATTTGGTCTGCATGCTTGAAAATTTGGTCTGGATTTGGTCTGCATGCTATAAATTCTGGTCTGGATTTGGTCTGCACGCTTTAAATTCTGGTCTGCATGATATAAATTCTGGTCTGCATTTGGTCTGCATGATATGATTCTGGTCTGCATTTGGTCTGCATGATAGAAATTTTGGTCTGCATGATAGAAATTTTGGTCTGCATGCAAGTTTTGCTCCACATGATAGAAACATGACTGCATAAATTTTGGTCTAGCATGATAGAAATTCCGGTCTGCATTTGGTCTGCATGGAAGTTTCAACTGTCAAACACACCATCTAACTTCTTGTGTCAATATGAAAATAAAATATATATTATTCACTAACCTTGCAATGTACGCCCGAAAGGGAATTGGTGTAAATCCAATAATTATCCAAAGCTTAATTTTGGTAAATATGAATGCAGTTGTATATATATGCCAGAGACAATATATAGAATGACCTTTTTAAGAAAAATACTTGGCATTTCTGCTAATTATCTTTTTTTTTAAACAGCCACTAAAAAGACTGGATTTCAAGTGCAATTAAATTTAAATGTGTTAATTAGTAATTGTATGACAGGCTCTTGTAATCAGTGGATTACAGAGTGGGCATCAATGACCATGGCTTAAATGCAATTTTAAAATAGAAACGATCTCAATTGGATGACATTCTAGATTACACAGCCTGCACTTACAATGCATGGCCTTTTAAAAATAAATTGTGTAACCAGCATGAAGAAAAAGTACAAAGATATTGATTTTTATTACATAAAAAGGACCAAATAAATTCCTTTAAAAAAAACCAAAAGAAGTAGAGAAGAAGAACGAGTAAACAGATGCATATACACGGCAGTGTGTTCTGAATTAAGACCTGGTAGATAACCCCTTCTTATTTGGCATTTTATTAATGAATAATAACACAAAATGATCTGTTCTGCATGTCAGTCTGCATTTGTCCGCATATTAGCAATTAAGAATAGCTTCCTTGCGATTGCTCTGCTTGTTTAATCCAATAAACCCACAGCCTTTGTCCGCATGGTCCGCATTTTACAGTGACCCAGAATTTCTTTGGGTACATTCGATTCGATCTACTCTAACTACTCCGGAAGTTACGTATCTACTCCAGGAAGTGACGTTTCTACTCCTGGAGTAAACTACTCCAAGGTTGGTCCAAATCGAACATGAAGGAGTAGTTAAAATCGTCATAACTTGAGGATTCCTCAGCTGTTGGAATCCCGTAGTTAATGGCAATTAGGCCGTGAATCGACACCTTCAATCGATTGCTTTTAATTGACAACTGAAATACAGAAATGCACACCAGGAAAAAGCAATCTGGCACAAAATCAAAGCTTCTGTGGTGTAATGTATTTATGTAAACAATCAGTTGTCATGGGATATCCCAAATTCTTGGAGTAGGGGAGAGCGGGGCATGATGGGCCCCCGGGGCATGATGGGTTTGGGCTTTAACTCCAAAGTTTAACACTGGAGGAAACTGATGTTTGTTGTTTAGAATACCTTTTGCTAACCTTTATTGAAGAAAAAATTGCATGGTTCAGATACCAATACTTTAGCAGATATTGCCCTTTCTAGGATTTTGAAGCCCTGACAACTTTTTTTCCTCATTTTCCAAGTGCGTTGTGATGATGCGTAAGTGGTATTTTAACAGCTGTCTTGTTTTACTTTCACAAAGAGATATCTCAACATTTTGCATGAAAACTCTTTGATTTGACTTTATTCTTGGAAACTGGTGTCTGAGCGCATTTATGAAAAATGAAGTTTGGGGCATGATGGGTCTCTTTATTGGGGCATGATGGGCCCAGGCCCATCATGCCCCATTTGAACTTAGCATATGCATTTCTTGCAATATACTAGTTGAAGATTGGCGAGAATGGACAATACTGCCTATTTCAATATCTATTGGTATTATCTTATTTACTACGTCAGGTATAGCATTAAGAACATAATTTGTGTGCCAAATCACCTATGATGTTAAATTTACGTTTTTGGATTTTTACCTGCATTTTTTAGCTGAAAAAGTGATTATGATTTGCTGAGTTGGTTCAATAACTACCATTTATCATGTAATGCAAGTTTTTTATTAAGAATATTGGAATTATTTCAGTTTTACAACTATAATGCCGTAAGTATTGACCAACATTTGAAGCTGCCCATCATGCCCCAACAAGGTGCCCATCATGCCCAACCCTTGTGGGGCATTTTGGGCACCTGACGAAAAATTAAAAGTGCTTATTACTCAAACACCATTTCTTTGAGCGAAACAAGATTTTCTATGCTTAAAGTAGAACCTTAAAGCAACAAATAGTAATAATTGTTGGCAGAGTAATGACATGGTGGACCTTCAAAGTTAAGGTGCCCATCATGCCCCGCTCTCCCCTACTTCCTATCTACTCCAAACTGCTCTGATCTACTCCCGGAAATGCAAAACGAATGATCTGGAGTGAACTACTCCACTCCAAGAGCACTTTGGAGCAGCGAAACGAATGTACCCAATGAGAGAAAAGAGTGATTTCCGGTAAAATACGCTACCGAACGAGCGAAAATAGAGGGTTTTAATGAATAGTCGGAGTGAAAATGATGGTTGAATTACTTCAAGGAGGTTCTAAAGTATGTTGTGTGAAAATTTGGTGAAGATCTGACGATTCTAAGCGGCTGAAATGAGCCTGCAAAGATTCACACCTTTTCCGAACAATAGACCAGCATCAACACTGTATAAAAAATTTATTTTCAACGAATTCTCGGCAATGAATAAAGATATCTCCATGAAACAACAGAATAATATAGTTTAAGAATCCAGGATTCTAAATAGCCTAAAATTGTAATTTTAGCCCCAATAGAAGTGTCCGAAAAGCTATCAAACCTATTTCGGCCAATCAGAGGTCAGGAGGGCAATCATATTAACATACAATTCTATTTCCTGTCTCCACAGCGTGGAATTCAAGCTTCCAATCGATCTGTAGAGTCCTTTTCCAGCAAATTTGTGAGCATGACTGCAGGAGTAAGTGAGCATGCATGACATTGCGAGTACCCACATGTGACATTTAAGAAGATTAAATGCCAATGCCGACACTTTTTCATGACCAAATTGGCCTTAGAAAGGCCAAAAACGTTACAGAAGTTTGGATCCCTTCTAGTCACTTCAAGGCCAATTGTACGGAAACAATAGGAAGTGCTGGAACTCCGTGCCTGGCACTTCCTAATTATTTAATCATCTGCCCTAACTTTTTAGCCTCCTTCCCCGAATCTTGCTGTTTTCCCAACTTTTTGGGGGGCGATCGCCCCCCCTGCCCCACCCCCTCCGATACGCCTATGCCAAGTAAAGGAAACATAAAAATACAATTTAAAAGTTTTTTCCCCCAATCTGCCAAACATATTAATCATGTCTATTCCAATAACAAAGCATGTGCAGCATGGTCGGTGCTGTACTTCTAAGAGTACTTGTTAAGTTGGTCTTATTTACATTTTGAATACCGAACTTTTGTATGGCATGGTAACCTGCTGAAGCAGAAAGGTGGGGGACATGCCTCTTCGAACAGCGCCACACCAAATTGAGTCCATTGGCCATTATTACCATAACAGTGACAACATATTTCGTTTTCACACAAAAAAGTGGGGGGGACATTTCATATTATGTCCCCCGTGGTCCAAAATGTCCCCCGTCCCCCACCAAAAAAATTTGGAGAACAGTTAAAACATGGGCTTAGGCAATAATTAAGGTTTTGAATAATAAGGCCATTAGCAATTTCGGAATTCAGATTGACTTGACAGCTTATAATATTTCAGCCACTAATCTCCATGGGAACCAATTTTTATCTGAATCTATTTATCATTTGAGTTTTTTCTCCATCAACATTTTCTTTTGGCTGTATGGTTCAGACAATAAGTCATTAATACCATGTAGTTGTCTAACAATAATAAAATGTTTTAAAAGCCATTTCTATTTTGCCATGATTTTCAAAACTGATATACATTGTATGTTTATTTTCATAAAAATATACTTTAAAAACTCCTGATAATCATTGTAGTATTGAGTGTATAGCCATTAGGGAAGAAAAATAAAGTAAAATAAAATGACAATTTGCAGAATAAAGTAGATTTTAACTAATAAAAGGAGATTTTGGAAAATTATAAATATACATGCCCACACGCCCGCCCGCCCACACGCCCGCCCGCCCACGCACCCGCCGGCCGGACGGACGGACAAATTTTCCCAAAGTAACTACAATACTCGTCGGCAATGTATACATTGCCGAAGGTAAAAAAGCCAATGTGCAGTCATTACTTTCAATAATTGAATATTAAAATGGTGATAATTATCAATGTTATTTATCCGGGCTTGCGTGCCAATTGAACAATTCATCAGAATCAAAATTTCAATTTTCTGTTGAACATTGTTGTCGACAAAAAAACCCATTTCTATGACTTATTATAATAACGTGATCAAATTTAATTTTCTAATTATTGCTTGCAATGATTAATTAGTTGTTTTGACTGCAATACATTATATAAAACGCCTTTTGGTTCTTCTCAAATCAGGTAACAATGTAAAATCCAGGGAAACCTTGATTCAAAATAATACAGACTGTTAGGAATTTTAATAAACCAACCTTACTTTTTTTTGCATAATTAACCTCTTACTTTCTATCTTTCAATGCGCATGTATCTTAAGTTATGTTGCACGCACAGTAAAAACTGACCTGGCATTTTGAATATTTTCAAATGACTTTCAGTCATGCAACTGCACTGCTTTCGATGGCTGAGCCAATGCTGGTTTTGCTTTTTGACTCTTTCTTTTAATTTAATCACAGCAATTTCGCTGAATTCTAGGATAGCTTGGCCTAACTTATGCAGGTCTATTAAACCTTATCTGAAATACAAACGAAATATAAGAAGAAGTTTCCTTCCAAACTGCAGAATTTATTGCAGAATTGCAGAATTCTGTAGTTTCACTCCCAAACTGCAGAATTTATTGCAGAATTGCAGAATTCTGCAATTTCCTTGCAAGCTGCAGAATTTATTGCAGAATTGCAGAATTGCAGGAAGAAATTTAAATGTACTGATCTATTTGCATCTTTGCATCTGTCTTTATCTTTTTTTTTAGATCTTTTTTCTGTCCTTTTATTTATTCTTTTTCCATCTTTTTATCTTTCTTTAATTTTATCTACTTTTTGTATCAATTTTTTTCTATTTAAATTATTATAATTTAACTTTTTATCTATCTTATTATCATTTTTATTCTTTTAATCTATCGTTGAATTTATGGTTTTCTTTTTATCCATATTTTTTAAATCTATATTTTTATAGTCTGTCTATATATAGATGACAATTCGCATTTCATAATTGCCTTTTCGGAAAATAATCCATGCAGTGTACTAAATTTTCCGATCCCATCCTTTTGTTTTATTTATTTATTTTTCATCTGGTCAATCAGTTGAACGTGCAGTGCTACTCAGTCAGCTGAATCGATCTACGTTTTGAGTTGTTACGCAACGCGAATCACTTAAGAGCAATTAAGGTCAGCTAATTGGCTGTCAATCAGTCTGCGCGCCAAAAGTTTAAGCGACTTTTTGTTCCTTCATAGTTCAATTCTTTTCTTCTGAAGTCTTCAAGTGGTAAGACGCATTTAATTTTCAAGAAAATGTTTGGTTTTAATAATCTGTTCGTTTCAAGCTAAAAGCTCTAGTTTAGAATATTAAACATAACGGCTGCTCTTGCAAACTTATCCGTAATTTAAAGATTGTTTAATTAATCATGTTAATAATTGTGATGTTCTGCAAATGAAACAATGAAAGAATATTATACCAGAATTGCAGAATATTTTCACGGAATCTTACAGGCTTGAGCCGAATGCATGCCGTCGGGGTGGGGTATATATTATTGTCGTTATTGCATACTTTCTAATTAATTTAACTCGTGCAATGCCATGTGACACGGGCGTCTGTATTTAACGGAACGGAACGGAATTGACGGAATGGAATATCTGTATTCCGCGGAACTGTAAAATGCGGAATTGTAAAGTGCGGAACTGTAAAAAACGGAACTGTAAAATGCGGAATTGTAAATCGCGGAACTGTAAAACACGGAATTATATTGTGGCAGTCATGCCTGGTGTATACCAATTGGCAATTGAGCCTTTTTGTATCAATTAGTATTGAAGTGCACTGTACAAGCACTCTTGTCTAATTGGAATTGAAGAGTCAGGATATGATAATCTGGTTGAAGTGTCTGTTTGATGAACATTCTTGAAGTGCATTTAAGTTAAATTGGGGCTTGCTTTGAAGAATTTCTTTCTAATCAGTTCTTTCTTTGATACTTTATGAGGAAGTACTTTTTTTAACCTTTTTAGAATTGTGCGTTTTTAATGTTGCTGAGTTTATATTGAAGTCAAAAGACGTATTTAATAATAACTGCAAACTTATAAGTAACTCTTTGAAGAAAGTTATTTCATTCCCAAGATTAACAATTAAGGCCAACAAGGGCATTTTGACTATTGGCCAATTTTTGTCTTCAATATGATTAGAGCAATCTACATCACTAGCAATCAGAATTCAATTGAAAGTCATGACATATCACATAGCCTTGCATCACAATGACTATAACAAACAGCCAATTCAAATGCTGTAAGCAAGGTCGATTAAAAAATGTGTGTAGTTGCATATATACAGTGAGGAAAATAAGTATTTGACCCCCTACCATATTTTCTGGTTTGGGCACTTGCGCTTGCTCTAAAAATCTGAAATTTCTCAGGTAGATCTGGTCTAACATAGAAGACAGGTAATGCTTTTTTTTTTTCAACTCTGCGTCTTCAAAATGAGGAAATTGCAAAAAGAAATTTACGAGGTGCAATTCAAGGCATAAAAAGCTAAATGAAATTGGGGAAAACAATTGAAATAGGTTTTGATTGCAATAAATTTCAGTTATAATATTTTTCCAAGTGTTCGTTTTGTAAAAGTCTGGTGATAAACCCATTGCAAACAAAGGGGTCAAATACTTATTTCCAAAGACTATCGGGATTCTTATGCAAATATATTACATAATGCTTCTTTCACTTAATTTTTATGCAATACCTGTCCCCTAATGTTGGACCAGAACTACCTGAGAAATTTCAGGTTTTGAGCAAGCACAAGTGCCCAAACCAGAAAATATGGTAGGGGTCAAATACTTATTTTCCTCACTGTATGGCCGTCATAAGTTCATTGCTGGAATAGGCTTACTATGTTGGGACAGCTAATATGATCGATGCAATGAAATTATTTTGTAATTACCTCATTTTTTAATGTAGGCAAACAGTTAATAGATGCTGAAAAAAATCATGGCTTGCACTTAGAGGAGTAGATATATCAGAAGAAATGACACTTGAATATCAATCTGAGACAATGAGAACCTTTCAGGTTTTTAATAGCAATCAAGCAGTGATACTCAATTGAAAGTTGCCAGGAGCAATTCGACGTCTAATGCATGATTCTATAGCCCATTGCAGAGTGTCATTCACAAAACTGGATTAAATGCAATTGATGGAGACACCTTCAATTGGATGACATCGATTCACAAAATATGTCATCCAATTGAAGGTGTCTCCATTAGGCCTAAAGGCATTTAGCCAGTTCCAGTGAATGACACTCTCTGTAATTCAGTGTCTTGAAGTTATTTTGGCCTAATTGTGATTGAGGGAGTCAATTGAATTCGCTATTCTAGTATCATGTCATCATTAACCCATCTTTTTAAAATAGATACAAAATCCTTTGTGAGTTAATCAATTGCAACAATTAAAAAATAGCAAAACATTATATCTGGGCATTATACCCTATGGCCTATGGACGGATATATAGTACGGAAATTATTCCTTCCAATGGACCACACAAGACTCCAATGATTTCTCCGAATATGCAGAGAAACATTTGCCTACCAAAGATATACATTTGAATGTTGTCCCCTGGGCCTTCCTAGTTATAAAATGACTGATCTCTGCTTGACAAGTAATGTTTGGCCAAAACAGAGTGTGTGTTCATGTATCCGGAATAATTTTTTTTAACAAACTTGGGGTAAATGCCTTAATTTTTGGCTAAAATATTTTCTTACATTATGTAAGTTCGGCAGTTATGGGCAATTGAGCTGTAATGACTAATACTTTGTGGCCAATATGAATGTGCTGACAGATGGCAGGAAGGTGTGAAACTGAATTGCACTTGAAAAGTTAAACGGAAATTCATGCATGGGCTTACAGTATGGTGCTCCCTTCAACAGCAATTAAGAAACTTGATTGGAATGAAGTGATGTAAGATGCTGTTGACATCATCAATTGAGAGTTGATTAATTATATACAACAAAGATCCCGGCCGTTCCGCATTTTACAGTTCCGTTTTTTACAGTTCCGCATTTTACAGTTCCGTTTTTTACAGTTCCGCCAAATACAGATTCCGTTCCGTTCCGCATTTTACAGATTCCGTTCCGTTCCGCCAATTACAGACGCCCATTTGACACAAATTATCATGATTTTTGACATTCCAACGACTAATATGTCACGATAATACATTTCAGATTGGCATTTCAGTCAAATTCAGTGTGTTTCCTTGACAGATTCGAACACTTAATATAGGCCTACATCATTTGATTGACCATCAGTGGCGTAACTAGGGGGTCTCGAGCGGGGGGGGGGGGTACCTGGGGGGGGGCACACGATTCTCTGGGGGCACCCACAATACTGATTGGATATTTTAGCCAAGGTTGGAAAGTTCATATGGGGGTAGCACCTGGAGGAGCATAGGTCCAATATGGGGGCACGTGCCCCCTCTGTGTCCCCCCATAGGGACGCCACTGTTGACCATGCTATTTAGTGCTAAATTTTCAGCAGTACCGGTATCTGTGGCATCAGTTAATCACAGTGAGTGGCGTGATATATCTTGTGGTGTTTTTCGTCCTAAGTATGGGTTAAAAGGGCCGTTTCTCTCCTGATTTTATGTAAGAAATGTATTTTTGTAAATTGTGTCAAATTGAAGTTATGTTGGTGGCCTACAGTATTTATTTGAATTCAGTTTATATGGCTCTAATTATTAATTGGTGAGAACTGCATTCAGTCTATATATATATATTCATTACATGACCACTATGCTAGAACGATGCTAATTGGCCGAAATCAGTCACATGACGCCATCATAAAAACTCATATTGCTTGGTTCGAGTGCAATGAGATTTTTTCCAAAAAATATTTTTAAATTTTTTCAGATTTTTTCATATTGCATGGTTAGAGTGCAATATGAGTTTTTATGGAAAAAAAAAAATCCAAAAAATTGTTTTTTCAGATTTTTTTTAAATGGGCCTAATAGAAAAAAAAAATTTCACTTTTTTTTTTCCGAAATTTTTTTTTTACATACATTATATTGGAAGCATAGTGGTCATGTAATAAAACAAATACGGCACTTATTATCGTACAATATGAAAATTTATTTGCACTCGTAAATTCATATTGCACTCATATCATGCCTTATTTGTATAATATTATACAGTTATCGCACAGCACCGAGTGCAATATCAGTTTCTATGGCACCGAGGTGACTAATATTGCACGAGGGCGCCCTCGTGCAATATTAGTCACCTCAGTGCCATAAAAACTGATATTGCACTCGGTGCTGTGCGATAACTGTATAATATGGGCAAGGCATCGATGTCATGACATTTTAGGTTACATCATAATTAAGACCTCAAAATTCAACATTTTTGCAATTTAAAGTAGCAAACATCAATTTTGTTTTTGCATGATACCAATAATTATAGAATTGGGCATTTTTTCATATAGTCACTTTGGCTGAACATGTACTGGAAGAGAAGTAAAATTAAAATTTAGCAAAATTTTTGATGATGTGACAAAGACACAAATTTAAACTTAAAGCCACATTTTTTAGTATAAATATAATTTCAATATTTCATATCAGCGTCTGAATTGATAGGGCATGGGATTTTTTACAAAAGCAGCATCCAAGTTTTATTAAAATCGTATTATCCTTCTGTATAAGAAGGTTAGAAGTTGCAAAGCGTAACGAGGATACGAAACCCACTTTATTTTGTTTCTGTGTCTTCATCTGGGACTGAATGTGACTTGCTATTGCTATGTTTGATTAAAGTAGCACCTGCAGATATTTTCTATTTTGAAATTGACTTTTTATTGTCATAGCACCATGGTTAATTTTCAATTTTAAGATTTTTGTTTCCAAGTTACATCATCAGAATTGAAAGTATGACACAAATTTTGCTTTTTTTTTGCTTTATGATGAGCTTTGATTTTAAAACTACATCATAATTTCGCTGTGGCAATGATGCTCAAAGAAGAATCCGTAGATAATAAACCTGCTTTATGGTGTCTTCGTTACCTCATAAGAAAATTTATAAAAGACATTTCAGCTGCATGTACTTGCAGGAGCTTTATGAAAAAGATATGCCAGATATCAATCTTATAACTGGTCTCTCAGAAAAAAGAACTTCTTCCCGGAAGTATGGTCTTCCCAGGAAAACGGTAATATTTCCTTATGATGTAACTATGACACAAAACAGCCAATCATGGAATAGTGTCCATGTTACATACATAATAAGAAAGAATTTCCAAAAATCAAGGAAGTTATTTAATTTATGAATGATAAAACGAATATATACCTATATCTTGTGCTAAATACAGGATTTTCAATTAGGGTTGTTCGATTTAAATCAAGGCAATTTAAATCACGATCTAATGCATTAAAATCGTGATTTAATGCATTAAAATCGTGATTTATGTGATTTTAATATATATTTATTTGATTTAAATCAAATCATGATTTAAATCACAGGATTTAGAAAAAAAATCAACAACCCTGTTTTGATCTCCCTGGCCTGGACTGTATGATTTTGGCCTACATCTGGTTGGCCCCTTTTAAATAATCCGATCTGTATTCTGTAATACGTACATGATCATGTTTCTTTTTTTGCAGCTTTTGAAATTGACTACAAAGGATGAGAATTCTGATGATAACTGATCAATCAAGTACCACATAAGTGAGTTTTCGTATGTATCATCTCTTATTTATTGGATCTGTTATTATGCACTTGTTGAGTTATATATTTTTCACTATTTGGCATGTACACGAATTTGTATACCTGCAAAAACGAACATATACACGAATTTGGCATTCGTGTAGACCGAGGTCACAGTCTTCACGTTGCTGTAGGCAACGTAGACTGAGGACATATCATTGACTGAGAACTCTTGAAATCATTGGAAGCAACAAGTGATAATAACAAACAATCAAACAAGAACAAAAACATAAGACTGCAAAGTGCAAACAGAAAGCAACATAAGCAGTCATCTGCTTTTGTCTCCAGTCTAGGCATGTTTCAAACACAAAGAGCAGTGAGGTGGGAGGGAACATTCATTTTTTCTGGATGTCCCTTTAAAAAATATCCCAACATGTGTAAGTCCTGAACACTTGAGAACAAATATCTATAATCCTATCTATCTATCTATCTATTGATTTATCTATTAATTTATCTATCTATCTATCTATCAGATTCTATCTGTCTATATATATATCTATCTAGCTATCTACCAATCTGTCTATCTGTCTATATATCTATCTATCTCTTGGCCCCTATCTATCTGGGACCCTATCATTCAATCTAGGCCTATCTATTGATTTTTTTTCAATCTGTGTATGTATCTTTCTATTATGTGTTTGTGATGTATTTTTGGGAAGTTTATTCTAAAACTCTTCTCAAATATAAGTTAACATATGAAGGCATGATGTCAATGTGCTATTATGAGGGTAAAGTATGCATCTGTGGAAAAGGGAATCATATACCTTGATTACAATAACACTTTGTAAAGAGGGCTGCAAATTCAATTCTGTGAATATGCGGTCTGAACATCTCAAATGTGGTCTTATTCAATCACTGTTCACTGAAGAGTGTTTGGAATCAGCCAATCAGATCATACATGAAATGCTTGACGGAGTACATGACTGACTGCAAAATGTTTCAGTCCAAAGCTATTCATTTTAAAACAATTGAAGTACAAACAGAGAAAGTGAATCATGAACAACATACTGATTAACAGTTATCAGTTTATACAGAGGCTCCCTACCTTCAACCTGAAACTTGTGACATTTTTTGGTGGTAAATTATCGAAAATAGGCCGATTTTGACACTTTAAAGTACGGGAAAATTATGAAAATGCCACAGAATACGTTTTAAACCATTTCCTATCCACCTATGCCTTTAATTTTGATGAAAATAGCTCCTAAACTGCTGCGACACGATCATGTGTCGCAGATGTAGTCCTCAACCTATGTATTGTCTCCCAACTCTCCCATCCTTGACAACTGCATTGTCAAGGTGGGTCTTCCTATCTAGCATTCGTGTAAGTGCGAAATATAGCAATTCACGAATTTGTGTAGGTGCAAAAACGAACATTGCAACCTTAAACTTGGCTAAAACTAACTCTAAACCTAATTTTAACACTAAACCCTAATGATACAGCACTTCCACGAATGTTAGTGTTAGCAGATACACGAATGAATAATAAAGCACATACACGAGTGTTAGTTATTACATGTACACGAGCACCTATGCTCGTTTTTTCATGTCCACAAATTTGTACATGCTCGTTTTTACACCTCCACGAATTCGTGAACATGCCAAATAATGAAAAATATATACATGACTTGTTCCGTTGTGCAAATATAGCCAAATATCGTATTTTACAACGTTTGATTGCTTGTGTCTGTTCCAACTACATTGCACTTTATATAGGGTAGTATATTATTGAGGAAATTGATGGTGAATTATTGTTGAGGTCTGACTCAATTTAACATTTTTGAAAAAAGAAGAAAATGTTGATAATGTAATAACCTTGATAGCCTTGAATTTGCAAGAAATAGTGTCTCATACAAATTTCCAAAGATTCATAAGGAAATGAATCCAAAATTTTAAAAGTCTTAGAAGGTTTTAAGAATTCGAATGGGGCGACCATTTAATCGGGGGGGGGGGACTTGGAGTTTTCTTGGGGGGGGGGGGGGAAATTATTTTTTTCGCGGTAACGGCAGTATTAATTATTTATTTCAAGAGCACTTAGACCCCGAGTATTCATTCCTAAATCAAAGCAACACCTTGTTTAGAAATACTCCCTCCTGAAATTATTTATTTTACTGCCTGAAAAGAATTAATTTGTTTCACCAGAACTGAGCAAGAAATTATTTGCTTAAAAAAACTCCCTCTTGGACATTAAATGGTCTCCCCCTAAAGTAGAATTGCATGCAGTTTTGTTCTGTTCAAAATTGTTGGTTTTATAACAATTCTTGGTTATTGTTCACAATTAAAATAGAAACAGACTTTTTTTCATGTGCTGAACATTTTTTTTTTCAGTGTCAAGTGGGAAACAACATTTTTTGTGCACCAAAAAGCCATAGCCCCCCCCCCCCACAAAGATCATCTGGTCGGCCCCTAAAAAGTTGCTTATATGAAGGCTTGAATGTTATTGCAGCATCATTCGTTGGATTATCTACAATTGCATGCTAATTTCGGCAATTCTGGTCAGATTTTCATCAAATAAACATTGAAATGTTGCTAATTTAGTGCTTTGGCACCTTCTACGGACGTTTAATAGGCCGTTTTTGCAGAGAAATGTAGAAATATACACCCTCTTGGCTGCTAGTGCTGCAGCAAAAAATGATAGTGCATGCAGCACTGTAGAGGCATTTTTCAGATTTCTTTAACTGTAGGCCCAAAAAAGCTCCAATTCTCACCAAAATTTAATCAGATCTTGTGTAGTTCAAATGAAGACATGATGCCTAAGGAAATCTAAATCCATCCAGTAGTTTTTGCAGGAGGCAACTGACATACACACTAACGCACATGCTGAAGTGCCAGGGACCACAATAGCTTCTCAGCGAAGCTAATAATTATTAAAACAGAATGGCTATCACTGTGTTCTCCATCCGCACTACACTGATTGCACGAAAAATATAATCTATTCAATGTTGTTAATATTATATGTTGTTCTCTCTGTTCTTTTTTTTGGTGGAGGGGGTGTGGGGGTGGAGCAGGGAGGGTGACCCCTGGAGCGACATCACAGGTGCCTTCAATTCTGTATATATATTGTCTCCCAATTTAAAACTTGCTTTAAACAAAGATTAGTCGTATTTAAGAAAATTTTTTTATAGATGTTTGTTCCAGAATGATCGATTAAGTTGAGTTAAGGTAGTATAAGATGTTCATGTTTTCTGTCGATTGATAAGATATTTCTTTGACTTGTGCAAAATACATTATAAGATGTTTGTTCCAGAATGATCGAGATGCTGAGGAAGAAATGTTTTGATTCAGTTAAGTTAGTATAAGATGTTTTTTGTGTTTCTCTAGATGGATGAGATATTTCTTTGACTTGTGCAAAATTTGTTAATAGATGTTTGTTCCAGAACTATCAGGATGCTGCGGAAGAAACTGTTTTGATTCTATAGAGTTAAGTTAGTATAAGATGTTGTTTAGGTTTCTCTAGATGGATAGTATAAGATGTTTTGTTGTGTTTCTCTAGATGGATAAGATTCTTCTTTTACTTGTGCAAAATACATTAATGGATGTTTTTTGCAGAATGATTGAGATGCTGAGGAAGAAAATGTTTTGATTCAGTTAAGTTAGTATAAGATGTTTTTTTGTGTTTCTCTAGATGGATAAGATTCTTCTTTTAGGTCACACCAAATAAATTTTATGGATGACGGATTTTTTAAAGAAAAAAATGGAGCGAGCGAGCGAAATTTTATTTTTATGTTTTTTCAAGATTAATTTTTGACAGGTTTTAAAATGCAAGCGAGCAAATTTTTTTTAAAATTTTAAATTGAATTTGTAGAAAAGTGTAAATTTCGAAGCGAGCGAAAAATTTAAAAGCTTTCTATGAAACGGGGTCTGTAACAGTCTGTTTATTATGACTGAAAACGTTCAAAAATGTTTTTAAAAACCATTCAAAAGCCATCCATACAACTACTAATCTGCTATGAGCAAACTCAGCATCATCTGCGATTTCTAAAATTGGGTGGGTCATTTTTGTAGACCCAGTATTCACGTTTTTTGGGTCATTTCAGCTGGAAAAATTAATTTATTTTCTTGGCTGTCAGAATCCATGCGGGCGCAAAAGAGATTTATAAATTTAAATAAATTTTAAATTCACAATTTTAGGAGCGAGCGAATCCGTCATCCATAAAATATTTTTGGTGTGGCCTTGTGCAAATATGTTAATGGCTGTTTGTTCCAGGATGATCGAGATGCTGAGGAAGAAATATTTTGACTCAGTTAAGATAGTATAAGATGTCTTTTTGTGTTTGTCTAGATGGATTAGATTCTTCTTTGACTTGTGAAAAATACATTTATAGATGTTTGTTCCAGAATGATTGAGATGCTGAGGAAGAAAATGTTTTATTCAGTTAAGTTAGTACAAGATGTTTTTTTGTGTTTCTCTAGATGGATAAGATTCTTCTTTCATTTGTGCAAAATACATTTATAGATGGTTGTTCCAGAATGATCGAGATGCTGAAGAAGAAAATGTTTTATTCAGTTAAGTTAGTATAAGATGTTTTTTTGTGTTTCTCTAGATGGATAAGATTCTTGTTTGACTTGTGCAAAATACATTTATAGATGTTTGTTCCAGAATGATTGAGATGCTGAGGAAGAAAATGTTTTGATTCAGTTAAGTTGGTATAAGATGTTTTTTTGAGTTTCTCTAGATGGATAAGATTAATCTTTTACTTGTGCAAAATACATTAATAGATGTTTGTTCCAGAATGATTGAGATGCTGAGGAAGAAAATGTTTTGATTCAGTTAAGTTAGTATAAGATGTTTTTTTGTGTTTGTCTAGATGGATAAGATTCTTCTTTTACTTGTGCAAAATACATTAATGGATGTTTTTTGCAGAATGATTGAGATGCTGAGGAAGAAAATGTTTTGATTCAGTTAAGTTAGTATAAGATGTTTTTTTGTGTTTCTCTAGATGGATAAGATTCTTGTTTTACTTGTGCAAAATACATTTATAGATGTTTGTTCCAGAATGATCGAGATGCTGAGGAAGAAAATGTTTTGATTCAGTTAAGTTAGTATAAGATGTTTTTTTGTGTTTCTCTAGATGAATAAGATTCTTCTTTCATTTGTGCAAAATACATTAATAGATGTTTGTTCCAGAATGATCGAGATGCTAAAGAAGAAAATGTTTTATTCAGTTAAGTTAGTATAAGATGTTTTTTTGTGTTTCTCTAGATGGATAATATTCTTGTTTTACTTATGCAAAATACATTTATAGATGTTTGTTCCAGAATGATCGAGATGCTGAGGAAGAAAATGTTTTGATTCAGTTAAGTTAGTATAAGATGTTTTTTTGTGTTTCTCTAGATGGATAAGATTCTTGTTTTACTTGTGCAAAATACATTAATAGATGTTTGTTCCAGAATGATTGAGATGCTGAGGAAGAAAATGTTTTGATTCAGTTAAGTTGTTATAAGATGTTTTTTTGTGTTTCTCTAGATAAATAAGATTAATCTATTTGTGCAAAATACATTAATAGATGTTTGTTCCAGAATGATCGAGATGCCGAGGAAGAAAATGTATTGATTCAGTTAAGTTGGTATAAGATGTTTTTTTGAGTTTCTCTAGATGGATAAGATTAATCTTTTATTTGTGCAAAATACATTAATAGATGTTTGTTCCAGAATGATTGAGATGCTGAGGAAGAACATGTTTTGATTCAGTTAAGTTTGTATAAGATGTTTTTTTTTGTTTGTCTAGATGGATAAGATTCTTCTTTGACTTGTGCAAAATACATTATTGTTACTATACATGCACTTTACCAGGCAGATAATGCTCCAGACCCCCCATTTTAATCCACCATAAAGAAAAACATTAATCTCATTAATGCCCTGCTTGCAGGGCCATAACGATATTATGGACCAGGCAAAGTGTTCAGTGTAATCATGACGTCATTTCTGGTGACGTCATAGTGACGTCATAGCTGTCTGCGATTTTGTTATATTGTAGCGTCACAAATCATGGCAGACATTAACAAAAGTGACAGCAATGTTATTTTAATGGGAGTACAAAATAAAAATTGTTCAAATCAATCTGGAAATATACCACGATTATTCCAAAACTGGTACCATTTAGGTGAGTGTTTGAATTTTGTCTGTACAAGGCCTGTAGGCTGAGATTTCTGGCCAAACGTTTGTCCTCTGTTTTCCGTGACAGAGTAGCATCATCAGTTGCTGATGCCTTTATTTTTTTGGTGACACTACAACTACGGTACCAATTTAGGGCAATGTTGAAATAATGTGATGGCAACTTACTCAGCGGCCGTTTGAGGTCATTGCTGGTGTTAGCACCTAGATAGGCTAAATTATTAAATTAACCATGACAAAATTAGTTTTATTAGTCGACCGATCTATTGTTTTTCTTGTCTAAGTCTTGACTGAGGTCATTACATTAAAAAAAGATTTTGATTTGAAAATAAATAGGAACAATAATGCAAATAATATTTTGTTGTCGGGCATTACCGGGATTAATGACTGGCAGCCTCGGGCAGTAAAATCATTAATGCCCTCGCCTTCGGCTTGGGCATTAATGATTTTACTGCCCTCGGCTGCCAGTCATTAATCCCTGGTAATGCCCTCCAAAAAAACATTATTGTATAATTAATAGATGTTTGTTCCAGAATGATTGAGATGCCGAGGAAGAAAATGTTTTGATTCAGTTAAGTTGTTATAAGATGTTTTTTTGTGTTTCTCTAGATAAATAAGATTCTTCTTTTACTTATGCAAAATACATTTATAGATATTTTTTCCAGAATGATCGAGATGCTGAGGAAGAAAATGTTTTGATTCAGTTACGTTAGTATAAGATGTTTTTTTTTGTTTGTCTAGATGGATAAGATTCTTCTTTTACTTGTGCAAAATACATTAATAGATGTTTGTTCCAGAATGATTGAGATGCTGAGGAAGAAAATGTTTTGATTCAGTTAAGTTAGTATAAGATGTTTTTTTGTGTTTCTCTAGATGGATAAGATTCTTCTTTTACTTGTGCAAAATACATTAATAGATGTTTGTTCCAGAATGATTGAGATGCCGAGGAAGAAAATGTTTTGATTCAGTTAAGTTAGTATAAGATGTTTTTTTGTGTTTGTCTAGATGGATAAGATTCTTCTTTTACTTGTGCAAAATACATTAATAGATGTTTGTTCCAGAATGATCGAGATGCCGAGGAAGAAAATGTTTTGATTCAGTTAAGTTAGTATAAGATGTTTTTTTGTGTTTGTCTAGATGGATAAGATTCTTCTTTTACTTGTGCAAAATACATTAATAGAAGTTTGTTCCAGAATGATCGAGATGCCGAGGAAGAAAATGTTTTGATTCAGTTAAGTTAGTATAAGATGTTTTTTTGTGTTTCTCTAGATGGATAAGATTCTTCTTTTACTTGTGCAAAATACATTAATAGATGTTTGTTCCAGAATGATTGAGATGCCGAGGAAGAAAATGTTTTGATTCAGTTAAGTTAGTTTAAGATGTTTTGTTGTGTTTGTCTAGATGGATAAGATTCTTCTTTTACTTGTGCAAAATACATTAATAGATGTTTGTTCCAGAATGATCGAGATGCTGAGGAAGAAAATGTTTTGATTCAGTTAAGTTAGTATAAGATGTTTTTGTATTTGTCTAGATGGATAAGATTCTTCTTTTACTTGTGCAAAATACATTAATAGATGTTTTTTCCAGAATGATTTAGATGCTGAGGAAGAAAATGTTTTGATTCAGTTTTGAGTTAAGGTAGTATAAGATGTTTTGTTTTGTTTGTCTAGATGGATAAGATTCTTCTTTTACTTGTGCAAAATACATTAATGGATGTTTGTTCCAGAATGATCGAGATGCCGAGGAAGAAAATGTTATGATTCAGTTAAGTTGGTATAAGATGTTTTTTTGTGTTTGTCTAGATAGATCAGATTCTTCTTTGACTTGTGAAAAATACATTAGTAGATGTTTGTTCAAGAATGATCGAGATGCTGAGGAAGACATTTTTTGATTCGGTTAAGTTAGTATAAGATGTTTTTTTTGTGTTTCTCTAGATTGATAAGATTCTTCTTTCACTTGTGCCAAATACATTAATAGAAATTTGTTGTTTGTGTTTCTCTAGATGGATAAGATTCTTGTTTTACTTGTGCAAAATACATTAATAGATATTTGTTCCAGAATGATTGAGATGCTGAGGAAGCAAATGTTTTGATTTAGTTAAGTTAGTATAAGATTTTTTTGTGTGTTTTTCTAGATGGATAAGATTCTTCTTTTACTTGTGTAAAATACTTTAATAGATGTTTGTTCCAGAATGATTGAGATGCTGAGGAAGAAAATGTTTTGATTCAGTTACGTTAGTTTAAGATGTTTTTGTATTTGTCTAGATGGATAAGATTCTTCTTTTACTTGTGCAAATACATTAATAGATGTTTTTTCCAGAATGATTGAGATGCTGAGGAAGAAAATGTTTTGATTCAGTTAAGTTAGTATAAGATGTTTTGTTGTGTTTGTCTAGATGGATAAGATTCTTCTTTTACTTGTGCAAAATACATTAATAGATGTTTGTTCCAGAATGATCGAGATGCCGAGGAAGAAAATGTTTTGATTCAGTTAAGTTAGTATAAGATGTTTTTTTGTATTTGTCTAGATGGATAAGATTCTTGTTTGACTTGTGCAAAATACATTAATAGATGTTTGTTCCAGAATGATTGAGATGCCGAGGAAGAAAATATTTTGATTCAGTTGAGTTGGTATAAGATGTTTTTTTGTGTTCCACTAGATGGATGAGGTATTTCTCTGACTTGTGCAAAATACACTAATAGATGTTTGTTCCAAAATTATCAGGATGGTGAGGAAGAAAATGTTTTGATTCAGTTAAGTTGGTGTATGATATTTTTTTGTGTTTGTCTAGATGGATAAGATTCTTCTTTTATTGGTGGAAAATACATTAATAGATGTTTGTTCCAGAATTATCGAGATGCTGAGGAAGAAAATGTTTTGATTCAGTTAAGTTAGTATAAGATGTTTTTTTGTGTTTCTCTAGATGAATAAGATTCTTCTTTTACTTATGCAAAATACATTAATAGATGTTTGTTCCAGAATGATCGAGATGCCGAGGAAGAAAATGTTTTGATTCAGTTAAGTTAGTATAAGATGTTTTTGTATTATGTCTAGATGGATAAGATTCTTCTTTTACTTGTGCAAAATACATTAATAGATGTTTGTTCCAGAATGATCGAGATGCTGAGGACGAAAATGTTTTGATTCAGTTAAGTGCAAAATACATTAATAGATGTTTGTTCCAGAATGATCGAGATGCCGAGGAAGAAAATGTTTTGATTCAGTTAAGTTAGTATAAGATGTTTTTTTGTGTTTCTCTAGATGGATAGTTAGTATAAGATTTTTTTTGTATTTCTCTAGGTGGATAAGATTCTTCTTTGACTTGTGCAAAATACATAAGTTAGTATGAGATGTTGTTCGTGTTTCTCTAGATGGATAAGGTGTTTCTTTTACTTGTGCAAAATACATTAATAGATGTTTGTTCCAGAATGATCGAGATGCTGAGGAAGAAATTTTTTTTGATTCAGTTGAGTTAAGTTAGAATAAGATGTTTTTGTGTTTCTTGATATTTGTTTGACTTTGGTAGAGTTAAGTTAGAATAAGATGTTGTTTGTGTTTCTCTAGATGGATAAGACATTTCTTTGACTTGTGAAAAATACATCGATACATGTTTTTTCCAGAAGGACTGAGATGCTAAGGAAGAAAATGTTTTGATTCAGTTAAGTTAGTATAAAAGTTTGTTTGTGTTTCTCTAGATGGATAAGATATGTCTTTGATTTTGCAAAATATGTTAATAGATGTGTGTTCCAGAATTATCAGAATGCTTCAGAAGAAAATCTGTGAGTCGGTAGAAGCAGTCTGCTGGAAGTGGCCAAGTAAACAGCCAAAAGCAGCATGCAATTGACATGCAAATGAGCACGATTTGGCAGAACAAAATTGTTTTTTTTTATACTGTGGGAATCTTAGATTAATAACAATAACATTGGATAACAAAATGAATGTGTATACTTTTAAGTTATTAGCTCCTCTGCAAGGTATGCAGCAACAATGGGAGGAACAGAACAAAGTGATTTAACTAGCTTTGATAATTTTTCACAAAAGATATACAAAAGTTAATGTTTAGGAAAGTTATCTAACCAGGCATTTGGCAAAGACCAATGTTTATAAAAACATTATGTAACCTATCAGTTAACATATTTGGTGAATAAAAACAATCCAATTCTAGGAGTCCCTCTGACACTTCGTGTCATCGGCTTATGGAGGGACTCATGGAGTCTGCGGTAGAAGTTAGTATAAGATGTTTTTTGTGTTTCTCTAAAATTCAGTCTTTGCGAAGATTGCCGGTCCGCCGGACCTGTCCGACAGTTTATAGAAAGGTCCGGTAAACCTTCCTGAACTACCGGTCCGCATGTCCGATGGATGGCAAGGCAAAATAAAAGAAGTATCAAGCAAAAATCGTTTTATTTTGCAATCCACAAGCCCACACTTCCACAGCGTCCGCCATTACGTCGTATCTAAAATACGGACCAGCAATTGCGGGCTAGCGGTTGCGGGAAAAATGCGTAAAATGCGGGTTCAAGGTGGGTTTTGGCTGCAGATATCCTAATAATTGTCGTATTCAAATGATTTAAACAGCTAGATGCATCAGAAAAAGAAGAGGATTTCAAAGGAATCAACCTCCTGGTTCCTCTGCACATAATTTAGCCACCAGGCCTTGTCAACAACCAATATCCATATGTAGGCCTACCTAGGTGCAAAGTTCTATATAGACCTACATGTCTTTTTAAGCAATTCTTCATAAGCATGGTTATGTCTTTTAGTCAGTCACCAAAATTGACAAGGCCAATAGAGATACATAATTATATTTAGGCTCCATTAATTAATATTAATTAAATAATTAATGACTTTGAAGCAATTTTATTGGTAGAGGTTTGTAAAGACGGAAACTTAAAATTTCATTTCCGCAAACACATTTATTCGGTCCGGCAGAATTCCTTTCGGTCCGGCCAATGTTGCCAACATGCAGGACCGAATGTCCGGCATGGCATTTTGGATCTTCGCAAAGACTAGATGGATCAGATTCTTCTTTTGCTTGTACAATATATATTAATAGATGTTTGTTCCAGAATGATTGTGATGCTGAGGAAGAAAATGTTTTGATTCAGTTGAGTTGGTATAAGACGATTTTTTGTTTTTCTCTAGATGGATAAGATTCTTCTTTTACTTGTGCAAAAAACTTTAATAGATATTTGTTCAAGAATGATCGAGATGCTGGGGAAGAAATTTTTTGATTCGACTAAGTTAGTATAAGATGTTTTTTTTGTGTTTCTCTAGATTGATAAGATTCTTCTTTCACTTGTGCAAAATACATTAATAGATGTTTGTTCCAGAACTATCAGGATGCTGCGGAAGAAACTGTTTTGATTCTATAGAGTTAAGTTAGTATAAGATGTTGTTTAGGTTTCTCTAGATGGATAAGATATAAGATATTTGTTTGACTTGTGCAAAAATTATTAATAGACGTTTGTTCCAGAATTGTCGGGATGCTGCGAAGGAAAATGTTTTGGTTCTGTAGAGTTAAGTTAATATAAGATGTTATTTTGTGTTTCTCTAGATGGATAAGATTTTTCTTTTATTCGTGCAAAATATGTTAATGGATGTTTTTTCTAGAATTGTCGAGATGCTGGGGAAGAAAAATGTTTTGATTCAGTTGAGTTAAGTTAGTATAAAATGTTCATGTTTTCTGTAGATTGATAAGACATTTCTTTGACCTGTGCAAAATACATTAATAGATGCTTGTTCCAGAATGACTGAGATGCTAAGGAAAAAATGTTAGATTCAGTTGTGCTAAGTTAGTATAAGATGTTGTTTGTGTTTCTGTAGATTGATAAGATATTTTGTTGACTTGTCAAAATACATTAATAGATATGTTTGTTCCAGAATTACCAGGATGCTGAGGAAGAAAATGTTTTGATCCAGTTGAGAGTTACTATATGGTGTTTTTTGTGTTTCTCTATATTGATAAGATATTTCTTTGACTTGTGCACAATACATTAAAAGATATTTGTTCCAGAATTATGAGGATGCTGCAGAACAAAATGTTTCGATTCGGTATGAGTTAAGTTAATATAGGATGTTGTTTGTGTTTCTCTAGAGGGATAAGGTATCTCTTTGACTTGTGAAAAATACATTAGTAGATGTTTGTTCAAGAATTATCGGGATGCTGCGGAGGAAAATGTTTTGATTCTGTAGAGTTAAGTTAATATAAGATGTTGTTTAGGTTTCTCTAGATGGATAAGATTTTTCTTTTATTCGTGCAAAATATGTTAATGGATGTTTTTTCTAGAATTGTCGAGATGCTCAGGGAGAAAATGTTTTGTTTGAGTTAAGTTAGTATAAGATGTTGTTTAGGTTTCTCTAGATGGATAAGATATTTCTTTGACTTGTGCAAAATGAATTATAAGATGTTTGTTCCAGAATGATCGAGATGCTGAGGAAGAAAATGTTTTGATTCAGTTAAGTTAGTATAAGATGTTTTTTGTGATTCTCTAGATGGATAAGATTCTTCTTTTACTTGTGCAAAATACATTAATAGATGTTTGTTCCAGAATTATCAGGATGCTGAGGAAGAAAATTTGATTCAGCTAAGCTAGTATAAGATGTCCTTTTTTTCTCTAGGTGATTTGGACTTGTGAATTGTTTGAAATCCATCAATGGATGTTTTTTTGGGAATGATCTCGTTGCTGAGAAAGAGTGTTTGTGGTTAAGTGAAATTTGTGATTCAGTTGAGTAAATTAAGCGTTTCGCAGTGAGGAAAAAATCAGGAATGGTGTGCTCCCGAAGGTAATGTGAGCCTGCTTTAGGTTACGACTCAAATGTTCTATCCGTCTTAGGTAGTGAGTTTTCAGAAGTGTGGAGTGATATTTGTGGTTACGATCCTGCTTGAAAATGTTTGTCATGGACATGTGATTATCATGTGAGCATTGCTTCTGAGTAGTAGGACAGGCTGGAATTTTCTAGCCTGTTTTTTTTTTGGATGGGATAGCTTCCGCGTGATATAAAAATGTTCCTGACTTGCCCCGGGCAATGTGATTTTCGTTAAAATTCTGGAATTTTTTTCAAAGGCGAAGAGAACTTACTTTGAAACAGTAGAAGCCTTCTTAAGCTCTGCATCATTCATTTTGTTAAGTAAAATAGTCTAATGGCGGTATGTGTGTTTCATCAAATAGGCTATATAAAGAACTTCTTGAAAAGAATGGTGCTGGTACTATTATTTAGTAAATGCCTTCTGAAGGAAATGGCCATAAAGCGAAGAAGGTAGCTTTCCTTTCTGGTTACCATTCATAAAAAAAGCCCAACCGGCACTTTGTGAATTTCATCAAATGTGGTTTGTTGTCATGTTTGGAATTTTCGGAAATAAACTTCCCTTGTTAATAAACTAAATACGTCACTGAGGTGCCTTGTGTTATTGATTCAATTATTCAAATGCAACAAAAAAACTACCAGACTGGTGGTATGTGACTTTCATCAAATTGGTATGAATGATTATTGTTAAAAAGGACGTGGATTTTGAAGTGAATCCATGCTTTTTCCATGCAGCCAGACAAGTTTCAGTTGTGCCTTGTCAAATTTGAAAGTTGTGAAGTTAAACTACCATGGGGGCCATTGAGGGGAGTAGCGAACCCACCATGCCGCATTATTAGTGATTCAAAATGGTCAGCAAGAATGTTCAACAGGATATTAATTCAGAAGTTTGTTACAATGGGGACAATTCTCCCATGTTTATGATTGAAACTTATATGACAAATGTGATAAACCTACCAAAAACTAAAATCTACAGTAAGAATGCCCCAACTGGCCATAAGAACAATCTTCATGATTTCCACAGACCTTGAGTTTTGGCAAGACTTGACTTTGGGCCAATTTCCATTGATTGACTTTGGTTTTTGAACACAGCTTAAAAACTAACTTCTGAAAGTGGCCTAATCAAGCGATTTCACATTTTTTCTTCATGAAACTTTCTGGACTCCCAAACAAGATGTCAGCGGATGACGCTGTTAAGTAACATAAAAATTTCTATTGATTGACAACATCAATGTCTACAGATTTTAAGCTGCTTGAAAATGCGTGCGTTTTAAATGTTGCTGAGTATATAGTCTGTGGATATCGTTTTTTAAGCGTTTATTAGCAACAAATATAGTAACTCCCATCTCCTGCTCAATTTTGCCTTTGAATACCAAATTGAAATCTAGTGCTTTTTAAATAGCAAGATATGTCAAATTCACGTCAGAGGCTGCTGCCAGGGTATTTCAACTTTCGTTGATAATTAGAAAACCGTTAAAATGCTTGTTAAATAGCATGTGAATCTCATCTAAGAATAAGATCAATTTTTCAAAATTATGAAATTTCTTGTCGACCCTGTTGCCAACATCCAAGAGTTGTTTAGCCATGTGAATTCCATATAGTAGGATTGTTGGCTTATATTTTTAATTTTGTGTCGTCCTTGACTTCCTGGACTCTTGATGTTTTGTGGTGTTCTTAATCCAATGTACTGCTTGAAATTTTTGGAGTTGTTCAAATATATCACTAAATTTGTTCGAAAATTTTATTGTAGAAATTCTTAACGGCTAATAATTGTCCAACTAGAACTCTTGGTGGCTTGTGTTGGAATGATCTTCAACAATTTTATGAACCGCTGTTTTACGGTTTCATGTGCAAGCGCAGTGTTGAATTGAAAGTTTTACTCCTCTTTCTGCCGTATTGTTAATCCATAGCTTCTTCATTCTAACTTGACCATGACAATAGTGTTCATTTGCTGTCCATTCATTTGATTCCAAAGCGAAGTTTTGACTCCTGTTGGAGTTTAAGTACCCCAAACCAACATCATCCTTCATCAGAGCTGCATTTCCTCTTGTATCCTTTTGCGTTGAATATCTCTGCGTTCCACTGCATAACTTCGGTTTTTCCACTTCAAAACTTTGTTTTTTCGGAAGGCGGTCATCAAACCACATCAAGATCATTCGACAGATACCACTGTTACACCACCTCTGAAGTGCCGGTTTTGCTGCGTTACTGACTTCCTGGTCAATTAGTCCAAATCTTGTCAAAGTCTTTGCAAAGCGGAAGGGAATCAATTTTGCTGATCGATGTTAATTTCAAAGGAGAGGTCAACCGTTTATCTTGCATGATGTAGTGCTCCAGGTACTCTTCAGTGGATACTTTCCGGTGGATTTCTGAGAACCAAGGTCAACTCCATCAATTGCTTGTCTTCGCTAGCGCTTCTTTGCTGTGTTGCACCTTCGCGAAAGTCCTTGTGCTCTTTCCTTTGCATGATTGTGAAGTACACTTGGTCGACCTGTGGCCAGATTGCCTTGAATCGTTTGAACACTGGGATATAAGGAGAACCTTATTGGCCGAAACAAGGAGTGGAGACTTTGGTTAGCATGCATCACCATAATGGTGATACCGATCTTATCAAAAGACGTTCTCAACCCAACCTGTCCTCAAGATGCACAGATACCATTCTTTTGACCAGTGTTTACAGCAGTTGTGTCAAAACGCATGGCTTGAATTTTTTCTGTGAGGTTCCATTTGCACTTTTTTTAATCCATTTGCTACAATGCCATTTTTCGTTTTTGGTACACCCTGGAGCTTCTCCTTGCTATCACCAGAAACAGAACTGGTAATCTTTGGATACATTTTCAATCTTAAATATCGAAGAATACGTCCATCCCAGTGAACCAACAATGGATATGACTGGACAAATTCAGTCTTGTATACACTAACTTTTCTTCTCGTTTGTCTCGCAAGAACTTTGTATGGTGCTGTGCAGCAAAGGAAGTGAATCTGGGCTGTGACCAAGAGCGGTTGCCACTGAAATGATTCGATTTCTTGTCTCGAGCTTCCTTGCCTTCGTCATACTTATTGCAAGATGTGTGAGAGTCGGAACTTTCTTTTTTACTTTGTCTTGACATGGATGCAGACTGCGCAGAGGCATTCGTTTATCTTTCCTCTTATTTTTTTTTTTCTTTTATGAAATTTTGGATCCTAGTTTGCATTGAATTTTGCAATTTTTTCTAGCCCCTTAGTCAATTAGAAAATCCATTGTCTTCAGTTACATGGCGTCTTGATGTTGATCTCTGAGTCTTTAAAGCTGTTTGCTGATTAGCGGTCCTTTCGAAATCTTTTTTTACTTGAAAGTTGCTGTGCCAAGTCATTTACAGTTACCTGGTTGTCTTATCTTTTAATCAGGTACTGTACATCACATTGAAAATATAATAGTTTGTTTATTGATACCTATGTTGATGGGTATGTCAAATGCTCTTATAAGCATAACTGGCACAAAGAAAATCACTAAAACACTTCTTGACATCACAAAGCCAATTTGAAAGTTAATTCTGAAAATGATGTGGACCGTTGATCTGCAAAGAGCTATTTAAGCAATATCAGGAAAGTACCTGCCATTTCGATAAAATCTTCCGCTCTTGTCACTTTAAAATCTCCAGTAACGACCATTTGCTGTGAATTTTTGCTGGTTTTGCAGGTTTGCTGATTGTAAATGTAAGGAATTTTAGTGCAGGGCATGCTAGGTTTGTTCGAAATTTATAACCGTTCCATCTGCTGTGGCAAGGCTCACATTTCTCACATTCTTGGATGACCTAAGATACTGATAAAATCTTTGCAGCATTTCTCTGGTTGTTGGTAAACTCTCAAGTTTGATAGGTCCATTTAGTTCACAAACGAATCGGGGAAAACCTCACTTTTGGTCCGAGTGCTTGCCATGCTTGGTCTTCTGAAGAACGCAGGAATGTGCATGTCACGAAATCATATGAAGGATCTCTATGAAAAGATCAGGTTCCCAGAATAGCAGATTAGAACTAAGTCTATGGCAACTATCTGTGTTGGGCATTTGTAACATTGTTCAAACCTCTTTTAGCCACTGAAGGTGCAGAGATGGTTTTGGTATATGGTGTTTGTATATAGCCATAGTCTGTCAGAACACAAAATTGATGTTAATGGCTGTAAGTGATAATTAAGTTTGGGCTAAAATTCAACCCAAAACCAACAACATGCATGCAGTGAAAATGCTTGAAGGAGTCAACAGAACCACTTTTAAAAATTAACTGAACTCGGAAAAATTGGAATCTGATGGGCTTACTACAAAAATGTTTTTTGACTCGATTTGCATTGGTTGTCATTTCGGTTTTTGAAGTAGTCACACAAAATGTGGCCTGAAGCAACCGATTCTCAAAGCTTTTCAGTGCAACTTTCCAGACCCTAGGCCTGGGTATTCAGTAACATCATTTCATAGTCATACCTCAATTAGAAGTTAGTTTTTAAGCTGTGTTAAAAGGTGTGCGTTTTTAAGTGTGAGCAGTTTATTTGTGTCCAAAGAGTTTTTCATTTTGACAGTAGCACAAAAGTAGGGGTTTCTTGCTCTGTGCAGTGAAGTTGACTGTTTTTGAACTGCCCTAATGAACATGCAAGGAAATTGGCTGGGGGAAACGCCTGTCTACAAGTGGACCGCTGTTACGTTCCCACTTCTTTTTCCAACCTTGGCAGATCAGAACATATGCTGTCATGTGTTGCCACCTAGTGACTAGTGTGCTATTCTGCAAGCTCCTGCGAGCAGTCCACATCATTTCGGTCTGAGGAACTCGCACAATTTTGTCTGGAAGAAACCAGGACTGTTTCTGAGTGTGCTGATGGCCTTGTCTACTTCCTTAGAGAATGTGATTGCCAAGTCTGACTCTAGTATACATCAATGTTGAAGAGAAATTTTGTGAATGTGCAATGAAATGGGACAGCAATGCTGTGGCATACAAAATCAACTTTTGTGCCAGATGGCAGCAGCATGCAGTTCTAATTTTCACCAGACTGAGGAAACGCTGTTGAAAACGCTGAGCAACTCAGACGTTTGCATGAATAGCAATACTGTTGAGATTAAATCCGAGGCATAAGAGATTAGTCTGCACCTAGTCTTTTGCAGCGAGACAGCAAAATGTGACGTGACCATGACTGTCCCAATGTTCCCCAACTGTAGGGCTCATAGGGACACACTTTATACGGCAGAATGTATGTGTCGCTGTCAAGAAAATGTCAAGGGACTATGGAAGTGGGTATACAGGTCACTGTGAAATGAGGCACATGCAGTTGATTACCATGTTTTGTGAACAAATTTTAGCCATCGAGACATCGATCAAGGTGTTTTTGCATTGTAGGTTGTCTTTTGTACTTCTTGCACTCTATATCCAGTTCACATGAAATGCTAAAATTATTTTTTATTGGATGTCATTATTATGGTCGCATCGCATTTTGTGGTCTGGTTGCATAAGGGAAGGTCAAGTCTGACGTCTTATGCCTCAGATTTGAGCTCCGAACTATTTGTGATATTAATGCAAACTTCAGAGCTGCTCAGTATTTCGACATTGAAATAGCATATTTATGTGCAAAAGGTCCCTATTTGCCCCTGGTGTCCCCTGGATCAGATCAGCTTTATCTGCAACATCTGATTGACACAGGTCTGTCCTTGTAATCATCACCAATAATACAATTATCAAGCTGATACAAAACATGTTATAAGTATTCTTTTTAAGAAGCTGTTCCTTTAATCTCTGGCATTTCTGACATTTTCTTTCGAAGTCTTTTGTGGTGCATGTCTTTTTACAGAAATAAGCACAAAGTAACTTATTTGCACTGACAGTCCTTGGCATTTGGACGTCTGTCTACGTCAATGATACTTTGTAACTGTCATGGTTCTCTGTGACGGTTCCGCGTGGCCTCAACTTGTTACTATAGATGAAGCTTAGTCGCCGAGCAACAATCCTTTTGAACTAGAAATGTTCTTAAGTGAAGGCTTGTAGTTTTAAGAATGGAAATTGATGTCAATAAGAGGTGAGCAAAGAGTAAATTAAAGACCTGGAATCACCAGGGATCTGAAGCAACATGCAAGAAAAAGGAATATGGCATTAGGCCAATCCCATTATGTTCTTTTTCTGATGAAAGGAAATTTGACATTATCCATCCGTGCCTTAATAATTGTTTAAGTGCAACGTGCAATAATGTCTTGTGAAATGTGAATGCCAAAGTTGAATTGTAGGTGAAAAGCCAAGAGTGCTGGAATTTCTCCGTGTACTCTTTAGCAGAATTTTTTTGTATATGAGATGACATGGATTTTACGAAAGTATGGCAGAAGACTTGAGCCTTATCGTGAAGCTTTCCGCTTTTGTCATGTTGTTGATGCCTAGTATAATCAAAGATGCAGTACACAGCATTTGTCAATCAAGACTAATTAATGTGCGCAGCCACATTGTTGTAGTGAGAAGACCGGAAGTGCTTGATGTCTCAAATACCTGTATTTTCGCTCACGTAGCAACGCCTATTGCCGATGAATTCACTGTGCACAGGAGTTAATGGCATCAAAAAGTGTGCAATTTATTCTCTAAATGTCAAAATCTCGCCGAGGAATACTTTTCCCGTGCTGAAATGGCTCGAAAATCGGCAAAACGGCCCCACAACAGCCGAGTTTAAAGCTCAAAGTAAGCATCCATACATGTGCTGCACTGCAAAGCCCTATTGACATGAACTACATCCCAGACAGCAGCGCCTCTGGTGGTATGGCCAGTAAATAACGATACCACAATGAAAGGCAATAAATATTTCTTTTTCATGCCTTATTATACTATAATTACAAATAATCATAATGACAATGTACACATTCATTATTACTCAACATGGGGCCTACCTATTAAATGCTGAGAGAAAAGTTAAAACATTTCATAAATGTCTTTTTGATATTGTGCTTCATCAATACCAACTCACTCGAAACTGTCTCACTCAACAAGTAAATAAAAAGGACATAAACTTTTCTTTTTTTAACTCACAGTATCTCCTATCAACCTCATTTTGTTTTTCAGTTCAGTCATTAATATTGTAAAGGAGTCTTAGCAGTTCAGAAATTACAGCAACGGATAGATCTGCAAGGGCGTCTCTCTTGCGCACATTGCAAACCTGTTTGCTTCTAGTTGATAAGCTAAAAATAACCAAAAAGGGGGCTCCTGGCAATCAAGTAGGATAAGTGCTAAGTGTTGTGACAAAAAAACAAAAAAACGGATACAGTCTCTTATTCTTGGAGGGCCTCTAGATACTGTTTTATGCATCAGGATCTAGCCTGTACTATAGTTCTTTATCATTTTGTTTCTAGCTAGACACCTACAATCAGGATCAATGTATATAGTCAATTAATCATGTAGGTTGAAGAAATAAAGATAAATTTACGTAATTTAATCACTTGGAAGCTTAAATTCCACTTTATTGGTAATTACGGAGCATAACATGTAGCCTATTGCCATGATAGCGGGATAGAACACCCCCCACCTGTAGATATGTTTCTGTCATCCAGGAATGCAACAACTCCGTATGGATCATCGTTGGAGTTACCTAGCTTTGTTAATCAGGGCTATAATATTTCCAGCTAGACGGTAATTTTGGCACAATCTCCGTCTGCACACCTCCTGATTCTTGAGTTCTGCCTGCACTGATGATGCCACAAAATGGAAATTCAGCTCATTGATGACTTGCCCCATTGTCTACTAACAATAATTATTGTTGTATGATTTGAAGCACACCTATCTGTCATGCTGTTGGTGATGCTGATACCGTTGACGGTGGTGGCGGTTGCTTCGCTTGAGCCAGAGGCTGAGGCAGGCATTTCGCTTTAGCCAGGTGATTTCCCCAATTTGGTTTGACGGTTCGTCCTCCGCCTCCATGTACTCCCTTGCACAGGATAATGTCCTTACCCACAGTTTCAAGTGTTTGAAGGTATACCTTTTCAGTTTTCCCTTCTTATAAGATATTCGCGAAGCTCTACCTAGCCCTGAATGACCCTGTTCTGGGGAGAGGGTAGTATGTTGGATGGCAGTTTCAATCATATTTCAGACTTTCACTCATTGCTGTGTACTCCTCCTGTCCTAATTAGCTTATTATCAAGGCATTAAATACAGGACGTAAAGCCCGAGTCATCAATCCATCCATGGTGAAGCTCTACCACCGTTGGTTGAATACGGCACTCACCTTTGTCTTTCCCAATTACATTTCATTTCTATATGAATGCGAAGTGAGCAAAGAACAAAATGAAAAAGTTCCGAAAAATCATAAAGGAAGTGTACTTACTGTTTACCTTGATACAACGGAATGAAGAAAAGCGTTTGCTCAAATACCCCATGGGCTTCACCTACAGTCATAACCATATGGCGCTTTTGAAACTTCCCTCTCACCCCTTCCACTACCGCTGTCACGGCATCCGCTTTTCCGGGCATAATAGGGTGCCTCATTTCAGAAAATTAAGCATTTTTAGCGATTTTTGTCAGGTATACATGTTTCATAGAAATCTTTAACCAATTTCTTGTTGGAATCATTAAGCGCCCTTGGATTTGGATGTGATTCCACAACATGGACGCCTAGAACCTGATGAGCTATTTGTCCAACGACAGCAGCTTGCAGTAGATAGATAGTAGATAGATATGGTAAGTGCAGCACTTTAAGCCCAGTTCTGGGCGCTCATGAGGGTTGATTGATGAGATGGGAGAGAGAGCGGGAGTCCTCAACATGTTACACATTTACCCCATGTGAGGGATCTTTTACTTGCCCAGCATAGACACTGATACAAGGGGCCGCCAATTTAATGTCTCATCCGAACAACATCCAGCTGGGATTTTGCTTATGAAGGTACACTGAAAATTTTGGGTTCCTCACCCGTGGTTCGAACCCATGCAGGCAAAGACCTTCAGCGGAGCAGGCGGGAACCTTAACCACTTGGCCACCCAGTTGCTTTGTTGGGCTCTTCGGTAGGGCATTTTCCGCTTTCTTTTTTGCCTTAGAAAATGCAGCAAAATTGGCATATGCCATCAGTGGTGAGACTTGCTTGGGGAGGGTTTGTCAACTTTTGCCTGGTTTTGTCTCCACTTTTCAGTTGCTGTTCTTTGCTTTGCCCTGGATTCGTCAAGCTCCGCACTACCCATGCTTTTTGCGCTTTTGGTGCTTACAAACTCCATCAGCCTCCAAATACTTTGAATAGGCTTCCTGATTTTCCTTTAGTTTTGCCGGCTCATTGGCGCACTCATCCTGGGATATGAAAGGAATAAGTACACTGCAAGTTATTGTGATATTCAGCAAGATATTCTGTAATTTAATCATGAACTACTGCAATTTTCAGCTGAATTGTTTATAGTCCTCAGAGTCCATTGATTCCTAGACATCATAGTTGCAGAGCAGCTACTCAACTTTATGTGACATCATATTCATAATAAGCAGGAGTGACGTTAAAAGATGTTAGCTGTGCATAGAGAAGTTTCTTTATGAAAAAAAGCAAAAAAGCTGCTAACTTTCTGAACCCCCCTAATAGAAGTAAAACAAAGTCAGTATGGTTTTTCATGACACTGATCCAAAGACCATTTTGCTCTAACTCGCTTTATTCATGAATGCATACAGATTGCTTATTGATGCGCTGTTACCTGAAATACAAAAGAAAACAATGTCTCTGCTATGTTGTCTAAATAATTTGAAAATATACTGATCTAAGTCCTTTTATAGATTTATACCACTGTACATATGTTAAATGATTAATGTAATTTAAGGCAATAATGCAAACAATGATTCAAAAATATGATACAATACTTCATCAATAACAACAGTACACAATAAAATATGTTGAATAATTCCTTCCAGGTTAAATACTTCAAATTAGGGACCGTTCAGAATTTATGACTGGGGGGGTGGGAGTTTTGCTGGAACTTCCTGTCAAAAATTTATACCCCCCCTTGAGTTTCACGCATATTTTTAGTCCCCCCCCCCCCCCTCAACATACAAAGCAATACACACATATATACTGTTATACACGGCCACGCGTACAGATTTGCATCATTTCGCGGACTTTTGCGCGTAAAAAAGTCCAAATAAAATGAGTTTATGCGTGTTTTTTAACATTTTTTTCTTTGTTAAAATTTCTTACCCCCTCTTGGAGGTGTTGTGAAAAATTAATACCTCCCTTGAAACACGTGTGAAAAGTTAGTACCCCCTCGGCTAAAACTCCCATCCCCCCAGTCATAATTTCTGAACGGTCCCTTACTAGATATTAAGCATTTGGAGAACAATAACAAAATTTTAACTCACAATAACTATTGTTTGAATAGTCTCAGTGCATGAAGAAAATGAGATTTCCAGAGTCTTATTAATGAATGATTGAATTTTATGAAGGAAACACCAGGAAAACCAACTGTCACATTAAAACAAAGAACTGAAGTGCAAACATTAGCAATATCAAGAAGCGAAACGACAAACTGAACTTGCACAGTAACAGTTTTATACAAATCACTTTATTATTACAGATTTCGTATTAGTGTGCCATGTTCTTTTCAACTGCCACAGTGCTCTTGTGATGTCAGTATGAGCATAAGGATTTCACAGTTGGTATATTTGCAGTTTCAGCTGTGTCACTTGGAACCTACACTGATCACACCATTACAAATTCACACATAAGCTGTTAGATTGTTGCTCAACATTGATTATTCAGTTTGATGTTTGGAATAAATCCAAAAGTTACAATATCCAGCTATATATAATGCACGGATTTTGTGTATAACTGCTATCAGTTTTAGCACTTTTACAACAAAACAAATTCATTCACTCTCACATTCATTTGTTGGTCTGAGAGGCTATCATGTGCTGCTCTGTCTTGGCAAAAATAATATAGGCCTACTCAGGAACCATTCAGAATTTAAGACCTAAGGGGGGGAGGAGTTTTGCTTTGGGGCATCCTTATCACTGATTTCCAATAATGTTTATTTGATGATCGAATTCTTAGCCTCCTTGTCTGTTCTTTTCCTAAAGTTTTGGGGAGCAACTACCCCCCCCCCATTTCTCGTCCTCTGGTATGCCCATGCAACACCACCACGTTCACTTCCGAAAAATCTCCCTTATAAATTCTGAACAGTTTCTTTGGCGCATATCTCACCTAAAAGGCTGAAAAGCCACAAGGTGCTGCCCTCAATGAGAAATTTTACAACAGGACACCATGAATGTCCATGATGGATCAAGCAGGTGGCTCAAACATATTAGTTTCACCTGCTCCAACTGAATCAAACAACCATACCAATGAATGCAGATTAATCAATTGTTATTCACACTTAGCCCATAAGCCTGACTTGTTGGTAGCAGTTGGAATCAACACTCAAGCTTTGAGTGCCAATAGTGATGTCAGTATTGCAATACTGATATCATCTGGGCGTATATATTCACATGGAACATGGCACACTTATACGAGATCTGTAATAATGAAACAGAAATTGAAGCACTTTTAATGACATTTGAAGAATACAATAGTTAACATTCAAGACCAATTGAGAAATTATATATACTAGAAAACCCATTGCAACTGGATATTTGAGCAATTTGAGCTTGGATGGTAAGTGCAGCCCTCTAAGCCTAGTTCTGGATGTGTGCCCCTGAATATGACAGTGAAGAAGGACATGGTGATAACTGATAAGCATAAAATTATCTTTGTATTTATGAGGCATACTGTGGTGGCAGCACTTGTGAGTGTGCCTTGCCCATGGTGCCACCTGGACAGCCTGACAGAAAGCAGATGAACTAATTCTTCACAGTGATTAGAAATTGATGGGAAAGGAGTGAAATGGCGGTGTTTTTCGAAGAAGGGAAGGATAACTGAAGCACATGTACTATTGCAAAACAAAATAAATGTCAGTCAGGTGGGCCAGGGTTGTGCACGAGTACAACCAAATGTACTCGAGTACGAGTACTTCCCACATCTACGAGTACTTGAGTACACGAGTACACGAGTACATGTGTACTCGTGCCCAACCCTGCAGGTGGCACATGCAACATTTGATGGATGTGGTGAGAACAGGGACAGAGTTATGCTTGAGACATGGACCCAAGGGAGATAGCACTTGTGGGTGGATTTTATGTTAGGATTATGTTTGGATAACATAAAGAAAATAAAATTAGAAAAATCACAATATAGAAAATTACAAGAACCAATTACATTAATATTATCCCATATCACATAATGGTCTGCAATCAATTTCTCGGTATTATAGAGCATTACATGTAGCCATTGCCATGATATTAGCTGGATAGGACACCTCACCTCTAGGAATGCTTCTGTCATCTAGGAATGCAACTAATTCCAATAGAGCTCCCTTGAACTATAGGACAGCTAAACAGTAATTTCCATACAAAGTCCCTCTGCCCACCTCCTGATTCTTAAGTGCTACCTGCATTGATGATGCCACAGAATCACGTGGATGTAAATGGCAATTCAGGATATTGGTTGTCTTATCCCATTCTCTACTAACGCTTGTCATTGTTTTATGATTTGCAGTGTATCTATCTGTTAAGCTGTCGATGGTTGCTCTGCAGGAGCAAGAGTCTGAGGCAGGCATTCCACTTTATCCAGGTGATTTTCCCAATTTAGTTTGTCATCCACCTCTGTGTACTCACCTCAACCCTCAGTTTCAGGAGCTTAAAGGTCAGTTTCTCCTTCTTATAAGATATTTGTGAGGCACTAACACCCTTTTGTTGAATGTTGTGATGTTACTTTTTCCTTTCGGGATTACCTCCCCTTGGTATTTCTCACCTACATTTCTTTTTTTCTTTTCTTACTTTCTGCTGAATATCTAAAAGCGAAATGAGCAAAGAGCAAGTCGAAAAAGTTCAGAAAAATCATAAAACAACTGTCAATAAACTGTTTACCTTGATACAAAGGAATGAAGGAAGGAGTTTTATCTTCTTCTCACCTTTCTTGACTACATGTAAGTATCATCATCAAAACAAGATCATCGGATGTCGATTCTGTTGGCTTTGGAGGTTGTTGCTCTGCTGGAGTAGGCGTCCGAGCCAGGCATTTGACTCAGCAGCTCAGAAGGAAATTCTGCCACACTGTCATGTGATGCGGCTGATAGTTTCTCCATTCTGCGTAAACTATTAATTGTAGAATCTTCCTCTTAGATTTTTGTAGAGACATCTGAATTATGAAGTTGGTCACATGGAAAATAATTCATTTTGAGAAATTTCAGATTTAATAATTAACAACTGCCAACAACTGTTTAAATCCACCTTCACTGCATGTTGCATCACTTTCCTTGCACGATATGCAAAAAACTATGTTGGCTGCCGATTTTCAAATAAAATCCGTTCAAAGAAGAATAATGATTTTTCGCCAATAGTCATGATTTTTGCAAGTGTAGTCTGGCGTTGGAATACAAAGACTGAAACATGAATTCCATGTTGCTCTCAGACAAAAAGATGATATTTGTTGCCACTTGTTTAGGTGGCCCGAACATATGCCAAAAGCTGAAAAAATTGTTCTTGAAAAATATTTTTTAATGTCTTGTAGAATTTGTAGATCACTGATATTTTCTTACCATAGAAGGTTACAATTGTCATGACAAAAATACAATGTTTGAAGTCCGCCAATATATCATTAGCTTCATCTGACAATTCTTTGTGACATCTGTCCATGCAATCATCACTAACATACACACATACTGTAGTTATCAAACTGACACTACTGAAAATATTCTGTCTTAAGAAGATGGGTATTCATATAATCGATTGTTTTCTTCGAAATAATTTTTTTGGTGCATGTCTTCTTACAGAAATTTGCACAAAGTAACTTTGTTGCACTGATAGTCCTTGGCAATTGGATGTTTATCTAAGTCAATGATACATTGTAACTGTCGTTGTTCCACATGTCCCCAACTTGCTTCTACAGATGATGTGAACAAGAATTTAATTTGAGTGAAAGCTTGCAGATTTAAAAGCAAAATTGCTAGGTGTCAATAATGGTTGAGCAAAGGTAATTTGCGCACTTCTAATCACCAGGGATCTTTTAGGCATCATGTAACAAAATGAAAGAATACATTATGCTAATCCAATCAGGTCCTTTTTCTGATGAAAGGAAATTTTACAATAATCCTTTCTCTATTTGAGTTCAAGAGCAGAAGGTGAATAGGACTTCATCTTTGCTGACCCCAAAGTAATTCAATTGGTAACCTTATGATTATTTGGACACATTGTCATTCACTATTACGACCAATTTTCTCTTTCAGCATAGCCATTTACAATAGATAACAAGAAATTCTTTTAAAAAAAGAATTGTAGTTAGCTTTGTAATGAGAGAGGAATATTTTGCAATGATGAAGAATTGCATAAAGCCTTTCCATTAACCACACATGGCAAATATTGTGACTGATATTTGCAATTTATGAAGTAGTGAAAATTGTGTCAAATGTAAAACACATTTCAATGAAATTCATAAGCAAATATTGGTGTTCGACATTTTTGGTTCATTAACTGAATAGGGACTGAACTTGCAGAATATATATTGTTTAAATGACATTCACATTTAAAATACAATTGATTGAGTATTTCATTGTATAAAATTAGTTTGGCAAAGCTTGGCAGACGATGGATGCCAATTGATTTGCATATTGCAGAACAGATTATCACAGGAAGACCATAAAAAATGCAATGATAAAATGATATGTAGAATGAAAATGTCTCGCAACTGCTAATGCAGTAAAAGTATGCCAAAGAGATCCAGACAATGTGATATTATGGAAGTGATATGATTTGAAATGAACATTGAAGATGCAGTCAAACTATTGTAGAAAATTTCCAATGAAATTAGCATGCCAAATGTGGTAATTTGACATTTCTCAAGTCCGAAAGGTTTTCAGGTGATTGGTTAGAATAAAGGACAAAAGTACATGAACAAACATTACATTTGATAAACCCTTTTAATGAAAGTCCCATGCCAAATATTGTGGCTTGACACTTTTGGTTCATTAAGTTGGGAATACATTGCTTGTCAAATGATTTATTAGAACAAAAGACAAAGTGAAACCATTACACATATGGCAAGTACTTTCAAAGGAATTCACATGCTAATTATTGTCATTCAACATTTTATAGAGAAGACATTGGTTGTCAAATGATTGATTAGAACAAAAGATAAAAGTGAAGCAATCCTTTTAATGAAATTCACACGCCAAATATTTTCATTTGACATTTTAAGACTGCCTGTCAAATGATTGATCAGAATGAATGAGCCAAAATTATAAACTCTTTCAAGGAGATTCATATGCCAAGTATTATTTTACATTTTTGGTTTATAAGCTAGAGAAGACTGCCTGCCAAATGAACTATCAGAACGTTGACAAAAATCATATATGCTAAACTCCTTCGATGAGATCACATTAATCAGAACAAATGAGCAAAAATTATATTCGATAAACCCTTTCAATGAGATTTACATGCCAAATATTATCATTTGACATTTTATATAATAGAGAAGGCTGCCTGTCACATAGTTGATCAGAACGAATGAGGAAAAATTATATTCGATAAACCTTTCAATGAAATTCACATGCCAAATATTGTCATTTGACATTTTATAGAGAAGACTGCCTGTCAAATAGTTGATCAGAACAAATGAGGAACAAGAATCCGAGGATTCAAACCCTGGGTTCTGTTGGGAATTAGCAATTAAGCATAAGATCCATGGATACAACATCAAAGTAGCACTGACCGGGAAGTGCAATCAGCTTTGACACCTGTCTGATTGACTTCAACTTGTATTCAAGAGCTCTATCTCAATGGCAATTTGGTAAACTGAGGGTGAAGAAAGGCTTTAGAACTTGCAGAATTGCAATTGGCATTGTTAGACTGCTTCTGAGAATAGATGCACTTCAAAAAGCAATTGTCCAATGCATTATTGGCCTTCCTTGAAACGCATGGACGAAAAAATAAAAAAATAATCACAACAATCTATCTCGAATTCCACAATGCATTTTAGCTCAGCTCTATATGAACACAAAATGGCCCACTTGACCACATCCAAACCTGTATTAAGGCCGGGAAAACTTTTCTCCAAAAATCTCTCGGACTGGTTTTTCAGATAAAATTACATCTGGTAAACCCTTTCAATGAAATTCACAAGCCAAATATTATTTGACATTTTTGGTTCAAAAATTTGAGAGGACAGCCAGTCAAATGACTGATCAGAACTAATGAGCAAAAATTCTATTTCCTAAACTCCTTCAATGAGAATCACAAGCCAAATAAGAGTCATATGACACTTTTATTTTATGAATTAGAAGTTAGAGCCGACTGCCTGTCAAATTATTAATCAGAACAAATGAGCAAAAATTGTATTTGGTAAACCCTTTCAATGAAATTCACATGCCAAATATTGTCATTTGACATTTTATGGAGAAGACTGCCAGCCAAATGATTGATCAGAACGAACGAATGAACAAAAATTACATTTCCTAAACTACTTCAATGAGAATCACACGCCAAATAAGAGTCATATGACACTTTTGTTTTATAAATTAGAGACGACTGCCTGTCAAACTATTAATCAGAACGAATGAGCAAAAATTATATTTGCTAAACTCCTTCAATGAGAATCACACGCCAAATATAGTCATTTCACAATTATGGTTTATAAATTAGAGAAGACTGCTTGTCAAATTATCAATCAGAACAAATGAGCAAAAATTATATTTGCTAAACTCCTTCAATGAGAATCACATGCCAAATATAGTCATTTGACATTTTTGGTTATAAATTAGAGAAGACTGCCTGTCAAATTATTAATTAGAAGAAATGAGCAAAAATTATATTTGGTAAACCCTTTTAACGAGATTCACATACCAAATATTGTCATTCAAAATTTTATAGAGAAGACTGCCTGTCAAATAATTGATCAGAACTAATGAACATGTAGAATTCCAAATGACTGTCCAATGATCGTGGCACACTGAAAGATGCAGAACAAAAATTCTTGAAGTGCTTTCAATGAAGTTCACATGGTAAATGTAGTTGGCTGAAATATTCAACTTATAGAGCCATAATTTGGGAAACAACAAATTTTGACGTGAATTCAAGACGTCAAGACGGAGAAAAACCAGCTGTCACAAGAAGACAACTGAATACTTATGATTGAAAATATATATTTTTAATTCTTCAAATTTGTTGTTCTCTCTGCAATTCATTTTTCCTCTAAAAATAGCAGATAAGGACAAGAAAATATAAATGCTGAAAAGGGAATTTGTTGAATAGAGGGCCTTGCAGTTGGAGTCAGAATGATGGGTATTCGGAGTTGTGGAGGTGGAGGGTCCAACTTTCCTGGAGGAGCCGGGAGTCGAACTGTGGTTTTCAGCTGGAGTCTGAGTCGAACATTAATCTGAATAGTAGAGCAAAACACATAAAACCTAAGAATATCCAGTGGATATTCTTAGATAAAACAATTTGAACAGTATTATATATTCAAAAACTGAACATGTAAAACTTTCTTAACTAATATTAATGTGTAAAGTCCTATTTGGCCAGATGAAACTAATGTACAAATGATGCTGAAACGAGGAGTCAGAGAGTAGAAATTCATGAGACACATGCTAGGGAGACGGAGTTGTTTTCAGGAAGGCTCTGGACTCAGGAGTGAAAGTCTATTCAGTTGTGCCTCACTGCGAATACCTGGCCGTACATGGATCACTGGAATAAGAAAATAAGAATTTGCATTTGTGTGTGGTATTTTATGTGTCAATATAGCAAATTCTATATATACAGATAATTAAAGTAACCATTAAGAGAAAATTTAAATAATAAAACAGAACTTAACACAGAATGTCGTTTTATGGGTGAAAAATAATGAATTCTCAGTTATCACAACTGGGAGAATTGCTTATTAAGGTAAGATCTTTCGCGGAAGTACTTGCTTACCATAACAACCAATTGTGCCTGTCTGCAAAAAAGTGTTATTTTTGTGATTTGGATAATATTTTGAAAGTTCAGAAACCAACAGGTATGCAAATAAGATCCATTATTTCTTTGTGCAAAACAATGACAAACACCACAAGAATTGTGACCTGTTCATGATAATATCCTTCTTCCTCTTCTTGTGCTTATGTCCTGCCTCTTCTTGTAGACAAACCTCTGATGTGTACTACTATGAACATTTTGATTTTTGAAAATCTATAAATTGAAAGGAATTTTGTATTATGAAAACCAATATTGCTTGTCAAAGGTAACTATATATATTTTGTATGTCCTGAATTAGTATGCTAATAGAAATTTTCTATAACAAGTTAGTAGTATGTCAAACTTCCATTAAATTGCTATGGCACAAGCAGATCTTAGAATGCACACATTACTTACTTACTTGCTTGTTACTTGTGTAGTTCGTTCCTCCTCTCAGGTAGGAGAACCCTCCTGGTCCTTCGCCGGAGGTCTTCGGTCTTCCTTCAGGTTTTTGGAGCCCCGCCGTCTTGCCCAGGCCATCGCAGAGGATCCGCCCAAAAGGATACTTCGTTGGTTGTGAAGACTGAAAACCAGCCGCCGTGTGATGTCTTCAGTCTGCCAAAGGTCTTCCTTCGTCACAGTATGCGAGGGATCGATTATTGTAGCCACTATTGCGCTTGCTGCAGTCACATCATATTTTGAGAATATGGGGTTAAGTTTCACCATGTATTTACTTCTCGCCTCATCAAGTTTTTCGCATTTTAGTATAAAGTGTTCAGCAGTCTCTGCTTCATCTTCACATAGAGGGCACGTTTCACGTCTGTTTTTCCCTGCGCATTTTAGTGAGGATAGGGGGTATCGACCCACCAGAAGTGAAGCCTTCACTTGTGCCCTAGTCACCTGGATTGGGTCGTCACCGCAATGCCACACAGGATGTGTTGTTGAGAGGCTGCAGGAATTGGTGTTCAGGAACTTAAGTGATCGCATTTCTGCTGCTTGTGTCTTCAGCTTGTTTTCCCAGAAGGTGGTAACATTTTTCTTGATCTGCCTTTTCCAAGCGTTTCTGTGTGGAGGGTTTAGCATCAACACCAGGGGGGGACTCAGGTTGTACATATAGATGATTTTCTTCAGCTCTGCAGTCCAGCTGTGCGAACTTGAGTTTTTCAGCGCGAGCTGTCGGTGGAAGACTTGCCATTCCACTGAGTCTGGTCTCCGGCAGATGTTGTTAAACAGGGTGAGAATCTTCAGATGAATCTGGGCCTTCATTGGAGTTGCACCCATTAATAAGTATAGGGCTGGTGTGGCAGTTGAGTCTGGAAGACACTGTAGTTGTCTTAGAAGCGTACGTTGGTATTTGTGAAGTTCTTCGAAGTCACTTTCTTTCAGGCTGAGGGCCTCTAGACCATAGAGGACTGCTGGGTCGATGTATGTGCTTGCAATGTTTCTCGACACTAATGGGGAGATTCCGTTGTACCCATGGAAGCCGGCTCCCATCAATGCATATGCAGCTCGTCTCCCTATCTGGATCCTATGCCTCACAGCTTCTGTTGCCTTGCAGTCAGCAGTTCTAACCAGGCCTAGGTGGGTTTCTTTTTGAGAGTAGTCAATGTCACTTCCGTTGAAGGAAATAGGCATGCTTAGACTTGACTTCTGCTGGATGTGCATCACCTTTGACTTGGCTGTACTGAATTGGTATCTGACTTTTGCGGAGTTTTCATGGGCCATGAGGAGTAGAGTCTGGATGTCCGTGTGTGAGTTTCCTATGATACAGTTGTCATCTGCCACCGTAGGGATTCCAACTTTGATACTGCCGATCCGGTATGCTGCTGGGTGGTTTCGGAGTCTTGTAAGGAAGCTATTGTCTTTGGCTTTGAAGGCCTCCGTTGAGGTTTCACCTCCTTGTCTGATGCCTCTCTTCTCTATTATCGTCCTGGATAGTTCACCTTGTATCCTTATCTTCGACGTAACTTCAGCATACATGTCTCTGTACATCAGCCACAGGTGGGGATCCAGTTCTAAATCGTGAAGAGCCGTCAACATCATTGTGTGATCTACCATGTCGAAGGCTTTAGAGCTGTCCATAAAAGCTAGGTAGATATCATTACCAAGGTCGGCGGCTTCTGCTGCAGCTTCTGTTACTAGCAGGGCACACAATGAGGGGGACACATCTTCAGTGAAGCCATATTGGAGCGGATCCTGTTTTGGGAGGGCTGCCATCTTTGTCTTGGTCATCATACTCCTTTCTACCACCTTCCCTAGGGTAGAAGCAATGGTGATTCTTCGGTAGCTGTCAGGATTTTTGGCCGGCTTATTCTTCTTCAGTACAGGGACGACTGCACCAGTCTTGAATCTTTCCGGGAGTCTTCTTTCTCTGTAGACCTTATTTGTGAGGATAGTCAGGACTTGCGTTACTATAAAACACAGACTTTCATGATTGAACTTGTCTAAATTGCAGACACAGTAGATCCAACCTCCAATTTTGACAACTTTAAAAATCAATTTCGGTGTACGGTCAACTAAGCGACAAACCAACTAGGCGACACCCGTCAGCACCAACTAGGTGACAAAAAATTTGGAAATATCATACCAGTGCAAACTGGGTGACAAGCAATTTCAACTACAGTCTTTCTCATTTCTAGAATGGGTGGTCGTCGTCAAATATCTGACAAAACAGCATCAAAAAATCTCAAAAACATGAGAAATAATTACAAATTGGCTGTTCTACCCGTGAGTATGTGTATTTCTACAGTGTGATCTGTAGATGAGGAAAAATCAGACCAAACTCCAGTTTGCATGTTGTGAGACAAACTGTAGGTGACAAATTTACACAGCATATTATGTGTCACCTGGATGTTATCTGGGGGGTAGGCCTATCTGCTGTCACCCAGTTGCACTAGTTGTTCAACAAGTGTAGCCTAGCTAGTTGGTAGTTGTATGTCGCCTAGTTGGTAGTGTTGTAGCCTAGTTGTCTGTCGCCTAGTTGACTGGCAATCATCATTTCACAAGCACTTCGTACAGTCACAACAGTCATTTGACAGCCAAATCTTGGCAATTTCAGCACATATTTAAGCATTACTCACAGCATGACAAATGTCTCAAAATACCTCCACAAGTCGACAGTGACCTCCTTAACATGATTTTGTAGTCCTGGGAGCCTGATGCTTGAATACAACTTAAATATCCAGGCTTGATTCCACTCAGTAATCCACTGACAGCTCAGCACATCAATTATGGTGTCAAAAAATAATCATCCTTTCCATCGCTGTCAAATCGCTCAAAATTCACGTAGAGAACTCAATTTTACACTAAAATGATGCTCAGGATGTTTGCTGTTCATCTGGCGGCACCAGAAGAGTGATACATTCGCTAATTATTGCAGGAAAAGTCCATTTTCGCGACGTGTTTTTCGGCGACGATACATCCATTTGCACATGTGATTTCACCGGCTGACAAGTCAACTCGCCACAACACAAATCGCCCATCTGCAACTCGCCCCCCAAAAAACTGCCTGGAGCCCTGACACTGCTGTATCCTCTATTAATTAATGAGTTTGAGCTGTCATTCATTGCTCTAGAATTTTTAAATGTCGGAAAATTTGAATGAAGCTATTATAAATATTTTCTTATGAGAAAATCCACTCAACCCTGGAACACAGTAGTAGTAGTAGTAGTAGTATAATTGTGTTTTCCCTGGACTACAGCTAAAATGTCATTGGTAATTTGTCATGTAAGAAATCAGAACTCTGGTGAATCTCAAGCAATAAGTAGTATTGCAGTGCAATATTTGATGAGTTTGAGCTTGTCATTTATTGCTCTAGAATTATTTAAATATAAAAAAAATGTGAAAGAAGCTATTATGAATATTTTCTCATGAGAAAATCCACTCAACCCTAGAGCACAGATATTGATGATGTCATTGGTAATTTGTCATGTAAGAAATCAGTACTCTGGTGAATTTCAAGCAATAAGTAGTATAGCAGTGCAACTGCAGATATTCAACCTCTTTAGTTTATAACATAGATTTCAGATGCTAACTACAAAAATTGACTTTATTTTGCTGGTAATTTTGGAATGATAACATTTCTTCAGCCTCCAAATTCAGTTGATGGGACATAAAATGCTAACTCACAAACTCACTCTGATAATTACGGTGGCCTGTTAGGGCCACTTGTTTTCTAATTTTTTTTGCGTTATTTCGCAAAAAGTTTTGGTTATTTCGCAAAATTTTGCATTATTTCACAAAAAGTTTTGGTTATTTCGCAAAATTTTGCATTATTTCGCAAAAAGTTTTGGTTATTTCGCAAAAAGTTTTGGTTATTTCGCAAAATTTTGCATTATTTCGCAAAAAGTTTTGGTTATTTCGCAAAATTTTGCATTATTTCACAAAAGTTTTGCATTATTTCGCAAAAAGTTTTGGTTATTTCGCAAAATTTTGCATTATTTCACAAAAGTTTTGCATTATTTCACAAAAAGTTTTGGTTATTTCGCAAAATTTTGCATTATTTCGCAAAAAGTTTTGGTTATTTCGCAAAAAGTTTTGGTTATTTCGCAAAATTTTGCATTATTTCGCAAAAAGTTTTGGTTATTTCGCAAAATTTTGCATTATTTCACAAAAGTTTTGCATTATTTCGCAAAAAGTTTTGGTTATTTCGCAAAATTTTGCATTATTTCACAAAAGTTTTGCATTATTTCACAAAAAGTTTTGGTTATTAAAAAAAAGTTTTGGTTATTTCACAAAAGTTTTGGTTATTTCGCAAAAACTTTTGGTTATTTCGCAAAATGTTGCATTATTTTGCAAAAGTTTTGCATTATTTCACAAATAGTTTTGGTTATTTCGCAAAAGTTTTGCATTATTTCACAAATAGTTTTGGTTATTTCGCAAAAGTTTTGTGTTATTTCGCAAAAGTTTTGGTTATTTCACAAAAGGTTTTGGTTAATTCGCAAATTGTTTGCGTTATTTCACTCAGGTTTACCAAAATGTTTTCATCTATGATCTAAAATTTTTTACTTTCCCGGCCAAGTAACTAGATTTATTACCTTAAATGAGATTTTTTATTGTTTTTTCAATTTCTATCTCTTTCTCAATATTTGCTTGAACCTTTATTTTTATTCGAAACCACGGTACTTAGGTTACGGGTAGCATTTCCTTTGTTTACAAAGAAGATTCAATATGGATGCTGCCATTGCAACTTATTTTGCTCTTGGAATTTCATACAAGGAGATTCTACAGTTTTTGGCTGGACATGGTTACAGCATTAGCATGAGGACTCTGAAAAGGAAATTGGCAAAGTTAAATTTATATCGCAGAAAAAATTATTCTGATATTCTGGAAGTTGCGATTTTTGTTCTTGAACATGTGACACAGCCTGGTTTTAGTCACGGGTACCGTTGGATGCACACAAAATGTCAGCTGAATGGCCTAAGTGTACCAAGAGATGACATTGCAGCCATAATGAACATATTGGATCCAGAGGGAGCAATTCAAAGAAAGAAAAACTCACTGAAAGGAAGAATTTACATAGCAAGAGGACCAAATTTTTTGTGGCATCTAGACAGCTATGACAAACTGAAGAGATATGGACTTTGTGTGAACGGTTGTATTGACGGATTTTCTAGGTATGTCATATGGCTTAAAGTTACAAATTCTTCCAGCGATCCCAAGGTTATTGCGGGCCACTACATTAATGCCATACAGCAGTATAATGGGTGCCCTTTGAGAATGCGTGGGGATATGGGCACCGAAAATCGTCATGTAGAACAGATGCATAACTTCCTTCTGGACCGAGCTAATGCTTTCATGTATGGCAAAAGTACAGGAAATCAACGTATTGAAATGCTGTGGATGCACATGCGAAGAGCCTGCTTCAATGTGTGAATCGAAAAGATGAGAAATCTAGTGGACGAGGACTTGTATGATGGTGATGAAATTGATAAAAATGTCATTCAGTTCGTCTTTATGGATATTCTTCAGGTGAGTTAGTGTGAGCTAAATTACTAAATAACTAAATATATATTCTTACATTTTGCCTACAAAATGTGCAACTTCAGCTGCCCGAAAAAGTAAATATGATTGACAAACTACGAAAAAGTGCATCCCGGGTTTCCTGAAGGCTATGCTTAAAATTATGCCTGTCATAATATCTGAACCATATCTTACATAACATAATTTGTCTTTTGCAGGCTGATATTGATGAAGCTGTTGAAATTTGGAATAGACACAGAATCCGACCCTCCAAGAATGCGGTCTCCCCAGCAGGAAAGCCTTATGTCATGTTCTACACGCCGGAGCTTTATGGAACACACAATTTCAGTTACCAGGCACCTCAAGCATCCGTCAACATATGTATGACTGAATGTGAATTTAATGCTGGTGGCCCATCTGATGATGCATTTCGAGAATTATGCAAAATTATAATGGAGGAACAGTCCCTCGAGAAGGCCGAAGATTTTGACCATGGAAAGTTATTGTATACTCAGTTGAGAAGACTTGTGAGACAAGAACTATATCACTAAGTTGATAAAATGCACCCTCTATTTCTCCCTGGACTGATTAGACTTCAGTGATTTATGTACATACGATTCAGTAAATAATATGAACATATCATACTAAAATGTTGTCAATGTGAATGTGAATTTTTATTAATAAAATATGGAATTCTCCTTTAAACCACGACGATTTAATTTGACACATAAGGACTGCACTTAAAGAGATTTGTAAATTATCGTGAATATACCTGATGACAACTACTAGAAATGTGCCAACTTTCACCTTGATACTTCAAGAGAAAGTACCATTTCATTTTCTGCCATTTTTGAAGTGTGCTTTTTTTAAGTGTGAGCAGTGTAGAATGATTCTAAAAAATTTACTGCTTGGGTCAGCGTTTACCTTGAAACTTTCGAAACAGATCATCAAAGAACAGGCTAATTGCCTTAACCATTCGGCAACATCATTCCGATTACTCAGACAATATCTTGTCTAATTTATATTCAAAAGCATTATATCTATTTCTGCAACATATATATACGATCTCAAATCAACTTATATAACGCAAAAAAAGTTAGAAAACGAGAGACAAAATACCAGATTTCCAAAAACTTTCTTGAGTATAATATACCTTTAAAATAAACAAGTTTCATGAAAAACAAATCTGCAACTATAGAACAAATTTTACAAAATACCTGCTTTCACTAAAACTTTCTCGAGTATACAAGTTTCATGAAAAAAAACAGCAAACTGAAACCTCAGTAGTCAAAGAACAACATTGACCTCAAGGCGGGCACTTAAAATCTCAGAAAATACTTTAGTTTACATTTGCGTAATTACATGTAAAACAAAACTCCTATACTATTAGGTTAATATTTCTGAACAATAACACAAAAAAATAAGCCTCTAGCACCAAAAAATTTGGTTCGCACGCAGAAAATAGTCTCAAAATGATCCAGTTAAAAAACATCAAAAACAAATCTGCCAGCATAGAACTAATTTGACAAAATACCTGATTTCATTAAAACTTTCTGGAGTATTATATATATACCTTTAAAATAAACAAGTTTCATGAAAAAAAAAACCAGCAAACTGAAACCTCAGTTGTCAAAGAACAACATGGACCTCAAGGTGGGGACTTAAAATCCCAGAGAATACTTTGGTTTACAAATTTGCGTAATTACATGTAAAACAAAAACTCCTATACCAAGGTTAATATTTCTCATTAACAAAAAATATATAAACAACTAGCACCAACAATCTTGGTCCGCATGCTGAAAATATTCTCCAAATGATTAAACCTACTTCATAGGCCTAAAATAATCTGAAAGTACAATTCCATACTACAGACATGACATGTAATGAGTAGTCACCCAGGTAAAAATCTAACAAATAAAAGCATAAGTCACTTACATTGGATAATATGTTAACAGTCTGACACCACCAGAGGGACAAGTCAAAGCAAAGTCATTTAACTCTGAGAAAGGGGACTAGATGGTCTCTGAAACAGTCAGGCTGTCAACATTATATCCAGTGTAAGTGACTTATACATTCATTTATAGATCTAAATGACATGTTAATTAATCCTTATTGTATCATCATAACAGAAATATTTTTTAAACAAGAGTGATTATTTACAGTATGCATGACATTAAGTTAAGTGTAAATCGAAACCTAACCCATGTTTTTCCTCTATTAAGCCTAATCATATCATTTATCTTTATAATCAAATAATGTCAAATGATGAAGATTGTCCTTTGGAGTAACATACAATACATGTATGACTTATAAACAATGAAAGACTAGCTTGTGAATTATTTATAATATTAGCAAAATCCTCATGGCAATCTAAGGCGGTTACTAGTTGACTTGATACACAAAACTACTACACTAGACAAACATCAGTTCCAAGGCGACTCCGGCAGAAGATGTGGGCTTATTAAATAATGTCCATGTCCAGGTAGCCACTCTCCAGGACTTTGTTGAATTCGCTCCGGAATTCGTTGTAATCGTCATAAACTTCTGCGTTTGGAAGTTCCAGAACACATCCACAGGTATGAGCGATGGGTCGACGCGCAAATTTGGATTCAAACTTAGTGTAGCGAATGCTAACTTTGTCGACCACCACTAAATCAGAACCTGAAAGAAAACAAAAAAATCAATAAACTTGTACATATATATATATTCTATTGCAGTCTTAAATCTGTCCAGTAGTGATCCAGGGGCTCTCCCCCCTTGCCACGGCCTAGGCTGCCCTCTGCCCTACTAGATCACTGAGATGCAAAATACCATTTTGAAAAGAATATTTGACCACGCAGGCCAAGGCGCATTTAGGCTTTCACAGGCCCATGTCGTCACATATTTTCTTCAAAATGGTATTTCGCATCTCAGTGATCTGCCCCCCGGGGGCCCCAGTTCACCACTTGACACACATAAGACTACCGCATCTGGATGCGCCACTGATTACCTGACCGCTTTATGTTTAGTATGTAGAATATGTAGAATTAGAGACACCAATTTAACAAAGTATATTATGCAAATGTAAAAAGTTAAGAATCAACACTGATATTTTCATAGTGAAAGATTTAGCTATTCTCAGTCTAAGAAAAAGCAGTACCGTTAACTCAAACTTTTAATGAAGGTCCTGTAATAATAAATTGTATCTTATAGATGCAATGAGCTAACAAATTTATCCATTAAATGTTGCAACTTACCTGTACAAAATCGCAAAAATTTCTGACACTCCGTGTTTTCCAGACTTTTAATATACTTCCTCAGCCATTGTGACATGTTATCCTCACACTCGGGGAACTCAAGGATGGCCAGAATCTTCTTGGTACTTGGCTTCAGACTGTCGAACATTGCATTCAGTGCATCATACGATGCAAAAGCATGTTGTAAATGCTTGAGAAATACTGTGTGCCAAACAGTGCTGACGTAGGATGGTTTGTGGATAAGTTTAGCATTAGCTATCTCCAGTATGACATCTCGTAGATTGTCTTTGCGAATGATCTTCTTCAATCCGTAATCAGCAAGAGCATCAACGATATCATCATGGTCAACACTATCAAAATCATGCAAAGCTTGCTGTACAACAGCTCGATCTGTAGCTGCCATGTAATAAAGAAATGACTCCAAAAGAGTGTGCTTATCGTATGTGTTAAAAAAGCACTTTTGCATAAACGGAAGTGCAAATTGAACTGGCAAATACTTCGTTTGGCGAAAACCAATGACAAACACCATTGCAACTGCTAGCCAATCTTTCTCTTGCATGGTGTGGACTATTTCAGGTACTTTGCATATGTCACCCGAAGAGTACCTTTGGAAGAAATCGTGCCAAAATTCTGTTAAGGCATCCCTTAACACTCCCCCATTATCTTCTCCGGTCTCTCTTGTACCATTGCTTCGTATAAGCGTGATCTCGATACTCATTGTTTCCACGTTAAATTCATTTCCCTTGAGCAATTGATGGCCTATGAGATCGTTAAAGACATTGCCTCTCCGCAATTCCACTGACTTTACTGCTTTAGGAATGTTGAAGGTAACTTCATCATCTAAGTAGTCAAGAAACTGCACCGGCATTTGTTCAGTGAGATCTAGGATGTCGTAATTTTCAATCACGTTAATAGCACTTGCAGGCACAGAAGAATTCTTGGTATCAGGTGGCACTTCCGACGGGGCGCTGGCATTACCAGAAGTAACAGTGGAAATTGGGCCTACCCCAGATGAAACATTGGGAATTTCAGGCGCAGAAGAATTCTCGGTATCAGGTGGCACTTTCAACGGGGCGCTGGCATTACCAGAAGTAATAGTGGCAATTGGGCCTATCCCAGATGAAATATTGGGAATTTCAGGCACAGAAGAATTCTCGGTATCAGGTGGCACTTCCGACGAGGCGCTGGCATTACCAGAAGTAATAGTGGCAACTGGGCCTACCCCAGCCGAAATATTGGGATTTTCATTCAAGTTACTGGCAGTACCAGATAAGAGCTCAGCAGCATGATGCACATCTTCAGCAACTTCATCTTTGCGCACACATACCAAATACACCCTCAGCATAGCCAATCCTAACGTCTCATACATTTCGCGAACAGTTCCGGATATTGGCCCCTCGTCGAAGTTCACTAAACTGAGTTTGTAGTTCGTAACTGATCCATAGTGCCTGCTACACCGGACGCCCTCTTCCACTTCGGGAAAAAACTTCTCCGTGGCAATTTTGATAATTTCAGTTGCAGAGTCATCCTTACGGACTTCTATCTTGCGCTTTCCTCCACCTTTCATCGGCTTCACATGTATTTTTTGCCGCCCGTCATGAATAATCCACCCAATCTGAATCATTCGCGTGTCCTTTTCCGCGTTTTTGTTTCCGGGTCTTGCTCTTTTTCGCCCCCTTAATGTACCGTCAGCCGAATCCGAATCGCCTTCAAGTTTTCTGCGTAGATGGTGGAGCAAAACATCTTTCTTTGATTGGAAATGATTCGTATTTGAACAGAAGACTTTCACTTTGACACGGTCCCCTTTGAGTGGCAGGAAAGATTCCAGATCATCTTCTTTCATGTGTTTGATGACCTGCATGTCAAGCTGAAATATTAATGTGAGCATTTTAAAATACATAGTTTTAGAAATAAATTACCTTATTACAAAAATGGTCATCAGTGTCATGTTTCAGTAGGGCTGCACAATAGAGCCCTGCGTGGGATGTCCCGTCCCGCGCGGGACGCGAGATCCCGCATCCCGCGGGATACCGCAAACAAAATTCCTGCGGGACGGGACGGGGCGGGACTGCAAATGGTCACTGCGGGACGGGAGCGGGATCCCGCACTGGTTCAGTCTGCGGGAGCGGGGCGGGGCGGGACTTGGTTGCGGTTCTGTGCGGGATTGTAAAGCACTTTCCTAACAAGTTTTTTTTTTTTTGCAAGTAGGCCTTTTTATTTAACAAATACATCTATAAATTTAAACATTATAAATACTAGAAGTTATGAGCTGTCAATATAACATGATGTAAATTGTGTGCTGTGCTTCATCATATTGATAGATTTATTAATGAGACATCTAATATAATATCCATATATATATCCAAAAAAATTCAGCAGAGAAAAAGTCTTTATATTTTGGTGTTCAGTCAAAAACCTTTTTGGTTAGAAGTAAATGAAAGACCATTTTTCAATGAATTTGAAAATCATATGGCCCAGGCTGGAATTGAACCCTGGCCAGTGGGGTGGAAGGCAAGCGCTCTACCAACTTTGCCACTGGGGCAGCCATGACTGCTGCCTTTTTTAGGCTGATCTTTCAAAAGCCAGAGCCATACATATATTATATGTTTCTGTACCTCATAGTACGTGCCTTGGCCATGATTAAATCAGAGTGTTAACTTGGGCCTATTACTAATTGTGAACAAAATACAACTGGAGTGATTACAGAATCAATTCATGTAATCCACAGTCCATGATCAAGCACAAACACAAGGATTCAAAGTCTATATTTAGAATTCTGACCAGTCCATTTCCTGTGTCGTCCAGTAGTCTGTATCAATCATGACAACTCACCTCCAGTTTAAATTGTACTAGAACAATTTTAGGTGGATCAATCATCAATTTCCGAAATGGCGGGTGTATTTTGAAATAAATACTTTATATCACTAAAGGCTGAGGTGAACTTGTGTTGACACTTTTCAGTATGGGGTGCCGAGTAAACTGCTGGTATTAATGGATATAAAGATATGCCATGATACATCTTTTCTTACAGCCCAATGGAACCAGCATAAAAAGCAAGATTGTTAAGTAGAATTACTTTTGACCATCTTGTATTAAAACAATTATCTGACTTAGGTATTCTTATATATACGAGACTTTTATAATCAGGTGGTTTGATAAAAACTGAAATATGTTAAGAATAGAATAATTTGATTGTTTGATGGAGAAATAGGTAAAGTGTACAGTTGCTCTATTATTTAGACAATGAATGCAATTTTGTCAAAGTTTGTTACCCCTTTAAATATGGGAATTCCCCTAGTTTAAGAATTCCCCAGATTCACTGCATATATACTGCAATTTAACTGTAAAATGTCCGCTGACCTGAAATATACTAGCGGTTGGATTCAAATACAAATGAACTAATGTGTCTGTCTAATAATTCTACAGATACAAGTTCTAACTAAATCAGTTAAATGCTTAACTAAATCAGTCATATATAATATCTATGAATAAATAAATTAGGCATATATATATGACTAAATATTTTGATATTTGGTCATTTATCAATTTATTATTTCATTACTTGCTTGTTCAAAAAAACCAGGGAATTCAATAAATATGTAAACTTTAAAAAAGGCTAAATAAAATTTACTTTATCCAACAATTATATGGATGTTCATACAATAGCACACCCCTATTGCAATGCAACATTGCTCACAATAGACATGCATGGCCTGTGTTTGAATAGCAATTTAAAAGACAATGTCCAGTGTTTGAATAGCAGTTTAATGGCATTGAAAATGAATCAGGGTTATGCCATGAAAATAATTGTGCTAATTCATATTATTACACAATACACAGGCATTTGGTTAGTTAATTCAAGTAAGTTGCATGAAAATTTTTTTGCAAATTTCACGTTTAAGTAAATTTGATATATTTTTTCTTTCAAATATACATAAATATAAGTTCGTTAATAAGCATTAATTTTCTTACCAAATTAAAGCACCTAGATGCTAAATGCCTACAATAAACTTGAATGTGAATAAGTGCGGGACTGGGCGCGGGACTGGGTGCGGGACTAAGTTAGGGCTATTCCATTTAAAAATCTGGGGGGGGGGGGTGGTCGGGCTACGATTTTGACCCCCCCCATGCATCTAAAACGATTTTTTTTACCCCCCCATGCATTAATTTCGATTTTTTCACCCCCCGTACATACACCACAAAAATTTTTTGTTATTACAATGCGTAGGCCTGAATAGAACGATAGTCCCCCCCCCCCATACATCTACAGTGAATTCCGCGAGTGCCCTCCTTGCATCCACAACGTATTATCGCTCACCCTTACATACATCATACGAAAAATAAACCAGCCCGACCACCCCCCCCCCCCAGATTTTTAAATGGAATAGCCCTTAGGCTGCGGGATGGGACGGGAGTCCCGCAAACATATATCTGCGGGAGCGGGGCGGGACAGATAATGGAGAGTGCGGGACGGGACGCGGGCCCCGCAAAGAAAAGAGCTGCGGGGCGGGACGGGAGCGGGACTGAATTTTGTGGGGCGGGACGTAAAAATCAGTCCCGCGCAGGGCTCTACTGCACAATAATAGGCTGATATGATATGTGATAAGTCTCTGACCAATGAAAATTTGATATGCCAGCCTAAATCCTAAATTATGCAATAACGTGAATTTTATTAAAACAAATGCACTCTTTTTTCAAAAATACAGAAGATTATTTATTTAAATCAATTTATGGCACTTACTGTGATAAATTCATTGCACTATATTAAAGTAGACGTGATAGAATTGTAAGAAGTGAATAGATGATCCATTATGAGTCACATGTGAATCCAGACAATCATATTTTTGTAATAAATAATTGTATACACATATATTTGCCTATATATATCATGTGAAGCTGGAGAGGCATGAGAGCACTACTTTTTTTCACTTACCTTCTCCTTTTCCATTTTTTCAATAACTTCCTCAGCTCCATCATCCAAAATTATTTGTTCTCTTATGTAATTCTTTAACTCCCCCTCCATTGTTACTGAAATGAAAAATAAAACATTTCAAGCCAAGTTACAGTAGACAAAAAACAAGTGCTTACAGAAAAGCTGTTGGTGGCCATCAATGACCTCACAACATGCCCTATCAAATACATTGGGCAACTTGTGACCTCATTGGTGAGTGTTATGTCTTGGTCAGTTACTCTGGTTAATAAAATAGGAAGTATAGGATATGACCTCACTGGCTGCTTACACATCATATAGTTTAACATGGCCTGAATAGGGCTATGACCTCACAATGAACATTTCAGTCCTATTATGTAATCGCTCGTTTTTCGTCTACTGTAAGTCAAGAAAATTTTATTTTACGTCTGTATTCTACAAAAAACAACAAAAACAAGCGCCACCTCGTGTTAATCTCGGTTGTTTACCTCATTCCGATCTTACCTTGTACCATGTTGACACTTTAACTGGATTAAACACAACATTCATAAGAGACAGTCTTGTTAACTTATTGTCGAAGCACTGGTGAGGCTTTTGGACCTACAAAGGTGTATTCATGAGTAACAGTAATATAATACAGGTAGGCCAATAAAACAGTAGAAATAAATTATAAATAAGCTATTTTATAAATAAATTAGGCCTAAATAAATTGGAACAACAGAGTTTAAGAGATTCTACAAATAGATCCATCATGCACAAGCGCTAGTGAGCAGTTCACTGGAATTAGCGCTTTACAAATGCCTATTATTATTATTATTAACATATAAAATAGGATACAACTTACAGGACCAAAACTTGCGATGGATTCAACAACCGATTCTGCCTGTGTGTTGTGAGCTGTTGTGTAGTCTTCAGTATACAATTAATGCATTGTATTCCTTTTGTATTGTCCTGAAAAGTTGAGAAGCAGAAATTCATTACATTGACACTGTCACTTTTTTGTTTAGTCTAATTGGACAATTAATTACATAATTACAGAAAACGTGTCAAGTTAATTGCAATGATCATGTGTGACAAGTAACCTGGCGAGTAGGTGGAATGGCTGGGAATTGGGTTTGTCTGGTGAGTTGTCAACTGACGAGTTGACTATATTCCCCTTGAACATTCAACTTGGGGGGATAAGACATCCATTATGTGAATACAAGTCAAGTCGTAGACACGCCAAGTCGTAGACACACCAAGTCGTAGACACATTTAAGAGCTCTCCCCCAAGTAGTAGACACAGGCTTTTCACAAAAAATGTCATTACCCAATCGTAGACATACAATAAAATGAACTAACCAAGTCGTAGACACCACACCATCCAACCAGTAGACAACATTATTTTAGGGTCTACCAACTCGTAGACAGCAAGCTTCCAAGATTTTCCCAATCTTCCAAGCACAAAAAGCCGTTTAAAGCAGCTAAAAATGGGATGATATAAAGCAACTATGGCAGTAAATTGAGTGATCCTGCATTTCAATCAGGACACACTATATTAGTTCAATTCTTCTTTGTTCAATTGAGTTGATTGTAAACTTCTGGAAGCTTGCTTAAAAGTAACATTTGAAATGCAATTAAAGTCAATTAATGCAGTTAAATCAATTAGCTCCTGATGGCAATTAGCACTTGCATGAGTGACACAGTGAGAGGCAAAGGCCTTATTGCCTTTGCAATTGAAAGTTTTTTTCAAAATTCTAGTTGGTTATTAATTCTTTTTTTTATCATCAAATGAAATGAGTGTATGAGTTTGTTAACAGCAAAAATACTGTGTCTACGACTTGGTAACATCACATTGACCAAAAAAGTCTGTGTCTACGACTTGGTGAACCCTGCCAATTTGATGTCTACCAGTTGGTAGCACCTGGTGTCTACGAGTTGGTTGTCTACTAGTTGGTTGTCTACCAGTTGGTTTGTCTACGAGTTGGTGTGTCTACGAAGTGTCTTGATACCCCATTATGTAGGCCTACGGACGTTATAATTCATAAAATACACATAAAATACACATAAAAGACATATAAAAAACCTCAGCCTGGTGTCAGTGGTTTGAGGAGTTCAAGTTTTCAACAACGGCAACAGTCAACATTAGATAGATTTTATTGACAAATGGATATCATTACAGTCATCGGTCATACATTGATTGAACATGTGATCAAATAAAATTGCCCAATGCAAATAGGCCTAACAAACGTTTTATACAAGGGGATAATTTGTCACTTAAACACAGATGGGATGCACCAATTTCTTCGCTAATCGCTAATGTATACAGCTACACAGTTGCCTTGGCATTGATTAATTCATTATCAAATTATTTGATTAAGAAAACACCCACCTGCTTTGAACCCGCCAACAGCCCAACATCGAGTAGCAGACGCTCATTGATCAGCTGTTGTGTAAGAAACTACAATTAAAGTGGGGCTGCACTTTCAGCCTTACATTTTGACCATAGCCTATGCCAAACCTTAATTATTTATTTTGCTGTTTATTTACTGCTATATCAATGTTCCAAGACTGTATTTTTTTATACATCAACAACGAGACAGTCAAATTCTAAACTCTTCTGTCGGTGAACTGAAATGTATGAAACTACAAATTGGCAGCCTGGCTAAATTCATGCCGGTGCGAAATATCGCATAATATATTGCGTTATTTCGCCCCAGGGGGCGATATAACGCAAACTATGGGAGCGAAATAACGCAACTGCGGGGGCGAAATTTCGCATACTGGGCGCGTAATAACGCAACTGCGGGGGCGAAATTTCGCATACTGGGGGCGAAATTTCGCATACTGGGGGCGAAATTTCGCCGATAAGTTGCGAAATTTCGCCCCCACAGTTGCGTTATTTCGCCCCCAGGGGGCGAAATAACGCAAAACTTTTTGCGAAATAATGCAAAATTTTGCGAAATAACCAAAACTTTTTGCGAAATAACGCAAAAAAAATTAGAAAACAAGTGGCCCTAACAGGCCACCGTAGATAATAGCCTAAGGGGTGTTATAATCATGTAAAACTTTCTGAAACATGTCTTGAGAACCAGAGCAGATAGAGACATGATATTTACACCAAATGACCACAATGTCCACTTTTATATTCAACTTCAATACATCATATGACCTAAAACTAATAGTTTTCGAGTAAATTGCCATCTTTTACACTGAAATCAACAGTGACAATTATGTTAAATATCGGGTTTGGCAGTTTATTGATACCTGTCAATGAATTGACTACATTGAAATGATCAATCAGTTGAAAAATGAATATGGAAATTATTCAAAATTGTAAGTTTTGCCAGTTACAGGGCCTGAATTCTGTTGCAAGAATGTTGAATATCTATTATCATTCACTCCTTTTTAATTTGGTTTGGTTACACTCACTGCGCACTGGATCATCATTTGAATGACTATTGCATTTGCAGTTGTGCTGCTTTCCCCAATGGTTTTTTCTTGATCTGCGTGAGCTCTTGTGGCTCCTTCTTCTCCAATAGGGAGTCGAGGACTGTAATGAGTGAAGTCACCTGCAGCTCCTGGATATTTGGGATTTTGGAGGTCGGTGGCTGAGGTTCAGGCTGTAGATTTGATTTTCTCACAATATCATCATCTGATGCCAGTGGCTTGAGTTTAGAGTTCCTGGTTCTATTGTTCAAGGTACTTTATTCTCAGCTCAAGGTTGTTTGCTGTAACCTCGAGGAGAGCTAGCTGTCTGCTCGGCAATGTTTCCAATCTCCTCTTCCCTCGTATCAGTTCAGTGCAATTCCGTAAAGTCTGATTCACAGATTTGACACTTTAGCAGCTTGTGTAGCCCTACCATTATACCTCAGCTATTTCATTGTTAAACAGGGATGAGGCCAGGTAATAGGGGTATCAGACAAGCCACCAACCAAAGCTCCAAGTGCTGGTGGCTTGTCTGATACCCCTATTACCTGGCCTCATCCCTGTTTAACAATGAAATAGCTGAGGTATAATGGTAGGGCTACACAAGCTGCTAAAGTGTCAAATCTGTAAATGGGACTTTACGGAATTTCCCTTCAGTTTCTCTTCTCTCTGTTTTAAGAGTTTATCTTTTGACTTGAGCTTCTTCTGTTCATTCTCAAGGTCAAGTTGTCGCTGGTCGTAATTTCTTGTGGTCGTAATTTCTTGTGGCCTTGACCAAAACTCACAAACTGTATGTTGACTGTTTGGGATGAGCCTATTGAAGTTCCCTTCCAGTTCTTCCTGAAAAGAGGTGGTTTCTTCCCATTCAATATCTTTGAGCTTGCATTGCATCAAAGCAAAGCTTCTTCAAGTATTCACCAAAGTGGACGTTGCCTCCAAATAGCCCAATGGTGCCGATGGGGCGTAAACACAACTCACTCACTCGTCAAATAGGACCTTGTCCAGTAGTTGTCGGAAATTGAACATGGCCTGGTGTGGTTTTAAAGAGGCCAGACCCTTTCCTCTTCCTCGGTTCAGAACTCTGTTCTGCAGACCAAGACCAGACCTCAGTCCTTCTGGTTACTGTGTTGTTGCTGCTGCTTATGTTTTGTCTTGGCGTCGTCAATTAATTCTTCAGCTCATCAACCTTATTTTGCCTTTGCTCACTTGAGAGATTTTAGAGCAGATGTTTCTTTGGGCCAATATCCTTATAGATCTTTGCAGATCAGCGGTCCAGTCAAAACATTTTTGCAACTTCAGCTTGCGAATGACCTTTGCCATGTCACAGCCCTTAGCAAGCCTAGGCCCTTAACATGGTTAAGCCTCATGTACAGTGATCAAGAGACCATGGCTGAGTGAAACATGCAAAAAATAAACTAATGTACACAATTATTCAGAATAGTGTCAATTTATATCAGTGGGCCTACTCCAGCGATCTGCCAAATTTCAGACCCAACTTTGGGTCCTTTTCAAGACTGGCTTGATTCCTGAAGTGCATTACAGGCAATTTTATTAGTACGCGATTCTAAGACTCTTTACATTCTAAATACACAGCATTTTTGCTTCATCTGATTGGTTTAGAAACAACAGAACGTCACAAAGCTAATACATCAAACGTAGCAAGTATATGCATTGCATTGATCGCATGGTAATGAAATCACCTGTAACATCTTGGGTTATCGTGATAGTTTTTTTTGCAGGATAGAATAAATCTACAAGATCGGGTGCAACATTCCTATGCTTGGCAATCAGCATCTTTGTACTTTCATAAGTACCCAACCATAATCAATCTCATCCCTCAATCCACTGCCAGCAGGTTTTTTCCGCTCTCTTGGAAGGCTAAAAAAAAGACATTGTTCTTGATTTTTTTATTTTCTGTCATGCTGATTCAATGATTCATGCGGATATCGAAGAAGTCAGATTCTATATGTCTGGAAATTTTGTCTGAGGTATTTCTAGGATTAGTGACCACGCTTCGATGATGCCCCCTGCGAGAAATAATTTTTTACCCAGTTTCGTATAATGATGAATCCTTATTCGATGGATAGGTAATACAATGTATATAATTTCTTGTGGGGGAATTTCTTGCAGATGTTTTCACATTTGTAGACACTGAGACTGAATGTGATTTTCTTTTCCAGGACATGTTATTGTAAATTTTTTTATGTCACTTTTCCTATACATTTCAGTCATTGTCCTTAAAAAATTCACATTCAGTCATGGTGTCTGTATTAAATCATCTGTAACAGAGTGCTGCTTGATTTGGAAAGGAATATTTTGGAAAAAATTGCTTCAGTGGTTGGTATTGCACGAGTACTGAATCCAGATAAAACTTTCTGAGACTCATTCCTCAACACGGTCAACAGGAAGGATTTGAAACATAATTAATGGAATTGTTTCTTGTGGGACAAAGATAATTGATAGTTGTCAACAGGACACTTCATGATTTTCCCACCGGATGACAAAGTGCCCTGGAAGAAATAGACCCATTTGTTACTGCAATAGATGTTACTTCAAGTTTCTGGTAACCAGATGAATTGCTGAAGTGTCATGCATTTCTCAAACTGTAGTTAATTAAAAATTTGTTAATTTCCAGGTATTTTGTCCGGTGAAATGGAGGAAGTCCAATAAATAATAAACGGCATTTGTAATTTTTATGAGTGAAAAGTAAAAAGTGATAGACTTGTGATATGTATGTTTTCTACTTTATTATTTCTTTTCATAAAAATATAATTAAAAAAAACCCTCAATTTACTACACTGAAAGACAAAAGTTATGCATATGTTGTGCATTCAAGAACCTCATCTGTGTGCTCAATATAAGGTTCTACCAAACACGTGCTTTACATAAAATTAACCATAAAGTCTAAAGATAATGGTCTTGCGGTTCATTCGAAGGTTGTGATTTCCTCTCATCTGTAGCATCCCCTACAACATCCAGAAACGTGCCTTCATTACAATTGAGGGTATCTTGAGTTCCGGTTGTTTTTCTGGGTCCAACACCTCTTTGTTTGTTTATTCCGTGTCTACCGTACCTCCCTCTAACAGGCAGCTTTCTTTGATACACTTAACAGATGAACATCTTACACTCTTACAACATTAAGCTGGGTTTTCACACCTGCACCATTCCAATAGTTTCATCCCCGTCATATTCTGTAATTGGGGACACAATACATTCAGTTGTAAAAGAATTGTGTGCTTGTATGTTTAAGGATTCATATAAGCTCACATGAAACCGCATACGTGCAAATGGTATTGGTCAACAGCAAAAACTGTGTTTTCTGAAAACTCCCCTTTGTCAGCCATTTTTAAAAACGAAAATATTTCCCGGTTCTGTGATTTATTGTTTGTGACCCTGTTTTCGGGTGTCTTACACCATGGAACCATCATATTGACCATAACCCTTGAACATCTTGCCCTCCCAACATATGCATAACTTTTGTCTTTCAGTGTATAATGAGTACTTTCTGTTGTACTCTTGCCTGATATCTCAAGACTTGGTTTGTGTTTGGTATGAAATAATGACAGCACTTGACTCCCTTATATCAGCGGGCAATAATTTCATACATTTCAATTAAAACTTGTTGGCTAATGAAAAAACATCCATTGTTTTCATGTAATGTGATCTCTCTTAATTTTTTAGTATTGGATATGTGCGGATGATTGACTGGATATCATCGTCTCGTAAGAGACCCACACCTCCAGCCATTTTAGGATAGAGTTAATAGACTGTCTGCTACGTACACTTTTAATTTGAATGTTACCCAAATTATCTATTGACGATCTTATTTCATCAGTGTCATTGACAGAACAATTAAAAAAATCTTCTGGGGAGACAAACTCACCACTGAGTGCAACTGAAGTGTTTCTGTGTTAGACGGATTCCAATCCCACATCAAGTGAAAGAAGTTCTTGAATGGTCGTGAACTTGCTGGCGGCTGAAGGTCCATAACTGCTACATGCACATTGTGCAGCACTTTGTTGGGGATATTGGGGATTAAAGTGCATCGAGGGACGTCTTGCCACTTGTTGATATGAATGGGGTCGAGACTGAGGCACTCTCTGTGACCAGGGGCGGGGGGGCACTGAAGGCAATCCGTGGAAACCAAAGGAAGTGATTGTTTAGGAGAGCACTGGGGCTTTGCTGCGCGGAGCACTCTGATCGTGGTGGTGGAAAGGAGTGCCAGTCTAGGGAGGTGTGGGGTGAGCCATAGCGACTTGGGAATAAGTAGCCGAGCGGAGCTTTGGGTGTCGTGTCGTACTGGGACAAGTCATCACACCTAGGGGAATAAGCATATTCCCAAGGTCACACCCAGAAAGGAAACAACTCTATCAACCTATCTGTACTTGCCTGGCTCCTGAGCTTGTGCACCATACTGGCTATTCGCTCTTGCCACTTCAACGTCATCGGCGAGAAAGTCGTCCATGGCTGCCTGGCAAGGTAGGGCCCAGTATTACTCTCACTTTGCTTTTTTTCTCGCCTGGCTTATGGTGGCTATGGAAGTGAATCAAATTGTCGAACCCTTATGGTTCGGAAAACACAATCAATTGGTGAAGACTGATTCGGACCTTTACCTTTACGATGAGAATCAAAGTCTTTGTATTTTGGCTCGGGGATGTAATTACGAAGCTTAAAAAGGAATGAGCTCACCCTAATAACTGTTTAGATGTTAGCAGTGAGCTGACTGAGCTCGGGTCCAACGAAGTGTCGTGCTATTCTAGAACGGGCGCCTACCATTAACCCTAACGCTTCTGGGCAATTCTGTAAACTCAGATTTACAGATTTGGCACTCTAGCAGCTTGTGTAGCCCTACCATTATATCTCAGCTATTTCATTGTTATATAAGGATGAGGCCAGGTAATAGGGGTATCAGACAAACCATCAACCAAAGCTCCAAGTGCAACAGGAGCTGAGCTACATCAAAATATAAATATATGACACTTGTTTGGGTGGCCTTGACATTCGCCAAAAGGTGACAGAACGGTTATTGAAAAATATCTGTTCATGTTATCACTGAAAATCTTTTCGACTAACTACCTTAGTCAAAATGACTAATTAGGTTAGTCATTTGATGGTGCCTTAAATTCGTAGTCATACCAGTCAGGTGACAAACTTAGTTGGTCATTTGACTAAGTAAATTACTACACAGAGAGCCATTTGAAAAAAACGTTCCCTATGAGGCTTGAACAATTAATCAAGTTACTAAGTCAAAAGACCAATTGAATTAGTAAAATGACTAACAATCAGTTGACTCCAGTGTGATAATGACTAACTAAATTTGTCAAAAGTCTATAACTTCATCTGAAACTTGACTAAGTTTGGCATTTGACTATTTTTTGGTGCTGACTAACTTAATACGTCAAAAAGATTTTCAGTGTTGTAGATCACCGATATTTGTATGCCATAAAAGCTCGCAACTGTTCTGTTAGTTCATTGTTTTATAATCTACACCGCATCTGACGAAATTACGCAAGTAGGTTATTTCGCAGTAGTACAAAAGCTTTTGAGCCCAAATGATGTAACGCTAATGTTGATGAAAGTCACGTGGAATATTTGTCAGCCCAACCCAGTGATTACGTGAAAAGGATGCACTGCTGGGCCCAAAAGTTTTTGTACTACTGCGAAATAACCTACTTGCGTAATTTCGTCAGATGCGGTGTAAAGTCTGTTTACAAATATATCAGATCAGATCAGCTGCCACATCTCAGAACATCTGTCCTTGCAATCATCTCTAACATACAACATCAGGCACTGTAGTTATCAAACTGACACTACTGAAAATATTCAATCTATCCAAGAAGGATTTTCTTATAATCTCTGTTTTCTTTAAACTAACATTTTTGGTGCATGCCTTTTTACAGAAATAAGCACAAAGTTACTTTGTTGCACTGACAGTCCTTGGCATTTGGACGTCTGTCTACGTCAATGATGCTTTTTAGCTGTCGTAGATCCACATGTCCGCAACTTGCTTCTACAGATGATGTGAACCAGAAATTCATTTGAGTGAAGGCTTGCAGTTTTAAAAGCAAAATTGATGTCAATAATGGGTTAGCAAAGAGATCCTGCGTACCTCCAATCACCAGGGATCTTTTAAGCATCATGTAACGAAATGAAAGGAGGCATTAGGCTTATCCAATCATTTTCCTTTTCTGATAAAAGGAAATTCACAATATTTTTTCTCTGTTCGAGTTTAAGATTAAAAAATTTCTTGCAAAGTGTGAGCTCCAAAGTTAATATTTGCTGACCTGAAAGTCTTTCAATGGATAGCCCCATAATTATCTGGAACCATTACACTTAAGCATAGTCATTAAGAATGTGAAAATTTACTTCATTTTTTCGGGTAATTTTGCTATTACAGCATATTGTATAGCTAAATTCTTCCAGTGATTCCTTGAGTCTCAGATCAATCTTAAAAAACTTCCTGAAACTCATTCACAACTAAATCGGATTGCTTTCCTTTGGGGAAAAATTGATAGTTGTGAGGACTCCTTCCTTCATTTGTCACTAGGACACCTCCACATCAAGCCTATAATTTTTCCACAAGATGACAAAGTGCCCCTAAAGAAACCGACCCATTGCTTACTCCCACAGATGTAATTTAAAGGATTTTTTGCCCCTTGATGAATTGCTGAAATGTCACGCAAGGAATTTCTCAAGTTTTAGTAAATTAAAAATGTGTTAATTTTCAAGCAATTTTTGTTGTGTCATGTGAAATGAGGAGGGGGGTGGTAAAAACGCAATTGATTTGTCTTAGTGTTGAAAAGTAGGCTCATGGTTTTGGTCTTTACGTCCTCTGGTGAATGCTTGGTTTTTCTGGATAATGGTGGTAGGACAAATCTGCGTCTTATATCGGACACTGCAACGTCAGTATGTCGAATTCTCGCTGGCATTCTGTCAACTGAATACATAGCTGAAGCTAAAAAAATAAATCAATTTTACAAATTACAGTAAACTAAGGACTTCTCATTTAATTTGCATGTCAGGCAGAAACACTTTATCATTTTTAGAGTAAAGCAAATTACAGTATACAAATACGAGGGCAACAGTGCAATCTGTTTGACCCAAGGAAGTGACAGTCACCTTGCTGTTTCACGAGCCCGAAGGCCATGGGAAACAGTACTTGAGGTGACTGTCACTCCCGAGGGTCAAACAGATTGCACTGTTACCCGAAGTAGCAGTCAATAATTGTTTTGTTATACCTTTAATGCCATTCTGACAAAAAACATCACTTTGGAGAGACAAAAGATTTCTCCATCAAAGTTTCAATGGCATTGATCAGGTAGTCAACCAGACCTAAAAGTGATATTTATGATAATATCAACTAGTAGGCTATAGTTCCATTTGATGACATTTGATGTTGTGAACAATTATCTATTTATAGCTTCACTGTGGTGATGTCACAACTGGATGACATCACAATGGAGTGACGTCACAAAGATCACAATACAATTGAATCAGTTGAAATAAACAAGTGAAGCTGCAACAATGTCTTGGATCAAATTGTAGCCTAAAACAAATTACAGTAAAGCAAATGACTAATTCAATTCGCATGACAGATAAACTTTGCAGTAGAGTAGGTCGGGGCATGCGGCCCCCTTAACTTCGAGGTGTGATTTGACCTACTTTTTATGGACGATCATTTGAATGCTTATGCTGTCAGGAAGGGATCACTTGACTCTGCAAATAACTAGTGAAACAAATGTCTACCAATTATAATAAAGGAGTTACGACCATTTTTGTTAAAAATTTGAAATACCCCACCCATCGGGCAAGAAGCCCCCCTATTATAATCCTATGGAAATTTTTTTGCGAGCACATTCAGCCTTAAAGTTATTTCTTAGGGTTCTTCTATCATTTTTAAGGCATTCTATTCACTTTTTCTGAATTTCAGAATTTTTCTGTTCTTACTTTTATTTTTTAATATTTTTTGCACTGTTTCAATTTCGGGCCAAATTTTTTCTATTTTAATTAGCCATTCTATCAAGATTTAAGGTAAAGTACACATTATTAAATGGTTCCTGAAGCATATCATGTAGGGCCTCTTGCCCCAAACCCACATATTTTAATTTGACCTCTATATTTTGAACTAAAATGCAAAAAACATGATCCAAATCACATTTATGTGATGGTCATAAAGTGAAGCAATGCCGATATCTATTATACTTTTAAATATTTCCAAAGTTATTTCTGACAACCCTTTTCAAAGAATTAGTCAAAGTTACAAAAACCCTGCACCTTTTTTTGTTTCTTTAATTTCTACTATGGCTTGGTGTTGTTTGCCCTGAAAATTTGTGACATCACCTAAAACGACTCTAGCTTCAATCCTATCAATAGATAAACGCACCAAAAATGTAAGTTTGGATATAAGCCTGGGGGGGCCTTTCACCTAACCCGGGCTTCTTGCCCCGACCTACTCTAGAGTAAATTACAGTGACACCACACCAACCCAAGTTCATCCAAAAGTTTCTCCTTCCGTTTCTGTGATCCACGCGTAACGATATCTAGACCATGTGCACACTGTATCTAGACCATGTCCGTTGGCTAGAAGGGGACATCCTCATTGTCGCTTGTCTCAGCTGGTTGAGGTAAGATGTCCTCTTCTTCATCTGACAGTGATGGGTCTGTGATGAGCGGAATATGTTCTCCTGAAAAGAGGTAGTTTCTTCCCATTCAATATCTTTGAGCTTGCATTGCATCAAAGCACTGCTTCTTCAAGTATTCACCAAAGTGGACGTTGCCTCCAAATGGCCCATTGGTGCTGATGGGGCATAAAACACAACTTGCTCACTCATCAAAGAGGACTCTGTCCGGTAGTTGTCTGTAATACCGTTAATACCATAGCACCCGCATTTGACACTATAGACCATCAGAAACTCCTAATGCATAGTGAAACTGTGTTTGGCATCACTGGATCTGTATTACGCTGGCTGAAGTGTTACCTCTCTAACAGGACCCAACGAGTTTTGATTGATGGTTCGTCATCTACTGCTAGAACCCTAGTCTGTGGTGTTCCACAGGGGTCCATTATTGGACCCCTGCTCTTTATCATGTACACCTCTCCACTTGGTCAAGTTTTGAGACAACAAAATATCAATTTCCATCTTTATGCAGACGATACTCAATTGTATTTGAAATTTGAACCTTCACAATTTGGCATGACCTCTACGCTGATGGAAACCACAATCAGCATGGTCTCTTCCTGGATGTCCGATAACATGCTCAAGCTCAACACCAACAAAACAGAGGCCCTTATCATTTCTTCAAAACAACATCTGGACAACTTTATGAACAAATCTCTATGTGTTGGTGGCGATGATATTCCCTTCAGCTCCAGTGCTAGGAATATTGGGAGTAACATTCGATTCGACGCTGTCTATGATTCCACATATTAATGGCTCTGCTAGATCGGCCAACTTTCATCTGCATAACATCGGGAGAACTCTTAAATTCCTCACAAAAAGCGCTGCCATCCAGCTGGTTCATTCTCTGGTTGCGTCACGACTGGATTATAAATGCTTTGCTTGTAAACACTCCTATGCGCCATCTATCTAAGCTTCAGACTGTCCAGAACACTGCAGCCAGGATTATCACCAGAACTAAGAAATACGATCACATCACTCCTGTCTTACAATCATTACACTGGCTCCCAGTTGAGTACCGCATTAAATACAAAATTTGTCTCCTCACATTTAAAGCTCTCCATCATATGTGTCCAGAATACATCCAGGATTTGATTGTGCCCTATGTGCCATCCAAGTCTCTTCGTTCAGGCAGCCAAAACCTTCTAGTCATTCCCCAGGCAAGATCCAAGACCTATGGTGCTAAGACTTTTAGTGTGGCAGCTCCTACTTTATGGAACGCTCTTCCCTGTGATCTAAGACTTTTTCAAACTCTGAATGGTTTTAAATCGCGCCTTAAGACTTTCTTTTTTAAACAGTGCTATCAACTAAAATAATTATTATATTTTACTGTTTTTAATTAATTTCTTAATATTAATATTAATATGATTCATTTGTTTTAATTGTTTACATTTATTGTACAGCGCAGCTGAAACATTTTCTTGTATGTGATATTTGCGCTTTATAAATCAAAATAATAATAATAATATAAAAATTGAACATGGCCTGGTGTGGTTAAAAGAGGCTAGACCCTTTCCTCTTCTTCGTTTTAGAACTCTGTGCCACAAACCAAAACCAGACCACAGTCCTCCTGCTTCCTGTGTTGTTCAAAGTATCGAATAAACTGACATTATTTTACTTTTATAGCATTTTGAACAGATTTTGCAACAGGCAATTACAACTTACATGGACGTTGTCTCCGACGCTCTTAAGACAGGGAAAGGATTCTACAATCGACTCCACCAATGAATAGAATAGAATGGTATAGAATACAACTTTATTGAATCCCACCAGGGGTAATTTTGGTACATGCAACATAATGATTCTATATGTATATAATATATATAATTTAAAATACAAATAATGAATGAATAAAAACATGTAAGATGTGGCAGTTAAACCGTGAATAGTAAAAAAATTATTATCACAGGAGTTAAAAGCATATGATGTAAGGGTTATTTATTAAAATCACAGTTATGTTTCTTTATTGCAATCTTTTATTCACTTTTTCAGCCAAAAAAAGCAATTTCATAGGTGAATGAACTGCGTTTGGCCGAAAAAAAAAGAGAGAACAAAGTACCATGTAAACAATAAACCACATACTGACTACTGTGTTGACGATTTGACAATTAGATTAGGTCAATGACGAGTGTTCGAGACGCCCTAGAAAACTCTCCGGTCCGCTGATATTCACATATCACTGCTGCTCCTTTGGGGTTGTTCATAAGGGCTGCTTCTACGTCCTGAAGACAAAGATAAAAGATAAAGATAAAGAAAACTTTATTTAAAGTCGGAATAGCAATTACAAACAAGAAACGCAAGCAGAAATCTGCTTTTTACCGACAAGTAATATATACAGTATGTACAAGCATAAGATATTTAAAAACATTAAAAATTGGGTAAAAGCATGTAAATGTTAAAACTTGAAAATTATCGAGAGGCATAAAAGAAACATCTAATACATGATCCACATCTGCATGTATATTTACAATTACGAAGAGCAGTTTTTAAGCACCCAAGTTTATCACAGTCTTGTATGGCTTTTGGCATTCTGTTCCAACATATAGCACCATTTACTCTCAGAGAATTAAAACCAAACTTTACTGTTTCATAGTTTGGAACCACTAACACGTTTGTATCTCTCAAGTTGTGATTTAATCTCTTTCTAACAAACATATTTTCCTCAAGAGGTGGCGACAATCCATGTAAAATTTTATACACCAGTTCAATCAAAACATCCTCTCTCTCTTCAAATAACATTTTACGATTTGACCCTTTTAGCAACTCATGATACGGACTCACAAAATCATTATACACTGTCCGAATTACTCTTTCATACATCTTTTCTAACTTCTTATCATTTTGCATTCCACAGTAATGAAAGACAAAAATGAATGTCAACCAAAGCCATATTTAGAAATAAGTAGCATTATCACAATTGGATTTAAGTCAGCTACTTACGTAGTGTAATTTTCTCTTCTTAGATGGCCTGTCGCTGGTGCCTGCACGATCTTCTGCATCTGGTATATCAGATGTAGTTTCCAAACCGCCTTGTTCAATTGTAGGATAAGTTGGTTCAGAACAACCCGGTTGGTTGGCAGCTCCTACTTTATGGAACGCTCTTCCCTGTGATCTAAGACTTTTTCTAACTCTGAATGGTTTTAAATCGCGCCTTAAGACTTTCTTTTTTAAACAGTGCTATCAACTAAAATAATTATTATATTTTACTGTTTTTAACTTCTTAATATTAATATTAATATGATTCATTTGTTTTAATTGTTTACATTTATTGTACAGCGCAGCTGAAACATTTTCTTGTATGTGATATTTGCGCTTTATAAATCAAAATAATAATAATAATATAAAAATTGAACATGGCCTGGTGTGGTTAAAAGAGGCTAGACCCTTTCCTCTTCTTCGTTTTAGAACTCTGTGCCACAAACCAAAACCAGACCACAGTCCTCCTGCTTCCTGTGTTGTTCAAAGTATCGAATAAACTGACATTATTTTACTTTTATAGCATTTTGAACAGATTTTGCAACAGGCAATTACAACTTACATGGACGTTGTCTCCGACGCTCTTAAGACAGGGAAAGGATTCTACAATCGACTCCACCAATGAATAGAATAGAATGGTATAGAATACAACTTTATTGAATCCCACCAGGGGTAATTTTGGTACATGCAACATAATGATTCTATATGTATATATATATATAATTTAAAATACAAATAATGAATGAATAAAAACATGTAAAATGTGGCAGTTAAACCGTGAATGGTAAAAAAATTATTATCACAGGAGTTAAAAGCATATGATGTAAGGGTTATTTATTAAAATCACAGTTATGTTTCTTTATTGCAATCTTTTATTCACTTTTTCAGCCAAAAAAAGCAATTTCATAGGTGAATGAACTGCGTTTGGCCGAAAAAAAAAGAGAGAACAAAGTACCATGTAAACAATAAACCACATACTGACTACTGTGTTGACGATTTGACAATTAGATTAGGTCAATGACGAGTGTTCGAGACGCCCTAGAAAACTCTCCGGTCCGCTGATATTCACATATCACTGCTGCTCCTTTGGGGTTGTTCATAAGGGCTGCTTCTACGTCCTGAAGACAAAGATAAAGATAAAGATAAAGAAAACTTTATTTAAAGTCGGAATAGCAATTACAAACAAGAAACGCAAGCAGAAATCTGCTTTTTACCGACAAGTAATATATACAGTATGTACAAGCATAAGATATTTAAAAACATTAAAAATTGGGTAAAAGCATGTAAATGTTAAAACTTGAAAATTATCGAGAGGCATAAAAGAAACATCTAATACATGATCCACATCTGCATGTATATTTACAATTACGAAGAGCAGTTTTTAAGCACCCAAGTTTATCACAGTCTTTTATGGCTTTTGGCATTCTGTTCCAACATATAGCACCATTTACTCTCAGAGAATTAAAACCAAACTTTACTGTTTCATAGTTTGGAACCACTAACACGTTTGTATCTCTCAAGTTGTGATTTAATCTCTTTCTAACAAACATATTTTCCTCAAGAGGTGGCGACAATCCATGTAAAATTTTATACACCAGTTCAATCAAAACATCCTCTCTCTCTTCAAATAACATTTTACGATTTGACCCTTTTAGCAACTCATGATACGGACTCACAAAATCATTATACACTGTCCGAATTTCTCTTTCATACATCTTTTCTAACTTCTTATCATTTTGCATTCCACAGTAATGAAAGACAAAAATGAATGTCAACCAAAGCCATATTTAGAAATAAGTAGCATTATCACAATTGGATTTAAGTCAGCTACTTACGTAGTGTAATTTTCTCTTCTTAGATGGCCTGTCGCTGGTGCCTGCACGATCTTCTGCATCTGGTATATCAGATGTAGTTTCCAAACCGCCTTGTTCAATTGTAGGATAAGTTGGTTCAGAACAACCCGGTTGGTTGGCAGATACCTCACTCTCCTGCAACGATTATAATATAGACTTTTTTCAAACATATACATTTTACTGCAGGGACTCTTTTGAATTTTCATTTGGACAAATAGATTGTATGCCTCAAACCAAAGTTGCTTTCAAATGCCGAACTTTTTTTATCTACGCAGAGAACTTTCTCTTTTGGCTACTCTTTGCTACATTGAGTCTGGATTGTTGCAGAAAAGTTGTAAGCTTATTATGGTATATTATGGAACCTAGATTTATAATGTTAGTATTCATATTTATCTTACATGTACCTGTTTATATTTATGTAATCAGCTTTGTCTCTGTATAATTTTTAAGCATTTTGTATTTTATATTTTATTTTGATGACATATGTATCTGTGATGATATGCGAATGTCAATAAAAGATTATATCAGTAACGCAACTTGTAAGGCCTTTAGCAACTCCCATGTCTGTACAATGCAGCTGACAAGATAAAGAAGTAATCCCTCAATAGTTCATGAAACACAAGCGAAAAGTTAATCTGTATGTGGGCAAAAAAGCCAATACATTTTTTGGTTGCTTCCTGTGATCTATCACACCAGTGTCTTGGTCATGTCAGGTCAAGCCCCTCAGCAAGAGCATTCCATTTCATTCTTCACAACTCTTGTTGGTACAAAAACACATAATGATAAATGTATATCACAAATATTCGCTTGCCACTTCGACCAATGGCCTTGGGATTTGCAGTAGGGTCAGAAATACTGATTGCGATTCTCTGAATAATGATTTTCATATCATATTTAAAGCACTGATACTTTTAAAGCAGAGAAACAAACCATATTGTATAGCCCTGTAAGAAAATTGCACTGTGATTGTCTTGCCAAACATCAGTGTTGTACATGACCTGATACCTATTTGCCATTATATAACCTTTATCAGCAGTTTCTATCTTTGTGATCATTGCGCCGTGCACCGTGAGCCGTGAGCCGTGCGGTTATCGAGATGACATTGAACATGTCATTACACAAAAGTAATTCTTTCTGGTTCAGATAGTAAGCTCTGCTGTTTCTTTCAACTGATCGCTATCATGGTGCAAATCTCAGTGCAAAACAACAAACACAAAGTAACTTATAGTTGCGCAGGCTATCCTTGGCAGTTTGGATGTAGATCTATCTCTTATAAGAATGATACTCCGTGACTGTGGTGCCTGAGTGTGGTGCCCGATGCAAGCTATACAATTTAAAACCAGCTACGTTTCTTTAGTGTCAGCTTCCATAATAAAAATAAAAAAGCCATTTTGCAGAAGAAATCTGTTGATTTTATGGCAGGTATATTGTGACAGCACAAATTTATAAACAAATCCATGGTGTTCACGGATGAACTGTTTATTCAATAGAAATATTGCAAAGATCTCATGCTGTCGTGTGCTGTCTGTTATAGAAGTGTTCCATTATATGGAAAGGGATGTTTGATGTTTCAACGACATGAGCAAGTGTGAAACACGATAATAAACACAATGAAGCATGAAAATGACAAAACACAAGGCGAAGTTTGGCAAACCGTTTTTTAAATGATACACGAACATGCACAAAAACAGCTTTTACAGCTGTATCACTGCCCAACCTTGCATGCAAATGGATGCAAGATCAAATTCATATTCAGTAAATAATTAAACTCTTATAGCTACCTATGTTAGAGCTTAGCAAATTAAGTAGACATATTAAATACCTCAAAAATAAATTGATGTCGCAACTCAATGCACGATATGAATACATGGGAAAGAAAATTAATTATCAGATGAAAATACAAAATGCAATCCGACTTCTTACAATGTAAATGTTCATCTTATTCAGATGCATGAGAAGAAGCATCATTTGAACAAAACACAAGTTACAAACAAAATCAAAGATCTTATGAACTATATCTATAGTACATTAATTTAAACTAGCTTCTTGCAATAATACCTATATACTTATGAATGGGTCTCTTCAAGAAACTCAGGCTCGACTGACCTTCCAAGTTGGGTTTCCAATTTGAGCCTTTATCTTTCTAGCCGAACCATCTTTTGCTTGGATGCACTTCATGCACTTTTGCAAGTGTCTAAAAACACCTGGGAAAAGATTGATCAACAATTACTACAATGTCATTGACTTGCAAATTGCGCTTTGGTAAAATTCCCACTTTGTGCATGTATTGAGTTGCAAAAGATGCTCTTTTCGCCGGCCTATGCCAGAATTTTCCTGGCAGGTTGAAGTTCCTTTGTCATTACCCGTGATGTCAAACTCTAAACTGAGTGTCACAAGTTGAAGATTAGACCAATCACATTCACAGATCTATATTCGATGATGTCATGGTTTAACTGCAAAGTGAAGTATAAAAAAAAACACGTAACTATGAAAAAGATAATAACAAAAATTTAGTAATACTGTTGGAGAAGGAAGTTCTTCTTGCACCAACAAGCCTTGACATTTTGACTTCTGTCTGTCATATCATTTTGTTGTACACTTGGGTGGTGAATTCATAATTTAAACCCACTTTTTGATATTTATTGGTGACAATGTGATTTGTTATCAACATGTAAATATATTATGTAAATATGTGAATTTAATACTTAACGGGTTTTTTGTATAGATGTATATTACTGTGCAGTAATTTCATAGGATCGCATCATGTATTGTACACAATGATCTTGACTAGGTCACAGCTGATCATAATCCACATTTGTTGGATGTTAGCATGTTGTTGCAAAATTCAAACTAGGTGATCTAATTATGTAATGTTTGTTTTATATTGGATGAGTATTTATATGATGTTGTGTTTCCCCATAACAACAAACATTGGCCTTGTCCACCAGGTCAATGTCCTTCATTATGTTTTCTGTTCATCATACGCATGCTGTTCGCCAATATGTCATCTCATGCTTGGATATACTGAATATGGATCTAGGCTGTTATAGAATGTTTCCTCTTAACAATGGATGATAATCTATTGGATCTTATTGATTATGACAATGTTCTATTGTCTGATTGCAATTATCTGAACATTGACGACAATGTAGTTTATGAAAACAACAATTCATTTACCGTTGCACATTTCAATATCCATAGTGTACCTAGTAAGTTTGATGATTTTGTGGAATTGCTAGAGGTGTTGGAAGAGAGGAATCTATCGCCCGATGTAATAATGTTATGCGAAACATTCTTGTCAGAGAAAAACCACAAAAAATATAATTTCCGAAGTTATACTATGAGTAATGCATACAGAAAAAACATACAAAGAGGTGGAGTCTCGATATTAGTCAAGCTGGGTATAAATTATGTGGAAAGACCTGATATAAGTGTATTTACTGAGGGAAAATTTGAATCTCTCTTTATTGAAATACCCCAGAAGAAAAGACCTAATATTGTCATTGGAGAAGTATATAGGGTGCCTGGTACAAATGAACAAGATTTTATTGAAACATATGGAGACATAGTGTCTAAAATTAAATTAGAAAAAAAGAGTTTAGTAGTTGGTACTGATCAGAACCTTGACTTTTTGAAAATCAACATCCATGCTAATACAATGAGATTTTTTGATCTTAATTTAGCTAATGGAATATTGCCGACTATATACAAGCCTACCAGAGTAACCCACAATACCGTAATATGGGGTGAATAGGGACACTGGGGTGAATCGGGACAAGCCAGGAAATTATTTTTATCCTCAAAAAGCAACAACTTCTACTTGTTACAGGGACTTGATTTTTTGCAGGTTTTTAGTATATATTCCAATAATGATTCATGTAGATTTTCATGATTCTACCTGCAGGCGGAAAGGAGCTGCAGCACCTCAAACATTGCCCTGTAGAAATTACATTTTAGCAGGTGGTCAAAACTTTGCGTATACCATATAAAGTATAAATATTGCAGCCACCAAACACGCAGCAGACTTTAAAATCGGTTTAAATGGTTTTAGAGAACCGTAATTATAGGGTGGATATGGGATTAGGTATATGTTTGGTCCTGGGTTCAGAACAAGGTCCATGGCAAAGTTCTGAGATTTACCAAAATAACCCTACTCATTTTCATTTGAGTGTACTGGCGCGGCTTTTTGATAAAGAATGTTAAACTTGACATCATGTATAGTGGATTTAGTCCAGAATTATCAATCATTAGCATAATCAATAGAAAACTACAGTTTTGGATACTTTTCTGTCATTTATCATACTTTTTAAAATATTCATATTTTACGTTTAATTAAGTTCAGATTTTTCTCAAATAAACTTTTTGGCATGTTAAACATATTTTCTAATGTTTATCCACAAGGAGCAATCCCTTACACAAGGTAGCAAGTATTGTTTTATAGAAATAGGGGAGTGTCCCGATTCACCCCAAACTGTGGGGTGAATTGGGACAGTGGTTTTTTATGTGTAAATCATTGGAAATTAAAGTTATCTTCCAATGCTCGTAGGGATAGTTGGACCTTGACCTCGGACATAATTTGGCACCATATTTGTATTTCTAAGATGATTTGTGTCCATGCCATGACAGAAAAACTCCCAATTCTGTCCCAATTCACCCCATATTACGGTACTGCTACTCTTATAGACAATATTTATGTTGATTCTAACCTTTTCCAGAATGTAAAATCTTTTATTGTTAAAAGTGATATCTCCGATCATTATCTGTGTTTGTCATGTATAAATGGGAATCTATTGACCAACAAAAAAATTCCCATTATTTCTACTAGAAAAATTAGTGATGATGTTTTAAGAAATATGAATGCGAGCCTTTGTAATAGAAACTGGAATATACTTGATGCACTTGATGTAAATGAAAGTAGCGAACTATTGATAAACGAAATAAAAGTGGTAATGGATTTCTATGCTCCTGAAAGATTGAGAAACATTAATAAAAAAAAAGCCTATAATCCATGGTTTACAAAAGGTCTTAAAAAATCGTCACGTAAGTGTTTGAATATGTTCAATAAAGTAGCTAACAAACCGAGGGATGGTCCAGAATTTCAAAATTACAAAATTTATCGAAATATGTACACTAAAATTAGACGAAAAGCTAAAATAGCGTATTATGACAATCTCATACAGGAGCATAGAAAAAATACCAAGAAGATTTGGGAAATATTGAACACTTTGTCAGGGAAGCTTAAAAGTAGACAGGTCCTACCTGATGAAATAACAGTAGATGGTGCAAAAGTGAATGATGTTGAAAGAGTAAGTAATGCCTTCGCAAAGCATTATAGTGCAATTGGTAAAGATTTATATGATAAAATTAAAGAAACGGGGAGCACAAATGACCCAATGTCTTATATGAGAAATAAAATTCCTTATAACTGTTTTTTCTACCCTGTTTCAACTGATGAAATAGAAAAGATCATCAATAGGCTAAAAGCAAAAAATAGCAGTGGTTTTGATCAAATTTCAAATAGAATCTTGAAAAAAATATATCCTGGAATCATAAAAGCACTGCAAATAATATTCAACAAGTCATTGCAGGAAGGAACATTCCCGAATAATATGAAAACAGCAATTGTAACACCACTTTATAAAGGAAAATGTAAATCAGATGTAATCAATTATCGTCCAGTTTCATTACTACCAACAATATCAAAAATTTTGGAAAAAATTGTACATATTCGAGTGACTAAATTTCTTATAAAACACAAAGTATTCTATGAGGGACAATATGGGTTTCGAAAAAACAGAAGCACTGCTGACGCCATTTTAGATCTCACTGGTAATATTGTCGAAAACATTAACAGGAATTATTACACGATATGCTTATTTTTAGACATGTCAAAAGCCTTTGATAGTTTAAATCACGAGACGGTGTTTAAAAAACTTGAATTTTATGGAATTAGGGGTGTTCCACTAGCATGGTTTAGAAGTTATTTATTAGATAGACAGATTAGAGTTAAATTTAAGAGTTACATTTCAGATCCTTATAGTATAGGATATGGAGCCCCCCAAGGTTCAGTTCTAGGGCCACTAATTTATATTATCCTGGCCAATGATTTAATAAAGTGTCTGAAAGTATGTAGGGCAATAACATATGCAGACGATACAACTGTGTATACTTCAGGAAATAACTTAAAGTTCCTGTACAAAAAAGTAAACAACGACATTGAAAACTTAAATAAATGGTTTAGAAGTAACTCATTGACGCTAAATATAGACAAAACGAAGTATATGATATTCAGGCCAAAGAGAAAAGAGCTCAATTACAATGGGTTGCTTAAATTAGGAGAAAATATTATAGACAAAGTAAAACACATTAAATTTCTAGGAGTCCATATAGATGAGTTTTTAGATTGGGATTTTCAGGTCAAGCAAGTTTTAATAAAAATGACTGCAGGGAACTATAGCTTGAATATGACAAAGAACTTTTTACCTCAAAACTTACAGAAATTGGTGTATTATGCTAATATACAAAGTCATATGTGTTATGCAATTAGTGCATGGGGGTCAATGGTTAAATCAAAAGATCTAAAGAAGATTCAAGTTCAACAAAATAAAGCCGTCAGAATCATGTGTAATGTAGGCAGACGTGCCAGACTATCTGAACTCTACAAACAACTGAAAATTGTTAAAATTGAAGACTTGGTGAAATTGGAATTATTAAAAATATCGCACAGATATATCTATGGCAGTTTACCAGTGAGATTAGGCAATTTATTTAATTTAAGTCACCACACATACTATACCCGGACTAGACACTATTTAAGAGCTCCACAACACACTATAGAAAAATACAATGTAAGTTTTCTAGGGAGGTCACCACATTTGTGGTTACACTTGGACGAGCAACTTAAGGAAAGAATTAAGATTAAATCTTTTACAAAAAATTACTGTCGACAAGTGATCAATTCTTATTAAATATCATTTCATTCTTTGTCACAATCACTTCACAATCCATATCCATGACCATTTTCATTTTCATCTAATCAAAATTAATCTACCTTATAATATATAGTTATAATTAATAATCTATAATTTATAATTTATTTCACTTATTATTAACGGGAGTAGCAATTTTCATAGTTACTTGTAACTCGGCTACTTACCCTTTGGTGCATTTGTTTCTTTTTTTTAAAAATATGTCTGATTTATTGTATTATTGAAAGGTGATTGTATGTACTTCATGCATCTATATAAATAAACTAATTCTAAAAAAAAAAACGGCTACTTCCATTAAAACCAGAAGTTAGGTCAGTTCAGAATTGTTACATGTACTTTTGTAATACTTTTTTCTTCTTCTAATAATGTGCACTCAGTTATTGCATTTCTGATTATGGCAGGTATTAACGGATTACAAGGTAATAGTCCGTCCTGTTGGGCTTGTAAATTAAGTGAAGAACAACAAGTTGTTGGCATGCTCATCTGTGCTTTCTGGAGAGATTGTCTAAGTGAGGGGTAAACCTGGCGAGGAGAGTGAAGTTGTGAAGTTTTTTTTGTGTAAAAAATAAATTGTGCAGTGCATGTGTGTTATATTCATTGTGTAATAGTGTGGATCAATCGATCAGATATAAGTTTCCATTAATTTTTTGAAAGGACAAACCCAAAACTCCCTCTTCAATGCTTGTCCGTCCGTTACAAAGTGGATGAAGGTCAGATAATGCAGTCTGTGATATGTGCAGTTAGCAGGATGAGTGTATTTGATATCAATTGTTTTGAATTTTTCATACACATGAAAATAAAGAGGCCCTTTGGGTGACATGGTCAGTATGACATATTGAGACAAAAGCCTGGCACGCGATAGTCTTGTGATACTGTGTGATAATGTGAAGAAGAATACCTTTACTCCTATAGGTAATGTCTCATTGGAATCTTACAAAAGTCTGACGACGCTGGTGATGCTGAAGCAGATGGAGACAACAGCTGGTCAAATGACAGGAATTATTCTTTTGCAAGCGAAAAAGCAAGCTGAATATACTTGAATTTGATCTGCCTGCACGGTGTCTTTTGGAAACATATTTTTGTCACATCTACACTGCCTTGACAATTTACGTGCACGTTTGCCAGAACCATAGACTAATCATTGGAATGATTGTTTGAATGATTTAATCACATTTAGATAGAAATGGGAAAAGGCTCAATGAAGTGCCTCATTTCGATTCTGTTACAACAGGAGCTCATGAGCATGGAGTCAGAAGTGATTGACTATGTCCTGCTCTTCAGACTCATTTGAATAGCCTGAATCATTGCAAACTCAACCACTTCTGAATCCATTCTTTTGATTTCGGCTTCTATTTGCGTTGTTGGTTTTATTCTTCCTAGTATTCTTCCTAGTTGGCCAACGCAGACCCCTAGGGCTGATTGGTCACAATTTTGCATTGCTCTACCTTGTTGACCTTCATAACCCAACAGGGTTGCAGGGTTGTTAAATAAAACATCACTCACTCACTTTGACTTCTACTGTGAGGCGAAAAATTCTCTCGATTTAGTTTATTTTTGTGTCACATGTGTTTTTGCAGTGTGTAAAATTGTTGATCGATCAATTGGACTTAAATTTGCATCTCATTCTTTCTTTGAATGCTTGGTACCACATTTGTCACACCATCGTTCTGTGCACTGCAAACTTTCTGGGCCACCAACACTGTCCGATCTACAGGGCTCCACAGGTAAATGGAATGCTCTTTCCCTCCAGTAGCAGCCAGGGGTTTTACTGGCAATGAAAGGTTACCTCCGTGCAGAGAAAAAAATGTTCGTCTTTGTGTCTTCGTCTTTCAATCAGGCCACTTTCTGGAACGTTTTCCAAAGCAATCCCTTTTTTTTTGGAAGCCTTACTGAGGCTGTTGTACTTTGCAATCAGTCATTGTGCTTATTAGAATCACCAGATCTCTTCAAACATTTAAGTTTCTTGAATAACTGCCCTCTACCAAGCACCATTTGTCGTTCGTTGATAAACCCGCAGTTGGATTAGTCTAATGTTTTATTTGTAGATATCTGTTAGTCAGTGGCGTAGCCAGACGCCTCATAAAGGTGGGACAATGGGTGGGGCACAACTTTTTCAAGGGGGGCAAGGTACCTGACCATTATCATCAACATTTATTCGATAACATTTAGCGTGACTTCCATACTCCATAGGAGTTTACAAAATTGTAAAATCATTAGCGTTTGAAAATCTTACAATTACTGTCAATTATTTTGGTCAAATTGTCTGTTTTTGGGGTATTTTCAGAGTGACCATTTCAGGACTGTTTTTGACTTGCCAAGTGTCACAGCATGTCAAGATAGTAATTGTATTGCTTACAATGGTCGATTTCTTCTAATTTTTTTTAACATAATCCTAAACACGTTTCTTGTTTCAATGTTGGCAGCTCCAAAACATGGAAACCCATCAGGAAACGTGTCCATAATTTGTTTCACATCAGCTTTCATCAGGTTGCCACTCTCCGAGGCACTCCACTTGGTAAACAATTCATTGGCCCCCATTGCCACGGCTGTCACGCCCTTAATTAACACTGTGTGACACTTTCTCAACTTTGTATCCGCAGCTCTGGCCTCGGATAAAATTATTTTCCAGACAACTTTGTTGACCCCAGGCCTGGACAATTCTGCGGGGGATGTAGCCTGTCGTATAGGCTCTTCAGTGTGTCCTTGTCAGGCCAAGAGTAGTGCTGGGGCATGCAGCCCCCCTTGACTTCGAGGTGTGGTCTGATTTACTTTTTATGGTCGATTATTTGAATGCTTATGCTGTGAGGAAGGGATCACTTTTAAAACTCTACTTATAACTAGCGAAATAAATGTCTACCAATTTTAATAAAGGAGTTACAGCCATTTTTGTAAAAAATTGCAAATGGCCTCTTACCCCACCCATCGGGCAAGAAGCCCCTCTATTATAATCCTATGGCAATTTTTTTTGCGAGCGCATTCAGCTTGAAATTTATTTCTTGGGGTTCTTCTATCATTTTTAAGGCATTCTATTTACTTGTTCTGAATTTCTGAATTTTTCTGTTCATACTTTTATTTTTTAATATTTTTTGTCGTTTTTCGATTTCGGCAAAATTTTTTCTATTTTCATTAGCTATTAGGCCGTACCAAATTTCAACAAAGTTAACCGATCAGAGCCGAACCTTCCCAAAAGTTGTGAATGGAGTCCAGAAGACACCCTGTGAAATTTCAGGTCAATCGAAGATGTCCTTACGCCAGTTCACCCCCTACTTTTGATTTTCACCTCAAAAAGGGTGATTTTTAGTCATTTTCGGGCTGTATCTCAAGAACCGTTCAACTTCGAGAGCTGCAAATACACCCAAAATGTGCAGAATGATCATATTTGGTATGGTCCCCACTTATTTTGACCTTCTAGGTTCAATAGTTTCTGAGATATTTGCAAAAAACTGTTTTTGTTGTGCTCGTTGGTTATGATGTTAAGCCTTATTGTGCTAACAGTCCAGTCATTTGAAGACTACAATCAGTAGACCCGCCACAAATTGCAAAATAATACTCAACACTCTTATTCTTTTCAAGTTAGTTAATAACATTAGAATTTCACTCAACCAAAGCACTACAGCAACGGTTATTTTGCCACTGAATATATGGCATTCTCATTAGAATGACAAAAATGCCATTTTCAATAATTTCATTGGTAATAACTTCACCTTTTAGACAATTTCAGTCATACACTTGTAGTATTGCCTTGATATGCATCAAAGAAAGCAGTAATGTAATGCATTTCTATGTGTACCACTTGTAACTGTCTCAGTGTCTGCTCTATCCTGCGTCTCACTTCCTTGAAGCAAACATGGTGGCCTGATTGAATCAAGACAGTTGAAACATGCATGGTTTAATGTCAAGTTAGGCATAATTCTATTTCCTTCTGTACATTACTGCCATTCTGTCTTTGAAATAAAGTGATTATAAATTTAGGAACCACAGTTGGACCAGGTTACAGGTTATCAACTGATCCAAACTCTCCTCACGAAATTGTACCAATGTGTCTTATCTGACGAAAAAGTAATTACAGGTGGGAGGCCATTCAGAATCAATTTGCAACTGAAACATATTCTGGTCAGTGGTCAACCTTCAATAAATCAAAAATGTTTTCTTTTTTGTCCTACTAAATGCTACATTATTAGATACCTCAAATGTTATTAGAATTTTTTTTGGTGTGTGTTTGTTGGTTCTTGTCACTGATATTACAGGTGATTTCATTACCATGCGATTCTGGTCATTCACAGTTGCCTGTGAGGAATTAATGCAATGTATATACTTGCTACGTTTCATATATTAGCTTTGTGACGTTCTGTTGTTTCCAAACCAATCAGATGAAGCAAAAATGCAACGTATTTAGTGTGTAAAGAGTCTTAGAATCACTTACTAATGAAATTGCCTGTAAGGCAAAACGCCACATTTATCTAAATTCTTGGCAATTGCCAGCTCAGCAAACAAATTTGAAGGTACATGTATAGGAATTGTCCTGTTACAGGCATGATTGAATGTTGAATGTTGAAAAAACATGTCAAGTGACTTGTTCTAGTTGGTATGTTTTACGATATTATATATAATGGTTTTATTGTGAAAATTTTGCTGAAAATATTGTACAAATCTCTGGGCATGCAATGGTCTTTCTATGCCCTATCAGTTAAACTGCTTTCCTCAATTTGTGTCATAATGTTAACCTTTTTTCCCCCGAGTCCTGAAATTAAACTCCAATTTAAACTTTCTGGAGCCTACTTTGTGAAAAGCAAGGGTGTGGAAAAACATACTGACTATATGTGAGAATGGTGGATAGCAAGAAAAATTGTTGACTTTTATTGTGATGGACACCATTTGTTTTAGTATTGCTTGGTATCTCAAAACAAGGCCTTATACTTTAGGTATGAAACAATGAGAGAATGTGATGCTCCTCAGGTAAGTAGGCAATAATTGCTTACAATTCAATTAAGAATTGCTTGGGACGAAAAGTTCACTTTTTGTGGCTCATAACAAAACATCCATTGTTTTCATGCAATGTGACCTCACTTAATTTCTCAACGTCGGATGTGCGTGGATGATTAATTAGCAATTTTCCATGGCATTTATAACAGTCCATTGGATTGTGTTCTATACATTGTTTCCTAAAATCAAATTATGTTGTTTAGTATATAATGAGCTTTCAACTAATTCATAATGTCATCAGCAAAATTAATCGTCCAATGTTTCCTAATTTTTAAAATGGGGAAAAGCTGAAGTAAACAGATGTATTTATCAATTATACTACAGCTAAATCTATTGGGCACACAGGGAAATCAATAAAAAACAATTTTAAAGTTGCATGTGCAAGAGATATCGAATATAAGGAGTACCTAAGACTGTCCGCAAAAACACCCTGTAGTGCCAATTAATAGTTGATGGCTTTTATAAGTAGTTCAAGACATTTGACAAAAACTGTCCTTGTTGCGGTAATCTATATAAGTTAGCCTCAGTGCATTGCTACAAGTTTGTTCACAAGACATGGTCATCCATTGTGCCTCAGTTTACTGTGGCTTTTGCTCATTTCTACGTCCCATGCCATTTGGTTGACTGGAACACTTATATTCTGCCATATAAAGTACATCCTAATAAACCCCTATCCCAATGGGCATCTGACCTCTTAATAGTAGAGCAGCTGGAGACCGATTTCCAGGATGAACCCCGCACGGAAGTACAACAGCAAGTTTCACATACCAAAATGTTCGGAAAATTCTCTAGTTTTAGGAAATGATAGTAAGAAAGGCTGATTTTGTGTGCGAACTTGGCAGTGGCGGTTACCATGGCAACGGTTTTATAAAAAATGGTTTCAAGAATTGTTTTACTAAATGCTGCATAAAACAGAGACTATTAGTGATAAATGCAATCTGACTTCACATTATGGTAAATCGGAGAATGGGTGAGCAGACTGAGAAAATCATTGACACCCATTGTTTATATGGTTGCCATGACAACCGGGAAATCTTAAAAAAAGTTAATTTTTTTCTGAAGGTCAATGATAACTTCTCTAAAACTAAGGAAATTTACATATTTTTAGGATTTCAATTACATGCACCTGAAAGCCCTTTTTCTCGGCTTTCTGGTGATGTCTTTCTTTTCTCAGTGGGTTTAATACCCTTGACACAAAGTGTTACCAAAGTAACCCAAGTAAACAATTCGAATCCACCAGTAAGCTCATAATTTGCGCAGTATAGAAGAACAAGTGATTCGATTCAAACTTCTGTCATCAGAAGGTGGTCCATGTGTGAGGGATACTTGAAAAATGTTAAAATTATTAACTGATGATCAAATTGGTTGCCATGGAAACAATCAAATCGGCAAATTTACGCCATTTTGAGAAAAGAACCTGATGATTCTGAGTTCGTGTCTAATTTTGCATGAAGAAATATTGAAAAATGTGTGTATGGACAATTTATCATTAAAAAATTAAAATTTCACTTGGTTACCAAGGCTCAGCATTTGTTTATTACCTTAGCAACTTATAAATAGTTACATTTCGGGGCTATTGGCATGCCTCAGTCTGGGCAGCTCAGACATATTTCTTGTCACATTTGATTAGAGATTTACTGTTTGGTAAATATTCTGTATCACCACTACATCATTTTTGAAGAGAGATTCACCTCCAATTTGGTTATCCAACATTTTTAGTGGACCTTGATGAGCAAAATCCCCGCTGGATGTTGTGTGGATGAAATGCTAAATAGGTGGCCCCTTGAATCAGTGCATGTCTGTGCTGGGTTATCAAAAGATCCCTCACACAGGGTAAATGTGTAAGATGTTGAGGACTCCTAGAGTCAAGGAGGGTAAATCCGTCCACTTTTAGCTAAAAACTGTATTTCCAAGAAAATGGTATCAGGTGCAAAAATGAAAATTAGTCCATTAGAAGCACATACATTAGCAGCACATACATATCATATCTGGTGATTTTTTGAAGTTTTGAAATCTATTAACTTTCACAAAGGATTTTCTGTTGATATTAGAACATTGGAGATCTGATTACACTTATAATAGTTTTAAAATAATGATGGTAAATCCGTCCACTTTTATTTCCATTGTAGACCTATCTCCTTTCCATGTGTTGGAATTCATTTATTTAAAAAATCCTATAATAACAGAATTTTTCGTCAAATGCATTAATTTTTTTACCTTCAATACGTTTTTGTTGATGGAAATAGGCCAAAAAGATCCTACATTGAATTCATAAAATGGCTGTGATGAAGTCACAGGATTTCATTGTATTTTGTCTCCAGTGTTTAAATGGAATTGAATTATCATTTAAAATGCTGTCAACACGATAAAAACGGCAAAACTGGTATAATATGTTTAACTGACATCAGGATGACAACTGAGACGTTAGCTTATTTCCCCCTGACTTCAAATTGATTCAAAATGCCCACTGGGATGTGACTGTCTCACCAAAATTCCCCCTAACTAAATCACTGGCAGTCATGGTCTGATTTACGTTTTGTCGTCTGTTCAGTAAAACTAATAAATGTATCAGCAATGGATAAATATCGCTTTTAACTGGCTTCTGGAGTGATCATCTAATAGGCTAATTTTAATAGAATCATATATATCAAAAGGTATTTACTTCGCTTTTAATTATTTCAGGGAAACGGAATCTTAGGTACAAATACTGTGCTCTGCATGCTATGGTCGGAAAATCAAGAATTAAAACAGCCGAAACTGTCTGACAAAAAATGTCATATTTCATACCAAGTCACTTGATGGAACGAAAGCTCAAAATAGGATTTTGCAGTTCCAGGCTTTGAAAGGATCATCCACAACACAGATGACATCTACATCATTAGGCAAGGCTAACAAGTTTCTTGTGCCTGCATGGTACATTGTGTTTTCTCAAAGGCATCCATTTTCAATTATAAGCAAAATCTGGAGAGAAGTTGCCACATATATGTATACCAGACTGTATTATATTATATTATTTCTTCTTACTGTATATAACTTCGCAGTGTTCCTGAATGTGAGTAGGGCATGAACTTGTCAAACATATAATATACGTGTCTTTTAAGGCAGGAACACTCTTTGATTTTCATTGGGACAAATAGATTTTATACTTAAAAGCAAAAGTTGTTTTCAAATGCCGAATTTCTTTTATCTGTGCAGTGAACTTTCCTTTTTGGCTTCTCTTTGCTGTATCCAGTTTGGATCAGACTCATTTCTTTCCACATGTCAGTTGATAAGCAGGTATACTGAAGTAACAAAGTCGTTGTTAATCGGCGGATGTTGATTCCCTTGTTTTCTCGACCAATCAAATCACAGAAGTCAGTACTAGCTACCTGAGGTCATAACGTGACCGTGGATTCCAGATTGGTCTGGATTGTTGTATTGTTGCAGAAAAGTAGTAAGCTTATTACGGTATCAGTCACAAAAAGCTATACAGCTTCACAAAAAGCACAAGTAATCCCTTTCTGTTTGATGAAACAAGGTACTTGTACAACGTAAGTTGTAGGAATAAAGACGCTAGGGCTATTTTGTTGTTGCCATTATGATCTTCAACCACATTGTCATTGCTTGGTCTTGTTCTGACAAGTCCACCCGCCCAGCAAGGACATCTCTAGAAGATATATATAATATCCTATAATTATATGTGTATATCACAAATCTTTGCTTTACCATTTGACCAATGGCCTTGGCATTTGCTGTTTTTGAACCAAAGAGTAGGCTATAGCCCTTCTAAAAAACTACCCTGAGATTATCCTGACTTACCTACTAACAATCTCTATATATCCTTGTGACCATCGTGCACAGATGCAATGCGGTTATCGAGATGACTTAGACCATTTCATTACACAACAGTCATTTCTTCCACTGATCTGTAATATGTAAATGGCACTGCCATGAAATTCGCACAGCATTGTCATAGAACTACACGTAGTACGTACTGCATTATCTTCAACTCTCCATGCAGAAGGCCACTTTATCTTTTTGAAGGACTGGGCGAATGGGCAGATAGATAAGATTAAATAGATAAGATCAGATCTACAGATAAGATTAGATAGGTAGATAGATAGATAGATAGACAGATAGACAGATAATTAGATTAACAGACAGATTGCACTGACAGCTGTTGTTTAATTCAAATCTACGTTAAATTTAAATTTGGATCTATTATGTTAAATTGTTGATGTTACATCACTGATATCGATAAAACCATAGCTATTCAGAGGTCACTGTTTACTATTAGACTGTTACATAATTTGTTGATAGTTAATGAAGATTATGTAACCTTAAGTGTTGCTATGATTTCTTACTAGGTGATCCATTTATGACATTTTAAACTTTTGAACTGATTTTTAATTTTCAGTCACTTCTTACAATCAGGGGGTATGGAAATAATTACTTCCAGTATTGATACACATGTTGATTTAAATCCCTGAAATATGTCATTGGAGGTTGTTATAGGACAAGACTGAAATTTTAAAGCTATTTTGGAAGATATTTAAGGTAGTTTAATTATTTACCAAACTAAACTGTGACTAAACTACTAGCTCCACTTTTATGGCAACTACAGGCACTTCCTGTTCAGGCAGTCACTGTAGACAGGAGCACCACCCAGAATGAGCTGTCCTTGTGCTAAGTGAGCTTCACTCATGGCTGCCTTCGGCAGCCATGAGCTGCGCTCATATTATGGTGCAAACCTCCTTGCCCAACAATGAGCACAGAGTAACTCTCTTGTGAAGGCAATCCTTGGCATTTGGATGTCAAGCTCTGACAATGATAGGTTGTTACTCTGGTGGTTCAAATCATGGTGACCAAAAACTGTACATGCACCTGAGCCACAGGTGTAGATCTGTATCAGTTACCAATTTAAAAAGAAAGAAAAACAAGAAAGAAAGAAGAAAAAAGGAAAGGAGGTAAAGAAACATACGGTAAGTGCCTCTAAACGCAGTACTGGGTGCTCGCTCGAGTTGTTTGATGAGATGGGAGAGAGCAGGGGACCTTGGTATATGTAACACATTTACCCCTTGTGAAGGATCTTTTACTTGCCCAGCACAGACACTGATACAAGGGGCCACCAACTGAACATGAATATGAACGGCATCCAGCTGACATCCGGCTTAGAATTTCTCATTATGGTCCACTGATAATGTTGGGTTCCCCACCCGGGGTTCAACCCATGCAGGCCTGAACCATAACCGTTCTGTTACCTGACTGAGAAATAAAGGACAACACTAAATTGTCAAAACAAAACAAAAAGAGCATTATTGTTATTGAGTTATGAGTAATAGACAAAATTGTCTTGCTTTGGAAACAAAAGAAAAAATATCAAAATTTTATTTGAATAAGGCCCACTCAATATTTTCTGGCTCAAAAGTGATATGATTGTTCTTCTGTGCTCCCTGTATAAGAAAGTAATTTTTTCTGTCAAGTTTTCTGTGGATGCCACATTGACCAGGTGCTTTGCTGCAAGGTCTTTGTTGACCAAGGACACAGAACATAATCTTCTTTGGGTAATAAGTGCCCTTAGATAAGTGGTATTTGGATGTTAGGCTTGAGTTGCTCTGCAAGACCTTGGAAAACAAAAGAAGCTCTTGGCAAAAATGGGAAATATATGCAGCACTTATCCAGTTATAGCCGTGAGGAAAGTGTAATTGCGTTGGCTAATGCAATACATTATGGTACATGATACTGATGGTAGCTTGTATGAAAGGCGGTTTCCAACATTGATTTGATCTCAGCTAACTCCCTTCAATCAAAAAGAAAAGTTTTCCCGAAATATTATATTTATATTATATATTATATTATATTATTTATATTATATTTTTATATTATATTATATTTATTACATTTATATAGCGCTACAAGTATTTTTTTAAACATGCTAGTGCGCTTTACATATATAAACAGAACAATATATGATAAAACATGTAAAATATAAAATTGATGACAAGTAAAAATTATTACAGACTAAAAAAAAACGATAAAAGAGTCAATTAATCACAGAAGGCACGTCTAAAAAGTAAAGTTTTCACAGCTCTCTTAAAAGCATTTAAATTTTCAATAGTCCTTATGGCACAAGGTAAATCATTCCAAAGACAAGGACCTGCTACACTGAATGCTCTGGAAGCAAAGGTAGACTTTTTTGTGAATGTAACATTAAGTGTCAGTTGAGCATGACTGGATCTTGTGTTTCGGTTAAATTGTCTGGCTGAAAGTAGATTTGCCAGGTATTGTGGGGCCATGTTGTTAATGCACTTATATACCATACAAATAATTTTGAAATTGATGCATTCATTTACTGGCAACCAGTGTAAGTCAGGAAGTGCTTCCTTTGAGCTGTCAAATTTCGATCGTTTTAGGACCACTTTTGCCGCCCAATTTTGTACTCGTTGCAGTTTTGTAATTGAAATAGCCAGGAGACCATATAGTATGCAATTGGCATAGTCCAGAAGGGTGAGGACAAACGATGTAGCTAATAATTTTGTGGTGTCAATTTCAATGAAGTCTCTGATTGTAGCAATGCATCGAATGCTACTGACTGCACTTTTGACTTTCATCTGAATGTGATGTTGGAGGCTGAGGTTGTTGTCAAGCCATACACCCAGATTCTTCAGTTTTTCACCTGTATTTACAATGTCACCATCAATGCAAATCTGTGTTGCTCTTGTTTTGGCTAACATAGCACGACTGCCGAACATTGCCATCTGTTTTGTCAGCATTCATTTTCAAAACGTTTGATCGCATCCAGGACATGATGTTAGAGAGTGTACATTCAAGACGAGAAAAGCAGGCTGATTCACCTGCAGGAGACGAAGGATTGAAGGTGTCTTTGATGATGTGATCATCCGCATATCCTGCTATATGCTGCCCAGGGCATGCATTCAGTGATTGAGCTGGCATAAAGATTGAATAAAAGGGGTCCTAGGCAACTCCCTTGTGGGACTGAGAAACTGAATGTCATTGAAGGCGATTTTGTTTTTTCAACTTTAACACACATCTTTCTGTCTTTCAGGTAAGAGCGAACCCAGCTAATGGCACTGTCTTTTAATCCGAAGTCATGTTCCAAGACGTTACACAAAATCCCGTGATCCACTGTGTCGAAGGCGGCACTCAAGTTGAGTGCCACCAACACAGACACATTGCCTCTCTCAAAAGACCAAAATAACTGGTCCATTAAACAACATAAAGCCGTCTCAGTGCTAAAATGCTCTTTATAAGCACTTTGATGATCAGGTAGCAATTGATTTGCACTGAGGTGTTGATTAATTTGGTTGATGACGCCTTTCTCCTCTAACTTTGAAACAAATCCAAGGTTGGTAACAAGACGATACATTGGGAGAGTTCTCTGAGCATCAACCTTTTTTAACAGAGGTAGAACTGTAGCGATTTTCCATTGGTCATGGAAATGACCATTTTGGAGAGAGTCATTGATGAGTTTTGTGATAACAGGACACAGAATATCAATATTCTGTTTAATAAGTGACGATGGTATTGGATCAGAATCACTGGTACATGCCTTAGATCGACTGACCAACTTTTTGACTTCATCAGGTGTCACAACGTCAAAAAGAGCCATTGCTGCAGTAGTTGGTCTTGACGGCTGGTAGTTTGGCACATCAGATAGATTTTTCCTGATTGTCTCTATCTTATTCAAGAAATAATTAGCAAAATCACAGGCGAGGACATCCAGGGAGGTTGCTTCTGGCTAGGGATTAGTTTTCACCTTTCCCATGAGGCCTAGAGTGACTGAGAACAGTTGTCTCGTGTTGCCCTTTGCTTCCATGATGGCATTGTGGAAGTGTGAAATTTTGGCATTCTTTAAATATGTCCTGTAATTTTTCTTGGCAATTTCTGAAATTTTCAAGATCTGATATAGATCCTGATTTCTTCCAATTTTTGTCACAGCAAATTGTATGACATTTGTGATAAAAGGAAAATAATAGTCTGTTTCAAAAGTGACAAAACAAGAACCCCATGGTCTTGGCCTTAACTGGGTGCATGACTTATACACCCCTTTATATACGCCATAAAATCTGAAATTTTGAGTCAGCTCAAATGATTGAGTGAGATGGTCGGACAATTTATTTGAGCTTACATAGCTTGTTGTTTTGAGTTATGATAATCTGTCCGTTGTCATATCTTAAAACAACAAGCTATGTCAGCTCATAGGAATTGTGCAACCATCTCACTCAATCATTTGAGCTGATTCAAAATTCTAATTATACAGTGTACATTGTATACTGTTTCTAATCAATACTTCATATATTTTTCCTTGATCACTGGTGCATCTAATTGTGAATGCTCAAGCAAATTTTAGTTCAAAGCAAGACTGAAATTTCTATAACGTTATGCTACTTCTGGATTTGCAAGCAACTCAACAAAAACTTGGTAATAATGTTGGAGAATGAGAAGTTCCCGTGCACCAACAAACCTTGACATTCTGATATCTGTCTGCCAAACAGCTACTTCTTCCATTAAAGCCAGAGGTTAGGTCAGTTCGGAATTGTTACTTTTGTAACACTTTTCTTCTTCTTCTAATATGATACGCTTAGTGATTTCTATACATGTATATGTATGCAGCAATTGAAAGATGACAATTGTTTGCAGATAGAAATAGCAAATAGAACAAAATAGAACTGGAGCCTGCTCTGCTGAAGGTCTTTGCTTGCATGGGTTCGACTCTCGGTTTGGGAACCCAACATTTTCAGTGGAGCTTCATCACAGGCATTTCAATCATTTGCAAGTCCTTCTGCTCTCTAGAGTGCATGATGCTGACCTCCTTAAAAAGAACAAAGAAGGTGGGAAAGTCAGGGTAATTCCCTTGAATCAGCCACCCTGCACCCCATTAGGACAACATTGCAGCAGGGTGGTCGTTTCAGGGACTTTCCAACCTTGGTATGTCTGTAGTGGTGAGCACCAGTGGCAGGGTCTAGTGCAGAAATGTTGTAAACAATTCAAGTGTCTGTGAGCTTCATGAACAAAATCCCAGCTGGATGTCGTTCGGATGAGACTTTAAATTGGCGACCCCTTGTATCAGTGTCTGTGCTCTGCAAGTAAGAGATCCCTCAAATGAGGCAAATGTGTAACATGTTGAGGACTCCTGCAGAGTCCTGCTCTATCTCCCATCTCATCAATCAACCCTCGTGAGCGCCAATAACTGGCCTTAGAGGGCTGCATTTAACATATCTATCTATCTATCTATCTGTCTTTTTCTCTCAAGTTGAAGTTGTTAGAAGTTTTTGTTTGTGAAAATATCTTTTGGTTCCAAGATCAGTAAGCGTGACATTTTTGGGTCCTTTCCTGAAACATTGACCTTACATGTATAGTTTTATTACATGTACGAAAGATAATAATCCTAATGCACATCCCACTGAACAGAATTAAGGATTTTTTTTTCTTTTGGGTCGACAGAAATAACTAATAGGCCTATCTTTAATAATGTAGAATAATAAAAAGTGACTGCGCACTTGTCAGAAGTTTTGCTAAGTGCGCATTCATGCACCTTGTACAATGATTTACCTCTATGCCATTTATAGACTTAAAAGTAGGCAACCGTTATGACTGTACTGACTTGAAACAAGCTGCTCTTCATACATATTGAACTGGTGGCTCCTTCTTGTATTTTAGACGTGCCCATACTGAAACACAACCTTATCATCTCATCATTATGTCTGCGTCTAGCAGCTGATCATTCATGTACTTTATGACAACCTTATCAGCAACCTGATTGAAACACATTGTCTGTGCACACTCTCTATCGAGCTCTAGAGAAATATTTACTGTATTTACTTTGTCCAAGCTGCCTGCATTTTTTTTAATAGATTGACAACTTATTATATGCAAGCCTGCAGATGTGCATTACATAGCCATATGCACCTGATACATTGGGCAGCAAATGAACTCTCTAAATCTTGGCAGAATAGCTACAAAGGCGTAGAAATATTTTGTCACGAAGAAGCAGCCTTATCCAATTCTGCCTTTCTGATAGAAATTTACAATTCATAATGCCAATGAAATGTGATCAAGATGATTTGTTTCCAAAATCTGCTAATGTTGCATGACAATAGTCAGGCTGGAAAAGTAGGGAAAGCTTGGGAGAGTCGGGCCGCAGGGAGGATTGGGACACCCTGATTTTTGAGGAAACTAAAACTTTTTTGAGAAAGCTGCAGTCACTACAATTTATAAAAATAAATATCTTTCAATGGATGTAACATACTTGGCTAATTTGCTTGTCATGATTTCTAGAGAGAAGAAAATTCGAATTTTGATGTAAAACGAAAAAACTGAGCCATGTTATGAGTTTTTAATTGTCTGCCAGAAAACAAGGACTTAGGAAATTTTCTCCGGCATGCTTGATAAGCTTGACTGTCTGACAGCAAGCTAGTGTTGCAAGAGACCTTAATTCTGTATTATTGACTTCTATGACCACTATATTACAGGTTAAAAATATATGACCCTCAACTTGGCCTCAAGTTACAGGTTTACCGAACCAGACATATTGCAATGGCCCAAGTCTCCCTCTGAATGGCCCAAGTCTCCCACTTAATGGGGAGAGTTGGGCCAAATTTTTTACAATTTTCATTGGGCTGTAGCTCATGTGTTCTTACACATATATCAATGCAATCCTTCGCGTTTTCTTGGTTATCTGGAAAGATACATGGATTAGTATATATATGTCGTTGTGGTGGATGGGCTATTATCACTTACTGGTATTGTGGTTGGAATTCGGTTTCTGTTGTGGTTTCTGTTCTGGCCATGGCTTATCTTCATTATTGCTGGTCCTTGAGTGTGTCATCTTCGGGCTTGGGTTTCGGGTCCGTATGTCTTGGTTCAGGGCCTGGTAGTCTTGGTGGTGTTGGTTGTCTTCGTTGTCTTGGTTTGTCACTTCATCCATATCAACAAAGTTCATTTGTATTTCAATCAACAAATAATTAGTTCCATTCCTTGTATCTTACTACATGCATGAGGAAGTCTTTAATTTCTTTTTGAATGCTTGATCAGCTGACATTGTGTTTGTTCCCGTATTTCTTCAGAATGGCATAAGTCATAGCTTCGCACACTGGACTCTTCTTAAAAGACTTCTTCTTTCCAGTGACTCCCGTCCTTTGACCATCCATGCTCAGCTTTGTGACAAGTTCCCATTAAAATGATCTTCTAATACGGCTCTTCGTCATATCCTTCCAATCGACCCCGCCGATTTGGCAATATTGCGCGATCATTAATGCCTTGTTTTCAGGATGTTCAACCAAATGTTCTTCTAGGTCCAGTAGCTCTCCAATATCACAAAGAGCCTCAGCAATGATATTTCCCGGTGGGTTGTCCCTTGGTGTTATTTCATTCCTTATTTCTAATTGGAGGCGAAGGACTTCATCTGAAATTTTGCAGTGGGCATTGCCTCAGACAATTCACCAGCTGTATGTAGATTGCCAGACTTGCTGGATTTCCTCTGAGCTTCTTTCGAACGATGGGGACTTTCATTTCGCTTTAGTGAGGGTGATAACGTGCTCCGTTTCGCACCGAACCTTTCAGGACTTCACGCCTTGATAGGGTTAGATTGTGAGATATTTTCATTGTTTTCCCTGAACATTTGTGATTGGATATTGGTCGCTTCGGTGAGGGTGATAACATGCTCCGTTTTGCACCTAACCTTTCAGGACTTTGCGACCTTTATAGGGATAGATTGTGAGATATTTTCATTGTTTTCCCTGAACGTTTGTGATTTAATATTGGTCGCTTCGGTGAGGGTGATAACGTGCTCCGTTTTGCACCGAACCTTTCAGGACTTCGCGACCTTGATAGGGATAGATTGTGAGATATTTTCATTGCTTTCCCTGAACATTTGTGATTTAATATTGGTCGCTTCGGTGAGGGTGATAACGTGCTCCGTTACGATGTTTTGATTTGCGCCAAAAGGTGTGATAATTGCAAATGGTGGCTATGTGGTCAAATCACAATCAAATGGTATATCATTGAGGTTCTTCAAATAAGACTGAAATGTTTTACTGAATGAATAATTATTTCACACATGATTACTGAAATCAGGCATTGTAATTCTACAGATCAATTAAATGTAACTATCAGATAATGCTTTAGGTATATAACAAAGAAGGAAAATTTTACTTGGACAATTGTGGTGATGATATTGAATAAAACATCCATTCAGTCACTGTAAGCAATGGAGATATTACTTCCATCTATTCTTTTATATAATATTATAATAATAGTGACCTTATTTAAGTAAAGTACAATTGACTTATTAGTATGAATACTTTGAATTCCGTGATCTAGACTATTTCAATTCATCTTGTTCATATAATGATATTTTTCTTAATAATTTAGTAGCTTTTGTGTTCATTTTTCGTGATGTACTCACTACGAGTACGAGTGCTTTGACAAAGTACTCAAGTACGAGTACGATGACTGTACTCATGTATATGTGTACTCGTACCCAACCCTGGGTCTAACACTTGCCAACCTGAGAGGTGAGGATTCTTTGAGCAGAGATGTCCCTTTTGTTCAATATCTCAGCCATTGTATACAATGTATTGGCCACTGAGCATCCCTATTCCCCAAGTAGTGTTGCAGAGAAATTACCAAATTGTACGTTTTGTCTAGCTTTTTAAGTTTTTGCATGTTGCAATTTCGGAGTCTGTGGCAGATTTGACGTATTTTCAGAAAGTTGTAAAAGTGTCATGCCAGCTAATTGAAATTGCATATTTTTTGATCTTTGTCCTTGCATAAAAAAAGGTCAGATTGAAACAAGATTTGCAATGATCATTAGGTTGGTTGTGTTGGTGTCCTTGAGTCAGCTTACACTGTAGCCTGTAAACTCGATATGCAACAAATGAGTGTTGCTTCACACAATTTTTTGGCACTCTGTGAGTCATAATTCAACATGAGAAACATAGGGGCTGTTTGATTAGTCATGATGAAAAGAGGGCCATTTGATTTTTCATTACTGATTTTAGAGTAAAATCAGAAGCATAATCCTTTCATTTGCCTGTCACCAACGAGCTGGATTAGTCTCCTTAAATCAAATTAACATTGAAAGTACACTGTAAATTTTGAATTTTGAGTTAGCTTAATTGATGGAGTGAGATGGTTGCACAATTCCTTTGAGCCAAGATAGCTTGTTGTTTGCAAGTTATAACAACATAAAGATTATCATAACTCAAAACAGCAAGCTATCATGGCTCAAACAAATTGTGCCACCGTCTCACTCAGTCATTTGAGCTAACTCAGATTTTCAGAATTTACAGTGTATTGGGTATCATCATGATGAATCATCTGTTTGCATATCAAATTTACAGGCTGTAAAGTACGTTTCTTTTACTGTTGTAGAACTCTATAACAGAACTGTGGCCTTGTTGTCCTTTGTATATTGTCATTGAAGCAAAAGCCTTTTTTAAGAAATGGCAATATGTGTGTCAAGGGTCTCAATTGAACTGATTTTAATTATAAGATGCAAATTACTTCAGATGTGCATCTGAACTGAATTCTACATCTCAATGCTGAGCAAGTAACCCTTATAAAATATTTTCCTGAAAAAAAAAAGAAGTGAATTCATAGTTAGAATAGCAGATTAACCCAATTCTTTTCATACTGGACACACTTTGACTGAATATCCTACTTCTGCATTCTACCGAGATTTTTGAAGGATTGATGTCAATTGAGAAAGAAAAAAGAAACATGTTTTCTCTCACAATTTGGTGGAAATTTTGTTTGTCACAATATCTTCTAGGTCCAAGTTCAGTAAGCCTTGACATTTTAGGACCTTTCCTGAAAAATTGACCTTAGTTTTTATTACATGTACGTAAGATAATAATCCTAATGCATATCCCACTCAACAGAATTAAGGATGAATTTGTTTTTTCTTTTCAGTCAACAAAAAAAACAAATTTATATCTCTGATAATTCAGATTCCTAAAAAGTTACTGCATACCAGTCGAAATTTTTGAGAAGTGAACAGTCATGCACTTTGCACACGTAATGTTTTGAGGGGGAAGCCCAGCCAGGACTCAAACCCGGTCCCCCGGCGTGGAAGGCAAGCTTCTTAACCATTAGACCAAAGAGTTACTCGTTGGTCCCAGGGCCAACATCACTACATCCCTTCCCTCTTAACTACCCCCTCCCCCTCTTAACAATCCATTGCGCTCACACCGCCATCCTGGCCCCATGTTGCTATCCTGCAGCTTTGTCTGGAGAACCAATGTAATGTTTTGAGGGGGAAGCCGATCCTGGACTCGAAACCGGTCCCCCGGCGTGGAAGGCAAGCGTGTTAACCATTAGACAAAGAGTTACTCGTTGGGGTAGGGGTAGTTAGGAGGGAAGGGATGTAGTGATGTTGGCCCTGGGACCAACGAGTAACTCTTTGGTCTAATTTCTAATGGTGAACACGCTTACCTTCCGCGCTGGGGGACCGGGTTCGAGTCCAGGCTGGGCTTCCCCCTCAAACATTACATTAGTGTGATGATGTTGGGTTTAGGACTTAGAGAGTTGGAGCTCTGAGACTCAGTCTGCCACTATCCATATAGAGGCCCGCACTGTAGTTTAGCCACTCCCCTGTAGGGGCAGCACTGCCTCCTGGCCACTTGGCTCTCATTGGCTGAAGCTCTCTGCTAGAGGGAGCCAGGAGAAGTGTGGCCAGATTCCACCTGGAATCTCTCTCTTGCGCTGCAGCCTTTGGACTAGAAGGTGCTCCTGCACTGGCTCTCTTGAGACCCTAGGACATTGGCTTTTGCTTCTGAGTAAGTGCAGCTTCCGTATTTGGTTGCTGGTGAGCTCTCTCACTGCTCCTCACTTGTATTTGTACACGGGACAGTCTTCTGTGTGTGAGACTTGCTGTCTTCAGCAGTCTCTCATGTAACTGGACTTGCTATAGCACTGAAGTGCTGCAAAGCTGACAGGCCAACTCTTCAGTCAGTTATCTGGTTTACTCTTTGTTACACTGTATATATAGAGACTGGGTTTTTGTTCACCATAATTATTGGTACAATTGGTTGATGTTCAGTATTGAATAAACCTTTAAACTTAAGTCTGTTGTTGGATCTTTTGTTAGACAAGACTAATGGTCATTGAACCTTTATCCATGGTCACTTTGCCAAGACTCTGAGCAAAAACCATTACTCATATTTGCATAATGGCCAAGCTTCCGTGATTTACCTCTATGTCATGTGTAGATTTATAAGTAAACCAAGATTGAGACAATGTTGTCTGACTTTAAACAACCTGCTATTCATAAGTATCACCCTTGCTGGATTTGCATGCCACGAGAATTTGAATTGGTGGCTCCTTGTACTGAGTTACTACTATGATGCACACAACCTGATCATTCTCATCATTATGTCTACCTCTAGCAACTGATCATACTTGCATAATAACCTGATCAGAATCGAGATACAATTAAACATCTGCAGTGCATTCTCTATCGAGTTCCAGAGAAATATTGGCTTTGTCCGAGCTGTCTGAATTTTTTTCATATATTGACAACTTATAATATGTAAGCCTACAGATATGCATTATATGGCCAGAGAAATCATGCCGTCTGGCCATATGCACTTGATACATTGGGCAGCAAATGAGCTGTCTAAATCTTGGCAGAATAGCTGCGAAGGCGTAGGAATATTTTGTTACAAAGAAGCTGTCTCATCCAATTCTGCCTTTCTGATAGAAATTTACAATTCATAATGCCAATGAAATGTGATCAAGATGATTTGTTTCCAAAATCTGCTAATGTTGCAAGACAATTATAGTCTGGCTGGAAAGGTATCTTTGGAAGACACAAAGGGACAAAATGATGAGTCTTTTGACTTTCGCGATCTTTATACTCTTTATTTTTGCACCTTCTTGTTTGGTGATCAGGAAACGCTATTACCGTAGAACGGGGTGACTTTGAACAGTTTTCACCTCAATTCTCTTATCTTTAAAAATATATAAGATCCATGTAGTATTTCATGGGATAAAATGTTGGCCACTGGCATGTAGTGAACCTGTGCATCGGCATTTTGAGATATACATCATGTATATGCCTGTGTCAGTGGATAAATGGGTGTTCAAACTCACCCCGAGATCCGGGGTGACTTTGAACAGAGTGAGTTTCAATGAAAGAAAACCATCAATTCTCAGAAAACAAAATCTATCTATCTATCTATCTATCCATCTATCTATCTACGTAGATGTATGTCATCCCTCCCTCCTTTCCTCCTCCTCCCTTTTTCCTTAATTTTTTCTTCCTTTTTGCTTTCCTTCATTCCTTCCTTCATTCCTAACCTTCCTTCCTTCACCCCTTCCTTCCTTCATCCCTCCCTTCACTCTTTCATTGAAAGCTATTGAATCTGTAGGCACTGAATCTGACTGCTGCTGCTGGTTCTGGTTTCACTGCAGCTGGTCATTTGAAATTTGCGCCAAAAACGAACATTTTAGCTTCGTAAATAAAAAGTTACAGAAGTTTACCAAAAGTTGATGGAAGCGAGAGAAAATTATAGTGACACTGTATACTAAGTTTCAAAGTGATATAGGTGAAATAGTGTGACCTGCTATATGGTCAGAACCTTACCAAAAATTCCTTGTGCAATACAGGCTGAAAGCAGCTGTAAAAATGATACTTTCTCCCACGAGTTGGTGGAAAGTTTGTTTGTGACAATGTTTAATTCAAGATCAGTAAGCCTTGACATTTTGGATATTTGTCTGATTATCCTTATGCACATCCCACTCAGCCAAGATAAAGATTATGATTTTTCCCCTTTGTCAAGTACACAGTCACTTTCTATGATTGTCCAGCTTCTATGATTCAGCTCTATGTAATTTGAAGATTTTAAAAATACCCCTTTGTTTGATATTTGACTTGACTGTCTGTACTTCATACACTGGAAAAATAAGCTTTTGAATTTGTTGCTCATGACATGAGTGGGCATATATAATGTGATCTATATATGAGGGACAAGTCAAGTCAAAGTCAAGTCAAAGATCTTTTATTTTACAAGGGTTGCACAATCAGCATACAATGCTGTTTTACATTGCGGCCCTTAAGAAAGAAGTAAGTAGTAAATGTATAAAGAGTAAAACAGGTATATATATATATAAAGCAATAAATAGTAAAAACGTATAAAAACAAAAACCATGAGAAAAATTATTTAGCGATAAAGTATTGTTGTGGCCTGCAGGATAAAATATGTTTGATTACATGATTTTTAAAAACATGTAAAGATGATGATGATCTTATTGACGTGGGCAGGTTATTCCAGTCTCTAGCACCAGTAAAGTTAAGTGTCTTACGGATGACTAGTTTAAGATTTGAAGCACCTCTGGTATTGTAGCCATGGGTCATCTGCTCAAACTTCTGTGTGATGTACGACGGGAGCATGTCATGCTGCGATTTAAAAACAGTCACACACCTGTGTAGCAACAGTCTTTCAGGAAAAGTCAGCCACTGTAGTTTGTTAATGACAGTTCTTGTAGGTGTGTCATATGGGACATCAAGTATTATTCTCCCTCCTTTATAAATGAGTCTCTCAACTTTCGTTTGTAAGCCCTTGGAACATGTACCATACATAGTGTTACAATAGTCCACTAGGGGGAGTATAAGGGCATTATAAAGGGTAAGAGCTGTTTCCTTGTCGAGTAAGTTTCTTATTCTGCATAAAATACCAAGTCGCTGTCGGAGTTTTGCAGAGCTTGTCTACATGGTGACTCCAGGACAGATTGCAGTCGAAGTGAAGGCCAAGATACTTGTACGTGCGAACATGCTCCAATGAGTTTCCATTTATGCTGATGTCTGGAAGCATGTTGTTTTGGAGTCTCTTCTCTGTGCCAAACAAAGTACATTTGCACTTGGAAATATTGAGATGCAGTTTGTTGTGTCTGAACCAGGCAGAGACAGACACAAGGTCCAGGGTAAGATTTTCCTTGATGACATCACTTGATTTAGCAGCACGAAGTAAGACAGTGTCGTCTGCATACAGAACAATTTTTGAATGATGTACAACTGATGGCAAGTCATTACACAACCTTATCATCTCATCATTACGTATAACATGACAGAGATCTTCTTCAGACATCCAAGACAACACAAGGGGCATTCAGAAAGTTCTGACCATTTTTTTTGCAAACCTTTGTCTTTGAAGCAGCTGACTGAAATTTTCGCAGAATTATTTTCAGGCACAGTTTTTAGATGCCATGGGAAACTCAGTGCACCCAGCGCAGCTTAATGTTTTATACCAAATCCAATTGATTGTGACCAAAAACATTTCTTGACAGCCTTTAAGTATTTCAATGCATTTTTGATTGCATTCCAAACAAGTATGCAAATTCCTAAAATGGGGAGTTTCACAGGACATTTCTATCCCTCGGTTACAGCTGTCAGAAAAGATTGTCGGCAATGGCAATTAGATAGATAGATAGATAGATAGATATGGAAAGTGCAGCCCTCTAAGCCCAGTTCTGGGCGCTCACGAGGGTTGATTGATGAGATGGGAGAGAGAGCGGGAGTCCTCAACATGTTACACATTTACCCCATGTGAGGGATCTTTTACTTGCCCAGCATAGACACTGATACAAGGGGCCGCCAATTTAACGTATCATCCGAACGACATCCAGCTGGGATTTTGCTCATGAAGGTACACTGAAAATTTTGAGTTCCCCACCTTTGGTTCGAACCCATGCAGAAAAAGACCTTCAGCTGAGCAGGCGGGAACCTTAACCACTTGGCCACCCAGCAATTAGGTTCAAGTACAAGTACGTGTATGTGTTTGGAATGAAATGGAATATGCCGTATACCTTAAAAGACTGAAAGCCCGTCAAAGATACCTTTTCTCAATATCAGATGTTTATTTACAATGAAACTAGTTTTTGCATAGATTTGGTTTTTAGAAAAGCTCCCTGTCCAATAGTAGAGTCAATTGGCTTTTCCAGAGTTGCCTGCTGCTATTTTCATAAAATGCATGATCATTACCGTAAGTCTGCTGACATATATTTTTGCCAGAGAATAAATACCTTCTATTTTTAGTCATATACAATAGATACATTGTGAAGCAGAATTAATGAGCTCTCTGAATCTTGGCAGGTCTATGGAGGTGTAGGAATAAGTTTACCAAGACAGAGAAGCCGACCCCTCATCCAATGCTGCATTTGTGATAGAAAAGTAAATCCATAATGCTAATATCTAATGAAATATAAAATACGCTGATTTTTTCAAAAATCTAATTTTGCATAATATTACCCATGGCTGGAAAAGTATCAATGGCAAAGGGCAAAGGTATTGTCAGCCTTTAGATTCGGCAATCGATATACATGTAGTTTATTTTAAAAGTAGTAATCCCGCATAATACATTCACTTTTCCTAATTGATATGTCAGCAGGATGTAAATGGAAATTTTGTTGTGGCAATTCCTTGAGTGCAAGCCTTGACATTTGGACATTTTGTCTGAGATCCTGTCATCATGCTACTTTGAGTAAGATAAGGAGATTATCCGAATTTTGTACTTGAAAATTGATAATGCTTGTTACTCTTCATAACGTAACCTCTGAATTCCTATAAATTTTGTAGATGGATTTCCCATTTGTGATAGGCCTACAATGCCTAGTAATGCATCATGAGTTTCGTCTACGAGGGGTGTTCAGGAAATTCTTACCAATTTTTGTAGCAGACCTTTCTCTTTGACATACTTGAATGAAATTTTCACAGTACAAAATTCAGGTGTATAGTCATCGATTCTGAAAATATGACGTCCATGGCAAATGTTTAAATTACTTTTCTGTTGCCATGGAAATGACACCTTGGGGTAGGCAGCGCAGCTAAATTTTTCATGTAAAACTCAACAATTTAGCTGTGTAAATCACCATAAAATTTATTGTACATACACAATTAATTGTGAACTTAGATGTTCATCAGCAGCTTCACAATTTTTCAAAGTACTCTCCTTGGCATGAAACACATTTTTGCATCCTTTTAATCCACTTAGTGAAGCAATTTTCAAAGTCCTAACTTAGAAAAGCCCTAGAAACAGCATGTCACATGTCCTGATTTGTAGCATATCTTTCACCTCTCAGCTCATCTTTTAAATTAGGGAATATTCAAAAGTCACATGTTGCTAAACCATCATCGAGGTATCTTGAAATGCTATCCTGATGAGATCCTGTGTATGTGTACCATTCTTTCCTGTGAGAACACACAATTTGATTGAAGCTCTCTGATCGCGTGTCGGGTCCATGTAAAATGCTCATTCAAAATCACTCTCTACTGTGCAAAAATCAGGGTTAAATGGCTAAATGATGGATTGGCACAACATTGTGACATCATAAAGTTACAATCACAATTGTGAGTAGGCCATGCACAGGTCTGCAGTCCTTTTTAACACAATTTGACCCCTGATTTCAGGCAAAACACGATGCCAAGCTTACTAGAAAAATTAGCTGCGCTGGGTTCCCCATCTTGCCGTATTCATGGCACCAAATTACCAACTTAAATATATTGCATCCCAATATGGGGTTTGGCCATTTTTTGCTTTGATACCTCAAGATGTATTCCTGAAAATTTGAAGACTCTACCTTAAATATAAGCATCTCTCAGAATAATTGGTCAGAAGTTTCTGAACGCCCCTCTATTTCTATTTCTGCAATGTATGTATAGAAAAAGGGGTCAAATTCCTTTTGACATTTTTTCTTCTCTTACAAAAAGGTGATGTATGTGATAAAATTCTAGTTATTGTGGCATTGTCGTCTGCTGTCATGAACTTGAAACTTATTGATAGGTAAAAAAATCATACAGTTCTTAGAACCAACTTATTTATAAATATACCTTACAGGTCATCGTGAGAGCCAAAAAGGTGTAATTTGAATATGCTTCCAAGAATAGCTTTCCTCTTAGCTATGCTTAGAATTGAAGTTGATTTGACCGTCACCAAACACTTGTTGACATCCACGATTACTTACTTGCTCCTCTAAAGAATCCCAGGAGGTATCTCAGTTACTTCATTGCTTTTTTATCTTGACCCAAGGAAAATGTGATTGGTATTGTCTTCCTTTAAAGCAAAGGACCTTCACATATTCATAGTAGATGACAAGTATTTTATGCTTTGTCAAGAGAGCGTGTCAATTAGACCAATATGTAAATCTAAAATTCTAAAATATCTGACAGGATATCATGAAAAAATATATAGTTTAGCACTTTTCTGGTTTCTTGTAAGGTTTGTTTCTTTATATATTTATATATTCTGTTAACATCAGTGGACCAATGCAGATAGTTCAAAACAAACCATCAGCCTTACTAATGCTCCATTTCTGTCTATCCCTGTTGACCACAATAGAGAGAAGGTTAATGTCGTGTTAATTCCATATATCACTGTCTGGACAACAAAAGTGAATTGCTCTTCAGACAGACAAGAGGTAAATCTTTTGTTAGAAACAAATGTTCTTGAGTGACCAAAAAAGCAATAACACTTATTGAGGACACAGAAAATACACCGTTTTTCACGCCAGGCCAAAAAACATTTTGTTTATTTCTATGTTTGTGTCACACCAGTAAACCTCCTCTATTATACCATGATAATTAAGTTTTACTAAGAAACATAAGTTGCCTCAATCACAAATGACACAATGGAGATATGATGAGAAATAAACAATTTGATCCTTAAGTTGAAAAACATTTCAATCCAGATTCATCCAGGAAAATCTTGATAAAGTGTTGTTTCTGTAGTTTGTAGCTTGATGTAACCATTTTTGCATTGGCAAGTATGCTTTCATGTTCTTGGCTTGATGTTACACTTTGCAATTGACCAATCTCTGGCCATTTATGTCAAGTTCCTTCTTCTAATAATGCAGCATGTGCCTGACTGTCTACTGGCATTGTCTGCATCATTCTGATGAATGGATTTGGTCACAGTTCTGGCTGAATTATGCAATTCCATGTTTCCACTTTTCCTTTCAACTGAAAATTTACAATTCATGACAACACTGAAATTTAATGAAGCTCATTGATTTTATTTCTCGAAATTCCTTTTTTATCATATTAATGTTGAATTACAATAGCTTACAGGCTGGCAATAAATGGAAATTATGAGTTACAGAGTCATTAAGATTGTGTGTTTTAATTATGCTTTCTATCAGTCACCTCTAAAACATTTGTATTTTAAAACCATCACGAGTGACACACTAGTTATAAAACAAGTAAAAATTCTCAGCACGGGCAGAAAAAGTGGATCATATTGTTTCACAAAAAAGTTAATTTAAAATAGTCCAACATCCCCATTGATCATTATGTTAACTCAGAAAATTAAAACTTTTCAATAGTCAGGTCCTTAGAATGTGTTAACAAACTTAGGAGATTTGCATGTATTTTGTGTATGCACACTCAGAAAAAAAGGTTACACAAACATCCATATGTGGTTTTTTGGCTTGTCACCAGTATAAAACCACTTCTGGTTTTTTTAAAAACCCTTTCGATGTGGATGTTTAAAAAACCACCATCTTAAAATCCACTTTGGAATAATATAAAACCTTCAGTGGTTTATCAACAAACCGATGACTCATTGTTCAACACTATTATTCTGGTTGTTTATTAAACCATTTGTGGTTTATGGAATAATCAGATGTTTCATTAGTTGGTTTTGTACATATTCATCCTTGGTTTTTATAGAAACCAAGTGAAGTATATATTCACCCTTTTGGGGTTTTACAAATATCCATAACTGGATTTATATTATTCCATCATGGAGTGCATTTTAAACCAAAATTGGTTTTTCCTGTAATCAGTTGGATATTTTTATCATTCCAATACGCCTTTCTGAACCATATCAAGAATTTAAATAAAAGTTAGCTGGTTTGCTGGATAACCATGATAAGATTTTCAAATGTCCATGAATGATTTTTCTCCTCACCATTTCTAGTTTACTGACAAATTTCATCTCTCCTTTTTTTTATATTTTGACCACACAGGGAGAAAATACTTCTAAGCAGAAAGACAATAGGAAGGCATCTGACTTTTTTTATTCGTATCTATTTATGAAACTTTCAAAATACAAGATCAAAATAAATTGAACATGTACAAAGAAATATAATTAAGTGTAGGAAGAAATAACAGGTCTATAGCTACTACTCAAACATATTCAAACATAAACTCCAGGAAATCACAATACACATAAAAGTTAAATGAAATGCATATTTTTCCTATTTAAATAACTTTTGTACAAACACAAAAATGAACAGTCATCCTGATATATGAAGTGTGTCCAATGGACTTCGAGATGGACCACAATTCTTCAAGATTTGCTGTTGAGCACTTGGCTTCCCTCCTGAAATGCAAGCAATCACAATATTACTTTTCATAAGTACATAAACAAAATATTCTGCAGTGCTTATTGCATTGGATTCATGCACACAATGAGTTTTAACTTCCTGCCTGATTCTGAAACACTCTTCACCGCATTACATAATTGTGCGACATACAGTAGTTAAACGTTTGAACTTGAAATACAATACAATTTTATAGCATATTTCATGGCAGTTGATCCACTGGTTTTATTAAAATATCTAAATAAGCTAGGAAAGAGAGCTGAAATACAAAACAGCTGTCATTTGCTCAAGATGGTATGTGAACTTTGCTAGCTACGTTAAAAAGCAAAGTAAGGATTTGTGACTTGCAATGCCCTTCATTTAAGAATTAAGAGAAAGATAACATAAAAATAGAGCACAGAAACAGTATGACACAAACATGAGAGACCCACCTTTTCATTCGTCTGCCTCAAGGGCATCACTAATCTGAGTCAGAGAAAAGTTTTTCACGGCTGATTCCAGAGACCTATCCAGACCCGCTCAGGAGGTAAGCTCATCCAGTTCCACTGGTTGGATGAGCTTAATTTCACATAGAAGCTGAAACACAAATAATTTAATAGTTAGCATCCTATTAAGAAATATCCCACCACAAATCATTTGTTCCAAGACTGCCCAAAAGTTATTTATTTACTTCACCAAAACTGAGCAAGAAATTATTATTTAAAAAAAACAACTCCAAGCCCACCTCCTTGAGATTATATGGTGGCCCCCTTAGATAGAGACATATTATGTATCAAATTACATGTCAATTATAAAAACTGTTTCTATTGTGATTTCTGGAAAGTGATCAAAGACCACATAATCCTTACTTCCCTAAAATAAATGATCATCAGTCACTAACCAGTCTTCTAAAATGTGCACACTCTCTGAATAAAGACCTTTACATAAAATAGAGTGACTTTTTTGTAAAATAAATGTTAGCTAATATTCCCTTGCAGCTCATAAACAAAAGAAAATGAATCATGAAATTCCTACCTTGGAACTGAGGGTAAACCAGGATGAGCTTGCCTCTTCAATCAATGAACAAATCAGTCAGAAATGGTCACTGCACTGTCTAACTGACTCTCACAAAGGGTATAGAATTGTGTCTGAAGTCTGACAAAATCACCTTGTGATTAGCCTCAAAACACTGTAACAGTGTTAAACACAAAGATTAAGTGTTGCATATCCTTAAATATGAAGCTGTGAACAATGTATTAGATCAGTGAACCTGGACACATGGTGTTTCAAATATTCATTTGGTTTGCAATAAAACCTATTTAATCTTTACTGATTTTGTAAATATCCAAGTGATTTATTGTAAAACCCTTATAAACCAATATTATCCAGACTGGATTTTCAATGATTCATTTGATTATTTACACACCCTCAATAAACCATTAACATCCATTTGGTTTTTTAAACATTCAACTGATTATGTAGAAAACCCCCAAAAACCAAGTTTTTTTTTGTGTATGCACATCACAAATAATATGATGCTTTTAATTTGCTCTTCAAAGACTGATGTAGGTTTCTCTGGACGATTCATAAGAGACAAAATTGTGCTTCCTTCTTCATAGCCTATTTTAGGAATGTAATTTTACATTTGCCATTGGCCCTCATTTGAGTCAGTCACACATGCTGGGATCGAACTAATGTGGTTTTCCAAGAGGTCCATTGCTTGTTGGTCTGAAACCATTTGCAGTCCCATTCATTTTGGAGATTGGAACAATAAAGCTGCTCCTCTCCGCTGCTCTGTAATTTTTGCGGCAAAAACTGCTGCCTTTTTCTTTCAAGCCAGCTGGGTCTGGGGAAAAGTGCAAATACGTGTAGAACGAGAACCACATGGTGCACTCTCACCTCGCAATAAAATTGAAGCAGAATTGTGGATGTTTGCCACCCTGAAGGTAAAACTTTAGTCTCACATTTCTCTTCCCGTGGAGTTATTGATATCATGAAAATGACAAGCTATTGTGGAAAAAGAAATGTTTCTAATTTCCAAGTCAAAACTAATGCTATTTACTAGGTATGCCATGCATTAAAATGATGCATGTATAGTGTATGTATTCAGCAGTATTTTTGTGTCAATAAGTTGTGCCAATGCCTTAGTGCCTGCTATGGAACTCTCTCGATATATTTTTTTAATACCATTGTACGTTACCAACATCTTGAACAGATAGACTGATAAGCCTGCAGGACATGGATGTTGATTTCAATGTGATACTTGCATCTATCATTGGCACTGAGGAAAACATATCACTGATTAAGGTGTACCACACACATGTGGTGAGAGCAGCCCAGGCAGAACAAGTAAATCAAGACAGCTTTCAACAATGTCAGAATCACCTGTGGTAAGACTATAAGAATAGGCACTCTCCTCTCAGCTTCACAGCCATGCCATATTCATTCTGGCCTAACAGACTGCGGAGAGGTGCCCAGGATCGTACTTTTGCATTTCCAGTCTATATGCCAAGTGTATTCTCATTAGAAGTTGTCAAGATATTGAATACAGACATTTTATGGGGAACTTTGAATACATTTATTGTTACTTAATAATACAATACACCACAAAGGTGAATACACTTGATGTTATCATACTGACATGAGCATTTCACATTACAATTTAAACAATTAGCTTTCGGATACAACAATGCTCTTCAATTAGTACAACAATGCTCTTCAATTAGCTCTTCAGATGTACAACAATGCTCTTAATGTTTACTTTACATATTCAAACTGTGTACTTTTAACTCAGACTGTTATTAGACGTCAACACAGAGCACATTCAGTTGCCTGGGACTCCTATGACACAATTCTACCTCTGTGGTTGGTAACATAAAAAAAAACACTACTTCATGAGCCGGTCCTCTTACATCGGTCTTCCTGCCGCATGTAACCTCACTCGGTCTCAAATTCTCAACATCAAAAACTCAATATATATATATATCTAAAGTCACCAACCTTCTTAGTCAACAATGTGTCACAGAAATCCAATTCAACCAGATGTGGGAGCCCAGAATCAGTACCCAGCAGTGCCTTGCTACATGTATGTGAGACTGAGACTGCTGGGCACTTCTCCAGACTCACACTCTCATGTTTAATCCCTTTCTACATGATCTTGCTATCTAACTAACTCCCTCTCAAGTGTGTTTCAGCAGCTCTATATATACTGAGCTGTGGCACCTGGCACACAATAGACATGACAGTCATCATATTTAAATCAGCTGACCACAGGCTGGACATGTTAGAGTTCACCTGAGTACAGTGTACATTGTCAAATCAGCTGACCTCAGGCTGGGCATTTTAGAGTTCACCTATGTACAGTATGCATTATTATAAAACAATAAATATGATATATATATGACTATGTATTGCAATGTTACCTACTTTCACAGAAGCTAAGAAATACATATGGGACAGCATACAATATGATATCCCCCCAACAACTTGTATTTTCACACCTGGAAAAATACAACAAAATACATTTATGACAAATACAGACATAATTGACATAATATTATGCATATCATGTAATATCAACAATATACTAATGTTGCTTCCTTCAGGAATTTTCTCTTCGCACTGGTTATCCACATTGCAATAGTGTTTATTGTCATCTGTCATTATTTCCTGATCGACTGACCCTTGTCGAAGTGATGATATCAGATGTATGTCATGAGCAGACAGCTGGTCATCTTCCGTTTGCACCATGTGTGTTTTGGCAGCTCAATAACAATCCTGCTGATGTCAAAAATGCACACCACGTGTCCTGGATTTGTGATGATGGACCTCAGGCTGATGACTCAGGAATGTTGAACCCAGGTGTTCATTGTGGTTGCAGACATTGTGATTAAATATTTTGATGACATTACATGGCAGGTTCAGTGAGAACAAACAATGACAGATACAAATGAAAAATTAACAGATAAAATATGATTAAAGAGATATGAATTTGAATGCACAATTAAGCATATCTGGCCTTTGAAACTGTATCTGGACAGCAATTCTCAGTCAAGAACAATAATCCACTATACCTTCCATAATTATGCCAGGTGAATACTCACCAAAGTGATTCAGTCTATGTTAATAAACTGAAATAATGGTGAACAATCAGCTCGGACATTGTAACATTATTGCTATAAACATATAACATGTCATAAAATTTAACATGTAAACTGTATAATTATCAAGCAACTTCCAAAAAGAATAAACTAGGCTACTGGAAATACCCGGATTAACCTCCACCATATAAGAATAGGCACTCTCCCCTCAGCTTCACAGCCACGCCATATTCATTCTGGCCTGATTGACTGGGGAGAGGTGCCCAGGATCGTACTTTTGCATTTCCAGTCTATATGCCAAGTGTATTCTCATTAGAAGTTGTCAAGATATTGAATACAGACATTTTATGGGGAACTTTGAATACATTTATTGTTACTTAATAATACAATACACCACAAAGGTGAACACTCTGATGTTATCATACTGACATGAGCATTTCACATTACAATTTAAACAATTAGCTTTCGGATACAACAATGCTCTTCAATTAGTACAACAATGCTCTTCAATTAGCTCTTCAGATGTACAACAATGCTCTTAATGTTTACTTTACATATTCAAACTGTGTACTTTTAACTCAGACTGTTATTAGATGTCAACACAGAGCACATTCAGTTGCCTGGGACTCCTATGACACAATTCTACCTCTGTGGTTGGTAACATAAAAAAAAACACTACTTCATGAGCCGGTCCTCTTACATCGGTCTTCCTGCCGCATGTAACCTCACTCGGTCTCAAATTCTCAACATCAAAAACTCAATATATATATATATCTAAAGTCACCAACCTTCTTAGTCAACAATGTGTCACAGAAATCCAATTCAACCAGATGTGGGAGCCCAGAATCAGTACCCAGCAGTGCCTTGCTACATGTATGTGAGACTGAGACTGCTGGGCACTTCTCCAGACTCACACTCTCATGTTTAATCCCTTTCTACATGATCTTGCTATCTAACTAACTCCCTCTCTCAAAAGTGTGTTTCAGCAGCTCTATATATACTGAGCTGTGGCACCTGGCACACAATAGACATGACAGTCATCATATTTAAATCAGCTGACCACAGGCTGGACATGTTAGAGTTCACCTGAGTACAGTGTACATTGTCAAATCAGCTGACCTCAGGCTGGGCATTTTAGAGTTCACCTATGTACAGTATGCATTATTATAAAACAATAAATATGATATATATATGACTATGTATTGCAATGTTACATACTTTCACAGAAGCTAAGAAATACATATGGGACAGCATACAATATGATAAGACATGCTTCATCATTGCCATAGAGCAAGCATAGAGCAAAAAAGGTTGTTTTATGGACCATCATCATTATGCATTTCAGAGATAACCCAGCAACTCTTTGGTGTTTCTTCCATGTAGTAGATTCATATTCTTGCAAGTTCTGTTGCGTGGCCATTTCAGAATACAAGCGTCTTTCTCCAACCAGACATTCATCATTCACATTTCTCAGCAGATTCATAAGTTATGAGGAAAGGAAAGAAAACTTTGTAACAAAATGTGTTCTGTATGTCATGATGCTGGCGATGTGTCTATGTTTCATGATCACATCGCCATCATCTTTTGTTTCAATCTAAAGAGCTTTAATTTGCAGGAGATTTGAACTAAGAGGCCAGTACTTCTTGTTTTTGGCTAGGATAATCTGTCTGATATCTTAGCTCAAAACAACAAAATATGTTAGCTCAAAGATACTGTGCAACCATCAAACTCAAAAATTTAAGCTGACCCAGTTCATTAAAATTAATTTACAGTCTGTCACTTTGATATAGAAAAAGAGTGGACTGTTGCACTGTGAAAATGGCACTCCGTGTGTCATCATGCTGATGATTTGTCATGATCGTACCAATACTTTCAATGTTAATTTCATACAAGGAGACTTTTTTCTATATCAAAGTGACAGACTGCAACAGCGAAGGCAAAAGTGTGATCGTGAAACATTGTCGGCTGCATCGATTAACACAGCAGATGAACACTGTTAACATTGTAATACATATATATCCGCAGCATAAATCAAAGGCTGACCATAAGCAAAGAAGCAAACTAGGATCATAACAGTTAATTATGGCTGGATTGCTGGGAGAAAATTGCTGTAGTGGGTTACTGAGGCATAAAGAACATTCAGCCATTTGATGAGACAGTGAGACAATAATTCTTACGGCTAATAGGCACCAGCCAATGGGAATGTCATTGGGCTCAGCCTAATGGGGATGAGGAAATATGTGTCAAGCTGATATAACTCCAGATTATTACATCAAGTCGGTACTATCCATGCATGATAATTATGTGAAACAAGTTGTTCCTTTATGGGAGTTTTACAGTCTTTGTGGCTTGACCTGCATTTTTTAAAACTTATATATTAGATTATCTAAAAGCAAAAGTGGGGGAAAATCCTGTAATTTTGTGTAGCTGCCAGAACTTTCTCCAGAGTAAATCTAGATATTTCTTTTCAACAGTTTCATTGCTTATAAATAAACTGACGGACAAATATAAATCATCACTTATCAATTTAAATGATGTAAAGGAACTAATTCTTGTAAGTGTTAAATGTTCTAGATGTTAACAATGTCCAATTAGTCATGTTTGCATGTTCTTGTTATTGTCATTGCCTCTGCATTGGTTCAGGTCATGAAATACAGTATAATCAGGCTAATCCTTAAGATCAGTAGCCCTTAACTGCACTAAAACACTCAGGAAAGTTCCTTGATCTTTCCCGAGTTGGGATACGCCACAAGACTGTCAATGGGTAGACTCTCTGAGCAACAAGGCCGGGCAGTTGGGAAACTGGAGACTGGCATGTCCCAATATGAGGTTGCATGTTGGATGGGCTGCTCCCAGGCTGCAGTCACAAGCTCATGACCAAGTTTTGGGTAACAGGCTCAGTGAAGGACCTTCCAAGGCCGGGCAGACCTGCAGCCACAACCCGTGATCAAGACAGGCACATTGTCCATCAGCATCTGGGTGACTGTTGCAAGCCAGCCACATCCACAGCTGTTGAAACACCAGGCACTCACAATCCAAGGGTGAGTGCTAAAACAGTTAGGAAATGGCTTCGGACGCAGGCCTGATTGCCACACAGGGCACTAGAACTCAAATTGTTGAACATTTTTCTTGTTGATTCTCCAGTTGTTAAAGTTTTTGAACTCTGTTTTCTGCCCTCCTGATGTTTATTCATAAATGTAGTGAAACGGGTAACCCCAGTACCTGTCTGATCTGATTTGTTGAAAAAACACAACAACAAAGAATTACAAGCTTTTTTGAGGTCCCATCAATGTATTTTCCCTCAAGGACTCCATACCACATTCTCCAGAAGAAACAATAACCCTTTTTTGTCCTTCAGTGTAAGTTATATCTCTACATAGAATAATTTTTAAATTTTTCACCAGACCCTTGTTGCAATAATTTCTGCAACCGGGGTTGATGATAGTGTCATTTTGGGCCGAAGGCCCAAGGCCAATATGGGCACGAAGCCCCTGTGGCCTTGAATTGTCATTAATTTATACCCAGGTGGCCTTGTTTTTCTTCTCCGAAGATCAGATTTATGGGCCACCTGGGTTTGTTCATAGTCTTTTTTGGGGGGGGGGCACTTGGGAAGGGATCCAACAGGTCGCCAGCTTTTTCGCGTCTTCTTCTTCTTTTTTCCTTCGTCTGCGTGCGGGGTCCGGAGGGAGGCTGTGATGTTCTTGTAATGATGTTCTTCTTGTTTTTCCTGAAAAGAGAATGAAAAGAGAGAGCAGTATCTGGGCTTTTGAATGAGACGAGCATTTATGACAGATGTGATTTTGCATTGTTTTGTAGGAGTTGAACAGAGTATAAGAATGAGAGTCTGGTACAAGCCCTATTAATTCAGGGATGTCCAGGGTCTTTCAGTTGCCCCGGCATAGGATACCAGATACAACCTGCCTCCATTTAAAGTCCCATGGGCTCGGACTGGATGTGCTGTACACAGTGGCTGCGTTGGCGCAGGTGAGCTGTGTATGTGGAAGCAAAGGAGTGGGTCTGCGCGGGTTGGCAACAGGGCTCCCACCCACAGTCGCTTGGCGTCGCCCCACCGTACATACTGGCTTAGGGCCAGTCATGATATGTGGGCCTCAGCCTGACTGCTTTTTGAGCTTTTTTGGGTGAACATTTTGATGAAAATTTGGATGAGAGTGATTGATTGATACACAGTAATAGGCTGCGTCTGCGCAGTTTTGGCTGTGTACTTGGGAAGCAAAGGAGTGGGTCTGTGCGGGTTGGCAACAGGGCTCCCACCCACAGTCGTTGGCGTCGCCCCACCGTACATACTGGCTTAGGGCCAGTCATGATATGTGGGCCTCAGCCTGACTGCTTTTTGAGCTTTTAGTGGTGAAGATTGATGAAAAATTGGATGAGAGTGATTGATTGATTGATACATTGATAGATACACAGTAATAGGCTGCGTCTGCGCAGTTTTGGCTGTGTATTTGGGAAGCAAAGGAGTGGGTCTGTGCGGGTTGGCAACAGGGCTCCCACCCACAGTCGTTGGCATCGCCCCACCGTACATACTGGCATAGGGCCAGTCATGATATGTGGGCCTCAGCCTGACTGCTTTTTGAGCTTGTATGGGATGATATGATGATTGTGATGAGAGATTTTAGGTTATTGAATAGTGAGTGCGAGGTTTGGTGAATGGGAAGGGTAGCCTGCGGATGGGCCTGAGAGATTCCTGGAGCTCTAGGAGAAGCTCGGAATCTTGGTATCTGACAAGGGCTTTTGCTTTGAGTTCTTCATTACGACTATTTATATCCCTGATGTTTGCCATTTCATAAAGAGACTTGTTAGTTGTTCTACTTTGACCAGGAATGTAAAATTGTTTGAGGGCTATTCTAAGGGCTTTACATTCAGCTATAGCTAGTTGTTTTTTGGCTGTCTTTGAGGCTGAGACAGTGGCTACATGGCCTGTTTCCAGAACAGGACGGATGAAAGTTTTGTATAGATGGAGGAGGGTTTGAATGTCGGTTCCCCAATCTGTGCCTCGCAGCCTTCTAAGAAGGTTTATTCTACGGATGGCATTGGCTTTTTTCTCTTTGCAGTGCTGAATTAGGGACAGAGATGGATTGAGTGTTAAGCCTAATAATTTTGCTGTAGGAGCAGTTTGGATGTGTGTGCCAAAAAGGGTGAAGTTGGAAGCATATTTGTTAATTCTGTTGGTTGGGAAGTGGATAAGTTGAGATTTTGAGGCATTGATTTTAATTCTCCATTTGGAGCACCATGCTTCTAGCTCATTAAGTGAGTTCTGAAGAATATTGCTTGTTTTCTTTCTGGCATTTTTGCCTCTGGCTGATGTCTCTGCAACCGGGGCCATATCGATCCATTGATATACGAGGGGCGTTCAGAAAGTTCGAGGCTTTTTTTTATATGGACACTTATTTTCTATCTAGAACTATGAATTTTTCACAGGATAAAATTCAGCAGTTTTGGAATGGATTTCCAAAATTTTGGGCAATTTTGACATTTTTAAGTCATTCAGTTGTTGCCATGGAAACTGAAAGTTCAGCTTCTTGGGGCAGATAATACTGAAACCACTAAAGCCAACGAATTTTGACTGTGAGAGACCTCTCTCTATCACTTGCATTTGTGAGATTGACAATATTTGACACAAGAAATATAATATTAGCCTTAAAAAATACTCCCAAGCTCACCAAAAGCATTGATTCATACACCTGACCCATTGAAATAAATGTTCCTTGAAGTCCTCCAAACAAAGTTCTGTGAAAGAATTTCGGTCATCCAAAGCCTCTTCTCCTCCAGTGCCTGAAACTATAGCCCCCATGGACTAAAGTAAGGGAAAACCAGGACTGATGTAAAGCAACATGTCACAGGAATAGCTAGGATGGATAATGCTGTCCATTTTGGTCCTTTGTTCATACTAGTGAATCCATGCTTTCACATGGCCTCATGTACTCAGGGAAACACAGCTTTGCCTCCTGAATTTCCCTCGCCAAATCTGACATGCAGGAGTGCTTTTCTACATGGGTTCAGTGTAAAAATACACACATTTGGTGTGCTTAAAAGCATATTTAGGAGATAATACTATATTTCTTGTGTCAAATATTGTCAATCTCACTTATACAAGTGACAGAGAGAAGTCTCTCACTGTCACAATTTCTTGGCACTCTTGGTTTCAGTACTACCTGCCCCAAGAAGCTGAACTTTCAGTTTCCATGGCAACCACAGAATGACTTAAATATGTCCAAATTGTCCAAAATTTTGGAAATCCATTCCAAATATGCTGAATTTTATCCTGTGAAAAATTCATAGTTCTAGATTGAAAATAAGTATCCGCGTGAAAAAAAGCCTCGGACTTTCTGAACGCCCCTCGTATGGCAAGCTCTAGTCTTTAGGGCCATTTCTTTTTCTTAATTGGGTGTGCGATAGACTATGATTGGTGATGTCTTTCTCAGGGATTATCGTTTGGCTAATGAAGACAGCAATCCTTATTGACAATGACTGGTAGCAGAAAAGGGCTGGTGTGCCCGATGTTCTTTTTCTTTATAAAGGGATCTTCTCTTGTTCTTCCTTTTTTTACTCACAGAGCCTCACACAATTTTGATTGTGAAAAGACTGATTCTATAAAATGTCATTATTGGATTTTAGAGCTCTCTCATACTTTGCAGTATCTTCGATCGATCAAAATGTTGGGATGCGCTCAGCCATTACATGTGCTAGAGAAGAGTCTATCAATAATGTAGACATCAGAAACACACGGGTCTGTTCGAAAATGAGAAAACAAAGGGCCCTTGGTTAGATTTAAAGACTTCGTGTGGAAACAGAACATCTGAGATTCATAAATTCTCTGAGGTATGAATGTTTCTTGTAGCGGGTATATGCACTGGTTATGCAATGTATGTATTTTCTACAGCATATGAATAATTTGCGATGGATAGACCGGTAATTTTTATAGAATTGCATGCTTTTTGAAACTGCTGTAAGCGAAGACATGTCACAGTTTTAAAACATAAGAAAAATACTTCTTTTTTTTAAAACATCTAAACAACATTATAAGTTATTGAGCAACATAGCAAAAACGCCAATTAACTTGCCATAATTGTCAAAGTAGCTTTATCAAACTTAGGCATATTTCCCATAAAATTCTAATCAGATATTTTGCATGAGAATGGCCATTGGCATTATTACAAAATCACATATTAAGCTTTTTCATCACGACTGCTTTTCTCATTAAGTTATCTGACAAGCTAAATTACCTGGGAACAACACATAATGGATTTATGTTTTGTTTTTGGAAATAGTTTCGAGAGAATGCTTTTTGGTCGAGAATGCTGTTTGGTCGTCTGAATACAATGCCATGTATGTCTTTCGCTTTTCAAGTTGTAACTTATTTCTCTTTGTACATTTCCAACACAGCACAGCAATTTTTGTCAACACATAAAATCTGTTAAAGGACATTTGCTGCATTTCCATTAGTACAATTCTTATGCCTGTAAGTGTCTTAGTGATCCAGGCCTGTATACATGTACATGGTTATCAACTTTAATCCTGTAGTTAATAATAGAATTTGCAATACAGTTGGTCTCTGAAGTATGTACATCTCTCAGTCAGTGATTCGCCATGAATTCTATGTTAAATGTGTTCAATGGTAATGGGCTAATGGCCGTAACATGTCTCATACTGCCAGCATCATTGATGCAATGCTTGCGTCATACCTGCATCTATACTGGCACGATATTGACTTTGTATGGGGGTCTATAAGCTATAGATAGATAGGGGTCATAATCGTGCAATATCTAAAAACGGTTTAACAAAAATAAGTCCCCCTTTACGAAAACTTGAATATCTCAAAGACCTCTTTTCCAATTTGTATGAACATATCCCTCTTTTCAAAAATTTGAAGTTTTGGCTTTTCCAAAATCATTTTTTCTAAAAAAAAGTGCTGAAACTCCGAGCAGATTATTTCTAAAGTTACCCAGGGAACCTAATCTGTGAAAATGTTACAAAAGAAGTCCTCAATTGTGAACTAAATGTAATCAAGAACAAATTTTCTCCAGTCACTTGATTAAGTATGCCCCAGCTGGTGGCTCCCCCACTTGGTACACTTATTAATATCCATTGGAAAAGCCACAGATTTTTAAAAGAGCGGTAGGCTTACTTGAAGGCTGCTGGCTCTGCCAGGAAGAATGCCACTAACCCACAAATGCACACATTTAGGGTCGATATACAGGTCCATAATTCAGCCAACTTTCATAAAAATCGAAGGAAGCTTTGAGATATTCAAGTTTACTTAAAGGGGGACTTATTTTTGTTGAGCTGTTTATGTAGTTGGAATATCATTGGACTATTGGATTTTTTTCTTGCTCAGCATAGGCTATATGCATTGTAGACTCTAATACAAGGGGCTTCAAATTGTTTTGAAAACAACTCATCTCTGATTATATTCAGCTGGGATGCATTTCTCACAATAACAACATTTTCAGCCGGTCAATTTGTTATGTGGAATAGAGCACACTCACACTGCTGCCAGAGGCATATCATGTCATACCAATACTTCCAATAGTAATTTGATTTAAGGATTTCAGGATTACTGTGCTGCAATCTGGGATCCACACACACAGGAGTAGGTGAAGAAAATAGAGATGGTGCAGAGGAGATCAGCCAGATTCGTGCTCAGACGATACCATCAAACTTCCAGTGTCGGAAGCAAGCTCCAACAGCTACAATGGGAAACCCTCTAGGAGCGAAGAGCAAAGATGACAATCATCATCATGTACAAGGCAACCCACAACATCATCGCAGTTCACAGCAATCGTTATCTCACTCCCATTGTCATGCCGACTCGTCAAAATCATAACTTCACTTTCCAACAAATATTGACTACTACAAACTATCACAAGTACTCCTTCTATCCACGCACCATCGTACAATGAACGCCCTGCCAGCCTATGGACACTGCATCAGCGGACCAGTTCAAGGAAGTGCTGGCCAAGCATACCATAATAACCAAAACTCATGTCAATATCTTCTTCTCTGTAAATTTCTGTACATAACACCTTCTTTCTACTGTTCACCTTTTTCTTTTACTAACAAATGCATAGCGCCTCCACATTAGTCATTAATCTTGATGTTGTGGTAGTACTTTGATGACGATGATCATGATGATAAGCCTGCTTGTTGGTGACTGGCTAAGGAAAGGATTATGCTTCTGAATCTTATACTAAAATCAGTCATGACAAATCAAATGGCCTTCTCTTGGTCATTACTAATCAAAGGGCCTTTATCATGGTTCCCATGTTGAAAACATGCTCAAACAGGCAGTTTGGTACGGATGTTCAGCATTGACCCAATAACCGTTTCACTTTCTTTCAAACAGCACTGTATCACAAGTCACAAAGCATCTGATGAAATATTACGCGTTTTCATAATATTAAGACAAGGGGAAAGGGGACTATAGCACTTAAAAGCCAAAATTTATACATAATGATACAAAATGAAAAGTTTAATATTAACTGCAAATACAGTGTCATGGCCTCAGTGTGCATGTCATTAGCCTACATCCAACCAAGATGGACATGAATTATCTTAATACGGGATTTATGAGATGGATCATTTACAATTCATACTGATTAATCGTTTGATAATGTAAGCCTTGGACTCAGATAAAAGTTGTCATATAGAAGTTTTGCTTCATTGCATGATGCATCCTTAACTGGCTGATAATTTTCCTGATGTGGTGAAAATTGCTGTCTTGCTGTCTGCTCACCTACTGTTTATAGTTTCTGTAAACCATCTGTCAAAAATTCAGAATAATCAAAGTTTCTAGTTGTGTTGGTTTATTCCTGGCACATTCTCATCTCGTTGATCTTGAATTTTGCAACAACTCTCCACAAGAATTCATCCTAAGGGACACACAACGTAAACACAAAGTGTCCAATTTTTGGATGGCTCTTTTTTTGGGACATAGAAATTTATATGGTAGAAATGATTTCATCACCATGTGAACACAATGTTGAGATTTTTTCACAATGTTGCCACAATGTTGTTTTGATGTTGCATGCTAATGTCATATTTTGACATTGCTTCAAAACATATACAACATCATTTCTACCATAGAATTTTACGTAATTTTCGACAAAATTATGACAACGTCGCTGCGACATAGATATCCCATTAGGATGTTTGTGCAATCTTTTGAACTTTCTTTGCCTTGTATTTTGACATGTTATTTTGCTATTCACTTCCTCTGTCTTTCATCAACCAATGCTGAAAACTGGCCTCAAAAGAGCCATAATTCCCTCACTCTCTGCCCAATTTACAATTTATAGGATAAACCAGGGTAAGTTTAACCATTTTTTACTTTGTGTTAACATACCAAAAATTTAGTTATTTTAGGGAATCTGAATATCCTATACATATGATGTCTTGCTAAAATTGAGTCACGTTTTAGCACAATCAGACTATTATAATTTATAAGGAGATAGGAATTTAGAGTAAACAAATGACAAAAACAAGTCAATGGCAGAACTTATAACAGCTGGAATAAACTGAAAGTGATAGACAGCATATTCAAAGCCGGGTAAACCTATAGCCGATTGCAACTTTTAGGCATCAAACACCACTTTTTAGGTAAGATTGAAGTAACAAATATATTGTTTTACCGTAAAGCGAAAGAAAATTTCTTTGATGTACAGTAAATTATCTAGCGATTTTGGTTGATTTTTCATTTTATTGTACGGAAAAACACTCATGAGCATTGCACCTGACATTATTGCCGGATAATAGCAAAAATTTGATTGCAGCAGTCCCTGTTTTTGCTGTCATTGTACTTTATATCTCAAGTAAGCTAATGCTCATAATAATTTTTATATTTGGCAGTTTTTGTTATTGCACACAGTGATGTTAGCACAGTGTGGACATGATGGGCATCACTGTCTTTACCAGGCTATTAATTTCGTCTAGAAGCAGGCGACACAATTTACCCCTTGGCACAAATTACCCTTGTCTCCCTTTTCTTTGAAGCTGGAGTATCAGTAGAGATATTGTTTGTCTGGTTTCCTTTGTAAGAATGCAGATGCAGATAGAAGTCTTGATATCTATGTGGAATTTGACATGGAATTATTTAATTAATGAAAGATTTGGAATTCCGAAAAAACGATTGATGAAGATTTTGCATGTTACGACATGATTAATTAAGACAAAGGTTTCAGAATGCATAATAAGTGCACTGTTTTGCTTTGTTATTTTTTTATTAAATTACACGCGTAGATCTACCATTTGAATACATGTAGCCTATGTGTATCAACTATATTAGAAATAGGCAAAAATCCTTGGATATTCTCATAGTAATAATAATATGTAAATGCCAAAGCATGAAGACGGGACTGCCTAAATGCAAGAATACATTTTAAAGACTCAAAATTGTAGTTATCTAAATTATTTCTTGAAATTCATTTTTATATTCAGGTTTGTTCAATAAAAAATTTGGAGAAAAATTTGGAACAAAGAGAAATAGGATGGAAAGGCAATATTTTAAAAGAAAGTGTTTTAAAAAAGTTTTTGAGGGAAAATGTAATTTTTTTTTGGAAAATGACTTTTTTTCGAACATTTTCTTTTTTTTGAGAATTTTTTTTTTGAAAATGCTGTTTTGGGAATTTTTTTTTTGGGAATTAAATTTTTTTTCCGAACTTTTTTTTGGGGGGAATTTTATTTGTTTTGTTTTGTTTAGAATTTGTCTTTTCCGAAACTTTTTTTTTCGAAATTTTTTTTTTTTAACAAGAGTCGGAAAATAATTCATAAAAAAGAAGAAGGAAGTCACACGTGATGAGAAAAAAGTGCCAGGATCAAATTATGGGATGTCTGAATCATTTTTTTTCATTGAACCATCTGCTGGTTCACTCCTCGCATGTTTGCCATAAGGGACTAGACACCTCGCTCCACTCGGTGAGCCGGTGGCTCTGTCCCGTCTATAATGATATTGCTGGGTCTGACACATATACTCTGTAAATTTTGAATTTTGAGTTAGCTTAATTGATTGAGTGAGATGGTTGCACAATTCCTTTGAGCCAAGATAGCTTGTTGTTTGCAAGTTATAACAACATAAAGATTATCATAACTCAAAACAGCAAGCTATCATGAAAAAATTTGATGGTACAAAATAGTAGATAGGAAGACCCACCTTCTCAGTGTAGCTGAGAAGGATGGGAGACAAAAGACAGGTTGAGAACTATACACTTGCGACACAGGTCTTGTCGCGGCAGTTTAGGGCCTATTCCCATCAAAAATAAAGATATGGGCTGATAGGAAATGGTTTAAAATGTATTGTGTGCGATTTTCATAACTTTCCTGTACTTTAAAGTGTCAAAATCGGCCTATTTTCTACAATTTACCACCAAAAAATCAAAGGAGTTTCAGACTGAAGAGAGGGAGGCTTTGCAAAACTGATAGCTGTTAATCACTTTGTGTTTCATAATTTGCTATTTCAGTTTCTATGTCTATTGTTTTCCAAATAATGGCATTGGACTATTACATTCAGCAGTCAATCATACTCAGTCAAGCATTGCATGTATGATCTGATTGGTTGATTCCAAAGTCACTTCGGTGAACAGTGATTGACTCAGACCACATTTGACATATTCAGATCGCATTTAGGTTGAATAAAGTTTGCAGACCTCTTGGTAGGATAGAAACACAAACACAGACAACGATTCCATAACAAAACTCTAAAAATCTGAATAAAACTTATTTTTTAAATATATTTTACCAAAAAGCTCCTGTAGGGGGCAGGCCAGCATTGACACTAAAATTTTATTAATTTCATCATCTTTAATTTTGGTTCGGTCAAATATTACTTTTTTTCATCCCATCAAGCAAATAAAATTGTAAACTTTCCTGACTAATCACAAATGTTGTGGAAAGATTGCAAGGTTGTTGAAATTAATGATCAGAGGATCTTGAAATTTTGTGACTTGTATTTTCGACAGTAGCTATCACGATTTGATTTGACACGACAGTTTTGTTCTCAGAAATCTGGAAATTTTCATGTTGCGTTTTTTAATGGCACTCAGTGTAGTTCAAGAATTAAATTAAATTCCCCGAAATATATCACAATCGTAAATCCTGATCGACACATTGACAGATTGATAAATTGATGAGAACTGCCACATGTTCTGATATTTTTAAAAGTGACATCCAGAAATAAATTTTCCCTCCCACTTTTTAAATATCTTGACTGTTCTTTGTGTTGAAAACACCTCAGGACCGGCGACAAAACAAGATCACCGCTTATGTTGCTTTCTGTTTGCAGATTGCAGTTTTCTGTATGTGTTCATGTTTGATTGTTTGTTTTTATCACTTTTTGCTTCCAATGATTTTCAAGAGAGCTCAGCAAATGCAATGTCCGGGCGTCTGTATTTAACGGAACGGAACGGAATTGACGGAATGGAATATCTGTATTCCGCGGAACTGTAAAATGCGGAATTGTAAAGTGCGGAACTGTAAAAAACGGAACTGTAAAATGCGGAATTGTAAATCGCGGAACTGTAAAACACGGAATTATATTGTGGCAGTCATGCCTGGTGTATACCAATTGGCAATTGAGCCTTTTTGTATCAATTAGTATTGAAGTGCACTGTACAAGCACTCTTGTCTAATTGGAATTGAAGAGTCAGGATATGATAATCTGGTTGAAGTGTCAGTTTGATGAACATTCTTGAAGTGCATTTAAGTTAAATTGGGGCTTGCTTTGAAGAATTTCTTTCTAATCAGTTCTTTCTTTGATACTTTATGAGGAAGTACTTTTTTTAACCTTTTTAGAATTGTGCGTTTTTAATGTTGCTGAGTTTATATTGAAGTCAAAAGACGTATTTAATAATAACTGCAAACTTATAAGTAACTCTTTGAAGAAAGTTATTTCATTCCCAAGATTAACAATTAAGGCCAACAAGGGCATTTTGACTATTGGCCAATTTTTGTCTTCAATATGATTAGAGCAATCTACATCACTAGCAATCAGAATTCAATTGAAAGTCATGACATATCACATAGCCTTGCATCACAATGACTATAACAAACAGCCAATTCAAATGCTGTTAGCAAGGTCGATTAAAAAATGTGTGTAGTTGCATATATACAGTGAGGAAAATAAGTATTTGACCCCCTACCATATTTTCTGGTTTGGGCACTTGCGCTTGCTCTAAAAATCTGAAATTTCTCAGGTAGATCTGGTCTAACATAGAAGACAGGTAATGCTTTTTTTTTTTCAACTCTGCGTCTTCAAAATGAAGAAATTGCAAAAAGAAATTTACGAGGTGCAATTCAAGGCATAAAAAGCTAAATGAAATTGGGGAAAACAATTGAAATAGGTTTTGATTGCAATAAATTTCAGTTATAATATTTTTCCAAGTGTTCGTTTTGTAAAAGTCTGGTGATAAACCCATTGCAAACAAAGGGGTCAAATACTTATTTCCAAAGACTATCGGGATTCTTATGCAAATATATTACATAATGCTTCTTTCACTTAATTTTTATGCAATACCTGTCTTCTAATGTTGGACCAGAACTACCTGAGAAATTTCAGGTTTTGAGCAAGCACAAGTGCCCAAACCAGAAAATATGGTAGGGGTCAAATACTTATTTTCCTCACTGTATGGCCGTCATAAGTTCATTGCTGGAATAGGCTTACTATGTTGTGACAGCTAATATGATCGATGCAATGAAATTATTTTGTAATTACCTCATTTTTTAATGTAGGCAAACAGTTAATAGATGCTGAAAAAAATCATGGCTTGCACTTAGAGGAGTAGATATATCAGAAGAAATGACACTTGAATATCAATCTGAGACAATGAGAACCTTTCAGGTTTTTAATAGCAATCAGGCAGTGATACTCAATTGAAAGTTGCCAGGAGCAATTCGACGTCTAATGCATGATTCTATAGCCCATTGCAGAGTGTCATTCACAAAACTGGATTAAATGCAATTGATGGAGACACCTTCAATTGGATGACATCGATTCACAAAATATGTCATCCAATTGAAGGTGTCTCCATTAGGCCTAAAGGCATTTAGCCAGTTCCAGTGAATGACACTCTCTGTAATTCAGTGTCTTGAAGTTATTTTGGCCTAATTGTGATTGAGGGAGTCAATTGAATTCGCTATTCTAGTATCATGTCATCATTAACCAATCTTTTTAAAATAGATACAAAATCCTTTGTGAGTTAATCAATTGCAACAATTAAAAAATAGCAAAACATTATATCTGGGCATTATACCCTATGGCCTATGGACGGATATATAGTACGGATATTATTCCTTCCAATGGACCACACAAGACTCCAATGATTTCTCCGAATATGCAGAGAAACATTTGCCTACCAAAGATATACATTTGAATGTTGTCCCCTGGGCCTTCCTAGTTATAAAATGACTGATCTCTGCTTGACAAGTAATGTTTGGCCAAAACAGAGTGTGTGTTCATGTATCCGGAATAATTTTTTTTAACAAACTTGGGGTAAATGCCTTAATTTTTGGCTAAAATATTTTCTTACATTATGTAAGTTCGGCAGTTATGGGCAATTGAGCTGTAATGACTAATACTTTGTGGCCAATATGAATGTGCTGACAGATGGCAGGAAGGTGTGAAACTGAATTGCACTTGAAAAGTTAAACGGAAATTCATGCATGGGCTTACAGTATGGTGCTCCCTTCAACAGCAATTAAGAAACTTGATTGGAATGAAGTGATGTAAGATGCTGTTGACATCATCAATTGAGAGTTGATTAATTATATACAACAAAGATCCCGGCCGTTCCGCATTTTACAGTTCCGTTTTTTACAATTCCGCATTTTGCAGTTCCGTTTTTTACAGTTCCGCCAAATACAGATTCCGTTCCGTTCCGCATTTTACAGATTCCGTTCCGTTCCGCCAATTACAGACGCCCTGCAATGTCCTCAGTCTACGTTGCCTACAGCAACGTGAAGACTGTGACCTCGGTCTAACAAAATAGTACAATGAACAGGATGAAGGAAATCATTGGTCTCATATTTTCTGGCCCTCCTGAAGGGACACCAATGGTATGCATTTGAATACCTGACATTGTCACTGGTGAACGCTCCATCTGCATTCAAGCAACTAAAATTCACTCTTTTTCTTGGGACATTAACATTATTATTTTTTGGGAAATTCACACAAGAAAAGCAGCTCTCCAATTTCGTGCAATTCCATAACTGATGGTTGTGGCATGTCAGGTCAAAGATTATATTGTTATATATTACTACAGATAATTGGGGGGGAAATGGAGTGCATCAGACAATTACCCCCAGTCCCCCACAGCCTCTTAAAAGTAAAAGAACAAAAAAAAAAAAAGATGAAAGAAAAAGAAAAGGAGAAGAAACTTGCATGCATCACCTTGTTACACTGTGTCAGTGTTGTATCTGAATCAAAGTGCTTGGAACAATGAATACTAATTCCATCACAACTGATGTGGTTCATAAATATAAAAGAGGTAATCCAAACTTTTGTATCATTGATAACTTGAGCCTCAGATTGAGATTATTCAGATTAAGATGATCATTCAGAATTTATGTGGCATTGAATGCAGTGCTACTGACAGCTGGGTGAAGCAGGCCGACAATTTTCAAATTGTTTTGAAAACTGTTTGTCTCCTTGAGCCTGTACTGCATTAGGGTGTGTCAATTTTTAATTTTTATGCAAACTCAAAAAGCACTATCGCCTAAAATGTGAGTTTTGACCTGGGGAATCCAAATCTGTTCTCGAAATGGCGATACGACAATTTTTACCTACTTCAATTTTGGTTCAAAGTAACTTTATCAGTATTTGTCATACAGCATTATAATTGCTATGGTTGGAAAGCTCTCAAAAAGACCTACATTTTGCATACCAGCATTAATAGTCGAGGACGATTTCCTGACTCCCATTGGCTCTTAGGCCTACACTTTTTAGAAATAAAAATGTTGCTGACTGTCTAATCCTGTTAAAAAAAGGTTTTTGAATTTTTTTCACTGATAATTGCAGTGATTCACATTCTCCAAGTTCAAGAAAGAGCAAATAAAATATTTTTAAAATTTTTGGCTATGGAAAATCCTGCTTTATGAGCTTGGAAGTTTTAATGCTAAATTTTGTCTGAAGTATTGCAACAAATCAGGGAGGGGCTGTTATATTTCGTATTTTAACTTCATAAGAATTAAATATAGGACAACATCACTGGTACCATGAGAATGCTAAGAATATTTTCTATCATGTGGTACCACTCATGTTGCCCTGCAATAAATTCTGATGAAGATATGATATGAAATGCAACAGACCCCATCTCACATTTTACGAGTTTTCAACTGACATTAACATTAAAACTTCATCACTCTCAAGCCAGGCACTCCCACAGTAAAAATCAAAAAGGTTTTCATATTTTGTCATTCTGGGACTTACAGAATGCAAATCACTGCAACTAATCAGTGAAAAAAATTCAAAAGCCCTTTTTTAACAGGATTAGACAATCTGCAACATTTTCATTCTAAAAAGTGCAGACTGAAGAGCCAAATGGAAATATGGCACTTTACATTATTGAAAGGGTCTTTGCTGAAAACTCACAAGATGGTACACATCCAAAATATCTCAAAATGCCTGAAAGTTAAATGTTGATATTGAAAAATTTAGTTAAATATCTCTAAATCGTTTGGAAACTAATTATAAAACTGGATCTGTACATTATTCGCATTGAATAAAAGTGCCAATAGACATAGTTTGAGCAATCTAGACGACACAGCTACATGTGCTTGTTGCCAAAGAAAATTCTGAAAATTATTGAGTCTTTTTACCACACTTCTCTTCTTTTGAAGGGGGTTGGCTCAGTTGGTAGATTCAAGGTTGACTGGGGAACCTGGACCAATTTCAATCATCTTTCGCCTCATACATGTATCATTGCTATCAACTCCTCCTCTCCTGCAATTGACCTACCAAAGGGTGTTAAGCCCCAACCATTCTTGTTAGGGCATGCATATGAAAACAAGCATATATTCTGTTTTTGTTTGTGTAATGCCATGCGAAACTTGCCTCTCGTGTCATTTCGTGATTTTTGTAGTGAAATGTGACACCCATATTTTACAATGTGTCATGCCAAACTTTTTGGTTACTTATTCATGAAAAGCTATAAAGTTTCAAAGGCTTTTGACCAAGTTTTCCACATCATATATCAAATGGATCAAAATACTGGTTCTGTCATAAAAATAGGAGGAACAACTCTATCTCAAGCAGAAAGATCATGCCAGAATTACTTTCAAGAAGTCCCAGGAACTTCCTTCAAGGAAATTTAGTTAGTATTTTTAAGCAATTTGTCACCTTCATGATAATTAAGTGTTGCTCAGTTATGTTCATGCATAAACATCATTGTCTACAGGGTTTTGTGGAGATATTTATTTATTTAAGACAATTCTAATGAATCACTTTGTTTTACATCTGATTTTTAGGAATATAAATATGCATGCCTTTTTCATACCACTAAGAAACTTTTTCATGATCTTTTATTTCTTAAAGGATGCTCTGTGGTTCTTCACAGAAAGATACTTTTTCTTATTTTTGTGTGTGCAAGAATCAAGGAAAACCATAATCTTCATCTTGTAATACTCAAGACGGCTTCTGAATTTCAAAACACATCTTTATGTAATATCAAGGGTGATTTTTTAAAATCATTGCATACGTTTCTTTAAAATGGTATGTTATCTTCAAGATGTGGAGGTGAGACAAAGTATTTTCATTTTATCAGAATTCTGTTCCTGCTTACTTTACATGGTAAAACCAGCTGCATCTCTTTAACGAGAGCTACAGCGTAATTAATTCATCAACTTGCAATTTTATGGCAGTAAGTCGTTTGTTTTTAGAGCAGGTATTGTTGTTTTAATGGTAACTTCCCTGAAAGTAAAGGGAGCTGGATTTATTGTGTACTAATGTCATGGTGATTTTCTTGAGTGTACATACTTGCATACAAGACTCACCCAAGAGATGTACAGAATTTAATATAGATTATTGTTCTTTCTCAAATTTTCTCCTTTTTTTTCTAATTTCACTGTAATATAATATTATGATACATGTAAATAATGACATATTTGGATCCTTCATATTTACTCGACAGCAATCTAAACTGCTTCAACCTAAAGTCAAACATTAGACTTCAGTCTTCACTAATAACATTTATCTTTCTAAATTAGGTATGGAGTAGACTGCAGACTGTGGTATGTAATTTGTTTTGTTATCCTGGAATATCAAGTTGATTAGTCGTGTCTTAGCCTAGGATTTTTGTCAGACTGAGGTAAAGACTGTAATCTCTATTGCTGGTGAATGGCAGGAGAAGGGGGCTGGTCTCCTCCCACTGATCAGGATCCTTCCTATAATTATGAATTCAGACAGCAGCTCTTATTTATAGCCATGGAAGGATAAGTCTATTTGTCACTGTTATGACTCGTACAAACTTCAGCTAGTAACATGACAAGTACATATAATGCTGACATTATAGTTTATGACCTCACATACTGGATATGAATCATCAATTGTGACATGGCAAATATTGGCCGGGATTTGGCCTTACAAACAGCATTTGTGTAGTCTTCTATTCTCACATCTTTCCCATGTACTAAAATGTACCAGCTTCGTGTTATCGCATCCCTTGATCTGAATCTAAGTAGGCTCTAATACAAAAGATGTGCAGTTTGTGCCCGATTAGGGTATAATAATAATAGACTGTCATGAAATAAGGGAATATCCGATTAGTGTAAATCTGTGCAATTACGCCCAACTTGCATGGCAGTGGTCTCATGTACTGACGATTCAGCCAATTCACATTTGCAATTTTGTATGATTTTCCTTTGAACAATACAATGAAAGTCATTCAGCTTTTGAAGGGTGATTTAAAAAGATTAATTCTCTTACCCAAATAACATTGTCTAAATAGAATGGTTTTGATAAACCCGACTGAGTTACTTGTTGTCTGTATTAATTTATATACACATGTATAGATATATTTTAAATTAAAAAACGAGGGAGTATTGCAAAATTTGACCTGCAATAAACTTAACATCAGTCAAGGTCAATTGGATTATTCACTGTGCTGGAATATCGAATTCCATCAATAATTGCTGTTTTGTGGTTCCTAAGATTGATGGCTGTTACTCAAGTCGCCAAATGGGTTCAATTTCCTGGAATCACTTGAAACCAGCGCAGCTTGACTAAAAACTCTGTTTCAGGCAATTGGGGTCATCTGGTCAATCTGACCAATCAATTTGCAGTGTCACTTTTGTAAAAAAAAAGTTGATTGATTGCCATGTACATTCAGAACCTGCAGAATGTGATAATATGAAACAGTAGTGTTGCACAGAGTGTGCTATTCTTTCAAAAGTGATTTTAAAGACTTACGTCCCTTGGCACAGGATGAAATTTCTGTCTGATATGGGTTGCCTTGGCAGAGAATCGAGTATCAGGCATGCTGTATGATCATAGATCTGTTCACTTTTACAATCTCTCGTTTAAAAATAAACTGGGTTACATTTATCAATCACAGAACTTTTTTAAAATTTACACTTGTCAATTTTATTAAAATAAAATTGCTCCATGTAATTGTTCCTTCCACCAAACATTCAAAATTGCACTTATAAAATTGGTTCCACAGGATGTTTTGAATATTCTTCTTCACTAAATTGACTTCTTCTTCGCTAAATTGAATTAAATGTTTTTGAAAGACTTATGAAATAAGAAATGATTTTGTAAAAATGTTGTAAAATGCATGCAGTTACCAGATCAAAGCAAAGATATATAGCAAGAAACTCGAAGCCTTCCCTCAGATGTTTTCTGCATCAATATCAATTTCTAATTTTATGAATTAGAGCACAATTAAATTTCCTTCTTCTGAGGCATTATCGCAAACTAAATGTCTCTTATTAAACCTCAACCATTGTTGATTGAAACATTCACATACATTTGTACATTTTAAGGTCGTTGCTTGTATAGCTTCGTATTTTCCTTGAAATTTACCAAATTAGCTGCATGAAGTGCATCACTTTTCTTAGAGTCAATCCCCCATGCCTGATAAGAATTCTATGAAATGTGGTTGGATAAAGTCAATCAGTTTTTGCAAAGAGGTTTTCTTTTGTAAGAGGCACTTGATTCGAGAAAATGAACCAGGCTAGAAATAAAACCTGGCTTCCGACAATATTTAACAAATTGTTGATGGCACATGTACATACAAATGTTCAGTACAATGAACTGGATGAAGGAAATAATTTGTTTCATATTTTCTAGCCCTCCCGATGGGACATAGTTGTATACATTTAAAATTCCAGACGTAGACTTCAGCAAACTTTCCATCTTCACTGGAATAACTAAAATTTCCAAATTTTTCTTGGGATATGCCATATTTAACCATGAAAATGGGCTCTCCAAAAACTGATTGGTGTGGGTTGTCAGGTCAAAGATAATCTTGTTATATATAACTACAGATAATTGGGGGGAAATGGAGTGCATCTAACAATTACCCCCAAAGCTTCCAGAAAGCCAAAGAAAAAGACCAGAAAGAAACGAAGAGGAAGAAAAAGAAGAAAGAAACATGCATGCATCACCTTGTTGTATCTGTCTATCAAGGATAACCTGTATGAAGCATTCCGGTACTGATGTAGGTCTTGTAGTGGCTAATACTGCTGTGGGAGGCACCTTGCACTTGTCTCCTGCCAATATGGCATGAAGGAATATTCGGCAAAGGCACTTTCAGAAGGTACACCATAATATGCCTGGATGTATTTGTGATTACCAAAGGTATAATATATATCTTATCTGAATGTTTCCACATGTTGTTTTCCACCAGAAGATCACCGTTTTCATGTGATTTTCTTCACTGTTAGAAATTTCCGTAGATTTTACGGTCAAATGACCGGCAGTTTTTCCTGCCAAAAGAAAACCGTAAAATATACGGGGACCTGTAGATGGTTTACACACACATGTTAAGTTCACAGATAAAAACCGTAAAATTAACAGGCTTTGTGCCGTGAATTGTACAAGGAAAAATGGATGTCTTTGTAGTAAACCACCTGGGTTTTGTGAAATTTACAGCAATTTGATCGTAAAATTCACAGCCATTATTATTGTAAATTTTTCTGCACAGCACTGCATTTTACGGACCTTTTAAGGTAACATCAAATGTATGTGTCCGTATAATTTTGATATATTACGGCCAACATGATGTAATATCCACTGCAGATTTCATGTGCAAAATACGTCCATGAAGTATGGAAATTTCACATTCCTCATTATTTTATAATCATTCAAAGATTTAAAAGTAGCAGAGGTGCAAACCATCCCAACAGTACGTGAGGCTGGAAATAATTGCCCATTCAATTGGTTATATAAAAGGCACATAGCATGTATGTATGTACTGTAAGGAACCAAGAGAGTCTGCGGCTTTTACCAGGAGTGCATTGAAAAAGCCTGCTCCCAATTGCAGGGACAGGCGTCAAAGAATGAAAGCTGTATGCGGTTGTTACGGTTTGTGTGCTCATCAAAACAAATAAACCTGTATAAATCAGACTTCTTTATTATGGTAGAATCACAAATATATCAAATAAAAGACAGGATCATGAAAGATGTCTTACTATTCATTTACAAGCTTCAATAACAAACTGTATCCAGAGTGTATTAACATAATGTTCATCTTACAATTTATATAGTCTATTAACCGATTAGCTGCTTCATGCAATAACATTATTTCACTAAAGACGGCAGCATTTCTACACAAAATAAATTCTTTTGATGAAAATATTAAAGTCTACATTATATATGTAAGAACAAATTGCCTCCAATATATTGAATATGTAGACTATAATCAACATTAAAGGATACTGATTAGCTGCTTCACACAATAGCATTATTTCACAAAATAGGTGACAACATTTCCATACAACATCAATTCTTTTGATGAACCAAATTCGATAGTGTGTCTTAAATATTGAAATCTGCATTATATCTGTAAAAACACATTGTTTCCAATATATTGAATTTGTAGACTATAAACAACTCCAGTGACTTAATGTAAAAATTAAAGCAAAAATTGCCAAAATTCCAAATTATTTAATTCCCTGTGATGTTTTAAGCCACAGAACGATTATTTCTTTAAAATGCTCATGAAAATTAATATATTTTGTCTCATGCTGGAAATATTTTTGTTTTCATGCCATTTAAGGGCATTATAGGCCTATAAATAGCCTATAAATAGCCATATGTGGCACCTACACCTGGCGCCACCCTATGGCAACAGTTATAACAAAACTAAGTTTTAATATTGTTTTCTAAGGCCTAAAAAATCAATTTTGTGGATGGACAATTTTGAGATAGCCCCTTATTGGGCTAAAAATAGCCAAAAACTGGTTTTCCGCCAAAATTTCAGTCTCATTTTTGGCGGGAAAACCACATTTTGCCTTTCTTTAGCCAAAAAAAGGGCTATCTCAAAATTGTCCCTGCAGATAATTGTTTTTGGAGGCCTCAGAAAACAATATTAAAAATTAGTTTTGTTTTAGCTGTTGCCATAGCGTGGCTCCAGGGGTGGGTGCCAAATATGGCTATTTATAGGCTATTTATAGGCCTATAATTGACTGAAATTGCATGAAAGCACAAATATTTCCAGCCTGAGACAAATTTTTTTTAATTTTTAATGAATATTTAAAGGAAATTATTTTGTGCCTTTAAAGTCCACAGAAAATTGAGTAATTCAGATTTATGATAATTTACCCTAATTTTTTACATTAACTCACTGGAGAACATCAAAGGATACTTATTGGCTGCTTCACACAATAACATTATTTCACTAAATAGTTGTGAACATCTCCACAGAACATCGATTCTTCTGATGAATTTAATTAAATAAATTTGTCTTAATATTAAATAAATGTGTCTTAATATTAAAGTCAGCATTCTATATTTTTGAGAACACACTGTATACCATACATGTTGTTCATACATGTAGACTATATAAACAGTATCGTTTCCTCATTAGCTTCATAGGCCTACACAATTTTTCATAGTAAATATTTCAAACAATTCCATCTAATGTCACTTTTTTCATGAACATGACTCCAGAGGACAAGAATGCAATATCTAAAGAATTATTTTTAAATTTATCTTTGTATGTTCACTCAAAATAATGCCAGCATACATTATTGTATTTGCCAAAATGACAGAGGTTATAAAAAAAGTTGCCATTTCATTGACAAAGTTCAAAACTTTCCGATTAATCGTCGTGTGTTTCTTTCCTTTCACTCGCTCCAGGTTTATCTTGAAAAAACACTGAAACACAAAAATTCAAAATGTTAAAGCTTTACAAAAATTACCCATTTTGTTTGATATTCTGTTGGGTTTATTTATTATTGTTATATCTTCCACATTTTCAAGTTTGCAAAAAATAGCCAAGCAGTGACCTCTTAGCCTCAATTTATTAATTCAGAGAAGTCAGTATTACTGTAAGTTACTATAACATATTTCCCCTCTTATGGTTTTGCTAATGAAAAATGCATTGTCACTTGATTGCCTTCAGTTACAGGCCTATCAAGCACTGTACCTTTTACAGTCCAACCATCAGATAGATAGAATAATGTTACCTCTGCACGATAAATTCGATGCTTGTTTGCACTTCTGGAGGAAATGCGATATTCACGACGTAGCATTGTAGTAAGAGGCAAAAAGTCGTGCCATAGCATCGTAGAAAGTCTTCATTTTTTCTATCACAACTCTATTGTCTACCAGCAGTGAGAAATCAGTTGCAGACATGACGCCTGGAACAAAAGGAAAATGGTTAGATAACCAATAGCTGGGGAGAGGGAGGAGGTTCACACAAACAACAATACAATGTCTGCACTGATTCACAAATATTTAAGGTGTTCAAGAAATGGTTGATCAAGTCAAAATTGGTTGGGTAGAAATCATAAGGTAGTCATGGTCGCAATGGGATAAAGCATTATGATAGATAGATAGGTATGGTAAGTGCAGCCCTCTAAGCCCAGTTCTGGACACTCACGAGGGTTGATTGATGAGATGGGAGAGAGAGCAAATGCCCTCAACATGTTATACATTTAACCCATGTGAGGCATCTTTTACTTGCCCAGCACAGACACTGATACAAGGGGCCAGCAACTAACGTCTCATATAACTTACCTTTTAACGGGTTACTGGGAAAATGATTTAGTCATTATATACAGTACAACCCAAAATAAAGTACGATTACCCCAGCAGGAAGGAAGAATCAGCCACTACTTTACCCTTTCACACCTTTTGGCTACCTCTGAATCCCTTCCCACATTTACCTACTTGAAACAACCTTTTAAAATTACTTGAAAATAACATTTATACAACACCAATTCCAACTCTTTCACCCCAATTGTGTTTGATTTCCTTGATATTATGCCATTTGCTAATTGCAATTAAATCACCATCTGCCTTAATACAGTTCTTGATATGTGTTAAGGTTGTGGTGAGGAGTCAAAAGTAGTAGTAAGGAGGTTTGGGGTGAAGAGCGGAAAGGAGGGAAAAATAGGTAAACAGAGGACTTCAGACAGAAAATTTTCTTACTTTATTTTGGGTTGTACATGTAACATGAGGTCAGCATAAAAGTTATTTTCACAGTAACCCTGTTAAAAGTAAAGTTATGGGAGTTAACCACTTTAGGATAACCCGTGTTAAGCATTGATACAATGTGGCACTGAATGACATCCAGCTCAAAATTTTGAACCTAGGCAGGCAAAGACCTTCTGGCGGGCACCTAAACCCCTCAGCCACATTTCAGGGTAGGTATAAAATCTTGCTACTGTACACTCAACAAATAAACGTACCACTTCATTTTTGCTTATAATTTGTTAGATAATTTTTTTTTGGCCAAAACCAATTAAACAGTGTTGATCCTATTATAAAAATGTGCCGAAAATCATTCAAGTGCGACCGTTTTTCCCTAACATTTACCTTTTACCTTGTGGGACCATTTCCGGAACATTTACCTTGTTTATCAAAGTTGGATTTTTTTTTTAAATGGCCCCATAACCAGATTACCCACATCTCAAGTGTCATTTTGCATTGTGCATCAAAGAGCCATAAAAAATGAAAAAATGGTGACATTATGCTTTATTTTTGATAGCTACAGATCACTTTCCAGATGAATTCTTTTAGTGAGATGTGGGTATGGGCATTTAAAAAAAAACCCAAATATGATAAACGAGGTCAAGAGGAAATGGTCGCACTTCAATTATTTTCACATAGATACATTTTCGTAATAGGATCACTACTGTTTAATTGGTTTAGGCCCAAAAAATCATACAAATTATTAGAAAAAATGAAGGGGGGTGTTTGTTTTTTTGTTGAGTGTACATGTACAAATGATACCCGTTTAGTGTTTAGGCATTATTTCAAAGTAGCCAGGCTTTATCAATGACATCTAAAAAAGGCATATTTACCATATCAAACTATCATTGGTGATACTGGCACTCCTCGTTCTTCTGCCACCTCTAGTCTGCTCAAATGTTCCTGTAAACAGAGAGACAAATATTTTTTCACTTGATACAAGAGAAGGCATAATTGAAGCATTTCCAGCTGGTTGGCTATGAATATCATCAAATTGTTTAGGCCTACAGCCTAAATATCAGGACCTATGATGTTTTTAGAATCACTGTCAAACATAGTTATGACATCACCAGCATTGCAGAATGAGATGCCTGATGACGTCACAAAACAGCGGCCCAAACAATGCAATTGTGATGTCATGACCATTGTTGCTCCATGGGTACATCATGGTTCTGTATTTAAATGGTCTTGTGGAAAAAAATCTTTCCAATAATATTTAAATCCGGTGAAAAAATAAACTACCCATTCGAGCACTACATAACAATATCCTGATTGTGACCCTGATTCGAGTGGTTTTGTCATGTTGTTATATTATTTCAATACTGCAGTGGCATAGCCTTAGCCAGATAATTTCCTAGAGTGGGGCAAGTGGTGTTTCATCATCATGCTGAAAGGCACAAGAAACTAAACAAAATGCAGAAATTTGTTGGATCATAATATATAGCATCTGAAAAGTAATCAAGAATTGCCAAATGATAATTATCAGTCTTCACAGGGAGGGGGGGGGGCAAGGATGGCTGGGGGGGATGGGCTTGCCTCCCTTTCCACTACCCAACCATCTCCCTGCCCCCCCACCCCATGGTTTAAGTCAAAAGTGTCACTTTAAAAGAGTTTTTCCTGCCATTACACAAATGTGAAGTCATCATGAAGCAACCACGACAACACATTGACATTGTTTGGGCTCTTGTTCGATTTTGACATCAGGCAGCTGCAATGGCAGTGCAATGCGGGTGACGTCTTAACCATTGCTTAAGAATATCTTTTGGAGAGACGAGAGGGACAGACGAGATGGACGGACGAGAGACAAAGACGAGAGACAAAGACGAGACAAGAGACAAGAGGCAGAGACAAGAGGGACAGACAAGAGGCAGAGACGAGAGGCAGAGACGAGAGGCAGAGAAGAGAGGCAGAGACGAGAGGCAGAGACGAGAGGCAGAGGCGAGAGGGAGAGGTGAGAGGGAGAGGTGAGAGGGAGAGGCGAGAGGGAGAGTCGAGAGGGAGAGACGAGAGGGAGAGAGGAGAGACGAGAGGGAGAGAGGAGAGACGAGAGGGAGAGAGGAGAGAGAGGAGAGAGGGAGAGGGAGAGAGGAGAGAGGGAGAGAGGGAGAGAGGAGAGAGGGAGAGAGGGAGAGAGGAGAGAGGGAGAGAGGAGAGAGGGAGAGAGGAGAGGGAGAGGAGAGGGAGAGGGAGAGGAGAGGGAGAGGAGAGGGAGAGGAGAGGGAGAGGGGAGGGAGAGGAGAGGGAGTTTGTGTTTTATGCCTCTGCAGCACCTTAGTGGGCTATATCGAAGAGGAGAGGGAGAGGAGAAGGGGAGAAGGGGAGGGATTGAGAGGGGAGAGGGAGAGAGGAGAGAAAGGGAGAAAATGGAGAGAGGAGAGAAAGGGAGAAAATGGAGAGAGGAGAGGAGAGGAGAGGAGAGGAAGAGAGGAGAGGAGAGGAGAGGGAGAGAGGAGAGGGATTGAGGAGATGGAGAGAGGAGAGAAGAGAGGTAGACCAGCCAGCAACAAAATCTTATCCCATTCATATTCTTTGTTGTCCACTTATCTCAAGTTCAACTGAATGATTGTCTCGCGGCTTAAGTGGGTTATTCAATATGGTATCAGGAATGTGTTTATTACATCTAAAGCACCCGGCTGATAAATAACATATTTCCTCTCTTGTGGTTAATAACCTTTACCTATTTTGAAATGGCTATACGGCAACAGAAAGGCAGGAGAAATAAAGAAGGAAAGGAGAGGAGAGGGTGGGGGCTGGGGGAAAGGGAATAAGGAGGGACAGGTGGCAAAGGGGAGAGGGGATAGGATTGGGAGTGGTTGAAGGGGAGGGGGTTGCGGATGGAGAGGTAGACAGATGCCAGAGGGGATATTGATGAGGCATCATTCAAGACTGTTTTTAAAAACATTGCATGTCCATATTTATAACTTCGTGAATTACGCGAGGAAAATTTGGAAGTTACACCGTCACAAAACTACATTTTAAAATTAATACAAATATATGTGAAATAATGCAAACCTCACCGATTAGTTTGAGAGTCATACGCTATATTTCATTAAATTGGCATGAATCTACTGTTGGGATCAATTTGCCACTGACCTTGGAAGAGTTGACAGCTTGAAAGACCTGAAGACACAATCATGGAAGAGCTATCCATGAATTTCACGACTTATTCATCAACTGGTGTTGCACAAGACGCATGTACTTCATCAGCCTCTGTCTTGAATCTGAAAATTTACAACACTCTTTAATTGCTTATGCTTAAAACACTAAAAGTGGTTGTTCGTTATTAAATGCCAATCACAACACAGATGTATATTTTTGTTTTGTCGATGCCTCTAAGGCATTTGACTATGTACGATATGACAAGCTTTTCACATTTTTAATTGGTAGAGAAATTCCAGCAATAATCGTGCGAGTTTTACCAGATATGTATCAACGCCAACAGATGAGAACGAGGTGGCAAGGATCATTCTCGGAGCCTTTTGCTACAACAAATGGCATTAGACAGGGTGGCATTATATCGCCAATTTTATTTTGTGTATATATTGATGAACTTTTGAAGGAATTAGAGCAACAAGGCATAGGCTGCTGGGTAGGAAGTCATTTTTTTGGAGCATTTGGCTATGCAGACGACTTGACATTATTGTCGCCAACTGTTGGTGGTCTGAAGGATATGCTTAATGTGTGTGAGAGATTCTCTAAAAATTTCAGTGTAAAATATAATCCACAAAAGACTGTTTGTATGATGTTTAGCAGGAAAGATAAGATAACACCTAATGTGAAATTGTGTAATGAAGAATTGAAATGGGTGTCATCAGTAAAACATTTAGGTACATATCTAGACTGTAATATGTCAGAAAATACTGAAATTAGAATGAAAAAGAGTGATATGGTTCAGAGAGTAAATTATGTGTTGTGTACAATAGGAGAGTGTAATGATGATGTCATTAAAGCAATATTTAATTCAAAATGCGCACATTTTTATGGTTGCCAGAGTTGGAATTTAACAGACAAGCATGTTAACTCTTTTCAAGTTATGTGGAATAGGTGTATACGAAGGTTGTTAAATCTGCCCAATTGTACTCATACTAGGTTTTTGCCAATTTTAATGGATTCACTTAGTGCACTGGAGCAGGTCCAGACTAGATTTGTCAAATTAGTACAGACAATGATGAAGTCAGAAAATGTGAAGGTAAAATTTTTATGTGATCTTAGTATCAAAAAAGCAAACAGTTTAATAGGTGCCAATCTGCGATTGATTGAAAAGAAACTAGTCTGTGATATTTCCAAAATGTTGTCTCTTAGTTCTTTAGCCATCAAGAAAATGTTTTTAAACTGTCGTGAAAGATGTGATATTTTATGTACTAAACAGATTTCAGAACTCAGACATAGCACAGTACCAGGTTTTAGCCAAAATGAAGTTTTTACAATACTCGTGCACTTGTGCACAATGTGATTCTTTTAATTTATATTGTATACACGTTTTTATTTGAAGTCTGTGATATTCCTTTTATTTTATAAATTAACCATGTATACCATTTTTGTACCCACTGTATGATTATGTGTATGAAATAAATGATTTATATATAACCCTCTCCCCACCCCATATGAAGGCAGGAAAGAGGAGATTGAAGGAAAACAGAAAGAGGATTTAGGTACGTCAGACTGTGATAGAAAAGAGGGAGAAGTTTGGAAGTGAAGGAGGTGGGAGAATAAAAGAAGGAAAAGAGGAAAGAAGGAAGGGAAAAGGAGAGAAGAGGGGGATGAAGGAGAAAGAGAAAGATTGAGATTCACCAGCGAGCAACCAAGATTATTTAAAGAAGGAAAAGAGGAAGAAGGGAAAGGGGATTGAGAGGAGAGGTAAAGATGGAAAATGAGGGGAGGACAGGGGAGATAGCATAGGGCACATAGGATAGAATGAAGGCAGAGGGCACATAGGATAGGGTGAAGGCAGAGGGCAATGGAGAGGAGGCAAATTGACCAGTGAGAGTGACGGACAGTAGGAGGGAGGGTGCGATGCTTGTGGGGAGATTGACTTCCAGCAATCAAGGTTATTTTTTAACCAGAACCGCAAGCGGTTTAAACACTTGTCTGTCAATGTGAAATCTATCAATGTGTGCCAGATTATCACCCACAGGCCAATACCTGTAGCTAATTTTATAAGTCTAAGCGATATATAAGGCTACAATGGGCAGTTAAAGAATGAAGAAATATGGCTGCCAAAATTACGACAATCTTGGATTTATTGACATGTTCCTGATCCATGCCCACAGGCCAATAACTGTATCTACTTTCAAATCTCTAAGCAAAGTAGCAAGGTCACAATGGGCAGTTCAAGGATATCAGCCATTTTAAAGAGACTATTTTGGTGGCCATCTTGAATTTCTCAACATGTTCCTGATTCATACCCACAGGCCAATACCTGTACCAAATTTCATAACTCTAAGCGAAATATTGAGATCACAATGGGCAGTTCAAGAAATGAAGAAAGACTGCTGCCAAAATGGCTGCCATCTTGGATGTTCCCCATCAATACCCACAGGCCAATACGTGTACAAAATTTTATAACTCCAAGTGAAATATTAAGGTCACAATCGGCAATTCAAGAAATGAAAGATGGCTGAAAAATTTGCCACCATCTTAGATTTTTCAGCATGTTCCTGATCAATACCCAGAGGCCAATACCTGCACCAACTTTCATAACTGTAAGTGAAATACTAAGGTCACAATGGTCAGTTCAAGAATGAAGAAAGATGACTGCCAAAATGGCCACCACAAAACGTCAGCCATCTTGGATTTCTCAACATGTTCCCGATCAATGCCCACAGGCAAATACCTGTACCAAATTGCATAACTCTAAGCGAAATAGTGTGGTCACAATGTGCAGTTCAAGAATGAAGAAAAATGGCTGCCAAAATGGCCACCAAAAAATGGCCACCATCTTGGATTTCTCAACATACTCCTGATCGATACCCAAAGGCAAATGCCTGTAACAAATTTCATAACTCTATGCGAAATATTACGGTCACAATGGGCAGTTCAAGAAATGAAGAAAGATGGCTGCCAAAATGGCCCCCCACTTGTATTTCTCAACATGTTCCTGATCCATACCCACAGGCCAATACCTGTACCAAATTTCATAACTGTAAGTGAAATATTAAGGTCAGAGTGGGCAGTTAAAGAATGAAGATGGCTGCCATAATGGCCAACACAAAATGGCTGCCATCTTGGATTTCTCAACATACTGACGATCCATACCCACAGGCCCATACCTGTACCAAATTTCATAACTGCATGTGAAATCATAAGGTCACAATGGGCAGTTAAGACTGAAGAACGATGGTTGCCAAAACGGCCACCATAAAACGTCTGCCATCTTGGATTTCTCAACATGTTCCCGATCAATGCCCACAGGCCAATACCTGTACCAAATTTCATAACTCTAAGCGAAATATTGTGGTCACAATGTGCAGTTCAAGAATGAAGAAAAATGGCTGTCAAAATGGCCACCATCTTGGATTTCTCAACATACTCCTGATCGATACCCACAGGCAAATACATGTAACAAATTTCATAACTCATAGCGAAATATTACGGTCACAATGGGCAGTTCAAGAAATGAAGAAAGATGGCTGCCAAAATGGCCCCCCGATTATATTTCTCAACATGCACCTGATCAATACCCACAGGCCAATACCTGTACCAAATTTCATAATTGTTAGTGAAATATTAAGGTCAGAATGAGCAGTTAAAGAATGAAGATGGCTGCCATAATGGCCACCACAAAATGGCTGCCATCTTGGACTTCTCAACATGCTCCCGATCCATACCCACAGGCCCATACCTGTACCAAATTTCATAACTGCATGTGAAATCATAAGGTCGCAACGGGCAGTTAAGAATGAAGAAAGATGGCTGCGAAAATGGCCACCACAAAATGGCAGCCATCTTGGATTTCTCAACATGTTCCTGATCCATACCTATAGCCCCATACCTTCACCAAATTTCATATTCATGCCATAAGCGGAAAACTAAGGTCACAAATGGACACTCACACAATCCTTAACCAGGACAACGCCGACGACGCCGAAGATCGAGTGACAACAATAGCTCTTTATTTTCAAAGAAAATAGATGAGCTAAAAACCATTGAATATTCATAATTATAGCTTTGCAAAATAAGCCAAGAGAATTTAGAAGTTAAACTGTTGCAAAACATGCAATTACATTTGGAAATTAATGCAAATATCATAATTATGTGAAATATTGCAAACCCCAGTGATTACTAACAAATTACTTTGCTATATTTCACTAGTTGAGGGCAGACATAGTATATAACTATGAGTGAGTTTTTGAGCATTAATTATTTGGAGGAAAGGAGAGCAGACATAAAAATATTGTTGTGTCACTAACCTTGCAAGAGTTGACAGCTTCAAAGACCTGAAGAAACACAATCATGAAAGGCCGCTCCATGAACTAGCATTGCACAATTAACACACACATGTACTTCACCCAATCAGCCTCTGTCTTGAATCTGAAAATTAGACAACACTCTTTAACTTGTATAGACTTAGAAGTTTGTTGTTGATAGTTTGCTATTGAGTTGATTGCCTTCGGTGCTTAAGTCTTGAGTCTGCAAACATGACCAAAGAAACCCAGACCACAGTCCTTAAGTGACACTTTCACTGCAAAGCTATTTTAAAATCATATTGATAGTTCTGTAAAATATAATCACATGTAAAACGTAAAATAATGACAAATAAATCATTTAAATAAATAATAAATGGTGCGAGAAAAACAATAAAATTAAAATATTTTACATAGTAGGCCTATTAATATTTAAACATTGTAGACAAATTAGAATGTAACATTTGGGTTATTCTGGTCTACAGGGTGATGATAATTTATTCATACTGATTAATAAATGAGTCCGTTAAGGAGAGGGTGGATGGATGATTGGGGAGTTACGATATGTATTTATACACTTGGTAGGCTAATTAGGACAGGGGAGGCCACGGCAATGAGGCGAAGGATAATTGAAACAGCCGTCCAACATAGGCCAGGGTGACCCAGCAAGAGCTGGATTCGAACCCTGGACCAAGTGATTGGCAGCTCAGCATGTTACCACTAGACCAACCCTCTCCCTCGTTGTGGAGAGGGGAGGATTAGCTCAGTGGTAGAGTGTTGGGCTGGCAATCAATGGGTCCAGGGTTCCACTTCAGCTCTTGCAGAGCCACTTGTCCTACTCCTGTGCTAATTAACCTATCAAGACTAGTGCATAAATAGAGGACGTAAAGCCCCATTCATCCTCATCAAGGAATATCACTCACAAAAAATATTGTGGGTTGTGGAACCATACATAGACGTACCGGGCGCGCATTTTTTTGGGGGCGGGGTGAGGGACATCTGCCCGAATTTAAAGATATAAATTTAATGCAATTTCAAATGAAATTACCAGGAAACTTTTAATTTTCAATATTTTTAATTAAATCATCTGCCCAAATTTTTTAGCCCTTTTACCCGAATCTTACTGTTTCCCAAACTTTTGGGGGGCAATCGCCCCCCTGCCCCCCCCCCCTCCGGTACGGCTATGGAACCATACCATTTTATTACCTCAATACAACCATTACAGTAGTTATCAAATAATAGGCAATTAAATATAATTTAGCATTATCATGCATGCTAAATAAATAAATAATAGTAATCATACCTTGCTTATGAGTCTCATCAGTCCTGCTTCCAGAGATTAAATGACTGCTCTTAAGTTTAAACACCTTAAGGCATTGCCAATAAAGCTTCTTTAAGGGCACAGAAAACAAAAACAAGGCTAAGTCTTCAGTTACAGTTTTTAAACCGTGAATTCATAAAACACGTTATAATAACAACAAGAAAGCTGTAATTTCTACAGTTTCATGATCACGGCCGTTTGACCGTATAAATTACGGAATAAAACCGTTGATTATACTGAAATTTCTAACAGTGTTCCCGAGATATCCACATGATTGTCAACAAAAATAATAGGCCTATGCGGGTGCAAATGGAAACTGGTTGTAGACATTGGCTACTTTTATGCACATCGCTGGCAGAATCATGGTTCCATAACTATTTTGATAGTATCATCTTTTCATGGTGTAGGGGGAACCGGGGCACATTGGGACGCGGGGCACTGTGGGACGGTGGGGTTTTCTTGGATCCTGGCATATAATATGGTAGTGACATCATATCTTGTAATTTCACATCCTGATGTTTCCATGGTTTTATAGACAAATTACAGCCACATGCAAAAGTATGGCGAGGAAAAGTTTGTTTTCCTACTACTAAAGTAAACATGGACAGGTTCAATTCGAACCATTCTGTGGACAAACCATGAACAATGAGGCTTTCTCAGTGCTTGTATGAATTTTATATATTGTAACAAACAGTTAGAAACAGAATTGCTATCATGATAAATACACTCACTGGTACCTGAGAAATTAGCATGTTGGTGTAAAAGTCATATTGGGGCTCATTGGGATAGTGAATTCGGGGCACTTTGGGACGCACTTACATGGCAGAATTTAAGTGTCCAAATCAACTGAATGACCAGGGACAGCACACAACAGGTATTCAGACCACAGTGAATAGAGGTATAGTGGATTTCCATGCTCTGTGAACAAATTTGTCGCAAAGCACTGTGTGTTACTTACATAGATGTCTGCACCCAGACAGTTTATGTTAAATGTTTAAAACTGTTTAAAGTTGTTAACTATAGGCACTACAAGGTGTTAATGCATTGTATTTGTCTTATGCACTACTGATATGTAATATTTATTGCACATGGAGTGTTAAAATGATTTTTTAATTGATGTCCCAATGTGCCCCGGCTAATGGGGACTGTCATTTTTACAACTTACATTTTGCTCTCTGGCTGCAAAAGGGTAGGTGTGGTTTGTTTATAATGCCTTGCATTTAAGCTCAATAGTATTGGTGATATTCACACAAACTTCTGAGTTCTTCAGTGCTTTCAGCATTGAGCAAAATTAGTACCCCGGTTCCACCTATTATGGATTTTTCAGTTGTTTCAAAATTAGAATTGAAGTCGAATCTAAATTTAAATGACATCACACCATAACATGTCAATTACGGTCATTCTTAATATATCTAGAATTTAATCAATCAATAGCAGCTTCGCAAAAGGTCTGCTTCCATGAACTTCGGTGATGCGAGACATTAAAGTTGGTTTTAAAAAATGTGAAATCAACATAATATTTCCACCTGAATGTCTTAAACAAGGAAAGGCAAAATAGGAACATGGCAATTCACATTATTTGAAGGATCTTTGTTGAAAACTCCAAAATTGCATACATCAAAATATCTCAAAATGGTTTAAAATAAAGTGTTAGGCCTAATATTGAAAAATGTTGTTAAATATCTCTAAGTTGTTTGAAAACCAATTAGTTAACTGAAGCTATGTTTCATATTGAATAATAATAGCAATAGATAATATTATTGTTTGAGCAAAAGTAGACAATATATTATGTATTACAAAAGAAAAATTTGAAAATTATCCAGTTTCTTTACCACACATGCATGTAGTCTTTGAGCCCATGCATGGAGCTTTTTTTCAGCCCATGCATGGAGTTTTTGGTCTGTCGCAAACTGAAATTTCGTTATTAAGTGATTACGTGTCATTAAATGAAGGGAGTTAGCACTTCTCGCCTTCTTGAATCAGTAATGGGGGGGGGGGGAGGTTTCGATTCTTGGTCGACTGGGGAAACTTGTCCGATATGTTGGACAGCAGTTTACATCACCCTTCACCTCACATCACTTTGTAAATTGCTTAAATATAGACAATTTATATTCTAGCCGTGAAGACTATGCTTAGTTTTGCCATGGCAGTATTTTCACTTGGGTTATGTAAAGATGCTTATTTATTTAAGATAATTGAAAGGAATTGCTTTCTTTTGCATCGTAAGTTTTAGGAATATATAAATATGCATGTGTTTTTCATATCTCTCAGAAGATTGTTCATAATCTTGAATTTCTCAAAGGATGACCTGTGTTTCTCTACAAGAAAACGCTTTTTTGTATTTTTTGTGTGTGCAGGCATCAAGGAAAACAATTATCTGGGTCAAAATTTGAAAACCTTGAAATTTCAGCTGAAAAAAATTTGAAAATTTGTTTAGTCCAGAAATGCCTTTTTAAGTTGGCATTGGGTAGGTCAAACAATCAGCTATCACTGCACTGTCATGTCCAAGGGTCCCAAATGCTCTGCTGATCTGTAATGAGGTGATATTTACAGCGGTGATGCTTTTTGACTGTCATTAAAATCACACTTATAACTAAAACATCCTGACCTCTTTGGGCTAAAAAATCTATTGCCTATGATTAGGCAAGTTGCTTGCACATTTTGGGCCAAGTTCCAGGTCTCTAGGCCAATTATTTTTGAGAAACTGCATTTTGATCAATTAAAATACCAAATATGTGTGTCATTAGCATCATGCCTATAACTTGAAATCCGTACCACTTAGAGCCGAAGAATGTATTACCAACGTATAGGAAAGTGGCTATTCTGCACACATTGAGCTATATTTCAGGTCTCTGCGACCAATAGTTATGGAGATAGAACATATCCTTGAACCAGAAATTTACAAACACAAACAAAAGTACTCTTTTCATCAATAGTTTGGATTCTGAATAATAAAAATGATCTCCACTACTCCCTCCAGTGCCCAATGTCTTTGCTAAACCATATTTCAGACACTAGGCAATGATGAAATGTTACTGGCACCCCTTAATTGATTAGTAGTTTCAGAGAAGCATCAAACTTCATACTTAGCATGTCAGATGCAAGGAAAATGCAAAAATGTTATGTAATATTCTGTTGAAACATTTATTGATATTATATGTTCAACTGATTTCAACTCCAGTCACCTGCAATAAAATTTTAGTGACATTAAGGTGATGAGCCATTTTTGACATGATGCTAATGACAGCGTGATGCTAGTGATAATTAATGTAAAAATCTTTGCAGAGACCAGTGCAAAACTGGCAGTCTGGCAATGTGTGCATGCAATGACCTTATGAACACCAGAAACATGTTCACAGTGATTTTGGTACAGAAATATGCTGTCAAAATAGAGTAGCAAGGCGTTTGCTAATGACAAATTGAGATAGGACAACTGACATTCCAACAGAAACACTCTAATATTTTGGTGTACATAAATGATACAGAGCTAAAGAGAGTTCAGTTATTTTCTTGGGTTCCTAGACAATGTCAGACATAAGGTTTTCTCACAGAATGTGTGTCCCTTTAATTTTTATTAAGAAACAAATCCGGAGTGATGCTAATGACCCAATATTGGAGACACTGATATAACAGCCTCCTGCTCTTATACAGAATATTATTTCAGCTATTGGTAACAAGAATTTAGAAGACTGGCAGTCAAGTTTCCATGTATGGAAGAGTTTAATTGAATCAGGATTCTGTACTAGTTTTTGTGATGCGATCTTTCAAAGAAAATGTTGGTGGAGACAGGCCATTTTCAGGGGGGTTGGCCACTTCAATGCTATTTTTGGACGGGATAATAATATTCTGCCACATATTTTTTGTGTTAAAATTTTTGCTAATATCCTTGTCTATGACAAATGACAACAGGAGATCCACTATGTGCCTCCCTGCCCTCATGAATTATTGTTAAACGCCGGAGACAAGAGTTTCAGACTTACCAAATTTTGACCCATCTACATCTTGAAATACACCCAGCGGATGCAGAATTTTATCATTCATCTTAATGTAATACTTAGGGTGATACTTTATTTATAAGGAAAGTTTCTTTGAACTGTACGCTTTGTTCAAGGTATAGAATCTGATGCAAGCAGGTAAGACAAGGTATTTAATCTTATAAAACCTTTTCCATCTAGCATACTATTTTATGAAGAAATTCCCATGCAGTGTCATAGACCTACAATAGTCCATGTGTTATTGGATGCCCTGACAAAAACCCACTCTAGTTATATGACCACCTACCCGCTGTGATACCGCACATTATCATATCTCACACAAAAATTTATTAATTACTGATTGACTGAGTGATTGTTCTATTTCAAAATTCTTTTTCTGTATATTTTCTAATTTCACTAAGCTGAATAATGGCAAATTAGTTTCGTCAAACCTTTTACTGAACATTTTTTCACACATCCTTCTTGAAACAACTTCAGTCTAAACTGTTCTCAACCAAAGCCTAGCATCCGTCTTTACTAATGACATTTTCTCTTTCTAAATTAGCTATGAAATGGACTGCAGCCAGTAGATTGTAATTTGTTGCTATCTCGGAATATCAAGTTAATTGATAAGCCAGGTTCTTAGCCTAGGACTTTTGTCAGACTGAGGTAAAGACTGTAATCTTTCTGATGAATGGCAGGAGAAAGCGGCTGGTCTCTCCCACTTGATCTGGATCTCTTCGTGATTAAACCTTTGCAAAAGTACTTCCTGTAATTATGATTTCAGACAATGGCTCTTTTGATGTCCCCAAGACGGACGAGTGCTTACTGTCGTTTGATGACATCAATTATATCACTACAGATCCTATACATTAAAATGAGTGGTCAGTTTGTCATCATAAGTTTGTCGTCGTGACTTCACTTTAGTGAGAGGCATAACTCATTTACTGACATGTGCTGATAACATGGCAAGTATACGATATAATCTGTTACTTGATACAATACAGTATGAGCCATATATAAAATATAACATGGTATATCACAGCGAGCTCGAACCAAATTTAGGGTTAAAAAAATGCCCCAGCATAACGAAAGGCACGGCTACGTAGCTGAAGATGAGACGAACAAGCAATAATAATAATAATAATATTTATTGATTTAAAGTGCATTCCATCTCAACAATGATCTCAACACACTGTACATGTATAAAAATAGTATAAAAACAATACAGAGTAAAATCAAGCAAATAAGAAGAAAACAAGTGCGTTTTAAGTCTACTTTTAAATTGACTGTATGATGTTATTCTTCGGATGTCAGGTGGTAGCCCATTCCACAGTACTGGGCCTTCAATAGAAAAAGCACGATTGCCAAAAGTCTTTGTACGAGCAGGAGGTGGTCGCCTCAAAGTCAATGCTGAATCACTTTTGAGATTCATATATCCCCTATTGTTAACAACAATGAACTCCTTTAAATATGCTGGGGCTGTGCTGAAGTAGATACACTTGAAGACAATACATATAACTTTGAATACAATTCTTAACTTAACTGGGAGCCAGTGCAAACTTTTAAGGATCGGAGTAACAATGATCTCTATCAAATTTGCATGCGAGCCGCAGAATTTTGAATCGCCTGCAATTTTTTAACCTGATAGTCATGGGCATTTAACAACAAATGTAAAAAAAAATATCTGTTGGAAACTTTTTGAGATATTGCAATTTTTCAATTTCTGGTTTGTCACATTCCTTTGTTTTCTTGATATTCCATCTAACTGGGGTGCAAGTTACAAATTCACGTGAGCAAACTTCAAAACAATTTTCTTGTGTGTTTTAGATGATATTTTAAAATTAGACAGAATTTTATCTTTATTGGGAAAAGTCCCATATTGATGTTGTGTGTGATGAACTTCTTTTTGTGTATTTATACGAAATTGTGTCACAAGCCCTTGAGAATTATTTGATGTCTTTACCTTAATCTCTACCATGGAAATACCACAATTTATTGATTATTGACAAAAAACAAATTACATAATAGTTGTTGTTTGATAAATTGAAAATTAGAGTTATAACAAAATATGTTCGGGGAAATATATAAATCTTCATGAAATGCATGGTTATAAATACTTAGATGTCTGGTTGTGTGCTTGCCTTTGAAAGTTTGGTATTTAAAAGAAAGAAGAAGTGCACAATTGGTTTTATGGACTTTGGTATCTTAGTTTTAATCTGTTCGTTTCACATACATTTTATGAATAAAATCACAGAATTATCAAATAGGGTGAATGGATTGGATGTCAGGCAGTGCACAGGTTTGGAACCTCGAATGGACATTTAATATACAGTGTATTACCTATTTATGACAATATGCTGTTTCAATTTGTTATTTTATTCCTTTACTAAGTTGAAGTTAATGACAGAAGACCATGGATGTTATTCTTCTCAAAAATCAATTATTATTCAATTGTATTGTAGTCAAACAGTATTATACAGGTCAAGTAACGTTAGATAGTTCAGCTAACATTGTTGTTTGTTTCATGAAATCAAAATAAAGTGAAGTGTTTTCTCCTTACTCTCCCTAATTGATTGGATAAGAATATTTCGGTACAAAAGCTCTGTCAAATATATGTGCACACATACGTTTCATAAAACTACCTGCTTATGCCTGGGGAATAGTTGAGCATACAAATTTTTGCAATTCTGATGAAAAATTTACACTTTATTAGAAATTTTTCATGCATGAGTTTGTCACACCTTTTTTTGCATTTAATACAAAAGCATAATTTGTTTTTTTCAAAACAAAAGGATTATTATGTCTTTTGAATGATATTTTCAATCATTGAAACTGGTTATGGAAAAGGAGGTGCTCATTTAACAGATTTTAACATTTAACATGACTTGTGATGTTAAATATGGGGTGTGATAAATCAGAAAGTGAAAAAATTCGTTATCTCAAAAAGTTTCCAACACATTTTTTTTAGCTACTTGTTTGTCTCATATTCAGCTACGTTATGGTGCCTATTGTTATGCTGGGCCATTTTTTTAACCCCAAATTTGGTTCGGGCTCACTGTGCTGTCTCATGTAACTGACAATTCAGCTGGATCACTCAGACATCGGTGAACTTCTGACGAGAAATTGAAAATATTGAGAACTTTTTGTTGAAGACAGGAAAGTTTCTTTTTGTTGAAGATGTGAAAGTTTCCTCATCGTTCTTACATGGAAACAACATGCAAGGTAATTATGCATGACATTCGTACAAAACAATTTTTCATGGGAACTGCAATTTATTATAAGATATGGAAAGTTATGGAGCTTTTGAAGGAACAGTGTGATTTCAATAGTTTCATTCCTACCCTACAAACTTTGCCAAAATAGAATGGTTTGGATGAAACCGAATTAGTGGAAAATTGAGTTTGGTAGGTACTTCTTGCCTATATTTACCAATTGTTTACCATGCACACACATGCATTACATATATATATATTTTTTATTCATAAATGAAGGAGTGTTGCAAAATGGGGCCTATGATAAACTGAAGTACAGCAAAGGCCAATTGGATTATTCACTTTGCCAGAATATAGAATTCAATCAATAATTGCCGTTTTACGGTTCCTAAGATTGATGGCTGTTACTCAAGTTGCCAAATGGGTTCAATTTCCTGGAATCACTTGAAACCAGCCCAGCTTGACTAAAAACTCTGTTTCAGGCAATTGGGGTCATCTGGTCAATCTGACCAATCAATTTGCAGTGTCAGTTTAAAAACAAAAGTGATGGATTGCCAAGTACATACGAAACCTGCAGAATGTGATAATATGAAAAATTGGTTAAAAGAGTGTGCTATTCTTGAGTGATTTTATTAGACCTACATTATTAACCCAATGGTTACTGGAAAATGTAGTCTCCTCACTTATCCCTCAACCAAGTGAGGCTTGGTTAGGGCTTTACATCGTATATTTCGCAATATAACAATAACATGACCTGTGGAGGGCGTTATGGGTGGTTGACAGCCCAAGGGATTGCTTGTCAGCCCTACGAATTCTTGTCAGCCCGAGGAACGAGGGCTGACAATCGTAGGGATGACAAGCAAGCCCGAGGGCTGTCAATCACCCATAATGCCCGACACAGGTCATGATATTACTATTATCACTACCTCTTACTCAAATAATTCATCTGCCACCCTGACCTATCTGTGATACAAATTCGATTTTTAAGTACCATCACAATTTTTTTCTCAACAAATTAGATTGTAAAAATTTTCACCCGAGCGATTAGGGTACCTGGCAATGGCCAGCATTGATTATACAGGACAATTCCTGAATTCCTTGTAAAAAATCTGTAGACACTAAGAACTGGACTAGTAAAACTTTTCAGCACTTCCCAATTACAGAGCTTTGAAATCACAATCAATTTATGCAATCTAATGTACTTTGCAGTGCTGGTGTATGATACAGTATTCAAAATCCTGTGATAATTTCAAAGTCGTCAGGTAATTAGGGACTGGGAACAAAAGAAACAACCAAAAAAAAGTCAGTAAGATTTCAACAAAACTTGTGACGCTACCACTTGCAGGGCCTTGAAAATCATGACGTCACAATCTATTTATAGACTCAGATGCTCATGGTTGCTAGGCAGCATGAGTCATGACGTCATCACAGGGCCGACAATACCATTGTCGGCCCTCAAAATCATTGTTGGCCCTCAAAATCATTGTCGGCCCTGCAAATGAGGGCGTTATGGGTGGTTGTTGCATGGGTTATCTAATGATAATACCCTACTTATCTCATGACTGAGGTGATGATAATGAGTATTGGCTCAATGGGGCCGACATGGATCATGGTAATGAGATGACGTGCACCCTTGGCACAGGATGAAACACTACAGTGTCAGTGTCTAAAATGGGTTGCTAGGGCAAATAAGAGAATCAAACATTAGGCAATGCTGTATGATCACAGGCCTTTACATATTTTTATCTTTTAAAAACAAACAACTAGACTACATTTGTCAGTCGCAGCTATTAAATTTGTCAATTTTAAAAGACAATGTGTGAAAGTTTTCTTTCCACCAAGCGTTCTAATATTACAAGTGGCTCCATAAGGCATCTCATGAATTATTCTTCCTTGCTAAATTGAATAAATGTGTTTTTCAAGGACTTAGGAAATTAGAAATTGATTTAAAATGCTGTGAAATGGCGTACAGATACCAGATCAAAGTGAAGACCCAGCAAGAAACCAGAAGCCTTCCCTTAGAAGTTTTCTTTCTGCATCAATATTAATTTCTAATATGAATTTAAAAACAATTAAATTTATTGTAGGCATTATCACAAATTACGAGTTACTTCATCATTTTTAATTGACTTGCACACATCTATCTGTATATTTCAATGTTGTTGCTTATACGAAGATTTTCCTCGAAATTAACCTAAGTGAACTTGGCATACACTGTAGTGCATCATTTTTCTTATATACCCCGTAGTCAACCACGATGACCAAAAGGAATTCGATGACATGGTAAGTTTCAGCTTCCAACTGTGATCAATTTAACTCCACCAGTTCTTGCAAAGAGCTGTCCCCTGGTAAGAGATATTAAATCGAGGAAAGAAAGAAACAAAAGTTAAAGTATGATTTAGCTTCTGGCACTTGACAGTCATGTTGATATGCCTTAAAAGGCTTTGTTGCTTTGACCGCAAAAAAATGATATATCCAACCTGGTAGTATAGTCATTAGTCCTGTGTTATAAGATGAGCAGGGAAAAGACTTACAGTCGTCTTTTTACTGCTCTAAGTAGTATTTTAGTGACTTCTTCACGGCGACAAGAGACCACCTCATGAATGTCGAAGAGGAATGATTTCACTGACAATACTAAATCTAGAAAAAGTTTTACTTGATTGTTCCAGGATGATAAATGCATTTGAACCCGTGTCATAATATGATATATGATCAAATGTAGCGAAAAGACACAAATCAAGTGAACATTTAAAATTGTGTGCTGAGAAAGCTTCAAACTGCCACAGTAGATTAAGAACCCTTTCAACAGTGTCAGAACCACCTGTGCCAAATATTTCATATACATGTATTTCATCATCCCTTTACAGCAAGTGAAACACATAAGATATTGTTTTATGTAGCATTCATCATACTCTTGTAAAAAGATCACTCAGCCAATTGGTATAGATACTTTTTCCAAGCATTCTGTTATTGTATTTCTGTGTGCCTGTGTCGACTGCGTGGGCATCATAGAACACAGATCATCTATTTGTTTCATTTCTGCTACGAAAATAGCCTGGTTTCAATATTAACTACATATAGTGCTGCTTCTAAGTGAAATGGGAGATGTTCAACCATTGGGTCAATGTAAAACATCCACCGCAAAAAAAACAACTGTTGGTTGGGGCATGGATTCTCTGCAATTGAGCCAATGAAAATGTGTCACATCATAAATAAATATGGTAGGTATGTCTGACACGAATGGCTGCAAGTTTTCTTTATTGGGGGAAACATATGGTTGAAAGTGTTTGATAAGTAAGTGAAAAACAAATTTATTTTCAATAAGAAGTGTGGTTCACTTACTTACCAAAGATTTTTTACCCTTATGTGACTGTTTGTAGAGCAAAGAAAATTGGCCACCATTATATATAATAATATACACTTATATACAGGTAGAGGTATAGCAGTTATGATTGTATTCATTTCTCATTTACCTAAATATCACCCTTTATGACGCGATATGTTTTTCTTTCATCAGATGAGAATCCATGATCCCCACAAGTGCTTCACTTGATAATGTTTAACATTAAGTCAATGGCAAATCATCACCTGTTTCACTTGTAACTTACAAGCAGCTCTGTAACTTTAATCTCAATGATGAGATATACTTTATGTCAAATGGCTCCAAATTGCCTGTTTTGGGGTTTCATGATTTATGGACATTAGGTCTGCAAATGGGTTCCCTTTCCGGCAATCAATTGAGATCAGCGAAGCCTGACTAAAAACTGTGTTTCAGGCAATTGGGGTCATCTGGTCAGTCTGACAAATCAATGCAGTGTAGTTTTTTTTTTTTCATTTTAAAAAGTGGTGATTTGCCTCATAGAGAGTTTGCTGAAAGACTCAGTTACAGTGCCGCCTGTAAGTAAGTGAAACGCATGACATTGTGCCATTGCATCAATGCTTAACATCCTCAGCCAAACTGCTTGTGGAGGCAAGAATTCTCATCGGATGAAAGGGAAACAAAGTGGGTCATAAAGGCCGATGTGTGAGGCAAGTGGGATAAAAATAGCAGCCCATATTCTTCACTGTAGTCGGAGTTAGGTATGGGTCAAAGTCTTTGATAAGTAAGTGAACCACCCTTCCCTATGTTTTAACATTGGGCCTGCGTTTCACTTACTTACCAAAGACTTTGACCCATACCTAACTCCAACTACAGCAAAGAAAATTGGCTGCTATTTTTATCCCACATGCCTCACATATCGACCTTTATGACCCAAACTGTTTTCTTCTCATCAAATGAGAATTCATACTTCCAGAAGAATTTTGGTTAAGGATGTTTAACATTGATGCAATGGCACAATATCATGCGTTTCACTTACTTACAGGCGGCACTGTATGTCTATTTTTATGTTGTATGACACATTTTGTTGACTTTCTTATTATTACCAAGAGGTTATAGCAAGACCATTTGGCTGTGTACATGTAGTACTTATATTAGAACATAAAAGCTTCATGTACGTATATAATGAATTGCCATAAAGTATCAATTGGCTCCATCTGTGGCATATGAGTGTCTTGCATTTGATTTAAGAATAAAAATCCTTCAATTATTTCACACTTTCAACTTTGCAATATTTGGTAAAATTTCTTCATGGTCTCGTGGTATTGCAGACAGACAAAGGCCAATGTTCTAAAGGAAGCCGCATGCAGTTTTAGAGTTGTTAGATTTTTAAAATATTGCAAGTGTTTGAAGCATTTGACATGCGATCTCAAGCTGAGTCTGATTTTAGAAATTTAAAATACACCTAACGTAATCATGTTCCAGCATCAAGTTCCTTTTCTCTCAAATGAAGCCAAATCATGCCTGCTATTAGGTCTATACAATATTTGACACCGTGATGAGTTGGAGAGCTCAGAAAGTTGAGAAAAGGGCTAGATTTCTGATGATTCAACAATTTTCTTCGCAATGTCTCTTATTATGTTCAACCTCTCACACGCAATTCTTGGTAATAGTTTTGTCGTTATGTAGATATTCACTGCAGGGTGCAGGCATACAAAGTAATGTTAAGATGTATGTAAATGTGAATCGCACCTTGTCATTTACACCCAAGTCATGTATCTGCTAATATACCTGCCATTACTGTGATAGCCGCAAGTCAGTCATCTCCCTACTTCGGGAAAGGTGGCAAGGTTACATATGGCAGTTTTGGTGACTCAGTATCTGGACTGCTGGCTTGTAATATTTCATGGTAAAAACCTTTCCTGGTGCGTGAAGTAATTTGCGTGCCTCTGTCATGTCCCTAGGGTCATGTCCTATAAATTACCATTAATTATACTTTACAGTAGACGAATGACAAGTACTTGTATATATACATTACAATTATAGGATATGACCTCACAAACTGCATACGAGTCATATTCAATGCAGAATAACATGACAGGAATATGGCTGTGACCTCACAATAAACATTCCAGAGCTCTTGTCATTCATCTACTGTATATTCTTGACCAGTTCTTGTCTGACATAGGCCAATACTTTGTTGGTAAGTATAGGTTATACAACGAATTTGAGGTGTATAACTAACATTTCAGGTGGTTATTTACCGAGGGCTTTAGCCCGAGGTAAATAACCCCTGAAATGTTAGTTATACACCGAAAATGAGTTGTATAAGCGACTTATACTCCATATATGATTTGTAACTAAATTTTGTTGCTTTGTTGTCATTTTTAGGTGCGTTGTTTACAAAAAAAGTATTACAACAGCCTAACTTAATCCCCAACAGTGGTATAACTAACAAATCTGTTGGTTATACCACGGCAAAAGACAATAGAAAACTGTCTTGGTGGAGTATAATTTATGTTACAATGTAAAATGTAGTCTGGTGAATCTTATCAACCTCCAATCCTCCATGGATATCACACTTTAAAAACCAAAGAGATTTGTTCCTTGTATTACTACCACAGGCCTTGACCTTACCATGACCTGCAGCTTGATGCAAACTGCGCATAATGTGGCAAACCATTCCAAGAGACTTTGTCACTTTTGCTGCCCTCATTAGTATATATAAGTTCTCAAAGTTTCGGTGTCAGTCTATCTGTCACTCAAAATCATGCGCATATATACCAATAATACCCTATAAGACAATACAAGCGTATGCAATTCGAATTTGGAGATTGCAGAAGCAGGGTCATTTTGCAAATAACATACATGTGGTGCAAATTATGCAATAGTTGACCTTGTACATCTCACTTATTTTGATAATGTTCTGCCATGCAAAATATTTTCTCTTTTATAATACTCGTATTTGCTTATTACAAGAATCTGCAACTTATAGAACTAACAACACCCAACAATAACTGTGAATTTTGAGAAAATGTTTTTCATAGTCAACTGTCAAATTTGATAGAATCTGTGACAAATATATCAAAACACAAATGTCCAAGGCATTTCTTGGACCTGTCATATGCTAGTATATGGATGGATTAAATCGATCTACAAGTATAGGTTATTCACATAGGGAGAGGCAATATGTGATTTATCCAGCGAGGGCGTTAGCCCGAGCTGTGATAAACACATATTGCCGATCCCGCGGTGAATAACCGGCTTATACCATAAGACAAAACTGAAAGTTGTCATTTGTTGCTGTGTTTTTTTCACAGCTTCACTTATTATTCTCCCATGGGAGGATAACTGGACAACAAAGAATATGGGTTTTATTGCAGTGAAATACTGGCTCATGATTGGCTGACAGAGGTGTCGAATGGTATAAGCCCTGATATACCATATCTATCAATGACATCCGCTCATGCTCAGTATACCCTATGAATATTACCCATGCCAAACTGTCAGCAAAATAATACAATCAGATTTGTTTGTTATATTTGCAATAGCCGCATGATTATTTTCAATGAACCATGCATGTATTTATAAATGAACACTATAGCATCAATAAAACAGCTACTCTAAGGTCCCTACACCATCATTAGATGTAGCTATTTCTCCGTAGCTTGAGTACACAGATGTGTTCCTCAAGGATATTTCCATTTGATTCCTAATTGCACTTATTGCAGTGAAGCTGCTTCTTGATACCAGATCAAAGCGAAGACCTAGCAAGAAACCAGAAGGCTTCTTCAGAAGTGGTTTTCTACTGCCCATCAGTGTTACTTTTCTATTATCAAACTGAAGAAAACTACATTTCCTTGTTAGATTTTATGTCATTTACACAAGATGTTTTGTTACATCAAACCTGCTCACAAGTTTCACCCATAAAACTGCTGCTGATGTGCCTAAATTGATGAAAGTTGAATGTCTTTTATTTCATGGAGTCAATTTCAGAAGGCAGACTTTTTGCTGTGATAAAAAATCATTCCACACATTCAACTCTGTGCTATTGCCATAAACTTCCAATTGTCTGCAGACAGGTGATAACTTTCAAGAAGGCAACAACACATGGGATAGATTTGTAAACGTGGTGAAAGAAAGCATGCTATCTTGAAAACTGGAAATTGCACCCAGTTCAAGCAAATTGTAGCACTGCCAGTAACTTTTATTTCAAATGAAGCTTAATTGCATCCTCCATTAGAACTACAACGTTTAACACCACGGAGCTGACAGCACTGACATGTTAGCCTAAGAATGGGCTGGATTTGTGTCAATGAGATGACTACCATTTACTTGGGCTCTTTCAGGCTTTGTGATTCTTCACTTCTGTGATATACTAGATTGAACTTCAAACTCTCTTAGATCTGGAATTTGATTTCTACAAAATCTGAGAAAAGAAGAATGTATTTGCTGCGCTTGAATGATTGATTACCAAATGACAGAATCTCCTTGGATCAAATCAATTGATTTCTCAAACGTATTTATAATGCATCATCATTTAGGCTATGTAACAGAAAATAAGTATGTTACATGATCATAATATATAGATAGTGGTTGGTGATGGTGAGGAGACCAATATTGAGTTTTATTGGCTGAAGCAGTAATATTACCTGCTAAGGCCAATAAAACTCAATATTGGTCGACTCAACATCCACTATTTGTTATTTTCTGACTACAAATTTCAGACCTATACATATTTGTAAAATATTGGTTTCTCTAAACACTGTGTACTAACCAAGTGACCTAATTAAGGATTTTTTTGTTTACATTTTGCTAGTTCTCATGTATAGAGCAAACAACAAACGTTGCCATATAGCCAGTATGCTGTCTTATAGTTTAAGTAATACAATTTTATACAAATCTTGAATCAATCAGTCAATTTTTCAGGGAAATTAGGCAGTTTTAGTAAATTTTAGTTCATTTTTTACTAGAATCGCCAAATATTTTCATTGCTAAGTATTTGATGCTTGTGATTTCTCATCAAGATATCTAATACACAAATACAGCATACTGGCTATGTTATTGTAGTTGAATGAATTTCAAGTCCAAAATTAAAAATTTTGTGATTAACTGGGTCGCTTCGCATAGAGCAAACGGTACACAGTGTAGAGATACTTACTTTTGTTATATGAAATACACTTAATTTATCAATTTTTTTGAAACGGGCATATTTATAAAATGATATATTGACTAGAGCTCCAATATGTTACATTTTGTAAAACACAGCCTTGCCCTCAATAATTGGCAATTAAGAGTATGGTTGCAGCTGAGTGCACTGAGACACGCCAATATCACTCTCCACTTGTCAATAACACTTTTAAGACACCGATATCACTATTTATTGGCGTGTCATGTGACTGATCTCCTGCTACATGATTGGCCTTAAAACTTTGATGCAGAATATACAGGTATGAAGTCATTGGTTGCATTGATATAATTTTTCATATAATAAGAGCAACATCAATTCTGTACATTTTAAAGATGTTCTAATGTTTCAAAAACGTCCCCCCAAGCTATACATAAGAAGTTCCATCTTCTCCAGAAACCTTGCATGTCTTGTCTCTCCTGTTGACGTATATTTTTCTGTTTCAACTTCAAGTTATGACCTGTTTGGCAAAGGTCCACTTACTAAAGCTTCTGTGGTAGAGCATAAATAGAGAAACAAAAATCCTTTCATACATAAAAGCACCTCATCATTGATCATTATATACAAACTTTATTCAGTTGCACTTGATGATTGCATAGGCCTATACCAGTCTCCATGAGACTGCTTTATGTATCAGGCAGTGCAAGCATTGCACTGCAGTCTCAAGGAATAGGCCATGCAAATGAGCATGGCCAGCATGCAAATGAGCATGATATGGCAGAGTGAACTTCAAACAAAATTGTTTTCTTTAAAGTGTGGGAATTTTTTAATTATTGAATAACAATGTAATTGTTTATAATTTTAAGTTATCAGTCCCAACTGCAAGTTGTTATGTGACAAAAGTAGAAACCAAACTAAGTGACATAACAAGTTTTTATAATTAATTACACAAGGTGTTTTAGGACATAAAACCCAAAACAGTAACTACTGTTTATGAAAAGTTATAAATGTAACTTAATCTTGATGTGTACTGTACAACCAAAAACAGCAATATTATGTTGAATACCACATGCATTGACCTCAACCTGCACTTGACTTGACATGGATTCCGATACCAGCTTTTTTTACCTCTTTTTGACTAATATGGCCATTCTTCAGTGAAAGTCACTTGCACCTGAGTCAGATCAGTCGGCTGAACCTCCATCTTGTGTGCAATATTGCCCAATATATCCCTATAATGTTATTAAGGTTCATGTCAGTTGAAGTTGCCAGTAACGGCAAATTCCCAATTTTTTTTAATTTTCTAGGTTTAGAAGGATTTATTTTGCCCTTCAAGTTTGATCTGTGCAATGAATGAATAAAATGTTACAACTGAAGTGTTCCCTATGTACATTGAGGTATCATTTCCTCTTCCAACAAGCGTTCACTCTTAACAAAAGAGTTCTATGCTGGCTGCTGAAGCCAGGCTGCATATATGTCACTCAAAATACCCTGGCCAAACAATCAGCAAAATAATCAAATTTCTTTGTTACTTTTGCAGCAGACATTGTATTATTTTCGTTTTACCCTGTCAGTAACCATATATACGTATATATAAATTAACACCAGTATCAATAAAGCTTCTCTTGGGCTGCTACACCATCACAAGATGTAGGTATTTCTCTGCAATGTAGCTATAGAGTACACAGATGTCCTTCTAAAGGATATTTAAATTTGATAAAGTAAAGTAAAGTAAAGTAATCTTTATTTAGAGTCGGGTATAAACAAATACAGAAAACATAAGCACAAGTGCTTTTTGCCGACAGTTAAAAGCAATGAGGAAGTATACAATGAGATTATTATGGATACAATTAAATTGATGCTAAGGCAGTACATTAAAATCTTGATACGTCATCATAAAATTCAATTACTTCTGGCTCAAAACATCACACATGCAAAAATGCATTAAAATAATAAAATGTATCAGATGCCACCAAAATGATTCTTCATTATAATATCAAAATGGAGAAAACTGCATTTCCCTGTTAAATTTTATGTAATTTATTTGCAATTTTTAAAAATTGCATCAAACCTGCTCACTCTTCACTCACAAACCTCCTACTCGAATGTGTTACCTGCCTAAATTGATGACAAATGAATGTCTTTTAATTCATGCAGCCAATTTCAAAAGACATACTTTTTGCTGTGATAAAACATTTCACCCTTTCAACTCTGTGCTACCTGCATAAAATTGCAGACATGTCTAATTGCCTGCAGACTGGTGGTAATTTTAACAATGTTCATGATTGCAACCGACACACGCATGGCTTTGATTTGTAAATTCAGGGAAAGTATTTGACATGCTATCTCAGTTGAGTGTCTTATTAACTCTAAGAAATGGAAATTACACTAAATGCAAGAAAATTGTAGCACCTAGTTCTTTTTACTTCAAATCATTTAAATGAAGCTTAATTGCTCCTTCCATTAAAGACCCAATAACACAGCAACGAAATTGTGGCCACAAAGCCATAAAACTTTCACTGGACTCTCATTGGACAGTGGTTATTAGGCCACACCTGATTAATTAACATGTGAGGGGGTCCAGAAATGATCTTTCTGTCTCTAAAATTCACTTTCTCTTTGGAATTTGAAGCACCAATTAATAAATTAAGGAAATTAATGTATTTGTGTGCTTATCAACTTTGTTATCACATTAGAGTAATTGAAAGTCTTTCAACTTTTCTTGAAATACAATTCTTCTCCACTTAATTGTCCTTTATTAATCACTCTTGGCTAAGATTACATGTAATTGACCCCTCATAAATGCACCACTGGCCACTGCCATTTCCAAATTTTATGCAAATGAGAGAACATTGATTGGTCATTTAGCTTCAGATCAATTAGTGGCAATGGCAGAAATGTCATTAGGAGCTGTCAATCAAACTTTCATGAAAATTCTTATATTTTTCATAATTTAGCAAATATCTTAATTCATATAAGAGCTTTTGTGTTACAAATTACCTTTTCGTTTTCAGCATTAAATTATCTATCTGCACATATAAAATTCATACTTGTAAGTTCCTTTATGACTTTAGAAATTGGGAAAAAGTGAGAGAATTGGAGAGATGTTCACTCTTGGGGGGTCAGATTCAGACTGCCATCTTGTTGGCTCTGTCTCCTTTTATAGTCGTGGTTGGGTCTTTAAAACTACAATGCTTAGCACCATGTAGACGATAGCACTGACATACATGTAAGCCTAAGAATGGGCGGAATTTCTGATAAAGGCGTGAGACATCAATGGGTTGACTTCCATCTAGTTTGTCTCTGTTTCATAAACTTCCAGCCAAGCTTCCAATGTTTACATCCTGTATTTCTTGTGTCTCCTGTTGACGTAAATTTGTCTGTTTCCCCTTTAAGTTATGATCGCCTATTTGTACAGGACTGAAGGCCCACATAGAATTATCATCTTATTCCATTGCTAGGCATTGTCAAATTGAAACACATTTTAGACAGCACAATACTTATGATAAAACATTACCACTATTAGAGCTCTTTGCAGATTAGCGGTCCATTGGAAACCTTAAAACTTTTCTTTTTCGACTTTCAATCTGGCTTTGCCACATTATTCACAAGTACGTGTTGTCTTTCTAATCCTCCTATCAGGTGCACATCTTGTAAAAAAGCTAGTTTGTTTATTGACACCTATGCTGATAAAACAATCACCAAATCTGTTGTCACATAATGTTTTGTCTCACCCCTGTGTCTGCAATGTTCTCGAATATTGGACTGGTACCAGGTGTCTGGAATGAACGCTGGCCCGTCATCGTTTTAAAGTATGACTAGTTTTGACAAACAGTCAATATTTGACCTTGTCTAATTACATGTATAATGCAACGTATATGCTTTAAACAGCTAACGTTTTTCTGCCAAATCATTACTAATCTAATAGTTCATGAGGAAAATTATAAAGTCAGCTCAAATGATTGAGTGAGATTGTTGCACAATTCCTTTGAGCTGACGAAGCATGTTGTTTTTAGTTATGATAATCTGTCCGTTGTCATAACTTAAAACAACAAGCTATGTTAGCTCAAATGAATTGTGCAACCGTCTCACTCAATCATTCAAGCTGACTCAAAATTCAAATTATATAATTTTGAAGGACCGAACTCATTATTTTTTATGAGATAGTGGGTTTGGGTCAGTACCCTTCACAAGTGAGTTTCGTCCAGATTCGTTCATGCAAAGTTGACATGTGGCATATAATGCAGATGTTCCAGGATTGTGCCTGCTCTCTCTTCCTGTGTATACATACCAGGAAACACATGATGTCTATCATTCTATGGGCTCAGCACTTTTGGTGGCTTAGAGTTTGGGCAGATAAGTTCCTTCTGACAGTAAATGGCTTATGCCAGACACTTCTTTAATTAGATTCGCCTTTCAGAATATAGGATGGAAAAGACGTCATTGTCTGAAATGATTCTATTGGCCTGCTTTTGCTTGGTGATAGTCAAATAAGGCAAATCCCAGGGACATCGACCTTTCATCACTTGATATTTTGTATCTTTGTGTACTTCCTTGAATTAATAATATGATACATGTAGCTTGAGAGAACAATCTTTCACAATGGGGCAAAGTATGCGGTGCTCCACAGCCATTCCTATCCCTTTCATGTTAATTATGAACCTGTAGGGAGGGGGTCGATGGCCCAGTGGGTCCCCCTAAATACTGCTTTCACAATAACCCATTGAGAAATTATCAATGGGGATTTTATTAAATATATATATTTTAGGCCTAGTCACATAAAATAACTTATAATTTACTAAATGAAGTTTGTTATAATTGCATCACAATAAATTAAATCAAAATTTAAAGCTGACAATACCCTGATTAAAACAATCCATTCCATCATCTTGAAATGTGCCTTCATTATTTTTACAGTAAAACATCAACTACCTATATTCCTTTAGGAATAACAGACACATGTTGTGTGCAATGTAGGCATATGGGTTTCTATCACATTTCTATGACTGTCTTTTCTTCTGTTGCTTCACCATCAAAGAAATATTTCTTTTAGTCTGGAGTGTTGATGAACAGCTGGTCCAGGATTCTTGCATGTCTTTGTCACACCCTATCAAAGCAAGCTATCTTTATATCTGAAGTTATGGCTAGTGGCAAAAACTGAAATGACTTTTATTGAGAAAAATATGCAGAAAAAAATAAGAACAATATTAAGCCTTTGATAACAGATGATGACTAAAACATTTTGTTGTTGTTGACATTTTGTGTCAGCTCAAATGATTGAGTGAGATGGTTGCACAATTGTTTGAGCTAACATAGCTTGATGTATGAAGTTTTGAGTTATAATAATCTTTCTGCTGTCATAACTTAAAACAACAAGCTGTTAGCTGTTAGCTGTTAGCAAAGGAATTGTGCAACCATCTCACTCAATCATTAAAGCTGAGTCAAAATTGAAATCTTACAGTGTTGAGATACAAAATAGTTGTTTGTTCCTTCATGAGCAGATTGAACTCTTCATGACTTTTGATAGTTTTCAAATGTGAATATGAGCTCAAGAATTATCAAATAATACACATCAAGATACACGCCATCTCTACTTAAACCCACTTTAGAAACGGTTCATGAGTCATGGAGAACTTCAGTAACTGGTTGACCATAGAATGCACAAATGTATGGAATCTAGCAGAGAACTATTTGATATAATGCAAGGCTCTTAAGAAAAAAATTCGCTCGTAATATAAGGAATATTTATTATTAATATCATTTTTACACAGATGGATAGTTTAATTTTGTCTCTAAAATATTGGGCTGCGGTATACATGCCTATTTCATTTCCAAGGCAAGAGAAAAGCAATTTACACTCTTCTTACAGCTTTGATATATTCACTAGCAATCAGGGGCGTAGATTTTTCATTTTTGTAGGGGGGATGATTTCAGGGATCACAAACTTCACGATTTCAGGGATCACGAAAGTCGCGCAGCGGTAGATTTCAAGGGTCACTCTAGGGCCTAAAAGCCAATATGTTACAGATTATCGAAGGTTGGTTTTGAGACTTTTTTTTCACACAACATGCAACTGGCATCATAGAAAATTGCTAAATATGAAAATAATTGTCAACACCAAGTATTAACAATTTGAAATTCTAGGGGTGATAATCATATGATCATGCCCCCCCCCAGGTTCATCCTAGGGGGGGATGCATCCCCTGCTAGTGATGTAGTCCAAAGTTTGTCGAATATTCATTTGAGAGGTTTTTACAACATTAGACTATTACGTATGACCATACCTTTGATTCATAGGTTAATCAAAGGTATGGCCGCACATTTGGCAATACTTAAGTTCCAAGGTTTCTCCAACTTGTTTTTGATATGAATGGACAACGTTTGAAAGTAATGTTTAGGGCAAACGTCTGATTATACGTATATGCCAAAGGTTTGTTGAAGGTTTGCACAAAGTTGCAGAACCTAGGATCCTGATTCTCAGAGAGCCTTGTGGCGCCGTCTATTCCATACCTATTCCAATCTATCTGGTAACTTTGAGCTAATAAAAACTCCAACAGGATGCTTGCTGGTGATGATTGAATGAAGCCATGAAGAAATAGTAGATACACCAGTTACAAGCCCTCGCAGGTCTCGGGCCTCCTCGTGGCGGTGGGTGGTAACACAAGGGTGAAGTCCTCTATCCCTTGTGGCCAACACGAGACAGTGCGCAAGCACACGTCTCCCCGACGGAAATGGGGCAACCTGTTTGCCGTGGGTTGCGACCCGTGTTGGAGGATGAAGGGGTCCTGGTAGTTGAGGTGGCTGGGACTAAGTTGGTCCCTTTCATACAATACACTACTTTGGCCTGGATTTCTCCTAGACGGGAGGCTGGATTGGCCCGATCCAGTCAATCGGCTTGTCATGCTAAGTCAAGGGGACTTTAGTCCCACTTGACCATGGCTTATGGGTCAATCAAGGAAGTTTAAGAACCGGGTACTCGTCTGCCGTGGTATCTGATATCACGATTGAGGCAGTATCGCAGACCTATCCTTCTTAGAGTATATCCTTCATGTATCCTTGGGGCCCGGGTACTGGGCCTTGCCCTGCCCTTTGTGGCCTCCCCATGTTGGGCTCCGTGGTGGGTGGGGAGCATGGAGGATGAACCATAGAATCCTTCATGGCTTCTTCAAATCCAAATTCTCTCCCAGAAGCAAAGCGCTTCAGAATGTCATCTGACCTGTCAGATGCATTCAACAATATGTTCCGAAATATCTGGCCCAGATATATAACAATTACTGGGACCAGTGATGAATTTGATTCTATGTCAATGATCAGGATTTATGATATCTTAGAAGACCATATTGGACCCGTCGAAAGTGGCAGAAGACTGAGTAATGGCTCAGTACTTGTACAAACAAGAACGAAGACACAATCGGACAAGTTGCTGAATACCACCATGCTTGAAGATGTTCCAATCAACGCTGAACCTCACAGGACCCTGAACCAATGCAGAGGCACCATTATCTCCCGTGAAAGCCATAAAAGCTCTGACGATGAGCTGACAAGATGGCTGAGGAAGAAAAACATTGAAGTGGTGAGAAGAATCGACCTAAAGAAAAGACCGTTGCAACTACTGATCCTGAGCTTCCCTGGGAACCAACTTCCAAAGAAGACCAACATTGGTTTTGAGATGTGTAAGGTCCGCCCATACATCCCCAATCCTCAGAAATGCTACAAATGTCAAAGATTTGGACACGTCATCTCAAAATGCAGGGCACAAGAAAAATGTGCGAACTGTGGAGCAGCAGATCACAAACACTCCGAGGAAGAACCATGCCATCAACCACCAAATTGTGCAAACTGTGGCCAAACCCATCCGGCGTTTGATCGAAACTGTCCGAAATGGGCACTTGAAAAAGAGGTCCAACGACTGAAAGCTACAAGAGACATCTGCTTCCCAGAAGCACGGAGAATAGCCGAACACGCCACAGGGGAAACCACCTACTCAAGTGTTGCTGCTATGTCACCTCAACAGCGATCTACACCACGACGTAAGCTCCAACTAGACCAACACGCTATCTCCAGAACACCTGCCTCAAATAAAGAAGACAACATCACACCAAAGGACCACTTCGTCAGACTCTTCAACCATATGGAAGACAAGAATTTCACGCCACCACAAGGAACAACAAAAAGCGTCCTAGACAACGAGAAAAGCACCAGTGACCTGGAACCCAACAATCAAGAGGATTCCATGGAAACTGGAGCTTCACATACAGTCAGCCCACCCAAGGCTGAAAGCCCAAAACAACCTGCAAACAAAGATTTGCAGGTCAACAAATCTACAAAACCATCGACCTCAACTACCAAACAAACACCTCAGTCCAATAAAGGACTGACACATCAGAAAGGAGGAATGTCAATCAATAGAAGTAACTTCTACACTAACTTTAAGCCAAAAAGGTAAAACATGCCACAAACAAACCCAAGCATATAAAACATGGATAATATTATCCAATGGAACTGCCGCGGTTTCAGAGCTAACTTTGATGAATTTAACATTCTGATTCTTGACCACCAACCTACCATCTTCTGTCTTCAAGAGACGTACCTGAAACCGACGGACAGTATACAATTAAGAAACTATCATATGTATAACAAATATGGAAATATTATCCATGATAGGGCTCATGGCGGCTCTTCAATTCTCGTAAAGGAGGGGATCATCCACTCCCGTGTCAATATAGACACTAATCTTCAAGCTATCGCCATCAAGGTAACACTGCAAAAAACGTTTACCATCTGCTCGCTCTACATACCTCCCAGTCATCATCTTTCAAGTAATGAATTAAACCACCTGTATCAACAATTGCCACAACCATGCATTATTCTTGGAGATTTTAATGGGCACCATCCAATGTGGGGCAGCCCACACACGAATAATAAGGGTCTCATCATTGAAGAATTCCTTTCGACTAATGATCTCTGCCTTTTTAATGATGGTACTTACACCTATCTCCATCCTGGTCATGGCACGTACAGCTCTATAGATCTAAGTATGACCGACCCAACGCTTTATTTAGATTATAATTGGTTTGTCCTAAAGGACAGCCATGGGAGTGATCATTTCCCAATAATACTCGAATGCACTTCAGGTTCCCAAACTTCAAACCACCCCAGGTGGAAACTAGATAAAGCAGATTGGAAATTATTCAGTGATATGGCAGCAAATACTTTTAACCTACAAACATATATGAATAATGAATCCCTTATTGAGAAATTCACTGAAGATTTAATAAATATTGCTAATAGCACCATCCCTAAAACAAAAGGAGGCACATCTCGAAAAACGAGGCCTTGGTATGATAGTGATGTAAAAGACGCCATCAAAGACAGGAAAAAAACCCTGAGAATATATAATACCAATCCAACCACTGCCAATTTGGAAAAATTCCGAATTCAAAGAGCAAAAACAAGACGTCTTATACGACAGAAAAAGAGAACTACCTGGCAGAATTATATTTCTAAATTAAATGAAAGGACACCTCCATCAAAAGTATGGGAAATGATTAAGAAAATCCAGGGTAAAACATCAACATCTCAAATCAGTCATCTTGTAGTAAATGACGAAGAATACACAACATCAGACCAAATATCAAATAAGCTTGCAGAAAAATTTTCTTTTAATTCTTCATCAGAAAACTATACGCCAGAATTTCAACGTTATAAAGCTCAGGCAGAACGCCTTAAGTTGAACATACAATCAAATGATCATGAAGACTATAACTGTCCTCTCACCATAGGAGAATTACAAAAAGCAATCGAAAAGGCTGTGGATTCAGCAGTTGGACCGGATGAAATCCACTACCAACTCTTGAAACACCTTCCTCCTCCATCGTTAGAGGTTCTCCTCAACATCTTTAATAAAATTTGGGATTATGGAACCTTCCCTGCTTCTTGGAGGGAAGCTACAATAATTCCTATCCCAAAGCCAAATAAGGATCATACCGATCCTACAAATTACAGGCCTATTGCCTTAACAAGTTGTCTTTGCAAGACAATGGAGAGAATTATTAACAACAGACTTGTGTGGTATCTTGAATCAAATGATTCAATATCCGAATTCCAGTGTGGCTTCAGAAAACAAAGAAGCACAGTAGACCATCTGGTTAGATTAGAAACGTATATAAGGGATGCTTTTATAACAAGGGAACATGTTGTAGCAGTATTTTTTGATTTAGAGAAAGCATATGATACCACCTGGAAATATGGCATAATGAAAGATTTGTTTGACTTTGGTTTGAGAGGTAGACTTCCTCATTTTATTGGCTCCTTCTTAGACGATCGATGGTTTAAAGTGAGAGTTGGGTCAACACTTTCAAGTGAATATCCCCAGGAGATGGGTGTCCCGCAGGGAAGCATTTTATCTCCTACTTGCTTTAACATAAAAATCAACAGCATAGTTAAAGCTATTCGTGAAAATGTCATGTGCTCACTCTATGTCGATGACTTTCTTATTGCATTAAAATCCAAGCAAATGTCAACTATAGAAAGACAATTGCAACAAAATTTGAATAAATTACATAAATGGTCTCAAGAAAATGGCTTCAAATTTTCAAAGTCCAAAACAGTATGTATGCACTTTTGCCATCTTAGAACTCCCCACCCTGAGCCAACACTTAAAATTGATAATTGTGCAATCAAAGTAGTAAACACTAATAAATTTCTTGGAGTCACATTTGACTCAAAACTCTCCTTCATCCCCCACATAACGACACTTAAGGCAAAATGCCTACAGTCTTTGAACATCTTGAAAGTAGTGGGAAAAATAAACTGGGGTGGTGACACCACTGTTCTTCTCAGGCTTTATCGTGCAATGACTCGGGCACGTCTCGACTATGGCTGCATTGTATATGGCTCAGTAAGACCATCATATCTTCGATGCCTGAATACTGTACACAATCAAGGAATCCGTGTGAGTCTTGGAGCATACAGGACATCTCCAGTAGATAGCCTGTATGTTCTTGCAAAGGAACCTCCTTTATCACTCAGACGATTGAAGCTATCTCTGTAGTATACTGTCAAACTGGCCGCAAATCCTCTTAATCCTGCATACACAATTGTCTTTTATCCTAACCATACAGACCGATATGATCAACGACCGAATGCCATTCGACCACTGGGATTGAGAATGAAACCCCATCTTGAAGCCGCCGGAATAAACACACTTTTTATTGCTGAGAACAAAGTTCCACAAATTCCACATTGGAATATAGAAACACCAGTGGTTAACACTGAATTAGAAGACCTGAAAAAGGCCCAAACAGATCCAATAGAGTACCAAAGAAGGTTCTACGATATCAAACTAAGATATCATGATCACAAATTCTTATATACGGATGGCTCAAAAGATGGAAATCGAACAGCTTATGCTGTAACTTCCTGTAAATCAAACCTGTACAGTGAGCGTATTCCAAATGAAAGCTCAGTATACACTGCTGAGCTTTTAGCAATCTACAAAGCCGTATGGCTTGCTGGAATGTCAGAGAAAGACAAATTTGTTATTTGTTCCGACTCCAAATCGGCAATCCAAGCACTTGCCAGCAAGAGGTTGGATCATCCCATATTACAAGACATACTCATGCTCCTGTCTGGAATAGAGGGCAAAGAAATTGTTTTCTGCTGGATTCCAGGTCATGTGGGAATTGCGGGAAATGAAAAAGCCGATCTTATGGCGAAAGATGCTCTTTCCAAAGATCTCACTGATGATACTGTACCTTACACGGACCTCCGTCCAACTATCAACGACTACATAAAATCCGGATGGCAGATTATGTGGAACGCATGTGAGAATAATAAACTTAGAGTAATATTTCCCAGAATCAGGGATGTACAACACATTACCTCCAGAACACGTAGAGACCAAATTGTGATTCATAGGTGTCTTATTGGACATTCAAGACTTACTCATTCCCATCTTCTACTGGGCGACCCAGCCCCGATTTGTGAGGAATGCCAATGTCCCCTCACAATCAAACACATCCTAAAGGATTGCAGAGTTTTTCAAACACAAAGAAATGCACTTCTCCCAACAAATCCACTTCGACTTCTTGTAGACAAGCCAGAAAACATAATCACATTTCTGTATCAAACACAGGCATACTACAAAATATGAGGGAAATAAACAAAGACAAATAACAACCTAGCAAGCCTCGATATAGCCCAATAAGGTGCTGCAGAGGTGTTAAACACAAACACACACACACACACACACACCAGTTACAAAAATTTCAAAATATATATCTTTTAACATGCAAAAGATTAGATTAGCCAAAAAACATTCCGAAGTACTGCTCAACCACAAACGAGCAAGAGAGAATCAGTTAAGACCAGAGTTGAACTGAACCTACTTGCAACTGAATGCCACCTATCCAGCGGTTCAATTTGGATTGGGATTTTTCCAACTATTCAGAGTTGCAGCGTTAATCCCTTACAAGGTAAGTGAATATTCTTATTTATTTTAGTCCTTAAAAGGACTGCAGACTGCTTGGTAAAACAAGGAAGAAAAGTCTGCTAATTTTGGAGCCACCTTCAGTGCTTGCTGCTGGGCTCTGCTCTCTCTATCTCTCTCTTCTCTTCACTGTTTTAATTTATGTTTTCTCTTTGCAGATCTCCAACAATCAATTGACCAACCACCCATCTCCTCAAGACCTCAAAAAAAAATTCTTAAAACCCCCCCCCCCCCAAAAAAAATTCCTTCAGTAAAATCATATGAGAGCATTCTTTATTCAACCATAATGAGGGCCATTATTCAAGGGCTATATTAAATTAAATTAATTAATTTTTTTTGAGGGGGCAGGGCAGGTCGGGTGGCTGGGTCTGCCTGAAGCGATGCGGCAGTCTCCCGGGCCATCCGAGCGCTCCGCCCCTGGCCGGCGCCTCCCTGCTTGCTTGTTGAGAAGGCAAATTCATGTACATCGTGCACACAAGCAATCGGTCCAGAACACGAGTATTCCACTGTAACATCGATGTACTACTTCCAAAAATATATTGTACACAAGATCCAAGCCTCATACAAAGATTACAGGCCATATTTCACTAGATTCAGTCTGTTCCGAATGATAAGCGCTGTCAAGAAATCCACTGGCCTACATCACCGATTTGACTGAGTTGATATGGTCGCCGTGAAGCATATACGACCCCCTCAGTCCATCCGAAGGAGTCATTTGACTAAGACACATCCTAGTATCAATCGGCCATGGTTAAATAAATTGTTACGGTGGTATAAATGGTGTTCTAGACCGAAATAAATCGAATACACACAATGGCTGCCTTCTTTTCGGATGTTTGTGCATACGCAAGACACAGCATGCTGGGCTGGCCTGCCACGCCTGACGCCCCAGAGGTGTAAACGACCATTCCTTCAACGTGCGGGCCACGTTGTCAAGAAATGTTGGAGAAATATGCATTATTTACGATATATACGTACGTAGTAATCTCGTAACCAGTTGTCGACAAAATACGCAGTTTAGTAACATTGGGTCCGATGTGAATGGGAGGTTTAATGCTTCCTGAGACCAACGTTCCCCAAAAGAAATTGTCCATAAGGGCAAGAACAAGCATTTGACTGAGCCTCGATATCTCCAACTCCGCGAAATATCTGCTATTCTGTAAAAAATTTATTTATTTCAATTGGTAAGAATTTGTGTACCCAAAATGACATTTCAATAGACAGGACTGTCAGGACTCACAACTCCTCTTTGGACCGAAGCTTCTATTCCAATATGAAATCACAAGAATGATATATTGTATAAGATGATTATCTGCAAATGTGATGTAACAAATCCTCATTTTGACCCTGGTCGTGACGCTGCTAATGTACCTGCCATAACTGCAATAGCACGAGTCAGTCATCCACTTCATATAGCTGGCAAGGATGTTTTAGTAATGGAATATTTTGTTATTAGGTATTCTGCATGTTATTAGCCAGATATTTGGACAAAGAAATCTAGCCATGCTTAAAGGTTATTAGCAAACGAATTCTAAGGCCAAAACCACCATAATAACTTTAAAACTGTTTTGTTTTATCCTGTCATATGACAAAAATTCTAGATACTTTTTTGCCTGAATGTAATTTGAAGAGTACTAATTTTAGAAGTAGCCTACTCAGAATCGATATTGAGATTCTGCCACCCACTGCTGACATGTTCAGTGAAAAATCAGACACTCCTTTAATTTGAGTCTGCCTCTAAGATTCAGGAATATTGAATAATAAGAAAAATAATTTCTGCACTTCTTGATTATTTATCTAGCTGCCAAATGAGGCACATTCCTCGGGCACTGAACAGTTATGTGTTAGATTTGCTTTATTCTGAAGTGGAATATTCCAAAGTTCAATCTTTGAGGAATCTACCCTCTCAGTCTCAGAGGTGTGCCTTATATATGATAGATGTATTTATATTAAGGAATGACAGTGCATAGTCACATCTTCTTTGATATTGTGTGCATACATTGTAATCATATTTCTATGACTGTTTTTCTTCTGTGCTTCACCTTCAAAGAAAAATTTCCTTTAGTCTGGAGAGTTGATGAGAAGCCAGTTTAGAAATCTTGCATGTCTTTGTCACACCTTATCAAGCACATTTTATCATTTTCTTTTACTAAAAGTTAGGACCATGCAGCATTGTCATGCAATGTAGCCTTTGCTTCTAAAATAAATTGTGCCACAGAAACATCATAGCCTTAAAGATATTATAAATATAACATTACAGACTTAATGTCAATATGAAACCACAATAACAAAAAAATATTATTTTATGGGATATAGACAGATATATGTGTTGGTAAGTGTATGTTACAGGGCTGCATATGCAACCTGGTCACATCCTCCCATTGCTGGACTAATTTACTCTCCCCCTGATAACAGATTCTACAGAATACTGAAGTTTTCTAATCCTTTGTCAGCTTCTTCTGGTGTGATAAATATGTCATTTAAATAATTGTTCCTTGTTTCCTACAAAGAAACTCATTGAAACAAGAACCAGACAACAACGGAAGACTCTGCCATTCATTCAATTGCTTTGAGAGATCTCAAACTGTAAATTATGTTTGTCACGCTGGAGGACTGAGGGTCAATAATGTTTGTTACAGCTTCACAAAACAGCACTGCAAAAAATTCCCGTTAAATTTTACAGTTAAATTAACTGGCAACTTTGTTCCAGGTCTAAGAACTGTAAAAGTACTAATAAACCTGAACAGGACAATTAACCGTAAAATGCAGATTGGTACATTGAACTGTAATTTTGCAGATTCAACAAAGTGATATTACGGTATAATGTACATATATAAAACAGTTTATTTAAAGTATATTTTACAGTTATATCAACTGTCAATCATAGAATATAAAGAATACAAGGAGCTGTATAATTTACTGTAAAAATACGGATATTATGTGTTATTCTTACTTATTGCACAAGTGTGAAACAACAGATTAAGCATGTGATTTAACTGTCGCATAGCTGTAGGGATGTACCGAAGCTGGAATTAGCTGAGAGAGTGAGAGAGCCACTGACTCCAGGCTCGGCCTTGCTCATCTCTTGCTTGACAGCAGGGAAGTAAGTCCATCAATTAAACCCAGCAATTAATTCGCACACGTTTCCTCACAAACCATAAAATTGATGGACATTTTCCAAGAGAACCAGGTGTCAAGTTTATCGAAGTATGTTGTATTGATGCAGACTGTGCCTGGGTTATTTTGGTTTTAATAGTGTCATTCTTTAGATCACATCATAAGACTCACACAAATGTCAATGTCATATATAAATATAACAACTTTTGCATAATGACAGCATCTTTAAGATCATATGAATGAGGATGTTCCCTTACCTTCAGATAAGTTATAAATTAAGTTTGATTAACAGCTGTGTAAAGCATATGTTATAGATGGCACCACATGCTCCGTGGTTGAAGTCCATGCAATCTCTTGTTTATAGTTCCTAATCTGACCAGGTGTATTGACTGTTTGGCCAATTGAAATGTTTTGTCTGCATATTACAAGTTGCCAGTAAATTAACGGTTGAAGTAATTGTTCATTAACGTGAACTGAATGTTAAATGACATGTTGCATGCAGTAAATTTATCTTGGAGCCATTTTGTAACTGACAAAGAACTGTAAATTCACAGACAAAGTCTGTTTTAAAAAAATACTGATAAAATAACAATAAATTTACGGTTCTTTTAGCTAGAAAAACACGGTCATTTCTTACAGTGAGTGGTTGATGTTGTCGTCAAGGTAAGGTTACACTAGAGCATGGTCACACAACTATTCGAATGAGAATTTAATGCTTATCACATTTAAACAATTGTCAAGTTTAGAGTCTATTGACCCGAGGTCAAGTCTTAGACAGGAGATTATAGCCAGCGATCAGTGTAGAACAATACAACAAGAGTAGAGGTGAGGATGCTTGGTCATGCAGTTGCTGATATTATAGCCAACATGTACCTGCCATTACTGCAATAGCCATAAGTCAGTCAACTGCTTGTACAAGGTGGCAAAGAGATTTAGGTAATTAAATGTCACTTTTCAGTAACTATAGGTATTCCATATATATCATATCCATTATTATCCAAGATATCATGCTATTGTATATAAGGGTGTGTAATATATATCGAGATCTTTCGGCAGGTCTGATTGAAAGATTCAATTCAAGCAACCAGAAGTTAGTGATGTGGGATGCTGCTCATCATATTTGCTGGTAAGACTGAGGAACTTATACCTGTTAACAGTATCATAATTCAAAGAATACATATATAATTATGCACTTAGTTTGCTATTCTATTATTTTTACTTCAAGGCTTGAAGCGCAGGTTCATGAAAGAAATCTTTCATTTAAAGATTTGGTCTAAGGTTGAATTGCAATACGTGTCATGCCTATTCTTCCATCAAATTCATGCCATAAGCTCTGTACATAACAGGAGGTGCAACTTAGCTGTACTTGACATCTGGAAATTAAAAGATTTTACGATACGATAAGATATTATACGATACGATATACTTTATTAATCACTTGCGTGAACCTTGTTTTGACAATCCATTATATACATAATTAACAAAAGACATGACATATTAATGGAACACAAAACTAAATAGGTACAACACAAAAGTGATAATTAGAATTGATGAGATTGAATTATTGACTGTTTAACAGTCTAACAGCAGATGATACCAGAGTTGAACACTAACGATTTGTTCTACAATAAATTGTTGACAGTCTAAGACCAGAACGTAAGTAATTGAAGTAACGCTTCAAAGGACGATTAGAATTTTTTATGATTTTTGTTGCTTTTGTACATGCTGTTTCGTGGTACAACTCATATAGCGATTTACATTTTTGCAACCGATACGTTTGGCAGATTTAATTGTTCTTTCCACACTCTAAACAATTTCGGGACAGAATTGGTGTTTCCAATGGAAAACGGCTTTTTGAAAAACCAAACTTCCATGCAAAAACCAACGTGGATTCTTCAAAAAACCATTTTGGATTTCACAAAATCAGTTTTTAGAGTGCATTAATTTGCAATCAGATTGAGTTAGATTGCCCAACCAACAGATTAGTGTTGGGCACTTGTGATATTCTTCGTTTGGTTCGGTTTTCGGTTTTTTCCGACCCAAAACCATGGTTCGAGTTTCGGTTGCTGACCAATCCACGTGGTCCGCAAAGTGCACAACACGATTTTGCGATCCGCGGTTCAGCGCCCGGTCCGCAAAATCGTTTTTCGGTCAAGAAATTCAATACATCAACATGGCACTCGTCCGGGAGAGTGAACAGATAGACATTTTGCTGATTATTTCGTCGTTTTCTCAATAAAATTAGATATTATACGATAACCGAAACACTCGGTTGTTAGATTGAACTTCGGTTCGAGTTTCGGTTGTAGTGGTGAAACCGAAACCAAACCGAAATTTCGGGAATCGGCACAACACTACAACAGATGATACAAAATTTGATGACAGGTTGGATTACACTGGTATAAAATATGGCCCTAAAATATAGTTTCTATTTTCTAAAACTTAAGTAATGAAACACAGCTTGAGATCTCATTCCAATTACTTTTCCCTTTGTAAATCTAACAATTCTTAAACCATGAGTAAGTGGTTCTGGGCTACAATGGTTACACAATTTGTTTCCTAACATGGCTCGATGTTTTCAGTTAAGATAACAGACAGATTATCTTAGGTGAAAACAACAAGCTATGTTAGCTGAAACCAATTGAGCAACCATCTCACTAAATCATTAGAGCTGACTCAAAATTGATATTTTAGTGTACCATACTGTCTATCTGTCTATCCTATCTATCTTATTTACATTATTGAATTACTTATCAGGTAAAATCACATCAAATCCAGCAATGATTTATCACTGTTTTCCTTGTAAGCCGAAAGTAAAATATAAAGGCTAGTATTACATAAATTCATATTATACAAGTTCAAAGCCTTCATACATTGTATTTCCCTCCTACAATATCATTATGCCCTGGTATCATCATATTATAACATACTCATATCCTCTCAGGTGTTCTGGATACAGGAAGTAAATCTTGTGAGATTTCATTGGGAAGGGCGCAGCAGAAGTGAAATATTAGCTGGTGATATTATGGTCGGAAAGAGGGATATACTCATATGTACAGGCCTTCTCAGCCAAAAGTAGCAAGCCTCTTAGGAAGCAGGTAGTCTCAATCTAAGCTGTTCTATGTCTAGTGGGGTTACATTAGATACATATAACTGATGCATAATGAGTCAAAATACCAGGCTCTGTGTGTCTTTGGGCCTTAGTGCTTAGTCAGCAGGGCTAATGCATCCGCTAGACCAACATGTACATCATGAAGATATTGCAGCAAAACAATTCGTTTAAAAGGTAGTTGTCAAGTATATTATAATACTTTCCAAGTCTGCTGTCTAACCAGTTGAGCTAAAGGGACAACCCCAAAGTCAAATACTAAACCTATTGTAACCAACCCCCTATACTTTATTCCCGCAACTGCCCTGAAATTTTGACACACTCCAGTCAAAATCTCATATGCTGTGATATTTTACCCTCCAGAAGTTCTAAGTTCTATTTTTTTGTAACGCAAGTTTACTAGATTTCTGCTTTCAAAAATGTTCTTTGGTTAGTGTGACTACCATTATAGTTTGTTCTCAACTTGTGTGTCTCCACAACTTCAGTTTTATATATAGGCCTATAGGTTTACAGGGAAATTAGTTTTCAGGCTAGTTTGAAAGATGAAGAATGGAAAAAGGAGTACCATCAAATTCAATTTTCGTTTTGGGTCATCCCTCCCGAACAGCAACGTAAATCAAACCTTTCGCTACGTAATTATTTTGGTTAGAATCAGACGTTGGGCCAAACAACGTATGACAAAGGTAGGGCAAAGGTAATTTCCAAACGTTGCACTCAAGAATCTCAAATAGAAAACCAAACGTAGGTCGCAACCTTAGTAAGAGGTTGGCAGATAGTTTGTTTTATAGTTTGGCCTAACGTTCGAGTCACAAATAAGTCATACCTTTGGTTGAGAGGTTGGAAGAACGTTTGGTTGTAACGTTTGGCTAAACATGTCAGTCATACGTAAGTCATACCTTTGGTTGAGAGGTTTGAAGAACGTTTGACTATTACGTATGACCATACCTTTGATTCATAGGTTTGTCGAACATTCATTTGAGAGGTCTTTTAAACCTTAGACTATTACGTAAGTCATACATTTGGTTGAGAGGTTTGAAGAACGTTTGACTATTACGTATGACCATACCTTTGATTCATAGGTGTGTCGAACATTCATTTGAGAGGACTTTAAAACCTTAGACTATTACGTAACCCATACCTTTGGTTGAGAGGTTTGAAGAACGGTTGACTATTACATATGACCATATACCTTTGATTCATAGGTTTGTCATACATTGATTTGAGAGTTATTCACAACCCTAGACTATTACGTATGACCATATCTTTGATTCATGCAATTATCAAAGGTATGGTCGCACGTTTGGCCATACGTAAGTTCCAAGGTTTCTCCAACATGTTTTTGATATGTATGGACAATGCTTGACAGTAATGTTCAGGGCAAACGTCTGATCATACGTATCTGCCAAAGATTTGTTGAAGGTTTGCACAAAGTTGCAGAACCTGGGATCCTAAGTCTCTGAGAGCCTTGTAGCGCCATCTATTCCATACCTATTCCAATGTATCTGGTAACTTTGATATAATAAAATCTCCAACAGGATGCCTGCAGGTGATAATTGGATGAAGCCATAAAGAAATAGTAGCTACACCAGTTACAAAAACTACCAAATAAATATCTCTTAAAATATGAAAGATTAGATAGGCCAAAAAAAAAATCTGAAGTACTGCTCAATCACAAACGAGCAAGAGAGAATCAGTTGAGATCGGAGTTGAACTGAGCCTACTTGCTGTAACTACCCATGAATCAAGACAAATAAAAGATGCTAGTTGTTGTGTTTACTGGGTTTATTCCAAAATACCTGTGACACTGCAAATAATAAAATAATCACAATGAGTATATTTACAGTTGATTACCAAGCTGATTAAATACAATACACAAATCTAAATGAAAATCAATTAATAGTTCACATACCTTTTGGTCTCACTAGCATAATCAAAATTCATCAAAAAAGCTCTTTCTGTAGCAAATTCAATTAGTCAACTGCCCGTATTTGTCAGGAAGCAGCATGATGTGTGTTCACAGATCAAACAAGAGAACAGCAAACCGTGAACAAGAAACAAAGGCACAAGAGCAAAAACATGTTGATGAATGCAATATGACAGGCTTATGACTTTCACAGCTTCTACTGTGGTAACAAATCAATTACAGTTACTAGCTGCGATAAAGAGTCAATTACCGCAGTTACATGCCACCTATCCAGCAGGCCAATTTGGATTGGGATTTTTCCAACTCTTCAGAGTTGCAGTATTAATCCCTTACAAGGTAAGAGAATTTTGATATTTTTTTTATTTATTGTAGTCCTTAAATGGACTGCAGACTGTTTGGTAAAACAAGGAAGAAAAGTCTGCTAATTTTGGAGCCACTTTCAGTGCTTGCTGCCTGGCTCTGCTCTCTCTATCTCTCTCTGTTTTTCTCTTCTGTCTTCACTGCTTTAATTCATGTTTTCTCTTTGCAGATCTCCGACAAAAAATTCACCAACCACCAATCCCCTCAAGACCTCAAAAAAAAAAATTCTTGAAATCTCCTCCCCCCCTAAAAAAAAAATTCCTGCAGTAAAATCATATGAGAGTATTCTTTATTCAACCATAATGAGGGCCAATATTCAAGGGCTTTATTTAATTCAATTTTATTTATTTTTTCTGAGGGGGGCAGGGCAGGCCGGGTCCGCCATAAGCAATGCGGCAGTCCCCCATGCCATCCGAGCGCTCCGCCCCTGGCCGGCGCTATTGAGAATCCACATCCTTCACATCGCCGATTGACAGGCTGACTGTGAGACATACACAGCAGCTAGAGTCCATCCGAAGGAGTCATTTAACCAATACACATCCTAGAATCAATCGGCCATGGCTAAATACTTCGTTACGATGGAACAGAAGGTGTTCTTGTCCGATAGAATTCCAATCCACACAAGCGTGGACAGCCATGCCGTCCATCTTGTCCGATGTTTGCGCATGCGCACCAGCGCGCTGGGCTGGCCTGCCACGCCTGACGCCCCAGAGGCGTATAACGACCGCTCCTTTAACGTGGGGGCCACGTTGTCAAGAAATGTTGGAGAAATACAGTACACATTATTTACGATATATACGTTCGTAGTAATCTCATAGCCAATTGTTGACAAAATGCGTAGTTTAGTAACGTTGGGTCCTATGTGAATGGGAGGTTTAATGCTTCCTCAGACCAACGTTCCTCAAAGGAAATTGTCCACAAGGGATGCTGTTTCGGTAATCCAGGATGGTAAGTCTTGGCTATTAGTCACTCAGGACAGACCAATTCAGTTATTCAAGGAAACCATGTGTTGGTTTGCATCTGGTGTCTCCAATGATCAGTCTGGGAGTGGCCAGAGCCACGTTTTCCACAACTCTTTATGGTGCTGGCTTCTTGGAAATCTGAAAAGATACATATATGATATTGTTATTCGTAAGATCTAATGAAGTTTATTCCCACCTCCTGCACCATGATAATTTCAAGCGATAAAAAGCCAGCTCTAACTGACAGCTTTCCATGTCAATCATTTTATGGTACTTTTTCATTAATTAGGCCTACTACTTACATATGTATGTAGTATATAAAAAAGATATATGACATCTAAGCTGGTTAGACAAATCATTTAAATGTAAAGACCAAGAAAGGCAAAAAATTAGATATTCAATAAATCTAATATGCCAATACTTTTCAATATTGCATCTTCACTCGTTCTGTGTTAGTGTGATAGTCCCGGTTATCCCTGAGCGACGAGTGTAGGCCCTATAGCATTTCTCTGTATGGTTATCAAAGTTGATATGTAGGGAGTTCTACCTGTGAAACTGGCAATTTTTTTGTCAAAGGCAAAGCGAAATTCCGCTGATGGATCTGAATTCATGTTTGCCAGACCCAAAAAAGGCAGACCTCAAAGGTGTTCCAATTAACTGTCGTATGAGAACCAAACGTTAGAATTATTGTCTCACTATCTCATTTAAGCCTCAATAGCCTGCTACAACAGTTTCTCCCCAGCTATACTGGGCTTACTGGCAATAAATAACTGTATCAATTCTTGTCTGCTTCTTTGCTCATTGTTGCGCATTGATTTATGAGGTACGTACAGTATAATAGACAGTGGTTCATAAGTACTGCGATAAGACTATTGTGTCTCTATGGTAATGGACTCAAAGACAGCTATATCATATATTCCAGGCTTCCCATTCATCATTAGATGAAAATGTGCAAATATCTTGATTTCCTTTGCTACTTTTTATTTTTCAAAAAGTTTGTGGAAGTTAAACGAAACAGAAATGTGTAACAGTCCTTGTCATACTTATGTGGAATCCTAGTGTTTTGTTGCTGTAGAAGTGTGATGTCAGTGATAACTCAGTGTCACAGTTGGCATCCCTATTCTCTAGCATTACAATATATTTAATGTATGAGTTATCACTGACATCACACTTCAACAGCATGAAAAAAAATACCCAGGATTCCACGTCAGTAGGACAAGAACTGTAATGACAATCAACAATATAATATTGTACAAAGGCAAGGTCTCTAGAAATGGTGTGTATTATACAAGATAGGGATGAAGTTTTCTATGAGATATGATCAAGTATTTCATTGAATTACTATTTCTATGCGGTTTATGACATTAATATCTGAAATTTAGCCATTCGAGTTCGAGTAGTTGATACTATAACAGGAAACTGGAGTTTATCATTCTTGTGGCAAACTCACCACAAGTCTCCTTCCATGTTGTGGTGGGTCAAAGTACACCACGTGGAATCATTCTACACGTGTTTACACTTTTCCCCAGACCCAGCTGGTTTGAAAGAAAGGCGTACATTTGCAACAAAAACATACAGTCTGCTGCTTTATTGTGCCAATTCCCATAATAAATGGTAGGTACGGTGAAAGGTTTCTGACCAACAGCCGTAGTTGTCAACAAGACTTATTTTTAGATCCAGGCAAGTGTGATTTGGTCAATGACAGAGTCTACACAAGATGTTTAAAGACTAAAGAGCCTTGGTTTAGAAAATCATCTCTTGTTTGAATAAACTTTCTTTTGCATTATATTTAGTAGTGTTCATCGAGCTACGTAAAAAGGTCTCAATACATGTGTGACAAACGAAAGAGAAAGTTTTTATTATCTATGTTTATTCTATAATCTCTTTTTATTTTCAGACAACTTCCATTCAGGATAACTGTTTGAAATTACCAACTTCAGAATTTATGACACATGATTGTCCTTTTCACTGTGTCGATTCTAAAGTAGAAACACTTCTAAGTAAAAAAATACGTCTAATAATATTTGACTTTGTGATTTTCCGTTATATTACAAGTTGCATCTACAGCTCATACAGCAAGCTGGTATCTAAACTCTAATGCCAAGAACTTTAAATTTGTAAATCAAACAACTCACAAGCCACACTTAGATTTAAAGCTGAGTTTCATTTGTAGAAATTACACCCAATTTAGTCAGTCCTGGCTTTCTCTGTTCTTGGCACACAATGAAGCCAAATTGTACTTACAGTTCCAAGTATACAATGGTTTGCAAATAAATTTGGTCTTTAGGTGAAAACAATGAGAAAACAATATTCGCTCTGTGTATACTTCAAATATAATTTAACAGAAGATGTTAAAAATTGACCTGTGCATTATCCATTGATGCTCATCAATCAAGCTGTACATAGACAGTTATGGGGATTCTTCTTATTTTACAAATTCAATGTCATCAACTTAAAACAAGCTTTGGTAATTCATAAACTCTGACTGGATATTGTCTCGACTTATTGGCACTAAAGTTTCCCCCGCTTATTGAATAGGATGTGACAAATGTCTGGGAGTATCTTTAGCCTAGTCCTTCTATACATTCAACACAAAAGAAGACAAGAAAGAAGATATTGACTGGAATCAAATACAATTGATCTACTTGTATGTCTGCTGATGCTATATATGTACATTTTAAAATTGCTTGCGTGTACATATTTACATGTGTTTATAGACATTTTCTATGGTGCATATATTTACGAATTATTAATGTATGGTATGTATCTTTTTTGAAAATTGTCACATGGAAAATTATTGAATTTATGGTTCTATGTTTCTTCATTTTCTCTTATGTTCATAGATCATTGCAATATTCAAGTGATACAATTGTGATATCTATGTTATAAGATTCAAGATTCAAGATTCAGTTTATTTCTATGCACATAACGAAATAAAACAAATAAATGAGGGATGGAAATTAGATGAGGAAGTTTACATTTACAAGGTGATGGAGGAGACTACCAGATTGGCCATGCTGGACTGCTGTTCAGTAGCCACCTGAATGATTATGGACATTTTTTATGCATAAATACAATAATAAGTAAAATATTTTAAAGTTACAGGAAATGCCTACCTACCAACCTAAAGTAGAACCTTACAACACTGCATTATTCAAAGAGAGATAAAAAAAAGAAGTTTAAATTATAGTATATGTTGTAAGTGCGTAACACAACTAAATTAGATTTTTTTTTAAGTCTTGGCAATTAGATAACTGGAAAATTATCAATAAAGTTGTTAGTATCACACCCTGTCTTGATAGCAATTAGAAAAGACACCCATGCACTCTTATTTTCATATAAATTAGTTTGCTGAGGATTTGGCATGTTGTTAAAAAATGTAATCAATATCAAAGCTTTTCTGTGAAGGCAATTACTAGAGTCTAACGTGAGCCTACTCTGAAAGTCTGAGATAGTCAATTAGTCATGTTATATAAATATCATAATGCGCATTGACACATTGGACAGTGCATGATGTGGAATATTTGCCATGATATAATTACAAACTTAGTTTGCTTCAATAACTCCTTCATAATTTACTTATTCAGCACTAATAATATTGAAAAAAAAATAGTGCAGCTGTTTAATCTGAAGCAATCTTGGAGGGCGATTAAATACATTGATTACTAATCATTAACACTTTCACAAATACAAGTGAAATAGTGAGAAGTTGCCTCTTTAGACTTTTGCTTTTCAATTAACTTAAACAAATGTGTCTTAAAACATCTCACTCTTGATCAAATGGCAAGTGAAGTCAGTCAAAACAAAGTGACCTTAAAGGTTTCTTTGACAAGGAGACGGGCAGTCTTCCTAACAAATGCTCCTGCAATTTAAATTGACTTCTTGTATGACCTTGTCTAGGCACTTGACCTTGCTTCAGAACCTTTTGGTAGTTAGATGTTAGTTTCAATTTAGGTCAGTTAGTTGAAGAAACTAATTTTGGCGTTCTGAAAATATCCTATAAAACCTAAAGAGGAAAGCAGAATATATCTACAGAGTGTTTAAAAATAGTGAATATTTTTCAAGGAGCTTGACAATTGTGTAATGGTGCGACACAAAACTAAAAATATTTGCAGAATTTTTTCTCAAGAAACTGAATATTGGTGCATGTGCTACAAACCAAACTTGACACGATACTCTCGGTTAAACCACTTGTCTCTTCTTGATGCCACTCACACAACAATAGTCTTCTAAGAATTATAATTTGATGTGACTTGTTGACATAACATGATTTCATTGCAGAAAATGTATCTAAGTATTGAGGGTATCCCAAAGGACACTCGGAAGCAGTAGATATCAATGCAGATGTGCAATTTAGTATAACATCACCTTGTAATTCATTCTTCATCCTTCACCAATGAGTTCCTTTCGTTATAGGGCATTAAATCTGCGACTAAACACTTTGAATTACTAAAACAATCTACATCAACTAATGATGATCACTTGTCATTTACAACCAGATCTGAAGCATCAAAAAGGAACTGCAAAGAATTAAAGAGATTGACGATGCATTTTATCACAATGTCAGAAAATTCATGTTGTAGATAATATGAAAATTCTAACAGTTAGATTCCTTGGTGAAATTCATATGTATAGCATACTCAGCTGTGCATCTGGCAAATACAAATATCTTCCTTTATCCCTCTTGACATAGGAAGTCCCCGGAGCAAGGCACACCAGAAATGAAATATTAGCTGGTGATAATACAGACACATTGACAGAAGTAAGCCTTCTCTTCCAGGAGAGGAAAGCCTCTTAAATTTAGGTAGCAAGTGGTGTCCATTTGATCATAGGGTGTATGAGACACTTGCATTATTAGTCAGAGCATAATTGATTGTGTATGGATCTGAGTTATTAATTCATGCATCAGAGAGGCCAACATATTTGAAAGATACATGTATAATAATTACTTTATCGCTTATATGATGGAGATAGTGCAAGTCAATACAATAAGCTTTGGTGTAAATCAACAATGCAAGGTTTGATCTAACAACACAAATGTCTAGATATGCCTCCTATTTGTGTCCTACCAATGGGACATATCCTATTACAAACACCAAGAGACCAAGAAACGTATGTCCTAGTCACTTCTAGTTTTAAACAACAAAATTAAATTTATGAATGTAGCTTTTCATTGCATTATATTTGGCAGTTTTTTTAATTGGTGCATAATGATGCTGACCAAGTGTTTATACATGGATGGTATTGCCTTCTTTACCCATTTCTTCATTTCACTCCAACAGTGGGTGGCACAACTTACCCGGGTCTCCCCTATCTGTGAAACAGGCAGTTGTTTGTCAAAGGAAAAACGAAATTCCGCTGATGGATCTGAATTCATGTTTGCCAGACCCAAAAATTCACCTGAGAACAAGTGTGAGAATTATTGTCTCACTATCTCAGAGTCATTTAAGCCTCAATAGCCTGCTACAACAGCTTTCCCCAGCTGTACTGGCAATAAATAACTGTATCAATTCTTGTCTGTTTCTTTGCTCATAGCTGCGCATTGATTTATGAGGTACAGTATATAGACAGTGGTTCATAAAGTACTGCGATAAGACTATTATGAGTATTATGTCTCTATGGTAATGGACTCAAAGACAGCTGTATCATATATATATCCCAGGCTTCCCATTAGATGAAAATGTGCAAATATCCTGATTTCCTTTGCTACTTTTTATTTTTCAAAAAGTTTTTGGAAGTTAAACGGAACAGAAATATGTAACAGTTGGCATCCCTGTTATCTAACATTACAATATATGTAATGCAAGAGTTATCACTGACATCACACTTCAATAGCATGAAAAAGGAACGAGGATTCTACATAAGTGGGATAAGGACTGTAAGGGCGATCAACAATAAAACATTATACAAAGGCATGGTCTCTAGAAATGGTGTGTATTATACAAGATGGTTGATGAAGTGGTTCTCTGAGATATGATCATGTATTTTCATTGAATTACTAAGCAGTTTATGATATTAATATTGGCGTCTGAAATTTAATCACTCAAGTTCAAGTAATGGAAATAATAACAGGAAACGAAGTTTCATCATTCTTGTGGCAAACTCACAAGTCTCCTTCTATGTTGTGGTGTGTCAAAGTACACCATGTGGATTCCATTCTACACGTATATACACTTTTCCCCAGACCCAGCTGGCTTGAAAGGAAAGGCATGCATTTGCAACAAAAACATACAGTCTGCTGCTTTATTGTGCCAATTCCCATAATCAATGGAACGGTGAAAGGTTTCTGGCCGACAGCAGTGGCTGTCAACAAGACTTATTTTTAGATCCAGGCAAGTGTGATTTGGTCAATGACAGAGTCTACACAAGATCTTTAAGGGCTAAAGAGCCAGTGTTTAGAAAATCGTTTCTTGTTTGAATAAACTTTCTTTGGCATTTTATTTAGTAGTGTTCGTTGAGCTATGTAGAAAAAGTCTTGATGGATGTGTGACAAAAGGGAGAGAACGTTCTCATTATCCATGATCATGCAATTATCTCTCTTTCTTTTCAGATACTGCTTAAAATTGCCACACTTCAGAATATTAATGACACATGATTGTCCTTTCCACAGTGTCGATTTTAATTAGAAACACTGAAAGTGAAAAAATATGTCTAATATTTGACTTTGTGATTTTCCATTATATTACAAGTTGCATCTATAGCTCATACAGCAAGCTGGTGTCTAAATTATTATGCCAAGTACTTCCAATTTGTAAATCTAACTGTTCTAGACACCCAATGAAGCCAAATTGCACTTACAGTTCCAAGTATACAATGGTTTTCAAATAAATTTGGTCTTTAGGTGAAAACAATGAGATAACAACATTCGCTGTGCATATACTTCAAATTAATTTAACAGAAGATGCTGAAAAATTGGCCCGTGCATTGTCCAATGATGCTCATCACTCAAGCTGTAGACAGTTATTGGGAACCTTCTTATTTTACTAATTCAATGTCATTAAGTTAAACCAAGCATTGGTAATTCACTAACTCTGACTGGACATTGTCTCGACTGATCAGCACTAGAGTTTCTCAAGCTTATCGAATAGGATGTGACAAATGTCTGGGAGTATCCTAAGCCAAGTAGTTCTATACATTCAATACAAAAGACCAAGACAAGAAAGAAGATATTGACTGGAACCAAACACAATCTGCGTGTATGTCTGCTGATGCCATATATGTACATCTAAAAGATGCTCGCTTGTATATTTACATGTGTTTATAGATATTTTCTATCGGTGCATGCATTTATTAGCAAAGGTAATGGTATCTCTTTTGAAAATTGTCACGTAGAAAGGTATTGAATTTATGGTTCTAGTTTTCTTCATTTTCTCTTATGTTCATAGATCATTGTAATATTCAAGTAATAAAATTGTGATATCTATGTTATAAGATTCAAGATTCAAGATTCAGTTTATTTCTTTACACATAACATGATAAAACAAATAAATGAGGGATGGAAATTAGATGAGGTGATGGAGGAGACTACCAGATTGGCCCTGATGGACTGCAGTTCAGTAGCCACCTGAATGATTATGAAAATTGTTGAACACATAGGTATAAGTAAAATATTTTTAAATTAAAGGAAATGATAAGCTATGTTTAAATTGAAGTGATAACTGTCGAGTAGATATGGTTTGATTCAGTTACACCGAACCAAATTCATAGATTTCTACATAATATAACAATGTTCAATTTTATAAAGATGCCCTGCTTTCAATCAGACCATGTCACTCTCAGTATTTTGCATGGACTTTTAGCTGAGCTTCTTTATGTGGTTTAGTTTAGGGGGAACCGGGACACATTGGGATGCGGGGCACTATGGGACGGTGGGGTTTCTTGGTTCCTGGCAAAGTATATGATATGGTAGCGCCATCATATCTTGTAATTTCACATCCTGATGTTTCTATCGTTTTAATTTACAAATTCCCAAAATTGAAAGGAAGCCAGATACTTCCCTGGCCAATACCAATCACTCATGCATTTGAACATTGTTAAATTAAGGGTCATGGGCCAACGCTTTGCAAAAACAATGGAATCTAAAATCTTGTTAGAATAAAGTAAACTGACATAAAGACTTCTTCTAAAAATACAGCAGTAGGAAAGGTTATTATATCGCTCTGGCAATTGAAAAACACAACCAAGTCAATATGATTGATAAAAAATTTACTCATGTGCCCCTGCTATTCAAGAACACTCTCAGCTTGCATACATGTGCGCAACTTCATCTCTCCAGCCACCGTGTCCGAGTAGAAACAGGGCATGGTTGCAAGCCCAATTACGAGACGGCTCGTGTGAATGTGGCAAAGTGCAACAGAACATCATGTTCTCATGAAATGTATGACCTTGTCTAGACACTTGACCTTTCTTCAGAGCCTTTTGGTAGCTAGATTTGAGTTAAAGAAACTAATTTTGACATTCCGAAAATATCCTGTAAAGCCTAAAAATGTAAGCAGAATATATCTACAGAGTGTTCAAAGATGGTGAATATCTTTCAAGGAGCTTGACAATTGTGTAATGGTGCAACACAAAACTAACAATATTTTCAGAATTGTCCTCAAGCAATATTGGTGTGCTGCAAAATTGACACAATACTCTTAGTTAAGCCACTTGTCTCTTCTTGATGCCACTCTCACAACAATAGGTCTTCTAAGAATTTTAGATGAATCATAATATGATGCGACTTGTTGCCATAACAAATTGTCATTGCAGAAAAATGTATCTAAGTATAGAGGGGATCCCAAAGCGAGCTGATATGTCCGAAGCGGTAGATCAATGCAGACATGCAATTTGGTATTACATTACCTTGTAATTCATTCTTTATCCTTCACTAATGAGTTCCTTTCAATATAGAGCATTGAAGCTACGACTAAACACTTTAGTTTATTAAAAAAATCTGCATCAACTAATTTTGATCATTTGTCGATATGCACTTTATCACAGTGTAAGAAAATATGTTTTAGATAATATGGAAATATATATACTGGCAGTCAGATTCCTTGGTGAAATTCATATAGCGTACTCAGTGGTGCTTCTGGCAAATACAAATATCTTCCTTTATCCCTCTTGACATAGGAAGTCCCTGGAGCAAGGCACGCCGGAAGTTAAACATCAGCTGGTGATATTACAGTCACTTTGATGGATGTAAGCCTCCTCTTCCAAAAGAAGAAAGCTTAGTGGCATCCATCTGAGCATGAAATGCACGAGACTTCGCATTATAATGCTTAGTTCTCACGGTACGTTACAGAGGCCTTTTGGCGTCGGCGGGATGGTACCTATTTCCTGGAAATTTGGATGATTTTGTGACATCCCGTTGACAATATTTTACATCTCGCCGACAGATTTTTTGCATCTCGGCAGGTTCCTAGAAATGGGGAGAACTCCGCCGTGGATGTCAAAAAAGATTCAACAGGCTGAAACTTTTCGCCGGGAAAGGTCCAAAATTTTCTCAATCTTTGGATGTCCGACGGGCGTTTTTTTTGAGTGAGAACGAATGAAAAACATGACCGGTGGGATATAGGGACATCCCCTGCCCCTGTGGGACATTTATTCTGCCCCTGCGGGACATCTGCAGCTTCGCTGGTTTTTCACCTCCCGCTGACGGTTTCTGAAATCCTGCTGACAGTCGGATCTTGCCCAACAGGCATTTTGATCTTGCCCAACAGGCATTTTGATCTTGCCCCACATGCATATGATCTTGCCCCGCCAATTTACGACCTTATCCCGACAATTTAAGATCTTATTCCGCCGTGATATGCCTCTAATTAATTACCGAAATATGGGGTGAATCGGGACAGAATTGGCAGTTTTTCTGTGATAGCATAGACAAAAATCAACTCAGAAATTGAAATATGGTGTCAAATTGTGTCGGAGCTAAAGGAAAAAGTTTCCACTGGAGCTTGGTGGGATATCTTATATTCTCAATGCTCAGGTTCCAAAAAACCACTGTCCCAATTCACCCCACAGTTTCGGGTGAATCGGGAGCTATCGGGACACTCCATTATTTCCACAATCAATACTTTCTAGGTTCTTTAAGTGATTGCTTCTTATGGCTAAACATTAGAAAACATCGTCAATATGCAAAATATTTATTTTGAGGAAAATATAAAATCATTTCCATTGATAATATGCAGATTTTAAAAAAAGTTATAAATGACAGAAAACAATCAAATACTGTAGTTTTCTGCTAATTTTGCTGATGATTAATAATTCTGGACTAAATCCATAATAAATGATGCTAAGTTCTATAAGATTTATCGAAAAGCCATGCTAGCACACTCAAATGAAAATTGGTAGAGTATATTCTGATTATTTCCGAAACTTGCCGTTGACCTGGAGCCGTCCCCATGACCAAACATGCATAATCCCCATGTCTAGTCTACTATCCTGGTCCCCTTAAACCATTTTAAATTTAAAAAAAGGGTCCTGTGAGTTTGATGGCTCTAGTGTTTATACTTTTTGATGAATTAGCAAAGTTTTGACCAGTCTGTCAAAATTCTAATTATGCAGGGCCAAGTTTCAGGTGCTGCAGCTCCTCACTGCCTGCAGTTAGAGGTCTGAAATCCCACCACAATATGCGCAAATATGTGAACCATAAATGTGCCAAAATTAATACCCTGGGTAAAGTAGAAGTAGTTTCTCTTTGAAGAAATAACGCATGTCCCTGTTCTGTCCCGATTCATCCCATATTACGGTATATATATAATCGTTATATAATCATTGTGTGTCACCGGGTTAGCCTTTTTTTTTTCCTAGACATCATCTTAAGCTGTCCCACAGACGCAAAAAGTTCTCCGGTTCTCGCCGTGAGATCGAGGCAATAGTCAGAACATTGATTGTGTATGGATCTGAGTTTTTTCATGATTCATGCATCAGAGAATCCTAGTTCTCACGACGGCGATTTGAGAGCGACGCATCAAGAGAAGTCATTTCTTGGAAGGTTGTGGCGTAGAACGTTGGTTTTGGCACATTACGTGATCAATTAGTGTCATGTGCGACGCTTAAAGTTAGTAGCCGCGGTGAGTCTTGAGGTGTCCGCGGCGCTTCTTAAGCTTTCTTCGCCGCGTTCCGCCTCTCTTTCCTCAGCGCAGTTCCAAACAGACGCGTCGCACTTTGTTTTGGAATTCGGCGAGGCTGCTTTTACTTCGCCCAATGTTGTTTCCTCTTACGCCGCTGATGGTTGTGAGGCAGCTACGTCTGAAATTGGCGACCTGCGACGCATCAGGAAACCTTCGGCGTACACCCGAGGTAAGATGCGTCGCTGAAAATGACAGCCTCGCCGAAGACTGTAAGGATGCAACGCCGCATTTAGGGACTTGTTACTGCGTAACTTGATGGTTCATCGTCGCACATGCATTCATAAAGCGCCGAGGACATTACAGGCGCGTCGATGCTGACCTTCTTCGTCGTCCTTGCCTTAAGCAGCGACGAAGGTCTCTTAAGCATCGACGAACGTCTGTTGTTGCAGCGCTGCGGCAAAGTGTGTTTCGCTGCTGCAGGAGTCACTTTTGGTCATTATAAAAAGGGACACAGAGGACCTCCTTGCTTCATTTGCTGATTGCCCTTCAATGAGAACACAACGACTGCCTACTGAACATATGCATGATGAATGAAGAAGAAATTATTGTTGTGGCTGGTGCTGCTGCTGTTGCTATCGGAGCTGTCTATTTGAGACACAGGAGGAGGAGGGCCAGGAGACAGAAAAGGTGGTGGATTCGCAACTGGTTGCTGCAGAGGGAACAACATGGTCACTACCATCAACTGCTGCCTGAACTGCAAGTGCGTGACGTGTCCGGCTACTACAACTACACTAGAATGCCCCCTGCCATCTTTGCTGAAATCCTGGAAGCTGTTGGACCACTCATCGCTAAGCAAGACACCAACATGAGGAGGGCTTTGGAACCTGGTCTGAAGTTGGCTATCACCCTGCGGTACATGGCAACAGGAAACAGCTACAAGTCCCTAGCTTATGCTTTCCGTGTGGCACCCAACACCATCTGCAACTTCATCCCTGAGGTCTGCCTTGCCATCGTTCATGCCTTCGAAAGACAGCTGGCACTACCCACACAGCCTGAAAGATGGAAGGAGATAGCCAAGGCTTTTGAGACGAAATGGAACTTGCCCAACTGCATTGGAGCTCTGGATGGCAAGCACGTCGCAATCCGATGTCCCAAGGCTGCAGGCTCCTTGTTCTACAACTACAAGGGATTTCACTCCATTGTCCTGATGGCCCTCGTTGATGCCGACTACAAGTTCATCTATGTGCAGGCTGGCTGTCAAGGAAGTGCATCTGATGGCGGCGTCTTCAGGGACACAGTACTTCGACAACTCCTGGACGAGGAAGATCTAGGCCTACCACCTCCAGAACCTCTACCTGGCACAGAAGACAATCCTTTCCCATATTACATCGTGGGTGACGAGGCATTTCCCCTGAAGACATGGCTGCTCAAACCAGTGCCAAGAAGGAACCTTGACATTGCTTCCAGAGTCTACAATTACAGGATTTCAAGAGCCAGGAGAGTGGTGGAGAATGCCTTCGGTCTGCTGTCACACAGGTTCAGATGCTTCCTGACCACCATGCCCCAACGACCTACAAGAGTGACATACATCACAATGGCTGCTTGTGTTCTACACAACATTCTGCGAGACAGAGTAGGCGTCCACCATGCCCGTGACAATGAAGTGATGGACAGAGAAGATCCACAGACACATGACGTCACTGAAGGAGTTTGGAGGGGAGACCGTCAATTAGGAGACCTAGGAGAACCACTTCGACACGGAAATGCCTCCAGAGATGCCAAGGCTGCTCGAGACTACCTACGTGACTGGGTCAACAGTCCGGCAGGAAGTGTCCCTTGGCAGTTGGAGAAAATCTGAAGAAGATGCATTCAAAACAACAAACCCCAGGTCCTTTTAAGGGCCACCAAATCCTCCCAATTGAGCTGGCCATGTACACATCCTATGTTGACAAAACAAGCCCAAAAATGAATCAATCAATCAATCCCTCCATCCATCTATCTATCTATCTATCTATCTATCTATCTATCCAAGTCCAATCCATGCAAAGTGACGACAACTGCTTTTCTTTTGCTGCAGTGTATATATGTAACGAGCATTGTGTTCCATCTATCAAGCTATCTATCTATCTATCTATCTAGCTATCCATCTATCTATCTATCTATCTATCTATCTATCTATCCAAGTCCAATCCATGCAAAGTGACGACAACTGCTTTTCTTTTGCTGCAGTGTATATATGTAACGAGCATTGTGTTCCATCTATCAAGCTATCTATCTATCTATCTATCTAGCTATCTATCTAGCTATCTATCAAGCTATCTATCTATCTATCCAAGTCCAATCCCTGCAAAGTGACGACAACTGCTTTTCTTTTGCTGCAGTGTATATATGTAACGAGCATTGTGTTCCATCTATCAAGCTATCTATCTATCTATCTATCTAGCTATCTATCTAGCTATCTATCAAGCTATCTATCTATCTATCTATCTAGCTAGCTATCTAGCTATCTACCTGCCACTTGCCCTAGACAAGTGAAATTACAAAGTGATGCACTTGTACTAGTGCAACCAACCAACACAATTTTTAAAAGCAAAGCACTTGTACTAGTGCATTACATTTTAATTAAGAAATTCATGCACTTGTACTAGTGCAATAAAAATATGTTTATACCAAAGAATGCAGCACTTGTACTAGTGCTGCACTTGGTATGTTTTGGGGCAAAGAAAGGGGGAACTAGCACCTTGCTTTTATGAAGGTGATTACTTTTAATGAAGGCCAGGACCGGACTTTTGTTTTGGGGGACTTTTTTTTTGGGGGACTTTTTTTTTGGGGATTGTCAACGTTTTTTTTGCTCTTTTTTGGCTCTTTTCGGTCAACACAAGCTCTTTTTTTTTGTCAACATAAGATGTGTACGTGGCCTGCCCTTTTGGGAGGATTTGGTGGCCCTTAAAAGGGCCAAGGTTTTTTGTTGTCTTTGCTGCATCTGGTCTTCTACTTTCGTGGAGAAAGGAGACTTGAAGTCCAACTGGGCGAAGGGGAAGGCTGGTGCTGGTGATGGGCGGTCGGTCGGTTGACCAAAGCTGGGTCCAGGGGGGTAGCCGTACTTCTCGGGGCTCTCCTGTGCATCCATCATCAGTGTCATGATGGAGTGGCTGGGCTGCATCGGGGTGTAGCTGGGAGTCTGCCTGGAGGATCCTCCTTCCCTGGGCTGGTGCTGCTGGTAGTGATGGCTGCTGCTGGAAGCCTGGGGATGGTGCTGGTGGTGGGATGGCACATACGTCGAAGAAGGAGGAGGAGGAGGTGGCATCTGCAGGCGCTGAGGAGGATGAGGAGGCTGGAAGGTCTGCTCCTGATGATGACTTGACTGGCGGCTGGCATGATCCATCTCACTCTCCCTGTCCCAGAAGAGGGCGGCCTCTGCAATGGTCCTGACCATTTTCCTTCGGACTTCAGGGCTGGCGTGCACTCCCACGTGGTACAGGTCCTGGCACTTCATCCTCCAGTACTCCTGCTCGGGTGTCAACTCCTGGTGGTCGGGGCACATCTTGCAGCCAGAGCCTTTCAGGATTTTCTTGGCGGAGGACATGGCTTGCATGCTGCCTGCGATGACGTGCATGGCGGAGTGCATGGCTTCATCTCCTGGGGCCTTCCTCTTGGTTCCCTTGGCAGCGGCTCCAGGCTTTGGTGCTCCAGGGAAGACTTGGGACTGCTGGCTGTCAGGTCTGTCCTGTGCTGGCTGTTCAGGTGGCAGGTCCGACATGTCATACGAAGCTGGCAGGGAATCCTCAGGGTTGTAGCTGTCATCATCGGAGTCTGAGGCTGGCCGGGAGGCTGGCCGGTTGGCAGACAGTTGAGAGATGGCGGACAGCTCCTTCCCTGGCTTGTGGACGATGGAGTCCTTCAGGAACCGACAGTTGTTCAGGATGTACTGGTCCCTCTCTGTGAGCGTCTCCTTCCTGGCGGCTCCTGAAGCTTCAGGCCTGACGAGTCTGGAGAAGTGAGTGCGCACTGTCTTCCTCCAGTTGAAGATGTCCTGGGAGGTGTACTTGGGGCCCAGCTCCTTTGCTTTTTCTGAGTCCAGCAGCAGCTTCTCGTTCCCCTTGTAGCCTCTGGTCCCCTTCATGTACAGCACAGGATGCTCCTTGTACCAGTTGATGAGGTCGTCCTCTTGCTCAGGTGTGATGCCCAGGTTGTCCCTGATGTTTTTCTTGGGGGCCTTCCCTTTGCCCTTCTTGCCCTTGGACTTGGCTTCAGCAGCTGCAGGGGTCTCATCAGCAGAGTCTTCTTCCTCCTCGAAGGTGTCCTCATGGATGGCCACTCTGTCTAGAGCAAGAACAGGCTGGCTCTCTGCTGTTTTCTTGGGAGTCTGCTTCTTCGGAGTCCGCTTCTTTGGAGTCTGCTTCTTTGGAGTCTGCTTCTTTGGAGTCTTCTTTGGAGTAGACTTGGCAGTAGGCTCTGGAAGACCCGTGGAAGACTTGGCAGCAGGCTTGGCAGCAGGCTTGGCAGCAGGCTTGTCAGCAGACTTGGCAGCAGGCTTGTCAGCAGACTTGGCAGCAGGCTTGTCTCCTTCATCAGTTTCAAAGAGTTCAACTGAAGAATCTTCGTCTGTGCTGTCTTCTGGCCGGCCCTCGAAGATGGTCTCGCTGACGACAGTGGCTTTGGTGGTTGAAGTGGTGGTCTTCGTCTGGCTGCCAGCTGTAGTGGAGGTGTAGAGCCCAGGTAGAGAGAGGTCTGCCATGGCTGTAGTGAAGAAGGCAGTCACTGCAGCATCTGAAGGTTCATGGAGAGGAGTTGCAGCTGGAGTTGTAGCTGGAGTTGTCACTGGAGTGCTCCCAGGAGTGTGGAGTGTTGACCTGGTGCTGAGCTTGGTTGGTGCCCTGGTGACGACGGTGCCCTTTCTCCTCTTTGGTCCCATGTTGTAGCAGCAATTTGAAGTACAATTGTAGCAACAAAAGTAGCAGCAAATGTAGCAGTTGATAATAGTGTCGTGGATTCTAGGTGTGTTCTGGTCGAAGGTCTGAGTGGGTATGGTGCTCTAAACTGGCCTCCTCTATATATATGCAGGGTGCGGACCGCCTCTTTCCCCCTCCTTCGCCCCCCCTGCTTCGCTGCTGCTGCCCCAGCCGCTGCGCAAAAAGAGGGTGACACGCAGACAAAGGGTTGATGCTAAAAATAGAACAACGCATGCACTCAGGCGCCACTCTGTCTGCTGCATTGGGGGTCCAAAAGACGCGGCGCGCACCCTCTCACGTGCGTCGAACATGTGTCTTTCTGCGACGCGTGTCTGAAACATGTGACATGAAGCAAGAGCTTTCTGCTACACTGCTGTTTCTGCGTCGAAGCTCTTCTTTGTGCGCCGCATCTTAAAAAATCTGCGGCGCGCACTGATTTCTTTTTACGCTTCTTCTTGCTTCACCACTTCTTTCCTCGCAAAGATTCAACCGGTTGAATCTTTTTTTCCTGCATCGTCAAATTTCTAGGAATTGCGTAGAAAGACCTCTTAAAACGACGCATGCTGTTCCTGTTGCGCCGTAAAGCCAAAATTGACGGCGAACATGCTCAAATCTTTGCCCTTTCCTGGAAATATAAGAAACGCCGTCACTTAAACCCTCTGTTACGTCTCCGTGAGAACTAGCCATAAGTATATGAAAAGATAAGAATTTTATTTTGTCACTTATATGATGGAGATAGTGCAGGTTAAAGTTGGCCTGAATGATAGATCAGTTTGGATAAAAAGTTGTTCTAATTTTTACATTTTCTGATGCGACATGGTGATTGTACTTGCTACACAAATTTTCTTTAATTTTGAATCATTTTCTATACCTCTTATGACTCTTAGAAGGCTCTAAATGACCCCTAGATTTATTTCGGGTACGCACGGAAAAAAAAGACAATCTTGAGTGCTATCAACTTTGTGACGTCATCAGTATTGTTAGAATTTGTTAACTTGTAGCTATATCTTTATAACAATGGTCATTGTGACGTCATCAGCAATGGATGTGCTGGAGGTTGTAGACACTATCAAGTAAAAGTGAAGGAAAATACAGAATAATTTATTTATCAACAAAATACTTTAAAAAAATTAGTTAAAATACTATTGGGCCATTCCACGCCAAAAGGACCAAAAAGGAGACTTTTTCCCACATCGTGTCTTCCAATTTTGATGAAATTTTAACATAAATTATATCCACATGTGAAATGACGACTTGCAAAATATTTCTTTCATATTCCAAGTTTTCAGTATTTGAGAGCATCTTGAAAATTTTGAGATTTTGACGAAAAATGCTAAGTACTCCTTTACTTATCTTTTGTTCAGGCAGCTGAGGACAAAATTTCCAAGATATTGTCAAAATATTTGGCACATGTCATGCTGAGATGTAGAGCTTGATGCTTCCCAAGCATAATGTAGATGGTGGCATTGCCTTTTGTGCACCAGCCCATTGAAATTGGTTAATTTTTGCCAAAATTTCACAAATTGCCGGTCTTTGATATTTTTTTCCCCAAAGACCAATGGATCAATATCAATAAAACTTTGTGAAAATGAGGATATTATGAAGTACTACTAGTAAAAAAAATTAACATAGGGCTAACAGTAATACCTTTTGTATAAATGTAGATAAGCCCGCCACAATTTCTGAAATTGACAAATTTCAAGTGCCAAAATGACCATGTGGGAGAGGTGATAGAAAGTTAAAACTTTTTTTGGAGTTAGTTTACATGGTCATTAAGCATATCTGTTAAAATGGTGGAGGTGATATTTTTCATTATTCTGGAATTAAATATTGAAATTTGTTCATTTTTGCAAAAATTTCACAAGTTGTCGGTCTTTGTTATTTTTATACTCAAAGATCAATTGTTCAATATCAATATAACTTTGTGGAAATGAACCTTTTATCAAGTACTACTAGCAAAAAAAGACATGTGGCAAATAACAATGCATTTTGTATAAATGTAGATAAGCCTGTCACACATTCTGAAATTGAAAAATTTCAAATGATAAAATGACCATGTGGGACAGGTGATAGGAAGTTGAGATTTTATTTTGAGTTAGTCCTGGCTGTCATAAAGCATTTTTGTTTAAATGGTGGATGTGATATTTATCATTATTCTGGAATTAGATATTGAAATTTGGAGAAAAGCGATGTTCATGCTATGCTGGAGTCATTAAAAGAATAGGTGAGGCTAAAAATTAAGAGCTGAATATTTTTTGAATGAATGAATCTCATATAGCCATCTCCTGATATCCTAATTTTCAAAAAGGTAGATCATTTTGTCATGTTAACTGAGGAATAAAATTCATGAAGAGTGAGTCTATCACCATGAAGATTGAGTCTATCACCAGAGTCCCTCATAAATATAGAATATCGAAATTGACACAGTAGACATCAGATGGGAGCTGGTATGATAAGCGAGGATACTTACATGGTCCTCTTACAATTATAATATTATGTACGTATGTTAGGAAAATGTCCACTCTGCTCTGTCAGGAACTTTGGCAAAAATCCATTCTACATCATGTTTCAGTGTTTAATTTTACGTGAAAGAACAAAGTCACATTAAGATATAAGAAAAGGATTATCTGAGCTGCATGAAAAAAATATTCAACACTTTATATTAAGTCCCACTTCTTTTGTGAATTGCTTCAGCTTAGAATGAATATCTTTTTTCTCCAAATTTCAATATTTAATTCCAGAATAGTGGATACTATCACATCCACCATTTTTACAAAAAATTGGTTTAAAACAACCAGGACTAACTCCAAAAAAATTCCCAACTTTCTATCACCTGTCCCACATGGTCATTTTAGCATTTGAACTTGGCCACTTCCAGAAATTGTGGCAGGCTTATCTACATTTATACAAAATGTATTGTTATTTGCCACATGTCTTTTTTTGCTAGTAGTACTTGATAAAAGGTTCATTTACACGAAGTTTTATTGATATTAATCCATTGATCTTTGAGTATAAAAATAACAAAGACTGACAATTTATGAAATTTTTGCAAAAATTAACAAATTTCTATATTTATTTCCAGAATAATGAAAAATATCACCTTCACCATTTTAACAGAAATGCTTTATGGGCAAGGCTTCGGTGTCATGACATTTTTGGTTACATCATCAGACAGACATCATGTTTTTGCTGATTTTAAGGGGTTTCTGATGTAACAACTTCCATGGTGTCAACTAACATGCAATGTCTTTCCTCCATTTTATAATTTCATTGTGTTTTTAAGTGCATAGTATGTATGCGTACTGGGAAAATTGCAGTGAAAGTGTTCAGGTAGGTGGACATTCGTGGTGTCCTACTGCTACTTTTGGGTATTATTATTTTTATGCTAGCTGTAAAATAGGCCCTATAATGCAGTTCTGGCAGGTTTTAGTTACTGAACAATCATGAGATGATAATGAATGACTTTCCACAGCCCATTGGTGGTGATTTTGGTAATCAGAACGAAATGAATTTTTACCCACTTTTCGTGTCTTTTCCGTTACATCATCAGTCACTGTCAATTGCTCCCAGATACCTTGGCACAATCCAAGCATGAACAAGTTCAGTTTTAGCACAATTAGCATGGAAATTAACTGGAGTGACTTAAAATGGGACATACTCCCTTCAATAATCAAAATAACCCTTTCATATAGTTGATGTTGTAACTAAGCCAAAATGTTACATCATAAGACGGATATCAATTTTTGATATAATTTCATTCTCCAGCATTTTACAAATAAATTTGAAGAAGTTTTGTGACATTTGATCATAATTGCTGACTTTTGATTTAGAATGGCTTTATTTGGCTAGACGAGTAAGAGCCAGGGAATCAAAATTGTTACTGCCCAAGTGGCTCTTTTCTTTGGTTACATCATAAGATATTCTCATACTTGACGGTTTACAGTAGGTTTTTCTCAGTGCACACTATCAGACACAGTTCATTGTGTGCAAGAATCAATGAAGAAAGGACAAATTTACTGGATTTCTCTACTTTTGTTAGAAAATGTTAAATGTGGATATTATAAAAACGCATTGAACGTTCAGTCTGTTACAATACTTTGGTGTCATGTTACATAATCAGATTAATATTCCTGCTTGTCTGTTATGGTCTGTTCCAATGTCGTTCCGCATGAGGCACATAACAGAAATGGAAGCAAGTATAGTGTATATCCGTTTTATCATTCATAAGTTAAATAACTTCCTTGATTTCTGGATATTCTTTCTTATTATGTAACATGGACACAATTCCATGATTGGCTGTTTTGTGTCATGGTTACATCATAAGGAAATATTACCGTTTTCCTGGGAAGACTACACTTCCCGGAAGTAGTTAATTTTTCTAAGAGACGAGTTATGAGATTGATATCTGGCATAGCTTTTTCATAAAGCTCCTGGAGGCAGATACAGCTGAAATGTCTTTTATAAATTTTCTTATGAGGTAACAAAGACACCACAAACCAGGTTATGATCTACAGATTCTTCTTTGAGCATCATTGCCACAGCTAAATTATGATATAAGTTTTAAAATCAAAGCTCATCCCAATGCGATACATGTCTTTTATTATCTGGACAAAATTCAGGCAGTTTCGATGGATTGTTTCTTTAAAAAAACTAAATTTGCGTTATACTTTCTGTGCTGATGATGTAACTTAGACACAAAAATTTTAAAATTGAAAATTAACCATGATACTGTGACAATAAAAAGTCTGTTTCAAAATAGAAAATATCTGCAGGTGCTACTTTAATCAAACACAGCAGTAGCAAGTCATATTCAGTCCTAGATGAAGACACAGAAGCAAAATAAAATGGGTTTCGTGTCCTCGTTACACTTTGCAACTTCTAACCTTCTTATACAGAAGGATAATACGATTTTAATCAAACTTGGATGTTGCTTTCGTAAAAACTCCCATACCCTATCAATTCAGACGCTAATTTGTAATATTAAATTGGTATTTATACTAAAAAATATGGCTTTAAGTTGAAATTTGTGTCCTCGTTACATCATAAAAAATTTTGCTAAATTTTAATTTTACTTCTCTTCCAGTACATGTTCAGCCAAAGTGACGATGTGAAAAAATGCCCAATTCTATAATTATTGGCATCACGCAAAAACAAAATTGATATTTGCTACTTTAAATTGCAAAAATGTTGAATTTTGAGGTCTTATGATGTAACCAAAAATGTCATGACACCGAAGCCTTGCCCTTAAATGACCATGTAAGCTAACTCCAAAAAAAGTTTGAACTTTCTATAAACTGTCCCACACGGTCATTTTGGCACTTGAAATTTGTCAATTAAAAAAATTATGGCAGGCTTATCTACATTTATACAAAAGGTATTATTGTTAGCCATATGTTAATTTTTTTACTAGCAGTAATTCATAATAGCCTCATTTTTACAAAGTTTTATTGATATTGATCCATTGGTCTTCGGGCAAAAAAATATCAAAGACCGGCAATTTGTGAAATTTTGGCAAAAATTAACCAATTTCAATGGGCTGGTGCACAAAAGGCAATGCCACCATCTACATTATGCTTGGGAAGCATCAAGCTCTACATCTCAGCATGACATGTGCTAAATATTTTGACAATATCTTGGAAATTTTGTCCTCAGCTGCCTGAACAAAAGATAAGTAAAGGAGTACTTAGCATTTTTCGTCAAAATCTCAAAATTTTCAAGATGCTCTCAAATACTGAAAACTTGGAATATGAAAGAAATATTTTGCAGCTCTTCTTTACTGATATGGATGTAAGTTATGTTAAAATTTCATGAAAATCTGAAGACGTGATGTGGGAGCTCTTGGTCCATTTGGCATGGAATGGCCCTATTGATCACAAGTTTATGCTATAATGCACAGAAAATCGCCTATAATTAGCAAAGGATTTTATCATGCTGGGTAACTTTAATACAATATCTCCTGGTTTGTACCAAGTGTATTTTGTACTTTTAAGTTGTTTGTATAATTACACTCATAAAATATATAAATTTTTCTCGTTTTTGTTTTTATTTATGGTATTATATATTACACTCTTTTATGATACAGTTCGTCTCTTGTTGAACAGGTGTGCGTAAAGATGTATGAAACTTCTTATCATCCCTCATGTTACTCTATTGCATGTCAGAGTATTATTCCATAAATAAATGAATTGTATAGTTATCTTAAACTAGGCTTACTTCATACAATATTGTATAAAATATAAAAATGAATATTGCAGCAGAGAAGTTTAATAATGTATACAAATAGATGACAAAGTTTGCTCTCAGAATAAGACCGAGAATCCACACCAGTACCTGTAATGTACGTGTAAAATCCTGTCAAACACAGACCCTGTTATCCTCCTTGAAGTCGAAAATCTCCAGAGAACTTTGAAATATTAGCCGGTGATATTATAGTCACATAGTGAAGTTCTGCTAAGAAGACATGGACTCATAGGGCCAAAGTGAGTCTATTCTAAGGTATACAATAAACTACAGTTACATTATACAAGATAAATGTTACAGAGTGTATATAATGCTAATGCATTAATTGTCGTAGAGGTAGTTAAATGGATCAACTGTATAATGTGGCGTATGCAAATCTTAATTTTCGTCTGAACATCTGATGATAATCTTATCTTTCATTGAATGTAAAAAAAAATATATTCAAGCCTTATCTACATGCAGGGAGATTGAAAAAAAAGATATGAAATACAATGATGAAGCAATACGTCTGTCCGCGTAAAGTCCCTGAGAAAATATAAAATAACCAAATTGCAAATTCTATTAATTAGCATTAAATGTTTTTTGGAAGCATTTTGTTCAATTATTTTGTCAGACGTCTCCATGACTCTAGAGATTCTGTTATGTGGCCACGTTTTTTAAAATTTAATTTTGCTTCCATCCAGCTTTAAAGAGATTAATTTAGGAGCCAGGCAAACTAATACTGTTTGATTCCCAATGTTAAGAACCATACTCTCTGTAATGGAATTATAATCCAACATGTTAGAAATCTGAAATGAAACTGAAATCCAGAAACCCTTAAACCTATCACAATTGTCATTCATTTTAGTGTGCATATGGCAAAAGTATAGTGAAACATAAAAGAAAATTCTTGCCTCTGATGTATTCCAGTTGTCAATGCTAGAATAGTTTACACCATGGTTACTGCTTGTGCCTTTTCTCTCAATATCAAAGAGAACCCATTTGGTATAATGCCCTGTTATTCCTAATTTTTAATTGGTTGAGATCAGAATTTGTCCTTCAACAAGTGACAGAATATCTTCAAATCAGAATATTAATCATGCTACAACCACCTTGGATGAGATTTGACATCCAATTTGAATACCAAAACGCAAATCACAACATCCACATTACCATAAATGTTCATTGACATGTTCAGTAGAATTATTGAGGCTAATCAAAGTGCCGTTACAGTGGTTCTGCAATGATTGTGGATGGATGATTGGGATTCTACATCCCGTATTTATAAAATAGTACAGTGACACTTATGTTGTTAGACCCCTGTTGTAAGACCGACTTGCCTTATGTGACCGCCTTGCTTCCACTCTTTAGAAGTAGTATTTTAAATGCATTTTGCACCCCGTTTACAGACCCCATCCCCACGAGAGACAGCTTCATGATCGCAAAAGGCCTAGGTGCAGGTATTAAAAATTGTATTGAAAATTTGAAATGCCCTCTGAGAATACAAAGTTAATTTATATAAAGTTTTTTACTGATCTGAAACATTGGTTTTGAGTTCCCCCCCTAACTGGTAAGTGCGCTTGTCAACTAGCTTTGAGGGCGTGGGTTCAAATCTCACCCCGGGAACTCACTTTAGTCCGATCCAATGGGACATTAAATGGAGGTGGGTTGTATCCAGTGTTCTATGCTGGGGCAACTGAAAGACCCTGGGCATCCCTGAATTAATAGGGTAAGTGCCAGACTCACAGTCTTCTCATCTCATCATCATACGGCGATCGCCTGCCTCGATATAGCCCACTAAGGTGCAGCAGAGGCGTAAAAAACAAACAAACAACATTGGTTTTTAACTCACTGCCAGTAAATAAAACAACAATGGGCCACATCTATAGGCATTATTTAGGGCCGTGAAAAACATACAAACCAAAATCATTAATGATCCTTTAACAAGTACAAAAATTGAAACAAGTTAATCAAGATTAAAAGGTGTAGAATTATGAATTAGTCTATGATCTTGATGCCATTGGAATTCTCTTTGAAAGACGATACTAATGATACCAAATATGTTGGTTTTGCAAAAACGGGAACCAAGTTTATCGCGTACCATATAGCAATTCAAATGAGTGTTGGAGCACTATCCCATAAATGCATAGTTATTTTAAACTGGGCCTACATCATATAAAATCTTCAAATGATTGTTACCAGCATTTTGTATTCAAATGGATGACAGGATGCTTTGATAAAACAAAATCGATACCAACTTATCCGCATTCACCATTAATCGTGTCAAACACAGACTTCTACTATCCTCCTTGACGCTTAAAATCTACAGACAACTTCAACATTAGATAATGATATTTGTCACATACTTCAAGAGGGAAAGCCACCTTTCCAGAGAAGGCTGAACTCATAGGATTAACATGATTAAAGAGGAGTCTATTCTGAGGCAAATGCGATTTGCGTTTTTGTATTCAACAAGTCCCTCGTGGTTTTATGCCTGTATCTGCTTGGAATTCAAATCTATTGTTTTTTTATGGTGAAAAAAAAAGAAGATAACAATAAGAAAAGTTGCACGCCAAAAGAAATAGAGTAGGTCGGGGCAAGAAGCCCGGGTTAGGTGAGAGGCCCCCCCAGGATTATATCCATGCAATCTTACATTTTTGGTGCGTTTATCTATTGATAGGATTGAAGCTACAGGCGTTTTAGGTGACGTCACATAATTTATTATTTTCAGGGCAAACAGCACCAAACCATAGTAGAAATTAAAAAAACAAAAAAATTTGCATGGTTTTTGTAACTTTTACTCATTCTTTGAAAGGGGTTGTCAGAAATAACTAGGGAAATATTTAAAAGTATAATGGATATCTGCATTGCTTCACTTTATGACCATTTCATAAATATGATTTGGATCATGTTTTTTGAATTTTAGTTCAAAATATAGAGGTCAAATTAAAATATGTGGGTTTGGGGCGAGAGGCCCCACATGATATGGGGCATGAGGCCCCCTTCACTGGGGGGTCGAAGCTGCTTCAGGAACCATTTAATAATGTGTACTTTACCTTAAACCTTGATAGAATAGCTAATTAAAATAGAAAAAATTTGGCCCAAAATGAAACAGGGCAGAAAATATTAAAAAAATAAAAGTATGAACAGAAAAATTCTGAAATTCAGGAAAAGTGAATAGAATGCCTTAAAAGTGATAGAAGAACCCTAAGAAATAACTTTTAGGCTGAATGCTCTCGCAAAAAAAATTGCCATAGGATTATAATAGGGGGGCTTCTTGCCCGATGGGTGGGGTAAGAAGGCCATTTTGATTTTTTTACAAAAATGGCCGTAAGGCCACACATGATTGATCTTTAGCTTCTCGGATTCCTCTCAAGGCCCTTTTTCTAGGGTCGGTCGGTAGGACAAAAAAAAAAAAGGTGAAAAAAAAAAATTTATAATGTCAAAAAAAAATTTTTTTTTTTTTTTCAATTTTTTTTTTCCATCGGCAGTAAATCTATTGTGTCGGCGGGTCCGCGAAGCTACGAATCAATTATGTGTGGCCTAACTCCTTTATTAAAATTGGTAGACATTTGTTTCGCTAGTTATTAATAGAGTCAAGTGATCCCTTCCTGACACCATAAGCATTCAAATAATCGCCCATAAAAAGTAGGTCAAATCGCACCTCGAAGTTAAGGGGGGCTGCATGCCCCGACCTACTCTATGGAGTCAGTCAGAATATGACTTGTATAAGTGCTTATGCGTCTGATGTCGAAATAGGATCAAAACACAACGCCGAAATTTATTTTCAACATCAGGTGAAGTTCAGTTCACATCTTGATGAATCAAAGATGATCTTAAAATAAGAAAAAAACCTTAATATATGTATATATCTGTTGGCTGAGAGAACATATTTATTCAAAAAGTTGTGAATTAAAACCGTCGCTCATAAACTATCTGCCAGGACAAAACTAAATAGCCATTTTGCAGATTCCAGTAAACATGTTGAAAACTTTTATGTTTCAAGAAGCATTTTGTTCAATTTTTTTGTCAGGTGTCTCTTAGATTTTAGGGGTTCTGATGTATACAGAGTCATTTTTGAGATGGAAGTTTCACTTTTTTCCAGCTTTAGCAAGATTAATTTGATAAGCATCTAAACTTATGCGGACTGATCCTCCCCTTGGTAAAAACTATACTCTCTATAACTATAATGCAACATTTTTTCTTAACATCAGAAACTTAAAAATGGACAAGAAACTATGGAACTATTGGAATTCTAAATCATTGGAATATACAATAGAAGAAGATTCATGCTTCTGATGTATTTTATATTCTGTCAATGCAAGAATATTAAATTTTGACACATCATGGTTGCTGCTCATACCTCTTCTATCGACATCAAAGAGATCCCAATTTACATTACATTTTTACTTTTACAGAATGCATCATGTAACAAGCTGACAGAATCTATTCAAACAGAATATTCATCAGGCTGTAACCACCGTAGATGAGATTTAACAACCCATTTGAATATAGCAAACCACAAATCACAACTTCCACATTGCCATAAATGTTAATTCACATATTCAGGAGAGAGTATGTCTTGTATTTTTGTATGCCTGGATAGGCTAATTAGGACAGGGGCTTGACACAGCAGTTAGGCGTAAGACGATTGAAACTGCCATCCAACATAGGTCCAGGTAACCCAACAGAGCTTGAGTCAAACCAAAAACTAATGGATTGGAAGCCCAGAGTGTTACCAATTTAGAACCCACCTCCTCCTATTGCCTTGCCATGAGTGCCCTCCTCATCAGCAACCTGTGATATGCAGCCTCTTCCTTGCAGTTTATCACAGAGACTCCTTATTCATTACATGTATTTCTACTAAGTGAAAATCTACAGCTAGATATGAGTAATGTTTAAAGAGATGTTACTCTTTAGTATTAATTTTCAAAACCAGGTCAGAAATATGGACAAACATTTGAAGGCATGTTCTGGTAAATACAATTTCAGCCAAGTTAAACTTGTCAACAATTTTCACTTTAATTCTCTCCTTTGTAACAGAAGCTTCCAGATTAAAGTTTTGCTGTAAATGAAATGAGGTGAAGCTAGTAGCATTTAGCAAATAGATTATTTCTCTGCTGGGTAAATAGAAAGAGGCAATATAAAATTCAGAATAAGCAGTAAACGCTATGTGTGCTGACGTTGGCATCATCGAAGTTGAGATTGATCTATAACAGGTACTGTTTTCAGTCTTCAGTGTTATTCAAATGACCTAAAACTAACATATGTATTTATTTAACAAAAGAACACAAACTATAAAAGAATTTCTTTCCTTTGCGAAATAAAGTCCGCATACTGTAAGTCCTAGCTTTGAAGTTCAACGTAACATCTGGTTCAGAATAGTTTCAAATTTTTTCAATTAATTTGGTCATATTGATTTTTCAATATGAAGTTTCCTTTTATTTCTGAGCATCAAGGTATGCCACTGCTGGCACTAGTATTTTAAGGGGGGAGAAAGGTAACAGTAACTGTTGAACGAAAATAAAATAAACCGACTCAAAATCTATGTTAATCCATAAGATGTGATAATGAAGATGTCATTCATGACATAGAATAGGCCTACATGCATATATCAATTTTGTGAAGTGCCTAAAACAGTTGACATAAAGGATCTCATCTTCTCATTAAACCTCAGACAAAAGTTTTACTTACAAGCAGTGTTTTTTTTTCAATCAAAGGAAATTGTTTTCAAGAACTTAGACCTTAACACCTCAGATCAATCTTGATCAAAGTGGGGTCAGATAGTCAAAGTGACCTTCAATGTGCCTCAAGCAGGAAGTCTCGGCCTTTTCCCTGGTATAAATAGGTACTCTTGAAATAGCATATTGTATGTCCCTGTCAAGACACTTTCACTTTTATTCAAGCTCCTCTGGCAGGCAGACTTTCAGAGTTAAACTAAGGTCACTTTGGTCGGTAAGTTAGTAACAAACTGTCACTCTGGAAAATATATTTACATTAAAAAATATAGCGTTTAAAGAACTTAATATGTTTCAAGAGCGTAGGAATCATTTACTGAACTGTAAAACGGGGTTACTTTGGCCGTTTCGGAGCACCAAATTTGTGTTCTGAGAAAAACTATTTGTTGAATATCAACAGTTTTGTGCCATAACACAGCCAGTACATTGAGGTTTTCATCTGTCAAAAAGCTTTCCAAAATCCACGATGGTTCTATGTTTTATTACATAATTAAGGGGTCGGCCAAAGTAACCCCGGAGTTGGGGTAACTTTGTGAAATTACAAGATATGATGGTGCTGCCATATCATATACCTTGCCAGGAACCAAGAACACCCCACCATCCCATTGGGCCCCGCAACCCGTGTCCCAATGTGCCACGGTTTCCCCAACCTATATGATACAAAAACCTTTTAAATATCATAGATTAGCGTTAGTAGGTTTGGATCATAAATTATGAACATTTTGATTTCCACTGGTTTTTTTTCTTCTGGAATATTTGAAAATAAGTTAATTTTGATGTCTAAAAATCATTTTCACAATTGAACTAATTATACCAGGAACGGCATTTTTGAAGATATTCCTTTTTTCCGTTGGAAATAACGTTGTCTAGAGGTATCTACAACTAATTTATGACAATAAGACATCATTTGGGGCTGACAGATTTGATAACAATTGTTTAAAATTTCGTTCTTGACTAAACAGAAACGTGATTGTCTTCTTCTAGATAGATAGATAGATAGATAGATAGATAGATAGATAGATAGATAGATAGATAGATAGATAGATAGATAGATAGATAGATAGATGGCAAGTGTAGCGGCACTGCAGCCTCGAAGCTAAGTTCTGGGCGCTGATTTTTATATAATATTATTTATATGATAACATATTTTGCACTCTTGAAGTTCTTAGTTATAATTCTGTGTGTATCACAGGTTTACTAGATTTCTACTTTCAAAACATACTTTCATTAGTGTGACTACCATATTATAGTTTGCTATCAAGTTTTACTGCTCAATCGAAAAATGTGCAACATCAAATTCAATAGATATTTTATTATACATGAAATACAAATTGGTTAAACATATTCATTAAATAATGTTAAACTGTAAAATATTGGCTAACAGAGATAGGCCTATCGATATCACATGTCTTAATACTATCATGCCTTAATGTCTATCTGCGTCATAATCCTAAATTCAAGTTTTGTCTGACATGGTGGTTGCCATGTTTGAATACATCCAGAGGAACAGATTCATGGGTCAACATGGTGGTGTGCGAATTGGTCCTTTTAAATGTTTCCTTCATGATGTGCCTGAATCGCTGACCGAAGGCACAATAGATGAGGAAGTTGATTGAAGAGTTGACAACCATGAGCAGCTCAGACAAAGTGGTGCATGTATGAAGCATGCTCTTCGTGAAATACTTTTCAAGGTGTGAGGTGTGTCTTGTGATGATGATTATAATTTTCAGCACTAATTCAGGAGTTTCGCATACCACAAATACAATCACTACAATTAAGAGCACTATAGATGCATTCGTCTCACTCTGAATGACCTGCTGAGATGCGGGCTGCAAGGTGCACTGCCGCTGCCTGCGACGGGATCGACGGATTGCTGACAGGAGCTTGTAGTTAAGTATCACAAGAATAGTCAAGGGGCCCACGTAAAGCAACAACAGATAGCCTGCATACTGGTAAATCGGAAAGTATATCTTCGGAAAGGCAGGGCTATAAATCATACGGCTGTAGGAATTTCCAGTGCATACATCTTTGAATGTCCAGACGCAGGAGTCAAAAAAGCGAGGAATGTTGTAAATGAATGCAAATACAAAAACAAGTATGGACAATATGCGTCGAGTGCGACTGTTGCAGAGCTGATGAGCAACGAGTGGACGGCAAACATAAATGTAACGATCAGTTGTAACCAAGAGTATCATCCATATGGTCATGGCCTGAGCAGTTTTAAGTAATGGAAACACAACCAATTGCATTGAAAAATAGACCTTTTCATTGTGTATAAGGTACTTGAAAGGGTAACGTAAGATTGCGACAAGAAGATAAAAGGCATCGGCAAGAGCGAGAGCTTGTAGTAGAAAGAGGGCTTCTCGTCTTTCATTGTCTCTTCTAAGGACAACAACAGCAATGCAGTTTCCAATAAAACCAAAAACACAAAGGATGCTTATGATGTAGAGCTCTACTATTTTCTCCAGGACAGTCACTTGGGAGGCACTTGTTCCGAGGCGGGAATGGTTGATGCTACTACAGTTTATCTGAGTAAAATTCATCTGCACTTCCCCGCACTGCTGGGTCATGCTGTTTGGGTAATCCAGGATGGTAAGTCTTGGCTATTGGTCACTCAGGACAGACCGATTCAGTTATGCAAGGAAACCATGTCTTGGTTTTCATCTGGTGTCTCCAATGATCAGTCTGGGAGTGGCCAGAGCCACATTTGCCACAACTCTTCATGATGCTGGCTTCTTGGAAATCTGAAAAGATGCAAGACAGGGAAATTAGACACAATATAAAAAATATCATTTGAACAGCAAATTCTTACTGTACATTTGATATTGTTGTTGATCGTAAGATCTAATGTTGCTTATTAGACCTAACATGCCAAGATAAATTCAAACCATGAGTAGCTGGGCCCAACTCACAGCTTTTAAAATCAGTCATGTTATGTATGAAAGAAAGATGAGTTTACTCCCACTATCTTTGTTCATTTTATAATTTGTAATATATTCAATGGCACTTCTTTTCTTTTTCAGACAATTTCATTCAAGATCACTGCTTATATTACCACCTTTCACAATTTATGACAAACCACTTTCCTTTTTGCAGAGTCGATTTTAAAGCAAGAACTCTTCAAAGGAAATCACGCCACTCTTTTAACTGTGTGATATTCCATAATATTACAGGTTAGCGTTTATTGCTAATATTACAAGCTGGCATGGAATTCCAAGAACCTCCAATTTGTAAATCTAACAATTCACAGGCCACACTTAGATTTAAAGCTGAGTTTCACTTGTGGAAATTACAGTCCTCGTCATACTTACGTGGAATCTCAAGTTCTTTTCTATGCTGTTGAACTGTGATGTCAGAGATGACACTATTCTAGCATTGCAATATATTTAAAAATTAACTTCAAGCTGTGATGTCATTTTAAACTGGGTCAGATTCCCCAGCTTCTAGCCAATGCGAATCCACCAAACTGAGCATCACAGTTTCAACACAGTGTCAGAGTGAAAATTGGGTCTGGGAAAACCCATGCAAGTTTGACAGAACAAATATACATTACATAAGCCATGTGTTTACAAACAAATTGTCAAAGCCTTCTGTTTATACCAACTTCCATCAAAGTTTAAAGTTGTAAGTTAACAAGTTTGTAGATTAATCAAACAACTCTGTGGGGATTATAACAGTTGTCTACTATGAATGCTCACAAAGCTGCAATTTGGTAGGATTAGACTGGTGATTGCTTGTGATAAATCATTGGGATCACAAATGTAATGCTTCCTTCAATATATCAATGTTTGAACTGTGATGCATAGTTTACTGTCAGCCCATTGGCTATCAAGCTGTGATGATGTGGTTGTAGGGGCTATCCCTGATGAAATTCTTACTCTGACACTGTGTTGAAACTGTGATGCTCAGTTCAGGAGGATCAACATTGGCTAGAAGCTGGGGAATCTGACCCAGTTTGAAATGACATCACAGCTTGTAGTTAATTCACATATATTGCAATGCTAGAATAGAGTCATCTCTGACATCACAGTTCAACGGCATAGAAAAGAACTTGAGATTCCACGTAAGTATGACGAGGACTGTAAACCAATTTACTCAGTCCTGGGTTTCTCTGTTCTTGACATCCAATTAAGTTAAATGCTCAAACAAGTGCAAATTTATTATGGTTTGCCCAATCAATCTGTTCTCTTTTAATCAAAATGCGTACTTAGAAGCAGGACTTTACAAATATAATAATTAAAATTAAAATTCATATATAATCCGGCCTGATCGTGTCAATGCCATTATTTGGGTTCTTTTGTCTCTGTCATAGATACACATGTTAAAATTAAATCCAATAAAACATACATCTTACGGCAAAATCTAAATAAGGTATTCCACCACCCTGGTAGTGTCTCTGTATTACTATTTAGTGATGGGGATTCTTACTATGTTACTAATTTTATGTAGTCAAATTAAACCAAGCATAATGAAGCATTGAACATGAAAGAACTCATTGTTTTCTACTTTTCAGCACTAAAGTTTCTCTGTGTCTTTTGAACATTGGTAAAATGGAAAGGTATTGAATTTATGATTGTTGTTTTCTACATTTTCTTTAGTGTTCACTTCATAGATCATCGTAATATTCAAGTAACATAATTGTAATATCTATGTTATAAAGGCAATGATCTGCTTTCAAGCGGACTATGCACTCTGTTAGTGTTTTCCATGGACTTCTCTTATCAAGCTTCATTGATTTGGTTTGGTTACTGTCCTTGGCTTATTTATGTTGAATCCAAGTTGTTTTCCATGTTGAAGTGTGATGTCATGTCAGAACTCACTGTCACGACTGGTATCACTAATCTCTAGCATTGAAATACATATAAAATAGGTACAAGCTATGATGCCATTTTATATTTGATCTGATTCCCCAGCTTCTAGCCAATGCAAATTCACCTCATCTGAGCATCACAGTTTCAACACAATGTCAGAGTGAAAATTAGGTTTGGGATAGCCCCTGCAAGGGCCACATCACACCCCGTAAGCCATTGGGCCGTCATTACAACCACATTGTATGCATCACATAATTCAGGTGTTTTCAAGAATTATGAAAGTCGTTTGTTTATTGCAAGGTCCAACAAAGTTTTCAAAGTTGTAAATTTATGCAGTATGGACATTTTGTGTCATTCCTACTGCATATGGTTATTATCATATAAATATTACTATTATAATGGTATGTGTATCTTATGTCAATCATACTGTATATTTCATGTATATCTGTATATTATTGCAGAGAGTTCGCACTGAATTTGTTTGAAATCAAGAACACTATCAACCATCTCTCCTAAATATGTGAAATGGCATCCATGGGAATGCTGATGTTTTGATTAACATTTTGCTATTCAAATGGGATGTTAAATCTCTTCATGAGGTGGTTGCAACATGATTTAGATATTCTGATTTGAAAGAGCTTAGAACTCTCTTGCATGATAAATTCTTGTCTCATTTATGTGAAAGGAAATTGATGACTGAGTCAGACTGATAGGACAGCACATAAATTGAGTTCTCTCCTCTCATAATCAGCAAATTTTAACCACAATGTTATGTATTTAATTATCCAACAATAGAAAAAATGGATTACAATAGAAGCATTAAATCTTCTTTTGTTATAGATGCATTTGCCAGATGCCAAGGAAGAAAGTAGATTTAAAATGGCAATTTATTACATGGGTTTCGGATGCTCTTTTTAAATCACATACATTAAGAAAACATGTTTAATAAAGGTTCTGTTACAGGGAGTATACATTTTACTAATGAAAGGATCAACAGTATTTATTTGTCTGCTTCCCAGATTAAAGTGATTAATCCTGCAAGGAAATAAAACTTCATTTCAAAAATGACTCCACTCATCAGATTGTCTAAGGCCGTATGAGATATCCCACACAATAATTGAAAATAATATGACTCCACTCATCAGATTGTCTAAGGCCGTATGAGATATCCCACACAATAATTGAAAATAATATTCACTTAAAAACTCTATCTATCCCATTTTTGAAATTTGGTTATTTGATATTGCGTCCACTGGCTATTAAAAGGTTGTAACTCAAAAAATGACATTTTGAGAAAAATGCAAAAAACCACCAAGAGTGTCTGATGGGTTAATAAGGGCAGGTATGTTGAAAGTAGGGTAACATATGTTGACAAATCAAATATTGTAGTTCATTTGGAGTGTTTTACTACAGATTTAATTCATATATTTGGAAAAAATAGCAAAAAAGTGACTTACAACCTTTTAATTCTTTCTGAATTCTTAAGATCCAGTGCAAGAAGGATGTAAGTTAAAACTTCAAATGGCCTTTTTGCCAATTTCAATTGGTATTTTCTGCTCTTGCCCCAGCCAAAACATTATGGGTGCCATTACTAAGCATATGGTTGAGTTTCAGACAATTTTGAACAAAATTTTTAGTTACGCCCTTTTAAACTTTGCCAAATTTGTCTGAAGTCTTGCGACTGCCCGATGAAAGGTCGTAAGTGCTTCAATATCAAAAGGTTGTAAGTCAATATTTCATGGATAATGCAAGGGAAACCCACAGAAATGATTATTATTTTAAGCAAATTGTTGGAAAATTGTCTTAAAATGTGTTATAAAAACCTTTAGCATTTCAGATTTCCATATTTATGTTATTATTATTCCACTCCAAATCCGTAGGCATATGAAGTATTTTTTCTTAAATGCTTATTGTTAATTAACTGCTTGTTGTTAATTGTATTACTTTACTCCAACCCAAAAAAAAAACTGAATTTACTCTCTTTTTTTACCTTTAAGGAATTAAGTTTGAATAAGATATTCTAATCATTGGGTAAAATGTCTGTCCACTGGGCGGGCGGGCTGGTGGGCTGGCCACGGGGTGATTGAACATTTCTGGGCCAGTACTCAGCCTTTATTGCACGTACATCCATGGATAAAATTTAGTACACATGTAGTCCATATGGTCCAGTTGTGCCTTTTGATGGTCTAATTGGTGGATATTTGATACTTTTTGAAATATTGAAATATATCCGGGCCACAACCTTGTCACTAATGCATGTACAATTGTAATTGGTTGAAACTAACCCTGTAAGATTCTGGCACCAACCAGTTATCAGCTTCTTAATCCCCATGAGGAGAAAGACCAAAAGTCACGGATGTTGTAATTTGGTCTTGCATTTAAACTGAGGGTGTATGTGGTGCAAGACAGAAAGTGTTGACTGTTGAGAAATCTGAAAAGGGAAATTTAGCATATTTGGCCTTGATTAATTGATGGAAAATCTGTAAAATTTGAACCATTGCACTGAAGGTTCTGAAGACGGGAGGTCCGGTATCAGTTTACAGCATGTTTTTGTACAATTGAATTGAAAGTGATTGCCTTTGGCTTCATTACTTAGCAGTTGGTGAAAACTCGGGATGCTGTGCACACTTAGGGCCACAATTTGTACATTGCATGTAAAACTACCACCATTATATTCTATAATTCAGCCAACTGTCATAAAAATCAGTGATGCATGGAATCATTGAGATATTCAAGTTTATCCAAAGGGGGACTTATTTTTGTTGAACTGTGTAGTTAATAATAACAAAACATTATTCTGAAAAAGGTTATGTTTAAAACTGACCAAATGAATGTTTGATAGTGTCCGCACAAATGATTTGTGTAAATCTGGCATGACTTGAAACAACCAAGAAAATTTTCATAACTGATCAATTTTATGACTCCATGTGTAATTTGTCTAAATTTACAAAAATAGTGTGAACGGACATCAGATAATATTGCTTTTGTCTGTTTCAAACAAATCTTAAGAGTTATGAATTGAACTATGAAATGATGGCCTTTCATCTGATTGTTGAACAAATTATGTATTTGATTTTGAAAAAAACTACAAAACGTTAAGGTTTAATCCAAAATTGATTACATTGTATTTTTACCAATGAATATAGAATTCCACATTACTGTTGCATCAGTGAGGTCATATTATATCTACCAATAGCAAATTGGGGCTAACTCGTAACATTAATTCCTAACATTCCATATGTAAAACATGGGTTACCTGACGTATTAGTAATCTGAATAATATTTGATAAACCTGCACAGTGTACAGTTTCTGTCATCCATGCTGAGAAGGCAGATGGGCTTTGTTTCATGAGATGATATCAACATGTAGACAAATGATTTATCAACCTGTGGCTGGTGAAATGAAGGCTCCACAAAGACTGGAATTTTTACCGTCAGCAAACTTTAGTTCTAAGAAGGTATTATATACTTTGGTGAAATGTTGTCCATCTGCCAAGCGGGCGAGCTGGCGCCTAGATAGTTTCTGGGGCTGCACTCGGCCCCCCACAAGGTGTACATGGATGGAATTTAGTACATAAATAGCATGTATGGTTTAGTTGTGCCTTTTGATGGTCTGATTGATTGATATCCTAAAATTTTTAAAATATTGAGAATAATATGTTTAAAATAGTTTTTTCCATGTCCGGCCCAAAACTTGGCCACTTTTGCTTGTGCTTGGATGAAATTGATACCCATATCACCCATACGATGTAGTTGTGCCTTGTGATGGCCTGATTGATGAATATTCTACTATTTTTCAAATATTGATTTATAAAAAAATATTATTTTTACTTCTGGTCAAATCTTGACCATTATTGCACAAACAAATTGTGCATGGATGAAATCTGATACAAATGATCAATGCATTTATGGGTTTCCAACCCACAGCCCACGATCTACTCCTTTTATATGTATGAAACTGCTCTATAATATTTGTAAATTTGTGTAGTTAGGCCTTTCCATGGTTTCACAAACACAAATCACTGTAATGGTTTCTTTGCATCTTTTAAAATTGTTGTTCGCTGAAGGTTTGCTGCTACACAGCCTATGTTTGAATTAGCTGGATTCAAATAAAAAAATTCCTACATGACCCAATTGTCTGGAAAATTGAAATACAGTTTAGTTCTGTGCCTTCAAATTCCCAGTTTTTAACTGTTCTCATGAAGTTGCCATCTTTCCAACCAAATGACTGTGTTGTAATTTTCAAAATCCTGGAAATGAAAGGTTGTAAGTGTGACTTACGATCATATCAAAGGGAATAATAGAATGCAAGAAGGTTGTAAGTCTTACATACAACCTTCTCTGTTTCTCACAGTTGAAGCACCCCAGGTCGTAAGTGGGAGTTACAACCTTTTAAAAAAAACAACATCTGTTTTAATGGTACTTACAACCTTTTAAAAATATGCAATCATGTAAACGCAAAAAGGTTGTAACAGAAAATTTTTAATATCTCGAAAACTAAAAATGATATTTTTCTGGAATTTTCACAGAAAGATGCGGCTTATTTTTCTTTACCTATTCCTTTAATACTGCAGAAAGGTCGTAAGTGGCACTTACAACCTTTTAATAGCCAGTGGACGATTGGCTCTCATTCTTCCCGGCGACTCATGTTTGTCTTTGTCGTTGTGTTTTATGATTCCGTTTCTCAGTGTTATGTATGGAAATTTTTGTGAAAAACATTGTGAATGCAGTATGGACATTTTGTATCATTCCTACTGCATATGGTTATTATCATAAAAATATAACTATTATAATGGTGTGTGTATCTTATGTCAATCATACTGTATATTTCATGTATATCTGTATATTATCATTGTTTACAATCATTTGCTATTGTGTATAATTGTTTACGTCGTTAACATTGCATGGTTGTTCTGTAACACCAATTAGCATTGAATTGCTATTCTATTATGATTACATGATCAATTAACAAACAATTGTGTTGAAATTGTGACCCAGTTAGTTTTTATTTGATTCAGCCTGTATTGTTTTGATTTGGGACCTCTTCTTATTATTATATAAATTTGGCCTATAGTGCATGTACTTATTTAGACTACAGACTGGAGTCTGGCACTTAAAGGGATGTTCTGACTGATAAAGCAACTGCTTCATATGTAGCTTTAGTACACCAAAAACCACTTACCGCTGCCCAAATTACCAAGAAAGAGGCTTGGCAGAGAAGACTTCAAGCCCTAGCTCCATTTAGCTGAAGTACCACCAGCTAATATTTATCTTTGGTGTGCCTTACGCAATAGGGCTCAGGAGACTTCCCATGTCAAGAGGCAGTGCATTTTTTAACATAGTAACTGGGGGACCAAATGGTCTCCCAGTGGACAGATTTGGTCTCCCAGTCATTGCCAAATTGACATCACTGGGAGACCAATTTATTTTCAGAGACTCCTATAAATTTCTCATTTGGTTGTCTTGATTTGCAGTTTTGAGTTGCTTTGAAACCAAGACATCTGATTCTGTTAATAAAGATATTTACACTGTCTCTACAAAAATCTTATGTCATCTTGTTTATTTGCGATTAAAAAATAATAATCAAATGCCGGCTCAACAACTAAGAATTCTGTCAGCAAGCAAAACCATTATATAAATATATATCATAATGGATTTACACGTGGAGCGGCTGATCTATAAGTGTCGAGTATTACGACGCTACGAAGTAGCGTTGGTCTCCCAGTCGAAAATCCTTAAAAAATGCTCTGTCAAGAGGGATAGGGGAAGATATCCATTATTGTCACAAGTACATGGAATATTTTCCAGTAGTGTATAATACGGTTGCTCATGGAAGTAAGTAGGCCCCTCAGTGATTTACCATTGAACTTAGTGTTGAGCTTGTCTTGCAATAATGGCTACATGTATGGCAGCACTAATATTAATTGCATCATCAATAGGATACTTGTAGATCTATTGTGCCATCGAGGTTCCCAACTATATCTACTAGCATGGTCATTGAATTTGTATCATGGGTCTTTATACCAGGTAGGGGTTATAATCTTGAGACAGTAAGTACATGTACACACCCTCTTCCTATCGTTAAGCATTGCTCTAGCCTAGGGGAGTACTCACTTTTGAAAGATTAATTATAACCCCTATCTAGCACAAAGATCCCTTGTACAACTATATACATACGTTTTTTGGTCTGTACAGTGTAGGCCTACAGTATGTAAGTTTATAAATCATACATTGCGAAGTATTTAGTATTTTCTTTTCATTTTTATATCACATTGCCCCTCCGAGGCATTGCAGCAGCATGCTTGTAAATGGCATTATTCAGTTACAGCTGTTGTAACAAGCATAAGATTATGACAGTCACTTTCCAACTTGCTATGTATCATCATGGCTTGATTCCAACATGTCACATCATCACTCCAAGTGCAACTTTTTTTAAAAATAAGGTTGTGACAGCGACAATTGCATTGAGAGGATGAAACATTATTTTTTGGTCGGGTTGGTGGAATCAGTTGATTGACGAATATGAACGGAATTGCTTGAATGGCTGTTATAGTACCATTTCAAAGCTACATTTCCTATGCTCTCAAAAGATATTAAAAGTTCTTTAAACACTTTATTTTTCAAACTAAATATATTTTCAAGAGTGACAGTTAGCTATTAACTTACTGAACAAAGTGACCTTAGTTTAACTCTGAAAGTCTGCCTGCCAGAGGGGCTTGGATAAAAGTGAAAGTGTCTTGACAGGGTCATACAATATGCTATTTCAAGAGTATTCACTAGGGAAAAGGCCGAGACTTCCTGCTTGAGGCACATTGAAGGTCACTTTGACTATCTGACCCCACTTTGATCAAGATTGATCTTAGGTGTTAAGGTCTAAGTTCTTTAAACTTTTCCTTGAGGAGAAAAACAGTGGCTGCTTGCAAATAACACTTTTTTCTGACGTTTAACTAGACTATGAGATCCTACTTTGTGGAAAATATATTTGGCCCATCGCAAAATTAATATAATTTATATCATGAATGATATGTAAACTTATTACCAAATCTTATAGATTGCTACAGGTAGATTTTGAGTTAGTCAATTTTATTCTTGTTCAACAGCAACCGTAACCTTTTTTCCTCTTTCAAATACTAGCACCAGTAGCAGTAGGGGTTGGGACAATGACCGTTATTCATACCGTACCGCGGTATTTTTTGGGCCTAATATCATACTGTAAGGGTCCACAGTACTTACGGTATTACCGGTTTTGCTTCATACCGTGATTAACCGGCACAAATAAGAAGAAATTGCAAGAAATCCACTCGAATCCGCGTTGTTTTGGTCCCTCTGCCGCCATGACACTTCCTTCTCGGGCTGGACAAGATTCTCGTCCTTATTAGCGTCTGCTTACAAAATGGTGTCTGAGTCTAGCAAGAAAGTAAGAATTTCAGATTTTTCGCCAATTTCCGAAAAATTAAAGCAGTAAATGGCTGATTAGCCCTAAAATCGATATATCGTGTTACCGTGGTATCACTTTCAATTGATATTGTGATATCAAAATATCAATATCGTCCCAACCCTAAGTAGCGGTATGCCTTGATATCCAGAAATAACAGGAAACTTGATAACTTGAAATCAATATGGCCAAATAAACTGAAAAAGGTCCAAATATTTCTGAATCAGATGCTATATTGAACTTCAAAGCTGAGACAAACAGTATGCCGACTTTATCACAAGAAGCAAAGAAATGATTTATCTTTTTTCTTCTTCTGTTAAATCAATAAGTCATTTAAATAGCGCTAAAGCCTGAAAACTGTACCTGTAATAAATAAAACCCAAACTTTGATTGCTGCAAAAGTCAGCACACATAGTGTTTACGGTTTGTTCTGAATTTTATATTGCCTTCTTCTATCTACCAGCTCACCTTATTTTATTTGAGGAAAAATTTTAATCTGGAAGCTTGTGTTACAAAGGAGATAATTAAAGTTAAAATTGATGACAGGTTTAACTTGGCTGGAATTTGTATTCACCAGAATGCACCTTCAAATGTTTGTCGATATTTCTGACTTGGCTTTGATAATTAATACTAAAGATAACATCTTTTTCAATATTCCTCGTATCTGGCTGTAGATTTTCACTTAGTAGAAATACATGTAATGAATAAGGAGTCTCTGTGATAAACTGCAAGGAAGAGGCTGCATATCACAGGTTGCTGATGAGGAGGGCACTCATGGCAAGGCAATAGGAGGAGGTGGGTTCTTTATTGGTAACACTCTGGGCTTCAATCCATTAGTTTTGGGTTTGACTCCAGCTCTGTTGGGTTACCTGGACTTATGTTGGATGGCAGTTTCAATCGTCTTACACCTCATTGTTGTGCCATGCACCATTGCACCTGTCCTAATTAGCCTAACCAGGCATACAAAAATACAAGACATAGAGCCCCAATCATCCATCCAACCATCATTGCACAATCACAGCACAGTAACTGCAGATTGATTAACGTTTGCAACTCTGTTCATCGTCTCTCCTGCATAATTATGCAAATTAACATCATGGTAATAATGTGGATGTTGAGATTTGTGTTTTGCTATTCAAATGAGATGTTAAATCTCAGCTAAGGTGGTTGTAGCCTGATGAATATTCTGATTTGAAGAGATTCTGTCAGCTTGTTACATGATGCATTCTGATCTAAACAAAATAAAAATGTGGCTTTGATGATTATGTTCTCTTTGATATTGAAAGAAAAGTCGTGAGCACTAACCAATAGTAACCATTTGTGTCTTAATTTAATATTCTAGCATTGACAAAATGGAATATACATCTGAAGCATGAATGTTCTTTTATTACTGTATTTTAGCAGATGAATATTCAAATAATTTCAAATTCTGATAGTTCTATGGTTTCTGGTTTGCCTTTTAATTTATGATGTTTTAATGGAAAAATGTTGGATTATAATTCCATTATAGAGAGTATGGTTTTTACTAAGGGAAGGATCAAGCCGCATTAGTTCAGATGCTTCCCAATTAATCTTGTTAAAGCTGGAAGAAAGTAAAACTTCCATGTCGAAAATGACTCCATACATCAGAATCTCTAGAATCACAGAGATGTCTGACAAAATAATTGCCCAAAATGCTTCTTAAAACATAACGGGTCTCAAAGTTTAAAGGAATTTGTAATATGGTTATATAGTTTTGTCCCAGATAGTTTATGACTTCTGGCTTCTCTCCATAATTTTGTTAAAGAAATAGGATCTACATCCATTCAACTACCTCAATGACATCATATTCATAAGCACTTATACGAGTTATATTCTGACTGTCAGAATATTGCTGGTCAACATGTGACTTTCTTTATTTATAGGCCAAACTTAGAATAGACTCCTCTTTAATCCTATGAGCTCAGGCTTGTTTGGAAAGAGAGCTACCCGTCTTGCATGTGACTAATATCACTATCTGATATTGAAGTTCTATGGAGATTTTTGGTGTCAATGAGAATAACAGCAGTCTGGGGGAAAATGCTTATATGCAGTACCTAATATAAATACTTTGTAATATATTCTAGCATGACAATTGGAATACACCAAAAGCAAGAATTTTCTTTTATGGTTCACTCTACTTTTGCCAGATACATAGTATTATGCCAAAATGAATTGAAACTGTGATAAGTTTCACGGTTTCTGGTTTCTTTTTAATTTTAGATATTTTCAAGAAAACTGTGATAAGTTTCACGGTTTCTGGTTTCTTTTTAATTTTAGATATTTTCAAGAAAACTTGTTGGATTAAGATTCCATTATGGAGAGTATGGTTTTTACTAAAGAGGGTACAGATCATCAAACAGCATTGGTTTGTCTGCCTCTAAAATTAAACTTTTTAAAAGCTGGTTGAGGTAAAACTCCAATAGAAAAATGAAGCCATATAAGAGAATCGCTAGGGTCATGGAGACATCTATCTATAATCTGACAAAATAATTGAAGAAAATGGTTCTGAAAAACTTCTAGCACAAATAAATGGAATTTGCAATATGGTTGCTTAGTATTGTCTCAGAGAGTTTATGTTGACACATGTTTCTCTTTGTTGTCTACAGATGTGACTCGAATATCTTTTTTAAATTATTGCGCTGCCTGCCCACTGGGTGGCAGGGCAGTGCCTTGGTTTCGTAAGGAAGATTTTTTGCACACACTGAAATGTTCACATTCTAGGCCTAATTTTATGTAAAAGCTACTGGGCACCAACCACTTCCAATTCCCTTATTCACATGTATGTTCATTCATGTCATAAAGTGTGTCCTAAAGTCTTTATTTTTGCATTTAGAGTCCTTATTGTGTCATTTATGAACAATTTCTCCACCACCACTCTGACCAATGTCTTCATACACGCTCTCCCAGCGTGGATATGGCTGCAAGATAGAGATGCCTGACTTATAAGTGTCAGCTTTGAGGGGGGCACTCTCTTTCAATTCAGTGAGAAATGTTTTCCAGCCTTTTGGATGGCAATTGTCCACTATTCAGCAGTTCCAAATGTTTTGTCCATTTTAATTCAGTGTATCAAACAAAAAGTTAATTATGGCTGCAAGGTAGCCTGCATACATGACATAAAGTGTCAGCTTTGAGGGGGACACTCTCTTTCAATTCAAAGAGAAATGTTTTCCAGCCTTTTGGGAGGCAATTTTCCACTATTCAGTAGTTCCAAACAAATCAAGTTGTGTCCATTTAATTCAGTGTATTACCAATAAGTTCTTTTCACAATGCATATACCCATATAATTACAATATTTAATGCATACACTGTAGGCCTACGAGACTAGGGGGTTACTCTTGCTAATTTTAGAGAATGAAGTAACAACTGCTCATTTTATTTATTACTCCACATATATCCCCCTTTCAACAGTCTAGCTTCTGGGTCTAACTTACAACATCAGTTGTGCCACAATAGAATCACCACATATCATTTTACGACTCTGTTATTATTGCATGTATGTTAACAATGGCTTAAAATTTATGTTTCATTTGCTAAGTTAGGGCAGCGCAACACTCATCGCCTAGCGATTAGTACATGTCTAGTTTAATGAAACATCATCATCTGAGGTTGAGACGAACATGAGGATTTACACCGTCTGACGAAATTACGCAAGTAGCTTATTTCACAGTAGTACAAAAACTTTCAGGCTCAACAGTGTATACTTTTCATGTGATCACTCGATTTGGCTGAGAAATATTCCATGTGACTTTCATCAAGTTTTGTTCAGGCAAAGGTAACTTTAAAAATGTTGCTTACTTGCTGTTACTGCACATGTGCAATATACATAAATTGCCTCCATTGGAAAAACATTGATTTTGCATATTTTTTTCAAATTTATGCTGTCCAAAATCTCACCCCAGGTGCCCCCTCCCCCACTCGAGACCCCCCAGTTACGCCACTGAATCGACTATGTTATGAGTAGTAAAGCAACTGTCTCATACACTTTATGCTCAGGTGGGCACCACTTGCTTCCTAAGAGGCTTGCCTCTTTTGGCAGAGAAGGCTTACATCCCTCAGTCTATGTGACTTTGATACCACCAGCTAATATTTCATTTCTGGTGTGCCTTGCTCCAGGGACTTCCTATGTGTCAAGAAAGATAAGGGAAGAATTCTGTGAGGTACAATGACTAAATGTGTTATATTCACCAAGGTATCCAACTGATGGTATATTTTCATATAATCTATAACCATGACGGTAATTTCTTACATAATAATGAAATGCATATCTATGTCTCGTATAATGCTCTTTTGTGGTTCGGACATGATTGTAAATGACAAATGACCAACATCAGTTGATACAGATTGTTTCTGTGAAACAAAGCATTTAGTTACAGCTTTAATGCTCCGAAATTAGAGGAACTCACTGGTGGAAGATGAAGAATGAATTGCAAGGTAATGTAATACTAAATTTCACATCTGCATTGATATCTATACCGCTTGTAAGATATCAGTTTGCTTTGAGATCACCTCAGTACTTAGATACATTTTTATGCAATGAAACAGTGTCGCATCAATGCGGCATCATGTTATGATCATCTAATATCTTCAGAAGACTATTGTTGTGTCAGTGGCCTCACGAAGAAGATATAATTATGTGACTTAACTGAGAGTATTGTGTCACGTTTGTGGGACACCAATATTCAGTTGCTGGCAGACATTTTTGCAACAATTGTTAGTTTTTTTTGCTGCACCATTACTATACACAATTGTTGAGCTCCTTGAAAGATATTCACAGTCTTTAAACACTTTGTATAATGTGTATATTTACATATTCGTCTTACCCTTTTAGGCTTCACAGGATATTTTCATAATGTCAAAATTAGCTTGTTTCAAGTCACCGACCTAAATTGCAACTCACATCTGACTACCAATGTGTTGCGAAGAAAGGTCACTTGAGTGTCTTGACAAGGTCGTACAAGCAGTCATTTTCAGGAGCGTTTGCCCTGTCAGTTTGTGGTTGTTCAATGTTCACTGAAGGCAATGCTGAATGTAACAATACTTATATTTAATCATGCGTATTTCCTATGTAGCCTGCCAATTTCTGAATGTATATGTAGTAGAATAAATATTTGGATAAATGCAGCACTAACAAAAAGGAGTTTATCATCACAGTATAAGCATTACATTATTGGGGAACTGCATAGTTTAATTCATTCATTTAAGTAAAACAATTGCTTATCATGATATATGTATATACTCTAACTTATGGTTTTGGGTTTTCACATAGAACTGATCGACATAACATTACATGCATGTAGGATTTTAATTTCCATTAGAGGGAGGGTATTTTTCATTAGGAATATCTAGTGAGCTTACAATATAATTTGGGCTTGCCTTTTGAATTAATCTTGATAGAGTTGGTAGTTGGATAATTGATGGCACATTTCCTAGAACTCCACCCTTTCACAGTCTTAATAATTCGAATTTTTAGAACAAGAGAAAGATTGCATGGAATCTAAGGTTGATCTAAATTGAGTCTCTCTGAGGTATGGATACAAGGAACTTGGGTGATTCATATGCTTCTCTGCTTTACTTTCTCTTTCTTGTTTAAATATTCATCCTGCATGGGTAAAGTCCACCAAACAGCTACAACCCAAAATAAAGTATGATTACCCCAGCAGGAAGGAAGAATCAGCCACTACTTTACCCTTTCACACCTTTTGACTACCCCTGAATCACTTCCTACTTTTACCTACTTGAAACTTCCTTTTAAAATTACATAAAAATCACATTTAAACAACACCAATTTAAAGTCAATCACCCCATTGTTTTAGATTTACTTGATACTTTGCACCTCTGCTAATCGCAATTACATTGGTAGCTGTCTAAATAGAGTTCTTAATGTGGGCTAAGGTTGTTGTAAGGAGTCAAAGGAGTTGTAAGGAGATTTGGGGTGAAGAGGAGAAAAGAGGGCAAAATAGGTAAACAGAGGACTTCTGACAGAAATTTTTTTAACTTTATTTTGGGTTGTACTGTATAAAACGGGCAGAAGCTTGAGAGGAAAAAGTTAAAATGATAGGAGTTTCCCTTGAAAAGAAAAAGGCTATGTCCACATGTGCAGTTTACATCGAAATATTGCAAGACATTGGCGCCACACAATCGAATAGGCCTACAACGTATGAGAGACATTCCAGTGTTATGGCATATCCGTTTTCTCAATATCCGATGCAGTGTCATTCAAGCAAGATCAATGATTTTCAACAGCAAAAATTTGTGCTGGTACATCGAGTTCCTGTACATTTGTTGCGGTTTTACCACATCATGTCGGTGAAGATCAAATAAAGACAGGCTCTTTGTGTGATAACTTTGCCAGTTTGGACGTGGCCTAGTATTACAGCTATGAAAGCTTATTTCCTTGTTGTCAGGCACTTCATCCATGACATATTCATGGTGCTTGTGAGTCAGAAAAGGACAATGCAATTTGATGTATACTTTCATAGTTCATACTCTATGACTGAAATTGATTGTGGAAATGTATATATCTTGGGGTTAAGTCTTAATAATATGCCATATTTCCGGTAAATATTGTTAATAACTTGCTAAACCTATTATGTTCAAATATTAAAAAATTTTAGTGTACCTATATGAATATATATATATATATATATTTAATGCTGTTATGTACATATATATCGGAATTAACACAAATTGTTCTATTGAAATGTAATGTTTCTGAAAATAGCTATAACTCTCGTTTTCCCTGCTCAAAGATAAAATAATTTGTATTCATGTTCACATTACTAATTATCTGATGTATTATGATTGTATAATTTAATTGTTTTTTGACAGACCAGCTTGATAAGCTATGCTTCTCTGGTCCTAATAAATATACATACATACTCGTTCCAACATCATGGCACAGCCGTTACATCAGATGCAGTGTCATTCAAGCAAAAGCAATGATTTCCGGCAGCAAAATCTCTGCCAATACATTGAATTCCTGTTCATTTGATGCTGCTCAATTGTATTAGGTCTGCAAAGGTCAAATAAAGACAGGTTTTTCACAGGATGACTTAGGAGTTATGTTGGACATGACCTGGAATTTACCACGGAAGCTTATTTCCTGGTTGTTAGGCATCAATTTTTATTTTTAAGGATTATCAGTTAATGTACCTGTTTTTTTACACTTTTTACCGATATTATTATTTTACATTCTGTTTTTACTTTTATCATATTTTTTATTCATTGTACTGTTGTTTTCCTGTTCTTGTCCTTATTCAAAAGGCCCGGTTGAAAAACAGCGTTGCTGATCCGGTTTTTACCCTGTCAAAATATATTCCAAATAAATTTTTTTTTTTAATCACATAACATTCTTATTTATGTAATGGTGCAATGTATACTAAATTACTATTGTGGGAATGTGGAATAATACATGTACCATGTAGGTATAAGACACCATTAACAAATGTGATAAAATATAAATATATGAGCATGATAAAATTATATCAAACGCAAAACTATCTGAAGTGACCCAAATAATTGACATGAACCTGGAATTTCAGGTATTGAAGTGACATGCCATGTACTTGAAAGAATATTTAACGTCCGATAAATACGACTACTTCCTGTTTCTTGTGTGTGCAGCTGTTTGTAAATGGAATGCAACTTACATACAAGGCAAGCAGCTAGGTCCCACAGAGGCCTGACTCTGTTGCCTCTGCTACCCAACCAGATTACTATAATACCAGAAGTTCCTATTACACTTTTACAGAGCTTGCCCAATAAATCCTCTGGAGAGTTCCAATGTCAGGAAGAGATCGCAATCAAATTTGTGTTTTGAGTTTTTGCTGCAAGATTGCCAAGTAGAAGGAATCAATATATTTTTTACCAGTCTTCACAATATAGTGCATTGTACTATTTTCGTAAATGGAATGAATTGAAATGGCAGGCATCACCAATTATAGTCTCTGATCTACATCTTTACAAAGGCTTTTATGAAAGATGGATTATTCCTGGAATAGTGTTTATATTTACAGGAATTCACACCGAGTATTTTTATCCTATTATAGTTGTTGTTTACAACTACCGGACACCCTTTCTTGGCTGACAATCATGATAATTGTGTTTTCCATATTGCTAATAGTAGGCAACAATCTGTTTTTGCTGCAAATGTTGAGTGCTTGAGTCAAACTTCAGGATTTTAGGAATATGGGCCGAACGTACAATTGTTGTCGTCAGGAAAACATGCAAGTTACATGACAAATAGGAAAAACAACCACCATACATGTTGTACTGAAATACTGCAGGCACTCAAGAGAATAAATGAAATTTCTAAAATCATGACATGACCATCCCATCAGACAGTGTCATTCAAGCAAAGAAATCGATGTTTTTGAGCGGCAAAATCCCTGCTGGTACATTGAATTCATGTTCATTTGGTGCAGCTCAATTACATCAGGTCTGCGGAGATCAGATAAAGACAGGTTTTTCATGGGATAACTTCGGACATGACCTGGAGTTACAACCATGAAAGCTTATTTCCTGATTCCTTGACAACTCATCAAGGCACATGACATTGTGTGTTAGGAGAGGAGATAACCTACATAGATATTTCGGAAATGTAGATCATGCACATTAGGGTGCATCAGTTGCCCCCAATCTCTTCTAATTTTGATGTCTATGTGATATGTTAGTAGGTTGGGTGTACTGAGCATGTACACCAAATTTCAGGTTGAAATTGCAATGGGAACAGCAACCTCCAGAGCATTACTTATTTCAATGATATTTCAATGAAGCCAAATTACAATATTTTATAAATTGTCATAACTCAAGAACCGATGGTCGGAGAGACTTGATAATGGACTCAAAATGTGCAGAATAAATGAGTTTATATTCATTACAATTGTAACTTTGGTCCTGGACCAATATTTTCAGAGCAAGATTATTGAATAAGTATATTTTCTGTTTGAAGCAGAAGTCAGACTGAACAAGATTCATCACCAGAAATGTACACTATGGATACATGAATCCTCTATGAATGATCTGATGTAGAAATAATGCAGATAGGATCAATGTACACTGGGTAGTGCCCAAATTTGAATAAATACCATTTTTACAGAATTTCCGAATATAATTGTGTTTTTGTCAAATAACGGAAAAAAGGTTAGGGACAGCTTCAATTGAAGTGAATATAAATATGGACATTCCGCACATTTTGAGCCCTATGCCAAGTCTCTAGGCCAAGTGGTTCCTGAGATATTCAGAATTTTTTGGGATACTCCGATTTTATACAAACATGAGCCTGGGGGTGACTGTTCCCATCAAAATTTTGAGCTGAATTTCTTTTTTCATGTTTTTATTATCCAGCCTCCAAACATATCACATAGACGTCAACATCTGAATAGGTTAGGGGCAATTGATGCACCCTAATGCACATGATTATCAAAAATTATTATGAAATGTGAATATAAACACGATGAGATGATTCAAACTGTAAAAAAACCAGAAGAGGGCCAAGTAATTGACATGAACCAGAGATAATAGGGATGATTTAATGTGTATAATTGAAGTGACAAGCCATGCATTAGGGTATTAGCAAATGTATTTACTGGCTGTTAATACAACCACTTTCCATATCTTACACTAGATTTACCCATGATTTGGGGCAGGACTATAATGGGGCATAACAACAGCAGGTATACTGCCTCCATATCCCCCATGCCCTACACATTTACCTATACCCACCAGAATTCCAATTTAGTTATGCCAAATATTTCCACCAGGGCCACAATTGTGCATACATGTAAGGCTGTGGAGACACCTGGGGGTGGAGTTTGCTTTTAAAAATAACATGGCTGCAGACCTAAAGCACGGCAAAAAGTATTTGGGATATGGAAATGGTTATGATATTTATTGATTTATGGTCAGATTTGACAAGTTTAGGGGGGTCTTTGAATGTTGGGAAAGGATGAGCATTGTGCATGGTGTGGTGTTTGAGATATTTGATGGATGCCATGCATGGATACTAAAAGTACAATCCCCCATAGCATAGCATGGGGGATAATTAACCCCCCCCCCTACCTGCATGGACATTTGGGCCCGTGTTGCATGCATGCTGAGCATTTGAAATAGCATTTGTAATTGTAATATAAGTAAAGATTGGGGGTAGAGGAAATGAAGTTACAAATGCACACTGCCATATGTATTGGTGTAAGGTGTGAGAGTGAAGTGTGTGGATGTTTTTGGCGGGAAGGCAGACGGTGGCGCCAGTCCTAAACGTGAGCAATAGCGGAACTACGATGGAGATGCATGCGCTCCTGGTGGGGAAAAACAGTAGAGGGAGAAAACGTAAATAAGGGAGCTGTTTCACTGTTATTGGCTGTTATCAGAAGGACAGGATAGATCAATAAGGATAGGTGGACAGTTTAGGTGAGGGGCATTGCTCGGGGAGGAGTTTTTAGCTGTTGCAGGTGTGAGCATGTCACCCATGATTTTTGCATCTTATACCCGGCAGGGATTGTATGCGGACGCCGGACAGTAGGAATATGATTTATATACCAGACAGCAGCTAGGTCCCTTAGAGGCCTGAATCTGTTGGCTCTTCCATCCAACCGGATAACTATAATACCATGCAGTGTTCACATTTCACTCTGGCAGAGCTAGAGTTCCTCCGTGGCCTAATGGTTAAGAGTGCTTGTTTGCACAACCACTGGCTCTGAGGGTGTGGGTTCGCTTCCCACCCCGGAACTCAATTTAGTCCGAGCCCATGGGACATTAAATGGAGGCGGGTTGTATCCAGTGTTCTATGCTGGGGCAACTGAAAGACCCTGGGCATCCCTGAATTAATAGGGTATGTACCAGACTCACAGTCTTCTCATCTCATCATCATACGGCGATCGCCTGCCTCGATATAGCCCACTAAGGTGCTGCTGAGGCTTAAAACACAAACAAACAAAAAAACTCTCGCAGAGCTTGCCCTATAAATCCTTTGGAGATTTTTCAATGCCAAGAAGAGGTAACAACCAAATTTGTTTTTAAAATATTTCTTTCTGGTTTCAAATACGAATATATGTGTCCTATGTACATTGTATGACTTCTGTTATTCAGTTGAATGGGAAAAGACGACAGGCATCACCAATTAGAGCTTTGGATCTACATCTTTACAAAGGCTTTATGAAAGATAGGATATTCCTTGAATTGTTTTTAAGGATATTTCTAGGAATTCATGCTGAGTATTTTCATCCTAAACACAATATCATAGTTACTGTTTACAACATACAGTGCACACCTTTCTTGGTTGATAATTATGATAATTGTTTTCCATATACCTAGTAGCAATCTGTTCTTGTTGCAGATGTTGAGGGCTTGCATCAAATTTAGAATGCCAGGATATGGGTTCTATGTATGTCTTTAGCGAACCATTCAGTTACACGACTAAAGGATCAACGACCATACACTGTATAATTATACTGAGATACAGGCACTTGGAAGAATGAATGAATGTTTCAACATTATGACTTGACATCACATCATGCATCAGATGCAGTGTCATTCAAACAAAAAAGTCAATGATTTCGGGCAGCAAAATCCCTGCTGGAACATTGAATTTCTGTACATTTGGTGCAGCTCAATTACATCAGGTCTGCTGAGATCAGATAAAGACAGGTTTTTCATGGGATAACTTTGGACATGACCCAGCATTACAACCATGAAAGCTCATTTCCTGGTTTTTTGACACCTCATCAAAGCACTTGTGTGTTACAAGAGGGTGATACATAACCTGCATAGACATCTCAGGAATGTGGATCAAGCATGAATACAAAAAAGTGAAGAGGACATGAACCAGGGATTACAGCAATATTTTTATTGAAGTGACAAGTCAAATATTAGGCTATTAGCACATGTATTTACTGGCTGTTAATACAACCACTTTCCATATCTTAGGCGTGCAGTAGGAATGTGACTTATATATTCCAGACAGCAGCTAGGTCACTTAGAGGCCTGACTCTGTTGCCTCTGCCATCCAACCGGATAACTATAATACCAGGAGTTCATATTTCACTTTCACAGAGCTTGCCCAATGAATTCTCTGGAGTTTTTCGTTGTCAAGATGAAATTGCGTCTTAACATTGAGATGGTTATTTTGTAATGAATCGATACAATTATTATAATAATTTTACTCTCCAAAGAGCTAGTATAGCAGCAACACTGTAACTGTCTGGTTTTGTAGAAGCAGCCGGATGACTGTTTTGGACTCAAAAATGTAATATTACTGCTGGCTGGTCCAGATCAGTTATCGTGTTTCTCAACATACTCCTGCAAGTTCCAATGGGGTTGATCCTTTCAACTTCCCTGAATTTATTCAAGAAAGTCATATAAAGAAGAATATTATGGTTGATCACAACTTGATCACCCTTGAATAAAAAAGCAATTTCTGACATCATAGCACAGCCATCACATCAGATGCAGTGTCATTCAAGCAAAAGCAATGATTTCCGGCAGCAAAATCTCTGCCAATACATTGAATTCCTGTTCATTTGATGCTGCTCAATTGTATTAGGTCTGCAGAGATCAAATAAAGACAGGTATTTCACAGGATGACTTTGGAGTTATTTTGAACATGACCTTGAATTTACCACAGAAGCTTACATTGTATTTCCTGGTTGTAAGGCATCAATTTTTATTGTTAAGGATTATCAGTTAATGTATACCAGTTTTTTTACACTTTTCAGTGACCAATATTACTTTTATCATATTTTTATTCATTGTACTGTTTTTTTCCTGTTCTTGTTCTTATTCAAAAGGGCCCGGTTGAAAAACAGCGTTGCTGATCTGGTTATGGAATTTAAAAACATAACATTCTTATTTATGTAATGGTGCAATATATACTAAATTACTATTGTGGGAATGTGGAATCGTACACCATTAACAAATGTGATAAAATATAAATATATGAGCATGATGAAATTATATCAACCGCAAAACTATTTGAAGTGGCCCAAATAATTGACATGAACCTGGAATTTCAGGTATTGAAGTGACATGCCATGTACTTGAAAGAATATTTACTGTCTGATAATATTACGAATACTTCCCATATCTTATGTGTGCAGTTGTTTGTAAATGGAATGCAACTTATATACAAGGCAAGCAGCTAGGTCCCACAGAGGCCTGACTCTGCTGCCTCTGCCATCCAACCAGATTACTATAATACCAGAGGTTCATATTACACTTTTGCAGAACTCGCCCAATAAATCCTCTGGAGAGTTTCAATGTCAGGAAGAGATCGCAACCAAATTTGTGTTTTGACACAAGATTGCCCATTTGAAGGAATCAATATATTTTTTACCAGTCTTCACTCTATATCCAGATAAGGGACATGTCATGTCACTTAATAGTGCATTGTACTATTTTCGTAAATGGAAAGAATTGAAATGGCAGGCATCACCTATTATAGCCTCTGATCTACATCTTTGCAAAGGCTTTTATGAAAGATGGATTATTCCTGGAATAGTGTTTATATATATTTATAGTAAGTCACACCGAGTATTTTTATCCTATTATAGTTGTTGTTCACAAAACACAGGACACCCTTCCTCGGCTGTCAATCATGATAATTGTGTTTTCCATATTGCTAATAGTAGGCAACAATCTGTTTTTGCTGCAAATGTTGAGTGCTTGATTCAAACTTCGGAATTTAGGAATACGGACCAAATTTGTATGTGTGTGTACAATTGTTGTCTTTAGGAAAACATGCAAGTTACATGACAAAAAGAAAAAACGACCATACATATTGTACTGAAATACTGCAGGCACTCAAGAGAATAAATGAAAATTCCAAAATCATGACATGGCCATCCCATCAGACACAGTGTCATTCAAGCAAAGAAATCGATGATTTTGAGCGGCAAAATCCCTGCTGGTACATTGAATTCCTGTTCATTTGATGCAGCTCAATTACATCAGGTCTGCGGAGATCAGATAAAGACAGGTTTTTCATGGGGATAACTTTGGACATGACCTGGAGTTACAACCATGAAAGCTTGTTTCCTGATTCCTTGAAAACTCGTCAAGGCACATGCGTGTTAGGAGAGGAGATAACCTACATAGATATTTTGGAAATGTAGATCATGTACATGATTATCAAAAATTGTTATAAATGTGAATATGAACATGATGAGATGATTCAAACTGCAAAGAAAAAAACAGAAGAGGGCCAAATAATTGACATGAACCAGGGATAACAGCGATGATTTAATGTGTAATTGAAGTGACAAGCCATGCATTAGGGTATTAGCACATGTATTTACTGGCTGTTAATACAACCACTTTCCATATCTTACATTGTATGTGGACAGTGGGAATATGATTTATATACCAGACAGCAGCTAGGTCCCTTAGAGGCCTGAATCTGTTGGCTCTTCCATCCAACCGGATAACTATAATACCATGCAGTGTTCACATTTCACTCTCGCAGAGCTTGCCCTATAAATCCTTTGGAGATTTTTCAATGTCAAGAAGAGGTAACAACCAAATTCGTTTTTAAAATATTTCTTTCTGGTTTCAAATACGAATATATGTGTCCTATTTACATTGTATGACTTCTGTTATTCAGTTGAATGGGAAAAGACAGCAGGCATCGCCAATTAGAGCTTGAGATCTACATCTTTACAAAGGCTTTATGAAAGATAGGATATTCCTTGAATTGTTTTTAAGGATACTTCTAGGAATTCATGCTGGGTATTTTCATCCAAAACACGTAGTTACTGTTTACAACATACAGTACACATCTCTCTTGGTTGATAATTATGATAATTGTTTTCCATATACCTAGTAGTGGCAATATGTTTTTGTTGCAGATGTTGAGGGCTTGCATCAAATTTGGAATTCAAGAATATGGGTTCGATGTACAAAAGTATGTCTCGAGCGAACCATGCAGTTACATGACTAAAGGAACAATGACCATACACTGTATATACTGAGATACAGGCACTCGGGGGAAAATGAATGAAAGTTTCAATATTATGACATGACCATCGCATCATGCATCAGATGCAGTGTCATTCAAGCAAAAAAGTCAATGATTTCGGGCAGCAAAATCCCTGCTGGAACATTGCATTTCTGTACATTTGGCTCAATTACATCAGGTCAGTGGAAATCAGAAAAGGACAGTTTTTCATGGGATGACTTTGGACATTACCCAGCATTACAACCTTGAAAGCTTATTTCCTGGTTTTTTGACATCTCATCAAAGCACTTGTGTGTTACAAGAGGACAATATATAAGCTGCATAGCATGTATATATTTTTCATTATTTGACATGTTCACGAATTCGTGGAGGTGTAAAAACGAGCATGTACGAATTCGTGGACATGAAAAAACGAGCATAGGAGCTTGTGTACATGTAAAAACTAACACTCGTGAATGTGCTTTATTATTCATTCGTGTATCTGCCAATTCTAACATTCGTGGAAGTGCCATATAATTAGGGTTTAGTGTTAAAATTAGGTTTAGAGTTAGTTTTAGCCAAGTCTAAGGTTGCAATGTTCGTAATTACACATACACAAATTCGTGAATAGCAATATTTCACACTAACACGAATGCAAAATTTGTGTATATGTTCTTTTTTGCAGCTTTACAAATTCGTGTAGATGCCAAATAGTGAAAAATATATACCTCTGCATAGACATCTCAGGAATGTGGATCATGCATGAATACAAAAAAGTGAAGAGGACATGAACCAGGGATTACAGCAATGATTTTTTTTAAGTTTTATTGAACTGACAAGTCACATATTAGGCTATTAGCACATTTATTTACTGGCTGTTAATACAACCACTTTCCATATCTTTGGCGCGCAGTAGGAATGTGATTTATATATATACCAGACAGCAGCTAGGTCACTTAGAGGCCTGACTCTGTTGCCTCTGTCATCCAACCGGATGACTATAATATACCAGGAGTTTATATCTCACTTTCACAGAGCTTGCTCAATAAATTCTCTGGAGGTTTTCATTGTGTCAAGATGAAATTGCGTCTTGACAGTGGTATAATTATTTTGGAATGAATCGATACAATTATTATAATAATTATACTCTCCAAAGAACTGGTATAGCTGTAACTGTCATGGTTTTGTAGCAGATGCTGAATTTAACATATTGCTTGCTGGTCTACATCAGTTATTGTGTTTCTCATCGTACTCCTGCAGGTTCCAATGGGGTTGATCCTTGCAACTTCCCTGAATTAATTCAAGAAAGTCCTATAATGAAGAATATTATGGTTGATCACAACTGGATGACACTTGATTGAAAAAGCAATTCCTGACAAATACTTCCGAGGTTTTTGAGGAGATTGCTGCATGAGCATAGACTCAGAAATGTCTGAGCATGTCTTTACCTTTAAAAAAAAATACTGTATCACAAGTGCTATGTAAAACATGATGACGTCCTCAACCACTCCTGAGTTTATGGCTCCCACAGTAATGGTCAGACAGTATTTAAAATGTCTGTGATACACGCAATAGATCATCTCAGCAATAGAAGGTCAAATTTGGTGAAATACGTATTTTTCGAATATTTCAGTTTCGAGAATCGACGTTTGGTGGACTGCAGGCCTATCGTTTTCTAATCCAGTGTAAGATATTTTAGCAATTGTGTAAAGCAACTTTTTAGAAGCTGTATTTTCTGTAGCAGTATCACAGCAGCTTGAAAAAATACTGCCAATCAAGCAATTAGGTACACAATCAACTGGCAAAGCCTCAATTACATTTGGCTTTAAAAACTAGACTGTGTGGAATCTGTGGATTGCATCTTGCAATCAGTAAGGCTCGATGCTGATATACCAAACAACCATTAAAAATGGCTCTTGGTGGAAATATACACTGAATCACTGATAATAAGCAATCATTGTGTATATATGCCTATTGAATCACCCCACCCAACAATGGCTTGCATAAAAAACACTAGGAATAGAAACTCAATTTCACTCATCATTCCACAGTCCAGTCGACACAGCCTCAAATGAGCCTCATTTTTGTCACAGCAGTTCTGATAAGCATGCGTTTCTCTCCAAACTTGCTGCACACCCGTTTATCTTAATCTGACTAATTTGCGATGTAGAAGATTTGGAGAAAATGCTTTGTAGCAGGATGAAAAGGTTAGTATGTCTTTTTAAAACTGCTGTATCAAATAACTAATCTTATCGAAGAATCAAATATCTGAATGTGATCGAATGTGTGTCATTAATTTGAAATATAACACCATGGTCTGGTTTATAATTTTGTCACTATACATGGTCACAATACAGAATGTTTGCCATGAGCAGGGGCGGATTGGCCCCGTGGCAAAATAAGTCTAGGGGCCCCTGAAGTTGCTACCGTCGGGGTTATTTCGAGCAAGAAAGGCAAAATTCTACTGCATATTTAGTTTGGTAAAATGCTTATAGGATGGGGCCCCACATGAGAGGCTTCTGTCCAATTCAGGTGACTCTGTTTCATCACAAAGTCATAGTCAAGTTTTGCCTTTCAGCTTTTTATCAATTTTTAAAATTTTTACATCTTGAATGGGCCCCCCTGAGTGGATGGGCCCGTGGCAGCTGCCACTCTGCCACATAGGCCAGTCCGCCTCTGGCCATGAGCCTATGATTTTTGTTTCTGATTAAAATTCAGAGCAAACATTTCACATTAGGACTTCAAAGTTATAGTTTGACCACAATACCAACATAAAATAATTACAAGCAGTTACAAGTACATATTCATGTATATCTTCAATTCTTCATGAGTCAGGTGAATGAGGCATATATTTCTTCCACCAATACCTGCAACTGCTACTTTGAGAACACAACATGTGGTAGTCATTTAGATTTGTGTACATTTTTGGGGTCTTCTTTTCTGTCTCTGTTGCAGCATCCTCTGGCAACTCATCGCCGATAACAAGAATCATCAATTTAAATGTAAGGAAAGACACAGAGGCAGTTTGTGTCAAAACAGAGCATAACTGTCATTCCAGAAGCATGTTTTCCATATTCCCTGTGGTTGGTAAAATAAAACTGTTTTTCAAAGTGACTCATCACAATAAAAAGTAGAATTGATTTTCTCCTTATGAATACAGGATGGAAAAGTGAGCTTCCTGCAAATGACGTCTATGACAAATACAATATATCTGTATCTATATATTTAGATACATGACCTATCATGTTCCTTCTTTCGTGATCAACATATTGTGTTAATGAAACACAACCTCATTGGCTTGGTCGTCATTCAAGTAATTCACAATCATGTTAATTAAATTATTCTGAGTCACTGTGAAGAGTAATTAAAGCAGTGATTTTCATGAAATTGAAGCTATTCATAACAACAAATAACAAAACCCTTTTGTCCCGTCCAGCTACTTAGCGGAAAGATAAATGCAAATAATTTTATTTTCTTGGTGTTATAACACATAAAGAAAGGAAAAATTGTATTATTTCAGAAATTTGGACTTCAGAGAGCCAATTTAATGTCATCTTGTGGGATTTGATTGAATGCGAGTTCACAGTAATGGATGCAATTGTTTTTAAGTGGGGGGATTTGATTAAACTAATTTGTCCGAAGAATTTTAAACTTGTTAGTCATATTCTAAGAAGCCAAGACGTATCAAATCGTGGTCTCAGGCCTAATCTATCAAGACTCCATCACTAAGCAATGACTAATGTTAGTGATAACATTCTGGTATTTTAACTAGAACATCAAAGTCACAGTCGAGCCTACATTGTTTGCATGAAATACTTGCAACTTTTGCCTTGAGAAAACAGCATGTGGCAGTCATTAAAGACTTGTGTACATTTTGGGTGGTCTCTCTCTCCTTTGATGTAACATTCTAAGACCTCATCATCAATTAGAAGTAAAATTTATCTTATTGCTAAGTATAGCTGAATCACGAAAAGGCAGAAGCTGTCATAGTTTTACCACTGGCTGAATTTTTGGGGGGGGGCGAATTTCATGATCCAAATTGTACAGCTTCATGGTGCAACAGCGTGGCAGCGCTGTTGTGACTGTACATGGCTTCCTGTTTGATCAAAACATTGGCTTGGAGAAAGCACATTCTTCAAAAAAGGTCAATTCATATAAAATCAAATTGCTGTCGGCGATAAAAAAAACTCCATGAATTGTGTATGTAGTCACCGTGGATCAAACCTATGCAAAGTATAACCTTTAAACATCTGTGATATTTTAACAGCATTCACAGTTTCAATGTGAGTTGGCAAAAAATTCTGTGTTGACATGGCCATAGGAGAGTTTGTCTTACCTGCTCTTGTAAATTAGTGTGCTCCAAGTTTTCCAGCTCAACATTTTATTTAGGAAATATTCCATGCAATATAGCTATAGTCCATGAACAATTCCATAAATGGATGATCAAATGTTTCAATTATCATTTCTTGGGCGAAAAGTACCTGGCTCTGCCACATATTCTTATGTTCTGATAGTGTTTCAAGAGGCTCTGTTACAAAAGCAGGCTGGATTATCTTGTTTAGCATCGTTTGGCATTGACTGTTTGTTGTAATCACCTGTTTCGCACCTCAGATCAACACTTGAAATGTGATTGCCACAGAAATAGGTTGTGTACCATGATCATGTCAAATTAAATTGCATGGAAAACATTGATTTTCAGTAATTATTTGACCACATGCCAGAATTTTTAGCCTCCATGCCCGAATTTGGGCCTTTTCTCAAAGTTTTTTTTTGGGGGGGGGGGTATAATTAATGAAAATCTTTGGATTAAAGTTGGTCTTTCAGTGACATCAATTTAGAATGGCTACAAGAGACCAAATATGCCGTCTTGGAGACCAATATTTCGTTTAAAAAATGCACTGCAATAATGTATCACGCATTACTTTGTATGACTTTATTTCCAGCATAATATAATCTGCGATCACAGATACTCCGTATACATATAGACACAGATAGAAAGAGAAAACTGTTTGCAAATGGTGTTTGACAATTATATATATGTAAATGCTGATCATATGTGTGACCTATCATGTTTCTCCATTCGTAACCAACATAATTATTGTGCTAATGATATAAGCTTATTTGTTTGACCATGTACCACTGAGTCAAGGTCGTAAGTTCATAACTATGTTTTAAAAGCAGCCTAATGTTGATTCATTACGATGAGTAATTAGGCCTATTATGCAACAGTTTTCGCGTCACTCAGCAGAAATGTTTTAGTTTGGGTGAATAAATTACTATTTTTCGGAACTGCTAAAATGCATGCTTCAATAATATGGTGGATTGGCGGTCTAGATAGGTTCTGAACTGCATCTCAAAATGGTCGGAATGTATGATTTCTGAAGTTTAATATTGGCTAAAATTTTCATGTTTTCCCTTTATGAGTTACTCTCGCAATAGCGCAACTATGTCAAATTGTTGCGGTAATGACACTTTGTATTAATTGACAAATTCAGGCATTTGTTGTAAGGGGCCCAGCAGCACAACATGGGAGACTATTAAAAGGAATGTGAACTGAAACAGCATTATTTCATGACAGTCAAAGAAAAATTCTACTTACTCATAATATGAGCTTGAATTAAGAAAATAAATGATGGTAAAAATAGTACTATGTTTCAGTAATAGCAAAAAAGGTGTGGGAAAGACCTTTGCAGCTAACTTTTGCCAACTCCAATACGGAGTATACAATTAAAGAAAGTTTAAGGACATTATTCTGGTTATATTCATATAAAAATATAGTATATTCACATATTTTTAATGGTATATTTGGCAGTTTGAATTTGCAGAAATCAGCATTGGAACATGCAAAGAAATACAATTTCATGCAACGTTCCAAACTTTCCATTTCCGAGAAATGTTAGAAGTCACCACATAACATCCAAGGGTTTTAAAAGAAGATTACAAGCCTGACAGCTGTGGCAAGAGATGTGACATATTAGATCCCGCACAGCAAGGTGAAGTATATGTGTGGGTGGGACAGGTGAATTTGAAGTTCAGTGCTTGTTGGAAAGTTATATGAAAAATCAACACAGACTATTCAAGATGAATATGTAATCAAACATATACTGTTGTTGCATATTTATTGAAGGTGTCTGAAGCATAGGTGTTCTATCAATTAATAACACAAGTCAGAGTTCACACATGTGACATACAACTTTTTTCTGATAATCATTCAACAAAGTTATTTTTTAATTCGTTTGAAGTCTTTGAGTTGCATTGTAAACAGGAAATAGTAAGGATTTCCCAGGGTGTGTACATATAGGCCTACCTGATAACTTATGATGCTCACTGTATGCAGCATGGATCTTGCACATCAAAAGCGTACTTTCTGCTTTTGAGTCATCTTTGAGAAATATTATTAAAAAGAGATAAAAAACTAGGCACAAAAATCTGGGAATTTCCAAATGTACTCAAATTCACAATAGTCATGCTGATTGTACATATTCTACAAGTGTAAAGTATCACAATCTCAAATTCAAAAATCAGTTCTTCTTTTTCCCCCACCAGAGGTGTCATAATTACACTGTACAAACATATACTATATACATCAGCAAAAAATATGAAAAAACAGCCAATAAATGAATAAATTCGTTTTGGCCAGTCTTGAAATAATTAATTTCTGGAAGCGGTATTTTTTAACAAGGTGTTGTTGCGTGATTCAGGAATGAATATTGGGAATTTGCGCACTCGAAATAAATAATTACTGCTGCCGTTACCGTTAAATAAATCATTTCCGGCCAAGGACTCCAAGCCCCCCTAACTTTATATGAAACTTGCACAACCAGCTACTGTATGATTTGTAGCTGCAAAGAAATAGCTGGTGTCAGATATAAGCCCAGAATGGCCAACATAGGAACCACATAATCTGATCTCTGTCCATAAAGCAGACAAATCAAGAGAAGAAAAATTATATTTGGCTTGCAGTAAAGAGAGACTTCCGGCATATAACTGCAATCACAGATGTGCCCTATTCGACGATAGGCAACCACCGAAGAACAAACTTCTTTTTCTGCTTTGCATGACTTCTGTGACAGTCTTTATCTGCCAATACAATATCATGATATCACTATTCAATTTCGGTTTCCACCATCTATAAAGCATGCATGACAAGAAAATGTGATATCATTAATTTTCTTTTTGCGTGGTCGTACCATTGCTAACAATGTTGTTTAATGATGGTATCATGAAAGTTTAGCTACTACACCCGGTAGATGTACTCACTTACAAGCCACAAAGAAGAGCACAAAACTTTTGCAGGATCACAAATGCAGCTGAAGATTTTATTGGGTGATGGACTGGGTATTTGAATAAGCTATAGCAATAAAATAGTGCTATATGCATGGGAATTATTACAATTTCAATCAATTATTTCGGTTATTTCACACATAAACTGATGTCCTTATGATAGCATTGATTATCATTATTAGGAAAAAATTATGTCTTGTACCATGCAATCTTAATCCTTGGCTTGCGTTAACCCATTTACCTGAAGTGTACACCAGACTCATTATTGGATGTCCACTTTGGGTTTCGTCACTTTACCTCTATTTCTTCAAGGGTCATATCTTGAATATCTTCATTCAATAGCCTTTGATAGTTTCTACAGCATCACTGACACTTCATAACAACCCCGCCACTTTCAAATCCAAAAAGACGAGGGAAGTCCATTCATAGACCTAACGAAGATACATATTGAAAGATCTGACTGGTTGCTAATGCTTATCTGCATCAGTTGTTGTTTAGCAGTTGCTTATTGTCTGTACGTATGTCGTATGAGATCGCAATCATTTGTCTCTTTACTCATACAATCATACATCATAAGACCAGACGCATATATAAGTAGTATGATTCCTCTCCTTTTGTTCATCACAATATATATTATGAAAAAAATCCACTGACGCCAAATGGCATGGGACGATGCACTAATCATCTAGCCAAAAAGCACTCACGGGTCATTCTCAAATTTCGGGACAATTTGCGTCACTCTAGCTCCCTGACATTAATATGAATGCGATAAATATCTGAAGCGTCAATCTGCGTCTGTTATTCATATTTCTACTTAGAACCACTGCATTTGGAGCAAAAAGTCATTCATTAGACTTTTTTTAATGCATTATGTCCAGAAATCCGTGCAAAATCAATGGTTTTTCCCTGTCACTGGACCTGACATGACAAAATCAAGTGTTCATTTTCCTCCTAATATACCATTATTTTCAAAGTTTCTTTGCACGGTTCATGGGAATATAGACTTGAATTTATATTTAGTTCATATTCAATTTTTTTTGTGTATAATTTCATTGATTAAATTGATACAATAGTCGTGTCACTAATTTATGTCAATTTTTTTGTCCCCTCCGTTACTTGCCATGGCTCTGTTCGTTATTGTTTTCTATGAGCTATTTTCACTGAATATCATCAGACGCATGTGCACCATAGTACCACTGCCTTGCAGACTTCATAAAACATGTATTCAATAAATTATGACATAATGTTCATAAAAAATGTTTTTGGTCCCACTAAAATGTCCCCTCCGTTTCCTTCATTTCCAAGCTTACCAATGATAATTTTACTGAGCGATTTCATGTATATGCTGCTGAGGGTGGCAGGTTTTAATATTCTGCAATTATTTTGTCTAATCTCCAAAATAAAAAGCAGTAATGAGCGAAAAGCAAAAAATTGTTCCCCTCCGTTACCGTCCACTCCGTTACCAGATCATGAGCAAGAAATCGACATTTGGACCAAAAAATCTACTGATACGAGATGAAGTACTTCTGAAAATAATAGTTACATCAATCTTTTATCATTTTTCCTATTGTTGCTGTTCCTACAGTTGGCTTATTCCATCAAAATTCCCCTCCGTTACCACATTGTCCCCTCCGTTACAGGACAATTTTCCTATACCCGTTGTCCCGAAATTTGAGAATGGCCCTCTGAACACAGATTTGTACCTTAATTGGAGTTCTCATCATCCTCTACAACACAAATTAAGAGTTAGCCCTATATTTTACAGTCTTAACTGAACAGAAATGGAAACAGACTGAACACAAAAAGTAAATTGAAGATGCTTGCGCTAGTTTTAGAATATTCAAAGTCAAAGGATCTCTTTTCTGGCTAATGGCAATCAACATATTGTAAGGAATAGCATGAAATTAAGTTGGTAGTTTTGTGACGTCCATCGATCTTTTAGGAGGCAAATGTAAAAAGCAAAAAGGGTTTGTTGAAGCTCTGCTGACAAATTGCACCACTACATGTATAGGCCTTAGCTTGTTCTATTGATGTCAATAATAATTATTATTAAGAAGCTGTAGACTGGTCAATAAAGTTCTGATGTCACGATTTGGAATGAAACAGAACAATTGACATACATTGTATACATCAAGTTATAGGTATCTTGACATTGTGTCTCAGCTAATATATGAAGAATGTCTTCCTCCTTCGGATTTTAATCCAAAGTTTGCTTCTGCCAACAGACTTATTTATCGGATGGCCACTTGGTATTCCATCACTTTATGTCTTGTTCTTTGAGGCAGCAAACCAAGACAAATCTTGAAAGGTCACACCCTGAACATCTTCAATGGCCAGCGGCAGTTTCTACAACACCACTGTCACTCAGCATCAACCCAGTCACTTTCAAGTCCAAAAGACAAGAGAAGTCCATTTACAGACTGACTGTCACCAATAAATCAGGTCTTCTTTCAAAATTTCACCGAAGACTGGACATTTTACTGGATTGCATATATTTCATACATATTTGACATGATGCTTAGTATTGCTAAATTACTTGATCGACCATTTTTTTGCTGCAGCAACAAAAATATAATTGGTAAGTGAAAGATGTTAACTTTGCTCATATGATAATATGATTGCTGCTGAAGAAGATACAGGCATTATTCGCTTCACATATCTAGGATTGGGAATAGGAAGCATCAGAAATTATGAGATGTTCTATGTCAATGATGCTAGTAATAAATGGAAAGAGAAAGTGGTATGTTGACGGTGTCTGCAGGACATCAATCAGTCGTTTCTCATTTAGCAACCAAGTAAATCCCAGCTTATGTGTCATCCAGACACCCAGGTTGGTGCTTCTATTGCAGATAAGTGTATCTCAATGTCATAGAATAGTCAACCCCATGGCATGCTATATTCAAGTCATAAAGCAAACTAACCCATGGCAATTTTACACCCCTGATGAACAGATGCTTTGGAAACATCTTCAAGATATATAGCCTATAGGCCTATACATGAATGTGTATTGCAGGTGTTGACGGAATTGCATAAGTACACATTCAATCTAAAAATATAATATGCAAAATGCTCGAAAATGTACTGATATACATACATATAATTGTGGGTCATCGAACAGAAATGTTCTCCTTTGGGTGACTAAATTACTGTTTTTCGGAATGCTAAAGATGCATGCTTTAATGTGGTGGTCAAAATAGGTTCTGAATACATCCTACAATGTTCAGAATGTATAATTTCTCAACACTAATATTGGCTAAAATTTACATGCTTTCCCATTATGCCACTAGCGCTGTTGCACAACTGTGTCGAATTGTTGCGGTAATGACATGTTGCAATAATGACAAAATTGACAAATCTAGGTGTGGGACTTGTTGTAAGAGGCCCAGCAGCACAGACAACATGGCAGACTATTGAAAAGAATGTGAACTGGAACAGTCAAAGAAAAATTCTACTTACTCAAAATATTCATCATGAGCTTGTATCAACAAAATAAATGATTGTAAAAATAGCACTATGTTTCTGTAATAGTAAAAAAGTGTGGTACAGATGTTTGAAATTAACTTTGCTAACTCCAATACGGAGTGTGAAATTATATCAAGTTTAAGGACATTATTCAGTTTATATTCATATAAAAACATAGCATATTCAGATATTTTTTAAGTTATATTACGGCGGTTTGAAAATCAGCATTGGGACATACGAAGAAATACAATTTCAAGCAACTTTCCAAACTTCCCATTTCCGAGAAATGTTAGAAGTCACCACATATCATGCAAAGGTTTTAAAAGAAGATTACAAGCCTGACAGCTGTGTAAAGATATGTGACATATCAGATCCCGCACAGCAAAGTGAAGTATATGTGTGGGTGGGACAGGTGAATTTGAAGTTCAGTGCTCGTTGCATGAAAAATCTACACAGATTATACAAGACAAATATGTATACATTGTATGAACATAATACTGTTGTTGCATATTTATTGAAGGTGTCTGAAGCATACATGTTCTGTCAATTAATACCACATGTCACAGTTTTTGTGATGTACAACTTTTTTCTGATAATCATTCCATAAAGTTATTTTTTACTGCCTTTTGCCAAGTCATGATTTTATGCTAATTCGTTTGAAGTCTTTGAGTTGCATTTTAAACAGGAAATAGTAAGGATTTCCCAGGGTGTGTATACCTGATAACTTATAATGCTCACTGTATGCAGCATGGATCTTGCACATCAAATAATATTTTCTGATTTTGCATCATCTTAGAAAACTATTATTAGAAAAAGATACAAATCAAGGCACAAAAATCTGGGAATATCCAAATGCACTGAAATTCACAATAGTCATGCAGATTGTACATATTCTAAAAGTGCAAAGTGTCACAATCTCAAATTAAAAAATCAGTTCTTCTTTTTCCCCCATCAGAGGTCTCATAATTACACTGTACAAACATATAATATATACATCAGCAAAAAATATGAAAAAACAGCCAATAAATGAATAAATTCGTTTTGGCCAGTCTTGAAATAAATTATTTCTGGAAGCGGTATTTCTTAACAAGGTGTTGCTTGATTCAGGAATGAATATTGGGAATTTTCGCACTCGAAATAAATAATTACTGCTGCCGTTGCCATTAAATAAATAATTTCCGGCCAAGGACTCCAAGCCCGCCCTAGAAAAGGAATGGTCGCCCCCTAACTTTATATGAAACTTGCACAACCAGCTACTGTATGATTTGTTGCAGCAAAGAAATAGCTGGTGTCAGATATAAGCCCAGAATGGCCAACATAGGAACCACATAATCTGATCTCTGTCCATAAAGCAGACAAATCAAGAGAAGAAAAATTATATTTGGCTTGCAGTAAAGAGAGACTTCCGGCATATAACTGCAATCACAGATGTGCCCTATTCGACGATAGGCAACCACCGAAGAACAAACTTCTTTTTCTGCTTTGCATGACTTCTGTGACAGTCTTTATCTGCCAATACAATATCATGATATCAATATTCAATTTTGGTTTCTACTATCTATAAAGCATGCATGACAAGAAAATGTGATATCATTAATTTTCTTTTTGCGTGGTCGTACCATTACTAACAATGTTGTTTAATGATGGTATCATGAAAGTTGAGCTACTATATGTACTCACTTACAGGCCACAAAGAAGAGCACAAAACTTTTGCAGGATCACAAATGCAGCTGAAGATTTTATTGGGCGATGGACTGGGTATTTAAATAAGCTTTAGCAATAAAATAGTGCTATATGCATGAGAATTTCAATCAATTATTTCGGTTCTTTCACACATAAACTAATGTTATGAAAGGCATTGATTATCATTATTCTGAAAAAATGATGTCTTGTTCCATGCGATCTTAATCCTTGGCTTGCGTTAACCAATTTACCTAAAGTATATACCAGACTCATTATTGGATGTCCACTTTGGGTTCCATCAGTTTATCTCTATTTCTTTCAGGTAAGCACATTGATGTGATTCTTGAAATGTCACATCTTGGACATCTTCAATAGCCTTTGGTAGTTTCTACAGCACCACAGTAACATCAACTCAGCCACTTGCAAGTCCAAAAAGACAGAAGTACAGACTGACTGTTACAAATAAATGTTGACTGCAGCGAAAATATCTTTGATACAACTTGTCCAGGTTACAGGTGATTTCATTAGTACACGATTTCTAAGGTTTTGGCCACTAAATACATAGTATTTTTGGTAAATCTGATTGGTTCAGGAACAACAAAATGTCACACATCTGAAATATCAAACGTAGTAAGTGCATGTTTAGCATTGAATTCTCACTGCCAAGTGTGAATGACCAGAATCGCGTGCTAATGAAATCACCTGTAACAGCGTGTTCTAATATAAGACAATCTGATTTAAATGAGAATGCCAGTCATGTTTTTATGAAAGTGCAACTGGAAAAGAGCTCATGTGAAGCACTTCATCTATTATGTTGATATACAAATCTCAATTTAAGTTCTTTGTAAATTGAGCCCCTCCATATTTCTACAGATGCCTGGCCTCAGTTAGACAGCTAAATTGATAGTTACACGCATTTTAGATACAACAGATTTTAAGCAAAAACAAAATTGAATAAGGTAATTATTTTCCTATATTACATATCACATGTTGATTTGACATGCTATATACACTGGATGATACTTGAAAGATCTGATTGGTTGCAGATGTCATCTGCATCAGTTTGCTGTTAAGTAGCAAACCAGACTTAGTTTAGTAGTTGCTTATTGTCTGTATGAGAAAGCAGTCATTTGCGCGAAATGTCCACTAACACCAAATCTATATATAGGTAGTTGGGATTGTATGTCTGCTTTATAGGCTTGCATCAGATAATACCGATCTTATGGTAGGTGATTCTTGCCCGCACTCACAGTACAATCATACATCATACGACCAGATATATAAGTTGTACGATTCCTCTCTTCCAGTTTATATAAATAATGAAAAAAATGCATGGAACAATAAACTAATTGCCTTGCTAAAAAGCACTAATGCAGATCAGTACCATAATTGGCGGTTTCGTCAGCCTCTACAACACAAATTGAGAGTTATGTGAACATTCTATGGCTATAACAACACAGAAATGGAAAAACACTGATCACAAAAATCAGATTGAAGTTGCTTGCTAAATTTCTAGAATATTCAAGGAGGGAAGCTGAGAAGTCAGAGCAACTTTTTTTTTGCTACTGCAATCAACATACTTATTGTAGGGAATAGGAAAATATTAAATATGTAGTTTTGTGAGGTGCATCAATCCATTAGGAGTTAATTGTAAAATTGCCAAAAGGGGTAGTCCAGGCACTGCTTATAAGTTGATTGCTGCCATAAGCTTGCTCTCTAGATGCCAAGATCGACTTGGGTTACAAGATGGGAAAATACTTTGATGTCCTGCAGACACCAACCACATGCCAGTCTCTCTTTCCATTTATGGAGGCACCCAACATATATACTTAGAACATCTTATGATTACTTCCCATCCTTGACAGTATGAACCAGCAGCATCACACCAAAACGAAATATCACTCTTTACCCGAGTGATTTTGAGAAATCGAATTAAAAGGTTACTTCATTGCAATAATATAGGACATAACTCGTAAACACAGAATCTTGCTGGAATGATAGTTTCAAATGTTTTACATTATAATTTACGGCTTGACAGGTCAATAAAGTTCTGATCTCACTCAGGCTGATTAGAATGAAACTGAACAATCGATAAATTTTATACATGTCAATCTATAGGTCTCATTAGTCTCAACTAATATGATGACATTCTTTCTCCTTCTTATCTAAAGTTTCTTTTTAACAAATAGACTCATTTACCGGATGGCCACTGGGTATTCCGTCACTTTATATCTCGTTCTTTAAGGTGGCAAACCAACAGAAAATCTTGAAGGGTCACACCCTGAACAGCTTCGATGGCCAGTGGCAGTTTCTACAGCACCATTGTTACTTACAACTACCCAGCCACTTTCAAGTCTAGAAAGACAAGCGAAGTCCATTTACAGGTCGAGAAACACAAGCGAAGTCCATTTACTGACTGTCACCAATAAATCATGTCTTATATCAAAAAGTCCCAGCAGACTCGACATTTTACTAGTATGCATATTTCATACATATTCGACATGATGCCTAATAATACTACATTAAATTTTATTTGATCGACCAATTTTTTTGCTGCAGCAAAAATATTACAATGCAGAAATGGAAGATGATAACTTTGCTCATATGATAATATGATTGCTGATAAAGAAGATACAGGCATTATTCACTTCACATATCTAGGATTGGAAATAGTAGGTATCAGCAATCATGAGATTTTCTTTATCAATGATGCCAGTAATAAATAGAAAGAGAAAGTGGCATGTGGACGGTGTCTGCAGGACATCAGTCAGTTTTTTCTCATTTTGTAACCAAGGCAATCGCAGCTTATGTGTCATCCCAAACCCAGGTTGGTGCTTCTATTGCAGACAAGTGCAATTCAATTTCACAGAATAATCAACCCCATGGCATGCTATATTCAAGTCATAAAGCACACTAACCTTTGGCAATTTTACACCCCTGATGAACAAATACTTTGGAAACATCTTCAATGTACAGCTGTATACAATGAATACGTATTGCAGGTGTTGAGGAAATTGTGTAAGTACACATTCAATCTAAAAATATATAATGCAAAATGTTTGAAAATGTACTGATATACATACTTTAGTCCACCAACTTGAAGTTTCTGAAAGGTTTTGTATGTTAAGACCCAGTAGCTTTTCTCCTTTATGTATTCTCATAATGGGAAAAAAGTATGATAAAGATAATTTGCAGAGAAGATAAGTATTCAAACGTCTTAGCATTATTTATTATCATTTTCAAAACTGTGATTTCATTTAACGCATGACATCATCACGAGTCAGATTGTCTACCTGTGACACTCAGTTTTGTAATGTAACCGATTTGTGATAGTGCAAGATCAAGCAAGTGAAAGTCTGAAAGGTTCTCCTAGATCCTGAAAAAGAATTTATTCTTTCCATTCTTTATTAACTACCCTTTCCAAATGGATGAAAAGAAAAAATTCGGGTTAGGACAAGTCTTAATTCTCATCTTTATAATTGGAAGTCAACTTGAAGTGGGCCAATCAAGTCACAAGTCCGATTCCGGCAACCGATATCCGGATGTACGCAACTGTAACCAGAAATTTTGGCTTAGAATTGCTGCTTAAAATAGATAGAGTCATGTTTGTGCCTTAAACTAACTTTGTAATAGGACCTTTTCAGATAGCTGACTCTCTGGTTATATAATCTGTTGGAGGTGGTATAAGTAGTTCATGTGGTTATGAAAATAGTAATATATAGAAATCAATGCAAATCATGTTGCTGTTCCTCACTATGCTCCTGGCACATATGGAAAAGAGAAACTGATATGTGAAGAGGTATCAATCATACTGTATATTATGCACAGTCTTTCCTCCTCTTGCAACATTGGTAAACCCAGGCATTACGTGACTTCCAGAACCAAGATGTGTTGCATCTGGTCACAGAACAGCATAACAAAATAATATCTGAGTTGCATACTTCAATCAAATCTAATCTACACAGACTGAAGTCGCAGGCTAACATTTTTCTTCATCTGTATTTCTAGGAGTGTCGTGCCATTACCCAAAATTTAGCATTTAGAAGGTTCAGTTTCAATTTTTCCAATCGAAGCCCGAACTGTATAGTCCAATCATGCATTCTGACAACTGAGTTTTTCGGTTGTTATATTTTCCCTTAATTTATTAAGAAAAAAGACAAAATTAGCCGCAAAATCATGTTCACCCTCCTCATACGCATGTCATCTTTATGACATTGTCTTCCTTCAAAGCCCTGTAACAGTTGAAATTGATTTTTATTTGTTATGTTACGTTGTACATTGTACATGGAAGCCAAAACTTGACCAAATTATGTCATGGCTTACTTTTGACAAGCAAGTAAAATAATTGACTGTCATACTTAGCAAGTATTAACCAACTGTATGCATTCCCCTTGCATGCTTTTTTAGAAAATATGCAAAGTGATTCAACAATAGCCACTAAAGTACTGCTCAGCAATCCTTCAGAATGCCATTTTGAAATAGAATTTTCATAAAGTTTTGCTCTACATTGTACATAACATTGTGAGTGTCTTGTATGTGCACGTATACATCACGATTCTAAGACAGAGAAGCTCCTGAAAATCCAAAAACAAATTAGATTGACAGCATGAGGCCTGAAGGGACTAAATTGATATGATTTGAATTATTGTGTGAAGATATGTATGTAAAGAGTTCTTGTATATATATCCACCTGCTGGACTATACAAGAACTGCATAGTTCATATCTGAAGATGGTCCCATGTTGAGTGGACTGAAACTGTCAGTAAGTAAAACTTCCATGGATCTAACACAAAGAACTCTTTACATATACATCTAAGAGATCCAATGAAACTTTTCAATCATGTGTGAACATAATTTTTGCATCTTTACTTATTGGCATTGTTCATCCGCAGAAAATTATAAAATACTCTAGTGATTAATTACCTTAAGCTGCCCTTCTGTTAACATGAAAACATCCTTCAGTGATATTTCATTTGTGCACGTCAAGTATGCATCTGACATTGATAAGATGGGGTTATGAATGAAACAGAATAAAATGACAATCCATAAAATAATTAGTTAGTTAAAGAAATCAAAGAGGCCCCCAAATAAATCAAAATAATGAGAATAATATTTCACCAGCACACAGCAATTAAGCTGAAATCAACCAGAACTACTATCATTTATTTTGCTAATACAGACAGTAAAACGTTTATCGTATTTCAAAGAGTTAGGCCTACTAAATTTTAATGTAGGTATGTAGGAATATATATGTACAATAATTTTGTTGGGTGTGGGGGCCAAGGTGCTGCTAAGGGGCCGACCAGATGATCTTTGGGGGGGGGGGGGCTATGGATATTTTTCAACACATGGAAAAAAAAGAAAGTTTGTTTCCACCTGTAACCAGGATACCGCAATGTTAAAATTCCGATAAAAAAGTTTGTCGCGAGTGCGTATGTGAAAAAAATTGTTTGTCGACGCGCCACGAACGAAAAAAAGTTTGTCCCGGTGGTAAAGTCCATAGCCCACCCCAACTATCGTCTGGTCGGCCCCTAATCAGAATTATGTGGGAGACAAAACTGTCTTGCATGACCTATGCAGAATGCACCAGTAATCTATGCAATGCATATCAAAATTAAAGTGATAAAATACAGGTAAATACATTGTACCACATTAAGTAACCTTGCATGTGTCAGCTCCACCTTTTAGGATCACACCAGTTTCTTACTGATCCAGAAAAAAAGAGAAAAGAAAATGTATGGGTATTTATTTCTTCCATTCATCAATTACTGCCCTTTCAACATAGATGAAGAGAAACTGTTCTGGTTAGGAGAGGTCTCATCCTCACCTCTCAGTGTCAGGCTAGTGAACCTACCCTGACCACATGACACACTGATTTGTGAAGTTGTAACATAAAGATTAACTCTCCTCCAGTGTGAAAGACATAATTAACAGTTTGATATCTCTAAAAGCAATTGAATGGATGGTTGAGTGTTTCATTGTTGCCTGTTAATTGTTTGAATGAGTTTCTTTGTAGAAAACCATAAACAGTTGTCTAAATCATGCCGGAAAAAAGCTGTAAAAGGATTTTATAGTACTTGTTGGCAGGGTGAATGTTAATGAACCTTGCTATGAGAGAATGAGAGGTCTTGTCATCTTTATCATTTAAAGTTAACTTGACGTTAACTTGAAGGGGTCAAATCAAGGCACTACAGGGTGAACCAAAAAAAAGTAGACACTTCTGTAAATGAACTTTAGCAATGCACACTGCAGCTGAAAAGTACACAATCTTCATGAAATTACACACAGAGATGAACCTACATATTGACATAACACTGCTGAAGTTATTTTGTCCTAGTAGCAAATCTGACCTCACAGTGACCCTTAATATAACCTATATCCCTGAAATTGACTTCCTTTGAAGAATTGCCGGCTTCTTGTATAACATTTTTCTACAAGTCAGCTAACAGCTTATATGTCTCAAAGGTAATGCCGTTTCTATTTGCCATTGTGATTTAGTCATATTGGCGGAAGTCAGGGCATGGTGAGAACAGATTACGTCTGATCGAAATTACCAAAATTTTGACTGACCAATTTTGAGATCCTGAGCATGGATTTAAACTGGCCGGAATGTATATTTGTGTTCAAAACATAGTTTGTGCACCTCTAGCTGTGATTTGATGTATTATTCATACAGGTTTACTATATATTTTATCAGCTCCTTTATGTATAATGAAATATATGGCAGTCCTTCAACCACCAGTTTAACAATTGCCCAAATTCCCTTACTACATTGTACATGGTCCTGAAAAAATTTTTTTGGTTTTTGTAGTATCTCAACAATACATTTTCTATCAATATCGTGACAATTCTTGGATTAAAGCATCCTCAGTGATTATCTACACAAGGTGAGATTGGTGGCACACAATGACCATACAAGTCCTCACACCTCCATTTCATTTGCTACAATTTCAGAGTAAGACATGAAGCAATTCATTCTTAAGGAACAAGGCATTTGTTAAGCCTCCATACTTTATTATAAGACACTTTTCGGCTTTACTTTTCAAATATTTCCTGCTAATAAGAAATAATCTCTCCCAGACCTGGCATATTATGCTCCGCGTGACCATTTGACATTATTCTAAGGGGTTCTGATGTTTGCAGGATCACATTTTCCTGTGTCAAGCTTCTTTACATACCAGTCAACAAATTTCAATCAGTTTTTTCCATCTCAGACCACTCATATTGATATTTTCAACAGCGTTATTCATGCATCCTCTTCCACCCGGCACAGCAAAAATCAGGGACAACTCACACTTTGTTATAGTGGAAAGGCTATGCAAGTAAGTCCGTCATTTTTGCCCTTCAAACGCAGTGTGTTGATGATTACCAACAAAATGAGCCTTAAATCAAAGCCCTGTGGAAAAAATTGATTACTTTATGACCACTTAAAGAAGTGTCTACTTTTTTTTGGTTCACCCTGTAGTCTAATCCTGGCAACTGATATTCGGATGTATACTTGTAAATTTTGCCTAAGAATTGCTTAAAATAGATAAGAGTCCAGTCTGTGCCATAAACTGTGTAATGATTTCGCAGAAAACCGAATCTCTGGTGATGTTATCTGTTGGAGCTGGTATAAATAGTTCATGTGGTTATGAAAACAGTAATATATTCGGTATAGAAATCAATGCAAATCATAATAATGTTCTGTATTAATGCACCTGGCACAAATGGAAAAGAGAAACTGACATGTGAAGAGGTATACATCTGTCATACTGTATATCATTTACAGTCTTTCCTCTTCTTGCAACCCAAATAAATCCTGGTATTAAGCCTATGTATATGTGACATCCAAAAAACAAGCTGTGTTGCGTCTGGTCCCAGAATAGCACAACCAAATAATACCAGAATAGACTTTAATCAAATCTAAAATCCGATCCTGATGCAATTTGACATGGAGGTATTGTACACAGACTGAAGTCGGAGACTGAAATGTTTCTTAACTGTTCTTCTGGTGGTGTGGTCCTATTACCCAAAATATAGGTTTAGTTTCAATCTGACAATTGATCTTTTTGGCTCACAGCGAGCTTGAACAAACTTTGGGGTTAAAAAAATTGACCAAGAAAACGGTTAGCGCAGTGATGTAGAGGAAGGTCAGACGAGCATTTTGATGTATCAAACTAAAAAATTTGTTGGAGTTTTAATTTTTGTATGTATCACACCATATTCTTGGCATGGAATCTCCATCAAAAAGTACATAGAATCGCCAATTTTTCCTGTTAGGTACTATCTTGGATACAAGTCATAATTCAGAATTAAAAATATGCAGTCATTGTAACAGTAGAAAGTAAATACCACTTCATCCAGACTGACAAAGTGTGATAAATCTATAACATATTTTCACCTGATTTTCTGAATTTATGATATTATTGTTGTTCTTTCTATTAAAGATTGGTTGATTTTGGATGCCAGATAACCTATACAACAATATTGAACATCTTAACATCCGTTTCAAGGACCCAAAATACATGTAGCATGAAAATTACTGTTTATTAATAGTTTTTAATGTTACTTTTGTATAGTGTCAAATTGCAAAGACTTTTCATGTAATGTCAGGGGATTCAACTTCATAGTGAAGTAGATACTTCAAACATTCCATCCATGTGTTGTCAAAAAATTAAATTAAGTTAGTCAGTCCTTTTACCAAGTCATGAAATGTTTGTTTCACAGTGGCAAAATTTGTGATAAAATGTGCCGAAAACTCAACAAAGCTTGATGAAATGATATGATGACACTGAATCAGCTAAAATTACTTACCAGAATTATAAAACTAACACAACCTGGCATTTCATACATTTCTCCGACCTCTAGCCCGAAATGTTTACTGTTATAGGTTTATCACAACCTATCGGTCTTGATGAAGTGGTACATACTTTCTGCACAGAAAATGACATCATACTTTTACTTTTGAATAATGATTTTCATCTTAAATATTACTAAACAGGAAAAATAGGTAATTCCGAGCATTCTTTGATCTCATGCTAAGAACAGAGTGTGATAAATAAAAATGATAAAACTCCAATAACTCAAAAAATTCCCAACAGATTTTTTAGTTTGATACATCAAAATGTTTGTCTGACCTTTCGCTACATCACTGTGCTAACCGTTTTCTTGGTCAATTTTTTTAACCCGAAAGTTTGTTCAAGCTCGCTGTGGGTTGTTATAATTTATTATATTTCTCTTATTTTATAATGAAAATGACAAAATTATGGGCAAGATCTTATTCACTCTCCCTATACGTGCGCCATCTTTACAACCTCATCTTCCTGTTTCTTTCCAGGCCAAGAATCAGGTTGTGGATTGGGCGATTTCAAAATCTGCATACCTTGTTGTTTTAATTATTATTCTGAGAATTTTGTACATTGATGCATCTACAACTGAAAACGCAACAAAACGTCAATCTTGGGGTGGGAAAATACATGTATCACATCAACACAGCACTAATTTCGAAAGAATTGAAAATGTCAGTTTGGTTGTGGTAGCCTTTTCTAATCACTGTATGTATAACAAAATGTTATTCGGAATATAAATCTAGGATTGTACTGAAAACGATAATATTTGATTTATTGATATTTCATATCACATCCATATGTATATATACATTGTCTTCGAGTGACATTTGTTCATGACATTCAACAAAACATACCTTTTTCTTCACCGACAAGGGCTCTTACCAGGGCTTACTGAACACTATCACAGTAGTACACTGAACACGCAAAAAGATATTACCAGCGCCCCTGGTCGCCCTCATAAGGCTGCTGCCATACTGAGATCGAAATGGTTACTCCGTGACGTTATAACACTTGTAGAACTTTTACAAAGAAATACGTTCTGAATATGTCGAACTTTGACTAAGTCAATCACTGCCAATGAAGTTGTCTTGAGAAGCAACCCAACAACCAATCAGATCAGAATTAAATGCATGGATGATGATGAATTGTTTACAGTTTTAGCATATGATTCTACACATCAGTCATTTTAATGTATTTTTCAGGTTACAGTTTCGTGTTTTCAGTTTGTATGTTTTGTTACATTGTTCAATATTCATGGAGTGTTTGCAATGATTTCAAGTGTGTTTTCTCATTGATTTGAAAGCTGCCTTCTGGTTGGTTGAAACCTCAGGGGCATGGCTGATCTAAATTTTACTGATATCACAGAAAAAGACTATCGACAGAGTCAAAGCCTCGCTGTGCCAGCTCTCACTAGAGGCTTTGACAATGTGAAAATGCACACAGAGCTGCAAGACCAGTAGCTATCCTGAACCAGCATGACATCATGCTGTCAGCCTGAGAAAAAAATTGAAGGATACATAGTTATTGGATGGATGGTAACTTGGTAAGTTACTGAACATTCTTTTTACAGATATTGTTTGGAAACCAAAACTGCGAGTCTGCTGTTCTTTGACTGTAAATTTGAATTCCTTAGAGTGTATCTGGATGACCCATTTGTTGGTCAGTGTAGGCCCATAAAGCTGGAAATGTGACTATCAATGATATAGTTTCCAATTGTTGTTGACCAGCAGATTTGAGTTTAATTGCTGTGTGTTGGTGAAATATTACATTGTTTCTCATTATTTTGAATTATTTGCATTGGTCCCTGGGGCGTCTTTGATTTCTTTTACCATAAATTCTTCCATGGATTGTCTTTTTATTCTGTTATTCCAAAGATGTTTGAATCATAACCTCATTTTATCAGTGTCATGCAGCTTCATACTTGATATCCACCAATTAAAGTCCATTGTCATATTTATGGATGGCAGCGTGATTATAATCACTAGAGTTTTAAATCCTTTCTGTAGTCTCGTAAAAACCGCCAAAAGGTAAAGACACAATAATAACCTCGACACAATAATTCAAATCATATTATTTTTATTTTGTGTACAAGGTGGTCCCTCCAGGCCTCATGCATGTCAATCTAATTTTTTTTTGATTTTCTAGAGCTGCTTTGCATGTCTCAGAATCCTGTATATGCATAACAAAACATGCACAATGTCATGTAAAAGGTAGAGCAAAACTTCATGAAAATTGAATTCCAAATGACATGCTGAAGGATTGCTGAGCACAGTGAGCAGTACTCTATTTCATGGCTATTGTTGATGATGAAGCATTCAGCATATTTTGTGTAAGAGTAGGGCCTGAAGGGGGGGGGGGAGATGCATACATACATAATACATAGTATGGATCTTGCTTGTCCAAAGAAAACCATGAATTAATTAGGTTTAAAGATCAAGTTTAGGTTTTGATATGCATATGCATGTCAGTAATGTGCAATGTAACATAACAAATTTTATTTATTACAACAGGGCTTTTCAATGCTCCCCCGCTCATGGCCAAAATAGGTTTTTCGTCAGTGTGGCATAATCAGGTATTCAAGGAATATTGTTTGCTCCACCATTGTTGCATGTTTGATCTGGTAAAGTTCTGTGGATGTATGTGTCATTTTATGGTTTATACATGCTCCTTTTGTCCTCTGAGCAAGACTCCTGTTCTCTCAATATACAGTATAGCCTACTATCCATATACATTTTTGACTCATGCAAGTACACAAAACATCAAGCTCTATATCTGATGAAAAGGACACATGCACAGATTTGAAGTGACGTGCTGCAAAATTAAATTGCTGAGCAATGCTTCATTGGCGTATGTTGAAGTAATCCAAATTGTGTGGGATAGAGCGGGGGGAGCTTGGAGCTTTCCTTGGCGGCAAATTATTTATTTCACTGTAATTGCGGCCATAATTATTTATTTCAAGCAAGCGAAGTCCCTAAATATTCATTCCCAAATCAAGCAAAACCTTAAATTGAGAAATACCCCCACCACAAATTATTTATTTCAGGACTGCCCAAAAAGAATTGATTTTTTTCACCAAAAACTGAGAAAGCAATTATTTATTTGTAAGATTAAATGGTGGCGCCCTAATGACAAAGAGATTGAATTTAATTCAAAAATTTCGGACGGAACATACATAATTACATAAATACAAGCTTTCTGGTGAGAAAAACCTTAAAAATTCACGTTCTGACTGTTTGAATGCCATCTGACTGTCTGAACGAGAAGAACTGTTTTGTTGTTTAGACAAATAAAAAGGTTTCATAGTGAGCAACTGTAAAACTCAAACACGCTCTAGTTTTCCACACTACCAGTGATGCTTATCAGATTCCCATGCACACTTATAAGACGGAAGGGAACAATAATTTTATAGAGCGTGGGGCCAAGATGCAGTTCATCTATATTATGAGGGAGACAAATCTGTTTTGCATGACCTATGCAGAATGTGGCAGTCATCTTTGCAATGTATATCAAAATAAGTGTGATAAATACAGGTTAATACGTTGTGCTGCACAATGTAGCCCTTGCAAATGTCAGGTCAAGCTTTTAGGAACATACCAGTTTCTTGTTGGCATTAAAAATTCATAATCTAGCTCCTCCAGACATTGCATATATATAGCCAAAATACAAAACAACTCAATTCGGAATAAATACACAGTGGGAGAAGGAACGCTCTAGAAAAATAAAGTAAAATGGGGAAACCATTTTGACCTCAGCTCATTGTTATTGATAAAAGATTATTATTCACCAAAGAAATTTAATCATTTCATTGCAAAGCAATGTAATTCATAAAATAACATGCAAAATGCAGAAATCCTATAGAATTTACTGCTTGTATGTGGAAAACGTAGACCCTATGTAAAGACAGCAACAATTCCAATGGCCAAAATACAGGGTGTCCACAAAAAAAAAGGAAAGTCAACACAATTTGATTTGTTTACAGTTTATTTTGTGCCAAGCATCATAATTCAGCAAAACATGATTTATATACAGACATTATAATGAGAACAGTCAAATTACGCAATTTTCGCACCCCTTGCTGTGGTAACTTTCTGCAGATGAGACCGAAATGATGCGAAAGCATGTCTGATGCACTCCACCAACATTTTGCCCAATGCGGACATGATGGAGGCCTTTAACGTTACTGCGAGGGTTGGGATAACTTGTTTGATTCTATGTTCAAAGTTGCCCATACCAAGTAATTCACTGGGTCCAGCTCAGGAGGCAAGGGGTGGCACTCTACCTTGCTCAGCAGGTTTATTTTGAGGCACTTCTGAGTCTTCTATGCAGTATGAAGAGGCTCTCCACCTTCTTGGTTTCTTGTCTGACACCAGAAATTCTTTCAGAATGTTATTATAAACATTTACATTGATTACGGCTCTATGATCAATGGTTATTTGAGACATTTTTGTAATCTTCTTGTCATCAGATGGCCCCATGTTGAAGACCAAGTGTTAGGTACTGAATTTGAATTATCGGCAACTGGAGCATCAGCAGATGTCCCACTACTCACAAATGATTCATTATTTGTCTTACGAGCACCATAAATGGTGAAACATTTCTCATCAACAATGAGGAAAAACAGGATGACCGTAGTCAGCTTGGAGCAATGCAAGCACTTTCACATATCATGCTTCCACTTTGCCTTCAGTAGTGATCTAATTCACAAATAAACATATTTGCAATTGATCTAATACGGAAGACTATCAAAAGTACTCTTATGTCAAACTTATCACCAAATTCTGAACCTATATAAGTGCAAGAAAGAAGACAAGTGACTGTCCTCCTTTTCTGTAGACACCCTGTTAGTGCGGCAGATTTTCCTTCAAAAACAGTAAAACCCTGCACATTTTGATAAAGCTATGAAATTTGGCACATGGATACTCAAGCCTGAAGGTCATGAAGCTTAATTTAAGCATTGGGGCATTCTGGAGAATACTTCTGGTTGCCATGGCAACCATTTTTGGTCAAGAATATCAGAATTTCATGAATTTCATATTTTATGATATATCTTCACCAGATTTATATGCTGATTTCAAATGAGCTACCAAAAATATTTTCATTTGCACAGACTTCATTTTTATCACTCGGCCTTCCAGGTGAACAGTTGTTGTCATGGTAATAAGAGGGGTCAAAGTGAATTTTTCAAACTTTTTTGGTGATCTTGATGTTCAATTTCAGCCTATAGGGCAACAAATTTAGCTTTTCGTATAAATTAGCTATCATATGAGAGCTCAACTTCTCTACTTTTACTGGTGTGAAATACAGACATAAGTAACCATGGTAACCATACAAACAGAGGCATCACAATATTAAAGTCATCTCAAAATATTGTTTTGAAAAAATAATCAATTATCGGGCTAAGCCAAGGAAATGAGTTAGGACCTCAATTTGTGCATCAAAAACAGTCCTATGAGACCAAATTTCATTTTTGCGATTTGGCCTTTTAGGACTAAGGTTGTTGTCATGGTGATAAGAGGGGTCAAAGTGAAAATATTTGCATTTTACAAATAATTTTGGACTTTAATTTTCAACCAGAAAGGCATTAAATGATGGAATTCATGGAAAGATGCTATCATGTGAAAGTCTTACTTTTCTACTTTAACATGATGTGAAATACAGATGTGAGTAACCATGGTAACCATACAAACAGAGGCATAACAATTTAAAAGTCCTCTCAAAATACTGTTTTGGAAAAATATTCTTCTATCATGTTAAGCCAAGGAAATCACTTGGAACCTTAAGTACTGCACCAAAAATTTAGCAATGAGACATAACTTCATTTTTGCGATTTGACATTTAAGGCAAAGGTTGTTGTTATGGTGATAAGTGGGGTCAAAGTGGAAATATTTGCAACTTTTGAATAATGTTTGTTTCCCAAGAAGGTCATTAAATGCTTGTATTCACAGAATGAAGCTCAGTACAGAAATTGTTCACTTTATTACAATTTTATGAGGTTTTGGTTGTGGTTAGACATTACCACGGCTTTTCAAAATCGACCTACTGCCAAGCTGATTTCACCCCCTGGTGGCCGTATCCAAGTCCAATATGACCACCATCGAATATGGGCGATTTGTAACTTTTCAAGCAGGCATCGTAAATACTTTAGTGATACCTCTAGTTTGGGGTTTTTCTGACTGAGGAATTCATTTTTGGCATCAATTTAGTGATTTGAGCTATCCTGGTGGCCATATTGCTCATATTCAAGATGGCTGCCATAATAATTGGCATACTGATGTAACTTCTTAACTAAGAGTCACATATTCTCATATGATACCTCTATTTTGGGGTTTAATAGGCAAGGAATTTATATTTTGCATTATTTCTTCGATTAGAGCACCCATGGTGGCCGTATGGGATTCTGATAATAAACTGAACCAAATTAAAAATGCAAAACTATTTGCAGGGCTGTATTTCTCTCTATAAGCTTCAGATGGGCTGGATAGTGTATGCATTATATATGCCTAATCAGGTGTCAAAGAAGTGAGCTGCATAAAATCACTGAGTTGTGTCAATTTTTTGCATGTCTGTGGCCAAGTTTATCACATTAGGATATGGCCAGTGGACCTATATGTTACACACCCCATAGAGCAAATTTAATGATTTTGTGTTAAAGTTGGAAGAAAATAATGCAAAAGGCCATAAAATTGACTTCAATTTGTGCCACTCAACTTCCTAAAAATTTAAGTTTTTGAGAAGTCAGGTCAGAGTTTGTCGCACACAATGCAGTTCCAATGCAAAAATGCAACTACGGAAAGAAGTCGTTCAACAGCCTATTCAATAACTGCGAAATGGAAAAGGCCCAGGGTCCATCAGAAAGACCTTACGCTACCTGTGTAACAGCTGCAGAGGTAAAAATCAGTATTGTCTGTGCCATCCGTTTGCTGTTCTCACAACCACACATCTACCCCCATAGGAAAAGCATGAGGAGGGCATGCATGGTACTGCTTGCTGTTTGTCCAAGCTTGCTATACAGGTTTCGCTAGGTTCTTTTAATAAACGCTAAGCCTTTTCACTCTGTTGCATTCGTACAGGCTGTTCGAGGAATTTTTTCATAGTTGCATTGTTTCACTGAAACATCATTGTGTGTGACAAAATCTGACATGACGTTCCAAAAAACAAAATTTTAACAAGTTTAGTCTCACCAATTGATATGAATTGTGGGCCTTTTGCATTATTTTCTTCAAGCTTTCACATGAAATCATTAGATTTGCTCCATGGGGTGCCTGACACCCCAGTCCATTGGTCATACCCCAATGTGATAAACTAGGCTGTAGTGTGCATAGAGAGGTCAGAATTGAGTGATTTTATGTACCTGAGTCCTTTGACACCTGGTTATAGATATGCATAAACTGAACAGCTTATCTGATATGAATCTTATACAGAAAAATAAAACCCTAGCAATAGTTTTTCGTTTTTAATTTGGGTCAGTTTATGTGTTTGCACTGAACTCAGTATTTATAGACCACAAGAAGTGGCCAAAAATAAGGCAATAGTTATGGTCATTTCAACAAATATATCAGACTTGTAATTGTGAAATGATGCCTCTAGTCTCTACACTGTTTTAAAAAATTAAGCAAAAACATATTTTCAAAAAAAAAGTCTATTATACCAATGGCATAATTAAGATGTTCATAAAATAGCAAAAAAATATGATGCATGGAATCTTGAATCATTTGGAACTACAAACACAGGCAGTCTGGTGAAAATGAGAACTGCATGCTGCTGCCATCTGGCATAAAAGTTGATTTTCTATGCTACAGCATTGCTGTCCCAAGAAATAGTTCCAATTTCATTGCACATTCAAAAAATTTCTATTCAACATTGATGTATACCAGAGTCAGACTCGGCAATCACATTCTTTAAGGAAGTAGACAAGGCCATCAGCACTCTCAGAAACAGCCCCGGTGTCTTCCAGACAAAACTGTGTGTGTTCCTCTGATCGAAAGTACGTGGACGCTCGCAGGAGCTCGCGGAATAGCACACTAGTCACTAGGTGGCAACACAAGACAGCATATGTTCTGATCTGCGGCAATGCAAGAGCAGTCCACTTGTAGACAGAAACACAGGAATGTTTTCAAGGATGGCTCAGATTGAAGAGGTGTCCAGAAGCGTGGAAGGCTTATCTTACTAGCAAAGTGGCTACTACGGGGTGTATTTCAGCAGAAGTTCTGATCAATTGATTTGGTACAATTGAATATTATTTGTAATGACAATTTGGGCTGGTATTTCCTGTTCTGGGTGCCCATATACAATTTGTTTTGGAGCTCCCAAAATGGCTGAAGAATTAAATTTCTTTGTTATTTAATTTGTGCTGCATAGCAAGTCTGAAATCTTCCTCAGATTATCTTAGAGGCCATTAAATTCCGCATCTTTTGGCATGCTCATTGAACTTATATGCCCAATACAACTACCAGATTCCCAGATATTCAGTTGCAGCATTTCGAAAAAAATCACATTTTGCCACAGAAATCAGAGTGCTTGGCATTTTTTAGTCCTGTATATTTTAGTCCTGAATTTGATGAAAAATTGTGGTTCTTGTCATCTTGTGTTGAACTTTAAATATGTGACAAGTTTTGGCTAAAGGTAGGTCTAAAAAAATAAAGTACCTCCGACCAATTTAGTAATTATTTAAAACTGGGATGCAAGGCCACCCCTCAGTTTCCTTGTTGCCATGGCAACATAATTTAATACTTCATAGATGAAGCAAGAAATCCATGAATTGGCCAATTTTCCAATGAATCTTACTTTTTTTATGTGTTATTATATACAACATGTTGTGTATTCTCATTTATGAATGGTGATGATCCTACTCAAATGTTTGACCAGTATCCATGACAACAATGTCTCATTATATTATAATGCCTTAAGGTGAAAACACTTTTTGCAATAAGCACTGGGAGAGCAGTTCAATAATTTAAGGTGCAAAATCCCAACCATTTTGATTCTTTCTCATACGCAGGATCTTGTCACCTCAAACTTTTGGTGATTGGTGACATTCAAATTTGGTATCTATGGCAACCTGCTTCAAATAAAAATTTATTAAAATTCGAAATAAGCAGTTTATTCAAATTCGAGATCAATATGAGACATATCAGTACAAACATTATCCTATTATAAGCAATTAAAGTGGCATATTTCAGTTATTTCCTCTGCCTGGCCAATTTTCTGTGGTAAGGTTGCCATGGAAACTGATAATTTTCTCAGCAAAACTGATTAAGATACAAAAAAAAAAAAAATGAGCCTCAAGCATCAGGTAGCACAAAGCAAAAAGCATTGAAGGACATACAAAGTGCAATTTAGTTTGAAAAGTATGGTTACCAGGGAGCAGGAAGCAAAAATGGTTACCATGGCAACCAAAAGTATTCCCCAGAATGCCCCCAACATTTAAATGAAACTTCAACACCTTGGGAACAACTGTGCCAAATTTCATAACTTTATCAAAAAGTGCAGAATTGTTTTGAAAATCTGCCGTACTATGTATGCTGTTTGCTCTATGTTGTGGAATGTGGATGGCAGTGTGCATATGTCTTGTAGAGTCCATACATCAAAAATCTAAGACAGAGAAGCTCAAGAAAATACGATGCAAATTAGATTGAAACACATGAGGAATGGCCTTCTCTTACAGAAACAACAAATTTGGCCTGGCTGACATGGAGGAATTAAGGGACAGACTTTATTATGCTCTTTGGCTGAGCAGATAGATGACATGGATTTGATTTTTTTTTTTTATATGTTTCATTGTCATATTTTCATGCATTAGGCTATATTGAATGAATTTCACCTTGTGTATAATCATAAATACCTGCTGACAGATGGCCTTAATGGGAATGCCATATAATTTGGTCAGCTGTATCAGCGGGTGATTATTCATACAAACCTCTTACTGTGAAGAGATCGATATCGCTTTCCTAGGTATTTCCTGTATTCTTTTCAAAGTTTATGTCAAAATATGATTTTGCTACACTGAGAAAACAACATTATTCGTAGCTGTAGTTACTGAACACAAACTATGTCATTGTAGTAATGAATTTTTAAGAATGACTCACAAATGTTTTTGTATCTGATCATGACTGGGTTTGATGTTAACCGGAAAACCCACTAACCGTGTTGATCCAAACAGACTAACCAGGTACATCAAGTTTAAGTTGATAAATTCTGGATAAAATGTTTTCTTACATGATCAAATTTAGGCAAAAGTCATGTTGAGCTTTCAGGGACCAATATCTTAGTGGTATCAAAATTCAACATCCACCTTCTCTAGACATTGCATATAATATATTGCCACAACACAAAACTCAATTTTAGATCTACATACAACAGAGACAATAATTCACACTGATGCACATAATCAATACAAAATAATTGTTTCAACCAAAAAAAAACCAATTGCTTATATATGAATATTTTTTGCATATCAATGTTATTCCCACACAGCACATTTATAACTATTGCCAGTGTTTGGAGGTGCATTTGGTAACTTTGAGAAGTTGTTTGGTACAAATAATGCATATAAGACCATCATATTGTGGAATTTGCCTTCTGATGTTATATTACTATGGAGACTATAAAATATCACTTCAAAAGTACCTCCTTGTTAATAATCTAGGTTTTTGTAAGAGCTTACAGTAATATCTGTATCATTGTACAATGTAATTTGTTATCAGAATTTTTTTTATTCTTTTTATTTTTTTTATTGTGTTCTGTTTGCTACTTATTTTTTTCTTAAAGTTCTAGCCAATGCCACTTGCAAAAACTGTACGTAATTACTACATGTCAATATCTACATTCTTGTATCTTGACTATAGAAATTGTGAAGTGAATAATTTTTATATGATTTATCTATTCCAATAGATATTTTCCAATAAAGAACTTGAACTTGAATTTTTATGCCTATTGTGGGACCAATTTCTCTTTAGAAAGTTAAGTTGTGTCATTCTTAACTCCAAGAAACTGCATTGCCTGCCTTGGATAGGCCACTCCGGGCCAAAGCAGTCAGTTCTGGCTGTGTCATTCTCTGTTTCTTAAGTTAGCCTCTACATCATGTATGGTAACATAATTGATGCTCTTTTATTCTGAGGCTTGGTTATTTTGGCTTTAGCATTCATTCAGTAGATTTAAATCTAACAAGATATAAAATGGGATGACTACAGAATAAGCCATGATAGCATGTTCCAGGTGCTTTATTATTTTCCAGTATCACATAAAATGCTTTTAAAACCACCATCTTATCAAGTATTCAGAGAAAAATGTGCTTGACGATGCCAATGCCAATGTACTTTTTTCTTGCAGAAGTTGTCAAAGTTTATTTGGAAAATGCTGACATATTCATATATTCATGACGAAGTGTATTGTAATGCATATTCGATAAAGAACAATACAGAATAACATGAAATTTCAGATACATATACAAATACTGAAAGCTGAAAGCTGAACTAATTTCTTGAAAATCCAGGGCCTTCTTTAGAGACAACAGATAAAGTTCTTCCTACTCTTTTGGACGATATGCAGATTGCAGAATGCTTACACATCACGCAATAAAATACTGTTCAGATTTTCTCCATGCAACATGAGACTTTCGAGTTACATACGTGTAAAGCTATTCTCAAATTTGTATGTACTTTAAGAATCCAAAACTGAGAAGCTCTAGAAACAGAAACAAATTAGACTGACTTTCACAGAGAATCGAAGGGACTTCTTGTACACAAACAACAAGTCTGATCTATTGGAATTACCAACATCTTAAAAATAGAGGCTCTTGTGCCACTATTAATGATATTTTAATAAAACTAACCTGATGTTATTATCGTCACTGATTCATCAGAATACTCAAAAACATATGCCCTTGACGTGAATGTTAGATCATTTGGTCAGTTGTGTCAGTGAGTGATTATTCATATAGACCACTTGCTGTAAAGATCAATAGTATTTTCTTTACTGCATATTTAGAACTTTAATTTAGTTAAAAGCTTGTTGTTGAATACATGGCAGTCGTTCATTACAATTGTGAATTGTACATGCAATATGATATAAAAATCGTGAGTTCATGACAATTATTTTTCTGTATTCCCTGACGGTATTTTTGCAAATGTATGAATTTATACATAATAATTTATAATTGTATAACAAATTAAATGCGAAAAAGTGTAGGTAGATGGGTAAACATGCTGTGTTACACAAAGTCCAGCCAAATGTCAGGTTGAGATTTCTGGGACCGACTGTTTTTTTACTGCCATTAAAAATTCATCATCTAACCCATCATTGGTGTTATGAAATATCATTGGTACTATGCATGGGTACTCCAAAAGAAGGTAGCCACTTAGTTTGATTCCTTGGAATCAGTCATTTGAACCGTTACCGTTACATTGTAAGTGCAAACGATTTCATGGGAAAATGACAGCTGCAAAATTTGATACGGATGATGCTTGAGAAAAATAAGAAAGAGCAAGTTGAACCAGAAATATGATGTCCATGAGATATCATCTTTGTCTTTCATCTGAGACACATGACAAATGAAGGCTTTTCTAAAGTTTTCCTGGGAACCTTGGAATATAGAAAATGCCTTTGACAATTTATTAGATTATCGCCCTTGTCGGTTTCTCCAATCAGCTCAAATGAGTAAATCAATTTCTTTTTTTTACCAAACTGAATTTTTCAGGTAGTTCCAAAAAAGTTAATAGGCTACTACAATTGAAGTGTCATGGTCCTATTGTTAATTCAACCTATCTAAGTTGTCATGCCTGATTGTCATAATTTACTCATGTTAGTCACAACTATCTGGGAACCTAGATTGAGATTTTTAACAAATCAGCACATAATTTTAATTGTGGGAGCTGCTGTTGCTGTACCTTTTGTTTTATTGGTTTTACAGTAATATATTCCAAGAAAAGACGTTATTACTAATTGGTATTTATAACCATTGGGCCAGATCACCATGTGCCCTGGCAGAAGTTGTCAAAGTTTATTAGGAAAATGCAGACTGATATGATATTCCTTATTTATCACAAACAGTGTATTGTAAAATGCTTAACTGATAAGCAGAACAAAGAATGAAATATAATTTTAAATATAAATACTGAAACTGAACTAATGTTTAGAAGCCAAATAAATCCAGGGCCTCCTTTAGGGATAACATAATGAAATGCCTTCCTATTATTTTGGAAAATATAACAATGAGCAATATTTATTGCTCAGCACTTCTCCAGCATGCCTCTCTTACATTTCAGGAAGTTTTGCTCAGCATTGTATGTATTGTGCACGTCTTGTTTGGTCCACACTTCAGGAAACCAAAACAAGAGAAGCTACACAAAACAGAAACTAATTAGATTGACATGCACACGTGACTCCTGAAGGGAGGGCACACAAACAACGAGTGTGATCTCCAGGGAACTAAATTTACCAACATCTCAAAAACACTGACTCTTGTTCTTTTAACAAGATTAGAGCTTTTTGCGGATTAGCGGTCCAAACAGTTTCTAAATTAACTTTCAACTTGGTCATGTGATGTCACTGGCTTAAAACTGTTTTGTTTTTGTCAGTTATGGTTAATCAGTTGATTCAGTACTTATCATATCTAGCAGCATAGGTGACAATAAACAAACTAATTAAATGACTTAAGGTACATGTACTTCATCAAATAAGAAGATTAGGGGACAACAGAAAACTGTCGATGACGTGGCAAGGCCAGTTTGCAAATTGAACATAAGAAACTTAACTTTTTCGGTGGACCGCCAGTTCGCAAACAGCTCTAATCTAATTGTATAATCCTCTGGATATTTGCAAACAAATGCCCTTAATTTGAATGTTCAGATTACTTGGTCAGTTTTGCAAGTGAGTGATTAGTCATACAGACCACCAACTGCAAAGATGAATACCATTTTCTTTTCTGAATGTTTTGAATTGTAATTTTATTCAAATGTTATGTTAAATCTCAATTATGTACTTGTTATAGATGAAAGTTTGTTGTTGAATGCATTATGGTTATTAATTAAAATTGTGAATTGTACATTATAATACGATAACGACAATTATTTTTCTCTGATTTCTGATGTTATTTTTGCAAATGTGTAATCCATTAATTCATTATTGTACACTGTATATCAAATTAAATGCAAAAGGTTAGGGTAAATGGATAAACATGTTGTGTTACACAAAGTAGTTCTTGAAAAATGTCAGGTTGAGCTTTTCGGGACACACAAGTCATTCTTCTTTTTTTTTTTGTGACATTAGTAATTCATCCTCTAGCCTCTCCAGACATTGGATTTATATTGCCACTGCACAAAAAATTCAATTTCAGACAGAAAAGTTACAGCTACAGAGAAATCGAAGAATAATTCAGGCTTCACCTTGCGATCAATAGGAAGCTATTATTTTACCAAAAACTTGCTTTCATATTTATATATATATTATGTATAAATTGAATATTCATAGCTTGGCAACATTTTCCAAACACAATACATATATAGCAACCTTTTATTCCTTGTATAGTGAGGTGTATCTGCTATAATATATTATGTGTAACTTATTGACATAAAAAGCTACATTGCTACAGGCCAATAAATTTTATTGCATGAAAGGCAAGCACAGCGAAATCATGCTTTTTCAGACATTGCTCATAACAGCACCACCATATCCTGAGGCGAAAGTCATCATAGGCCTCTAATTGCAATGCTAATTACATCACTGTTGTTTCAGAGATTTTTTAATATTAATGAATACAACGCCATTTAAAACCACTGGAGTTGGTGGTGGCAACAATTATTATTGAGGATTTAGAGAAAAAATACCCTGAAATCATTCATGCATGGTGTCGCCAGCTCGAAAAGTAATAATTCCATATGGCATATCCTTAAGTAAATATATTCCGGTCAAGAAAAGCTCGAACCCTCCCCCTTGAATATCTAGTGGTCGCCCCCTGATGCACTTGCGTTATTTCTTAATATTCAAATGCCCACAGCACTAAAATGTTTAATTATGGAGTCAATATGGACACCGGAAACTGCTCATTTGAAAATCAAGTAGGCCTAGTCCAAAGCAATTCGATTAATGTTCCACGTGTTAAATTAGCGTTTTGGCAGATTTATGGAAACTTCATCCGGCAGCCATACCTGGACAGATAAATATTTTGTTACTTTAATGAGTTTGAAACGAATTCCTTGAAGCTGTGTCTGCAATGTTGGAAATGAGATTACTGAAGTTGCAATTTGCATCTAATAACATTCGTTTGAATTCTTTTGCAATTACCAAAATAAAAGGAAGAATTACCATGGCAAAAGTTAGGAATACTTTGGGACAATGAACTGTGGAGAAACAGAGGCATGTTCTTTGTGACTGACTTGAGCGTCGTTGAAAGCTGAACAATTCTGATCGTGCTTCATCCGTCGAATTAATCATAAACATCATTTATAAACGAAAGCCGAAGCTGCAGTCAGCCACCCACGAACCCAATCAAGCTCAAATGTCATGTCCCAAATAAAAAAGACAAACTAGATTTCTCTTATATATTGTGCATAGCGTGCCACAGCCTGCAGCTTGTTTAGGTTGTTAAGGTGAGCAGTGTTCCTTTTTCCTGTTTGCCAGCACTGCTTCAAATGGCATTCTGGCCACTTGTATGGGAAAACCCAGCAGGTTCTAGAAGGTCACCAGGTCCTTTTCTCCTGTCAGGAATTGGTTGAAATCTATCAAAGGCACATGTTTTCCTTATAGCTCTTTGCGAATTGGCGGTCCACTGGAAATATTAAATTTCCTATTTTCAATTTGCAAACTGGCTTTGCCACATCATCGACAGTTTTCGGTTGGTCTCCTAATCTTCTTATTTGATGAAGTACCTTTTAAAAGTCATTTAATTAGTTTGTTTATTGTCACCTATGCTGCTGGATATGACAAGCACTGATTCAATTGATAACAAAACAGTTTTAAGCCAGTGACATCACACAACCAAGTTGAAAGTTAATTTTGAAACTGTTTGGGCCGCTAATCCGCAAACAGCTCTAATATGATTATGCATGTGATTTAGTTACATTATTTCAAGTCATCTTTGACCAGTCATCCTTCCTTTTCAATGTTATCTGTCATAATTTTTCGTAATTTAACAGTAATCATTACCTACTATAAGGTAATTAATGACTCATTTGCCCTTCCAATATCCATTAGCAAACCACATTTTCAATAACACTGCAGGTTCCATTTAATTAGGAATAGTCACATGTTTTAACAATGTTGACTACAAAATATAGAAATACGCAGTTCTAAGAAAAGTGAAGGGTGCACTTAGGGCGTTTTGTCTTAATTATTAGGCTTATCTCATGTACATAGATTTTTCAAAATCTGCCAATTTTTCCTTTTAATATATATACTAAGTATAGAATGCATACATGTAATTGAAGACTTTTGTCCTTTTATTTTTCCATTGCCTATAACGACACATTTGAACCGCTATATAGGCCTACCTATATATATATCTAAAAGCAATAGCTTCCATGTCATGAAATGGCTGTGCGTATTTAATAACAGCTGACTACAAGTTAATATTAGCGAAATATGAAAAATATGCAGAGGGAGTTTTATTTTCTCAATTTTGAGCTTGTAATATCGTGATCATCTTTGAACATCAAACTTCTTAAAAATTCCCTCACATCAAACCTTTCATAATGGCTTGTAATTTTTCTGAGTATGATATGGAAGCATCCAGAGCCTGTAATGTAATTAGTGACTCTTTTATCCTCCCATTTTCCATTAGCAAGTTTTCATATAGTCTGCAGATTCCATTAATTGGGAGTGGTCACGTATCTAATCACCATTGACTACAGAATAAACCGAAGATATACATGGAGACGAAATATGAAAGTTGGTGATGATATTCGAAAGTTGATTTCTTCCCACCGTCTCTCCCTTATTTTACCATCTCTCCTTTATTTTACTTTTACATGTTGTCAAGTTTTCAGGTATCAAAGGCATAATTTCATGAGTTTTTCATTGTTGTATGAAATGACGCTTTTGACCTTCACTTTTCATTCACAGAGAGCAAAAGATTCATCGACCAAGAAATATAACATTTGGCTACAACGACTCCACTTAATTGGGAGTGGTCAAGCTAATCATCATTGACTGCAGAATATGTAGATATACAAGCATGAATGATGAAGAAACGGAGAAATATACATGTATTGATGAAGTGCACATACCTTACTCAGCAGCTGGTCTTTTATGTCCTTAATCCATTGGTGCCACACAATCTGCGTTAGGCAATGGGCTGTGGCTGTAACAGGGTATCCTGCCTCAATGGCTTGCCTCTGGCTTGTCGTCTCAGCTGTTGTGGAAATAGATGTGGCTGAAAAGCACCTCCCTGGCTCAGGCCGCGTCTCCTCACTTACCTGCCCACAAAACAGGCCAGGCCAACTCCTTAGGATCCATCCAACAGCAACAGCCATCAAATGCAGAAGAGATCATGCAACAGGCTCAGCAATTATAAAGTACTCAGGTAAGACTTCCTATTAGTCTATGACTCTATGAGCTTAGCCTCAAGAATGTTGATCATAAATATGACTCTTTTTTTGACAATGCAATTGCAATCAGGTAGATTTTGTTAACCTCGGTGCTGAGGGCAGGGCAAGGTTGTTCATCAGAGTAAAAGGTAGGGGAGGTAATTTGAAATAATGAGACTTTATGGGGTGGCAGTGAGAAGAGCTGCTGATGAGCCAAGGCCAGCTCTGAGTATCATCAGAAAAAGAGCAGGAAGAGAGAGGGCTAAAGGACCTGAGACTTCCTCCTCACATACTTTGTTGTTGTAGAACAGAGCAAGCTGATTACTGGGCCTTGACTAATCATCCACTGTCCTTACACTGAACGCAATGGCTTTTTCTTCCAAGCTGAGTTACTGGGGGAGAACATTGAAAACTTGTTGTATGGAAAAGATACAGAGGAGATGCAGGTGCAATTGATGTTCAGAGATTCCACACTTCTTTCTACTCAGCTTGTTTCTCTGTCTGTGGCATGTGGCCCAATGCTGTAACTGCCACTCATTCAGATTGGCTTGATATTTTACGACCTCTGGTGTTGATAACAGCCTGGATAATACTGATTTTCACAAAACAGCTCCTGCATTATTTCTGATCTATCTCAGCTCCAATTTCTATGCAGCGCAGATCGCACAAATGATTCAAAATGAACCAGACAATGCAATCGACAATGCTATCCCGGCCCAGTTATTTAATATCCGACATTATCCGTCGTCTAGAAATCTCAATAGCCACACATATCACGCAGCACCTCTGCATTTATGTATACACAGTATCATATTCATGAAGCACTCAAATGTCATAAAACGTGCTATTTTTTGTCTAGGTCTGCCAGGGATATTGTTGAATGCACTTCTTTTTGGATGGATGATGGTATTTTTATGACATTGATGGTATTTTTATGACATCACAAATTAGTTTTTGAGTTCTATGATGAAAAAAGTGGAATGTAGAATCACTTCTACAGCCAACTTGTGCAATGTGGCCTCCTTGGTATTTGTCTATCCATCACAGAACATTTTTCAAAGTGACTTGCATGGAACTTTCTAAGTGCATACATAAATGTGTAGTTGCATAAATGTGTGGACAATCACATGCAAACCGGAAGCTTTTAGAAGCCTTTGAGCTTCCAGTCAGTTCAGTCCGTGGCTGGTGAATTATGATCCTCACTTCACCCAGAAGCCCTTGCCCTAGTAGAGCAAATCCTTTCGTACCAAACAAAGCTGCTCAATACCAATGCACCTGACTTATGTGTGGAAAAGGTGTGGAGAGCAACCCCAGGCCTAATTCTTGAAGATGAATAGCTGGAGTTGAATACATTGCCTCCTGTGCTATGCCGGGTCCTGGGGACTGTCCATTGCTTGATTTATGTCACACCGAGATTAGGCCCCCTAAAGCAGCATGAAGCCCGAAGCCGCTAACTCTGAGTCAGTGGTCAAACTTTGCTGCGATCGATAGTTGGCTGCCTTCTTGGCGACCAGACTGATATGGCCCTTCTCCCAAGGGCATCTTCTGCGGAGTTCAACTCTTCCGCAAAACTTTCATTTGCCATAAATTTTTACATTAGGTACGGGTCTCGATTTGCTGTCTGACAACATATTTGACCAGGGAATTCAGACATATAGCTTTCGATTCAAACCCATTCAACACATCAAAGTCATTGGTCATTGCTTGAAAGAAGCGGTTCTCTCTTAGTTGGCCGACACTTCTTAGACATCTTACTACTACATCAGAAGTAGAGGACATACAGTGGTAAGTTTCCAGTTCTCTAAATATTGGAACAGAAAGTAAATCTTTATAGAATGCCTTGTTTCATGACTGAATCTTTATAAAAGACATCTTAAATCTTCTTAATTTAGGCTACTAATTTTGACAGGGCCTGATGAGCAGTCATTGTTCGGGAGGCAAACTAGGGACTCCCGAGCCTTAAAGCGGGCTAAATATAGAAGGTAATTTTCCAAATTTATCATTGGGAGACTTTGCATGTAGATTTACACAGGTCCTGTTTTACACTGATTGATCTCAAGCAATTTGGTGACTCGTGTTTTCGGATGTAATCCTTCGGAAGACGTTGAGCTTGTCAGAATAATGGCGGTCCAGCGATATTTCAGGACATCCAGCCGACTGCGCAGACTGTCATATGATCTGGAAAATATCTCGCATCATTACCCCTGAATGTTGCCTTATAGCTGGGCTCTTCAGCTGGATTTCCCTGTCACTGATTGAAAGTTCAAGCGTCGCATGAGCAGTGTCGTTTGTCGGGGGAAATAGCATATTGGTGACCTTGTGTTTCAAGATGAGGACACTTAATTCCCCTTGGAGACCAGTCCTATGGCCATTTGGCGTGCCACTGGAAGCTGTAGGGATCCAAGCGGGCAAAGTGCTGGATCACTTGCCTTTATCTCTGATAAATAGGCCAAAATAGCACATTAATGGCCTCTCCTAGTACACCATAATGCTCTTCATAGCTGAGATGAGACACATAAAAGAACTCATGCCTTTTCGACTGTGATTTTACCAAGTTGTGCCTGCGGTGACTTATCAGTTGTTTCAAGCTGAATCACCAACCTCATGGTCAAAGGGAGAAACACACATCACTTCATGAGATACAGTCATGTTATCCTTCAATTCAGAGGAGCATGAAGGTTCCAATTACACTGAATTACACTCAATGGCTGTCCTTGCCTAAACTAATCATTTTAATGATGATAAAGCCAGTGTGATAAGCCTGAATCACACTTACACTTGAAGATAATTGTGATTTCTGTCAACACAACACCTTGCATGTAATCTCAGAAAATAGCCTATGAACATGAAATTTAGAAGTGATAATACTCCCACATAAATGGCATTTGGTAGCATTACATAACATCCATTTGTTTATGATGTCAGAACAGAATAACAATACAATTACAACTTTTCATTTGATGGGTTTTCAATAACCATTTTAATATATATTTTTTAAAGCAATATTGAATTTACAATGTTTCACAGTGCTTAGCACTCATTAAGTAGGTTAATTCTAGTTCAGTATATTCTTTTCGTATATACATCGTAATCATATCATACAGGAGGGTGAGGTATATCTTATATTTATATACAATCTTTATAAACACAAACTCCGAGAGAGACACAGTAGCAGGAGCCTCAGAACAAATTTAATGCAAACTATGTACACAATCTAAACTCTGCAAGTACATGTAAATATGATATCAAAAAGTACTGTACACAAATATATAGAACTGACCGTAAATTCTATAAAAGTTGGAAATCCGTTAAAAAATTTGCAGAAGCTGTGCGTATGATGGCATTTAAAGATAAACCCACGAAGTCCCACATGACTTCATTAAACCACAGGCAGTGTTCACATGCTTTGCCCTTATTCTGTTATATTATACCAAGGTGTATTGCTCAAGCTCCCCCTATGGGAAAATGACAGTCGTCGTGTGCGGTCATATTTGTGGAAGTTGCCATAAATAGTATTCTTGGAATATCCCATGGCCACTAGGCCTGTTTTGTGGTGGCTGGGAAACAGGCTATAGTATGCTCACCAAAGGGCAGACTGAGGTTCCAATTTAATCAAGAGATGGCTCTGTGGTCTCCTAAATTCTGATTGGCTGTCAAAGGGAATTCCCTTGTGATGTATGCTGATATGGGTGCACACATAGGTAAGATTGGCCAAACAAGGTTTAATGCGAGTCTAAATGCAGTGTAGTGGGTGAAAATCATCTCTAAGTGTAGCTGAGAGACTATTATCTCACAGAACCAACAAGAATGTTGTGAAAGGCTGCTCCTTGAGCAATTTTAATCAATTTTCTATATTTGCACTCCACCAGGTGGCACTTGAGCCATACACCTTCCTCTCTATCTCTAGAACTGCTAAGCCATTGTGATCATTCCGCCTATGATTAAACTAGATTTTAGCATAAAGGCACTTTTTAAAATAATCAAAATCACTTCATTCTTGAGGCTAACATCTTAAAAAATGAATGCCAAGTGAAAGTAGCATTGTTCTTAATGAAAACAGTGGAGTAAAATTGTATGTATAAGGCACGATGCAGTTACAGCAGATTTTAATAAGAATAGGTATCTTGTTGACTTGCTATAACTGGAATTTCAGCTTAATCTGATTGGTAGATAGCAGTTCATGAACTGGTCAAATCTAGGTAAAATACCACATAATACGTAGCAAGTGGCCCAGAAACGCATGTTATTAAAACTGCTGTAAAGCACTCAAACAAGTGAATGAGTAAGCAATAAACCCAGTAAGGCACTTAGACAACAAGTAAAGTAAGGATTATACAGATAGTTGAAAGTTTGGAAGAGCAGGGTAACATCTCCATTGACCTTAGCTTAAAAGCAGCTTAATGTGACTGCGACACATTTCTTGTACATTGGGACAAAGCCTTTTCCACTTAGACAAGGCGCTCCTCGTCATCCTGGGCCGTCCTTCGAGGCAGGCACACACAACAGACCCCGCGGTAGGAGGTCCTGATCTGGCGGTCCAACAAGAGCCAGGTTAACGGGTAGAGCACCATGAAGACATTAAGGATGTGTTCAGCGTTACGGCCAACGTAGTGAGAGGAATACCAGGAGATGTAGTGGATAATGAGCTGCAGGATCCAGGGCAGAAAAAACACCAGGAGACTGACCCAGGCGACCAGTGCCATCTGGCGTAAAGTGTAGTCATTATCGTCTTCTGGAGGGTCTTCCGTCACAGCATCCACTTGGGTCATTTGGTCTACTTCTTCTGTTGTCTCCTGGGTAGTGTCTTGAGAAGTCAAGTTTGGACTTCCTGCCTCATTACTGTAGCCATTGTCCGTAGGGTTGTCATCTGGTAGCGAGTTCTCCGTATCGCGCATTCGCACAGCAGCGTTCTGCATCGTACCATATTTATATCGGAGGAAGGTTCTAATCAGCAAGATCTGGAGGATGAGCATACCACAGCCCGGAATGAGGAATAACATGGTCGTATAGAAGTAGTACCCTGCTCGGTTGAAGAAAACGAAGCAGACATAATCTCCGTCGATTGTATGGTCGTAATAGAAACCACCAGATATGCCAAGGATGCCTGTTAGAGTTATGATCAGAGTAGCAAACAAAACTGTCCCGAGCAACATGAAACAATGGCGCATGCGAATGGCTGGCAGGGTCAAGATTCGACTCGTCTCAAGAGTATACAATCGTTCTGCAGCCATGAGGATGTAGGCGTATGGTGTTAGGACCCTGACAAGCGCTGTCAGAACAGTTATAAGTTCACATAAGCCTTTCATCTTCAGGTAGACTGGGACACTATACCGGTGGAAGTGTGAGACATAGATTTGGATGACAATGATAATGTTGATTAAGCAGATTGTGATGAGCAGAGGAGAATTGGGGCGTCGTCTGAGGATGGGTCTTGCAATGATCACCGTCATCAGAATGATATTCAAGATGGCACCAGGCCAGTAGAGCAAGAAGCTGAAGTCTAGGACCTCCCATCCGGGAAGGTCCGGCTCGTTATCAGCTACATGCTCGTAGTAATTGGTTGTGTTGCTTGCAGGTGTCGTGAAATGCCTGTATGGCGGTATGTGTGATATTGTGTGGAGTGAATGTGTTGGATAGTGCGGCGTCGTAGCATATTTTGGCCCGTCATTTGGATTCTGAAAATAAAAACGAAAATTAATTTAGATGGCATCTTATACATTTCTGATTTAAAATATTACTCTACACAGTAAAGGTGTAGCAGTTATTATTTTTGTTTATCTAATGATTGGTAAAGGCTATTGCTTCTCCAAGAATGTATGTATCTCTTTCAAGTAAATAACCTAATATTCACACCCAATTAACTCAATAACTGTTTTAAAAAAATCATTGTTTTCTTCTGTCTTACTGAACCTATTCTCTGGCAAAATAAAGAATATTTCTGACATGTATTTCACCAGGGCTTTGAATTGTTAAAGGTTCTTTGAAGGATGGATGTATGATGGAAGCTGCACTTAACTCCAATGTGTAAACCATATTGGGCTTTAGATGTTAACTTAATTTAAATTCATCATTCATATCATGAAATGGAGGACCACTCACAGATATCAGAGTTGAATTAATCTCAATTTCACGCCAGTTATAAAATTCCCTATGCTGTTATGCATACGGGATATTTGTATTCAAGGACAACACACCGAAAGAGTGTAAAGGTTATCATTATCTAAACAACTAGTTGCATGGACTCCTTATCTTTATTGGGTTTATCCATAAAAACCTAATAACCCCAGTGCAACAAGTATACAGGAGTTGACAAGGTCCCAAGTGTCCTTGCAGCATGTGCATTGATGATAGGGGGAGGGGTGCACCCCAGTGTGTTGAACCTGCAGTGACCCCCTCCCACCCCCTTTTGCCTGCCAAACTGCAGCTGCAGAGAACTCCCTCACCCCTCTGCCCCTGGCCAGATCCACCCCCATTGGCCCAATCCATGACCCAGTTACACATATGCAGGCCTCCAGGTCTAATAACTACAACATGCCATGGAGAGCTGAGTGAGTCTCCCTCTCTACATAATAACACCCCCAACACACGTTTGACGCAATTTGTTTTTCACACATTTAATACTGGTTTTGTTTGCATAAATTCGTGTCAAAATTATACTGCACATTGTTTTTACATTAAAACTACAAATGTACAGTTCCTGTTTGCCAAATATAGCAAATGAATTATACCATGTACAAATGTAAACATCATAAAACAAGGGCCAACATGATGAAATGACTAAAAGAACTATTAAGTTGTGTACTGCACTGAGCTGAGCAGGAAGTCAACTCGAACTTGGCATGTGATAACAACAGATTAGCTGAGAAACTTTACCCACAAAGAAGTGCAAACGCTCAGACTGCACCATACCATGGATAACCATTAATCCACAAAAGCAAAGCTAAAATTTATCCTAGTAGTAGGATTGCCAGTGGTTAGGCACATGTGTTGTTCACATGTTTTTGAGTTGTTGTTTTTTGCAGCTTCTGAGTTCAAAACATTTACTTTATGTACAAAACCATTGAAACCTTTATTGTTAAAAGATATCTTCTGTATAGCATCCTCCTAAGTTCTATCCAAAGAGCTCACCATGACACCTCACTAATGACCGATCACTTCTAGGTTGGGAAAGTTATGGGAAAGATAGATATATCTTGTGGTACCCCAATCTGGCACAGGGCCAACTGCACTTAGGAAAGTTTAACATACACTATAACAAACAATAACTGCTATGTATGAGTAACATATATACTTGCAAACAGACGTACCATTTTGTTTGTTGGTTAATCCTTTTTCCCTTTCACTCCTTCATACCCTTATCACAGCGTGGACAGTTGCTGATTGCAAATGGGGGCCACACATCCAGGGCAGTCTTCAGAGGCCTCTGGCGTTTTTTACCCCCACTAGTCAACAACAGGGTTGCTAATCCTGCAATGCACCCGTGCACAGTCCTCAGTGGAACTCAGTGTTAACTGGAGCTAACAAGCCAGATCCATTTCATGGCTTTTCTTTTTTCACTTCGGTTGGCTTGGGTCAGTTATCTTCATTTAAATCAACCTACTGTCCAGTTAAAACTTATAAGGTTGCCTTGAAACTGCCAAACTCCTGGCTAAGAATATTCCATTGCAGTTCTATAGCAACTTCAAAGTGGCAGTACCAGTATTCCAGTGCTTGCTGTAAGATACGCCCACTTTCTATCCCACATATACGTCAGGGGGCTCTAAATCCCTTCTGTTACCATGGTAACTACAGTGCTTGGGTGAAAACTGCAACACATGAGTCATCTGACAGGGTTTATCTGGACACACATGTCTGTTTGCTGTCATGAACTAATAGTATGTCACACATTGGGCTCCAAGATATAGGCCGAACCTTGATAATTATGGGCCTATAAAATGGCCTGTTTGAAAGTTCACAAACATTGATGATTTATAATCTGCTTTCTGCATATCCAGTATGAGAACAATGTTGTGCTAATGTTACTTTTCTTAATTACTTACTTTCTTGTTTCCCTTTTCACTGTCTCTCTGTCTTTATGCATTTCTCTAGGTGTCTAAATTATGAAGTCCGTCTTTGAGAAAGTAAGAAGGCTCAAGTATGAAACATTTCTGTTTGATTCATTAAGGCATTTGGATTCTTGCCAGGTAAAAGTATGCATTTGGCCTAGTTGTCAATTCAACCCTGTTGTCTCTGTGACTTATATCTGCCAATTGTTATCTTTGGGAATTTTCTTTGGCAATTATGACCCACATAGGACACAATGCTTTTAGATCTCCCTAAATCCATCATTGCAGTTGATCTGCCTTGTCTCTGTTCCACTAGGTTAGCATGACCTCTCATAAAAACCACTTGTTTCAGAAGTTGTTCTTTCCGAATGTTTTTGTATAAACAAAAGTGCTTGTAAACCTTTTGTCCAAGGTAACATTCTTCCATTTCATTTATCAAATGGTGAGTGAGCAGCACATGAAGCTAATTTTGTAAAGGATCTATCTATCTATCTATCTATCTATCTATCTATCTATCTATCTATCTATCTATCTATCTATCTATCTATCTATCTATCTATCTATATGTCTGTTACAAATTGTTTACCATTTTCAACTTCCTTTTCTCCTACTCCTATGCTTTTCCTATTGTGGCCGTAAGTAATGGTAATCAATGTATATATATATCTATATATCTATATATACATTCAAACTAAATGGTAATGAGATACAAATGAGGTCATACCACGTCACACGATGATTGCCAGCTAAAAACTCCCTCGACAGGCCTGTCCTTCCCCGACACCCTTCACCTACCCTTCTTTCTCCCTGTTCTTCTTCTGATGACATCATCAATTGCTGTTTTCTTTGCTGTTTAATGCAGTTTGTGTGTAACATCAAAGGTACTTCCCTCTGTCTCCACCAGAGCTCCACTTATGCAAATCAGCTACTGGGTCAGAAATGTTTCACCCCAAAAATGTTATGCAGGTGGCAGCGCTGTCAAACACAAAATTTTAAAATCTTCTGCATCTTTTGCAAGACTTCTCCATTTTTTCATCTGCTTGCGCCAAGCACAAAATACCTCCCTGTTTACAAATTGTAGCATGCCCTATACTGTCTCATTTCTAATGTAATGCCACCTGAATCTCATACAACTACAGTAGGCCTACTGGACTAATAACTTTTCATCGACATCCCATCGAAATGTCCATTCACCCGTTTATTCCCTTATCGCTTTCTGTGCTTTTAATGGGCTTTACTAGTATCTATACAATGGAAGAATTAGTTATGGTGGAAGAAATGTGTCAGAGATGAAGAGCAATGTTATATTAATGGATTTCTGAAAAGGTACTGACAATAACTATGTTTGATGCAAATTGAAGAAAGCATTGCTTGTCATGCAGAATAACGTACAGATGTAGAGTAGGTCGGGGCAAGAAGCCCGGGTTAGGTGAGAGCCCCCCCCCCCCCAGGGTTATATCTAAACTTACATTTTTGGTGCATTATCTTATTGATAGGATTGAAGCTAGAGGCTTTTTAGGTGACGTCACAACTTTTCAGGGCAACAGCACCAAACCATAGTAGAAATTAAAGAAACAAAAAAAATTCGCATGGTTTTTGTAACTTTGGTTAATTCTTTGAAAGGGGTTGTCAGAAATAATTTTGGAAATTTTTAAAAGTATAATGGATATCTACATTGCTTCACTTTATGACCATCACATAAATATGATTTGGATAATTTTTTTTTGCATTTTAGTTCAAAATATAGAGGTCAAATTAAAATATGTGGGTTTAGGGCGAGAGGCCCCACATGGTATGGGGCATGAGGCCCACTTCACTGGGGCCTCGAAGCTGCTTCAGGAACCATTTATTAATGTGTACTTTACCTTAAATCTTGATAGAATAGCTAATTAAAATAGAAAAAATTTGGCCGAAATTGAAACAGGGCAAAAAATATTAAAAAATAAATGCATGAACAGAAAAATTCTGAAATTCAGAAAAAGTGAATATAATGCCTTAAAAATGATAGAAGAACCCCAAGAAATAACTTTCAAGCTGAATGCGCTCACAAAAAAAATTTCCATAGGATTATAATAGGGGGGCTTCTTGCCCGATGGGTGGGGTTAGAAGGCCATTTTATTTTTTTTACAAAAAGGGCCGTTACTCTTTTGTTAAGATTGATCGACATTTGTTTCGCTAGTATTAAGTAGACTCGAGTGATCCCTTCCTGACAGCATAAACATTCAAATAATCGACCGTAAAAAGTAGGTCAAATCACACCTAGAAGTTAAGGGGGGCTGCACGCCCCGCCCTACTCTATATACCGGAATAGCCCACCACACAATACAGCCAGTGAAATTAAACTCCAAGAAACTGGCCTGCCTTGGCCCCTCCGGGCCAAAGCAGTCAGTTCTGGCTACCAGTGACCAAGAGCAAAGTGAAATGCATGTATTCCGTAAAGCCCACTGAAACGTCAATTTAATTGTTTTCAATCATATGTTCAGATAAAATTGGTCACAATTTTTAGAATACATGTGTATGAAAGCGATCTACATGCATTTACGAAAATGTTAACCTGATCCCAATGAAAGTTAAAGAATCTCAGTGGTAGACATGTTGGTACATGGCGTTGTGTGTACAAGATCATATTCCAAATTAACACCAGAAAATGTTACACTTCTCAAGCTGAGCAACTGAAAACTGGGATGATAATATTACACAAATCTTACACAGATGAAAAGTTATGACATTGTTCTCCGCCGGTTTGACAGCACCGTTGAAAATATTACAACAATCTATCTCTCTATCTGTCCGTCTGTATGTCTGTCCATCTTGTTGTGCCATGATGCCATTTTTGATGATTTCAACATGTTCAAATTGGAACAATAATTTTGGTAGATTTTCCATTTAAAGGTGTCAAATACAATGTAGACGAGAAGAGATAATTTGTTCAACATCTTTAGTGCCCTTTAACCCTATTTAAAAAAAATCTTTTCACGCACTCTAAACACAGGGTAGTCACCATGACAACTCTAGAGCGGTAATACCCTGGTGCCTAAACCGACAACTCCTTGAGTCAGAATTACTAAAGTGTAGTCAATGTGACATTACTTTGGATTAGTAAGATGTACAACTTAATAGTCAATGCTATGAGCTGGTGATCAAATTGACTACCTTTCAGGTGCATGCTATGTCTGTATAGTTGTCGTTATTACTAGGTATAAGTGGTCATAATCACTACCTTATTGGTAAAATGTACCTTTACATAGTCATGCCTGACTACTTTTTGAGTCAATCTGACAACACTGTAATCATGTCAACTGCTAAATTCCATCATGGAACAGACTGAAGGATAGTAATTTTTATTACACCTGATAGTCAGTTTAACTACTTTCTTAGTAAGCATGATGCATGAATTAGTAATCCTGACCTGGCAACTGGTCTTCAGGACCACACAGGCTGGTAATTCTAACCGGGTAGCTGGTCTTTAGGACAACACAGGCTAGTCATTTTGACCAGGTAAACTAGTCTTCAGGACAATGTAGCCAGGTAATTTTGACCAGGTGATTTGTCTTCAGGACAACACAGACTAGTAATTCTGACCACTGACCAGGTAACTGGTCTATAGGACAATACAGACTAGTAATTCTGACCAGGCAACTGGTCTTTAGGACAACATAGGCTAGTGATTTTGACCAGGTATCTGGTATTTTGGACCACACAGGCGGGTCAATGTATTGCTTTATATAAAGTTGCCCCTGCCCTGCCCTACCCCGCCCTTCAGAACCTCAGAACTTTGTATTTCACCAAAGAAAATGTTGCCCACTCTAAAAAGAAGAGAGCCTTGAAACAGAAGTATGCAAAACAAAATTAATAGAAACAGTTTATTTCATCATTCACAACTATTTAATAACAGGAAAGTAAATTGTAGCTACATTGCAGGTCTAATTTTTTCTATCATACAATCATAATTTGTTAATAAATACCATATAAATTTATTATCAAGCAATTACATATTGTGTATGTCATCTTTCACTTAAAGATGTCAATCATCGTAAATACAGGGAATATTAACATATATAGCAATAAAATACACTAAACTCTTCATTTCACTTGTATGAAATTACTGTTGAGTTGTATCATAACTGCGAAAACATATAAAAATAAATTTTGTTGAAACAACTTTTCATAGAATACCATAATGTGGTATATCAACCCAGATACTTAAAGCTAAGTAAGTAATGAATAAAAGTTGTGTTAAAAAGGAAGTACTTTTTAAAGAAACCTCACTTTCTCTGTTCATGCTATGTTAAAACTTTAGGAGGGTAGCATATTCAAACATGCAATCAAATGGCAACCAGTGAACAGTTGATATTATGTAAACACAGTTTGCATAAAAGATATAAAAAAAACACAATCAAGTGGAGAGTACTTGCCAATTAAAAGCATCAACAAAAATCGAAGGGAAGGCCGTGGAAAAGAATTGCTCCCCACCTTTTACTATCATCCAAGTTGAGTCGAGACACAAAGCTTCAACAAATTTGATGAACATTATATTGCTGCCTTCAGTTCTTCACAGTTGGGTGCATCCATTTCAATGTCATTTTCTTAATGATCGTTGATATTTTATAAGTGTTTTCATCATTCTTGGTTAATTGATAAAGATAGAGGAGACGTGGCGCCACAGCCATTTAGAATCCAGAAAATCCTGATAATCCTGCACAGCAATTGGCCATTAAGTCGGTTTGACTGGTATTCCCTTGAATAAAGCTGACATACTCTTGTACATGGGAGTATACTGAGAATTCAATCAGGGATCTGCAATACAACAAGAAGTGACACTGTGATAAAATCATGAAAAATGGAAATTAATAGACAAAAATGACATTTTTAAGAATTGAATCAAGATACATGATGAAATAAACCATTGATGTCATTAGTTATTTTCACTAAGGCAATTATCAAATCAATGAAAACACCAAAAAATAATTTATATTTCTTCACCTCTTTATGTTTTAATGAAGCTGGCATTCAGTGGCGGATCGAGACAGGGTTGTCTAGGGGGGGTCGGGCATCGTTTCAGCATTCCTTGGGCCTGAGTGAGCGTCGTATCTGCATTTGCCGGCTGGACCCACGTTACACCCTTAGTTCTTCGAAACATTATTTCCATCTCAGTGGTCGGGGGGGGGGGGGGGCTCCCCGCCCCTCCCTGGATCCACCACTGGTGTTGGTCATACTCAACAAGACATATCCGGCATCTAGTATGCTGGTAATCTGAAAGAGAAAGAAAAATTTATGTTGAATGATTGACTCATTAAGTTAATTACTCCCAAACTAAACTTGTAAAAATTGGGGTGAAAAAAAAACAACAACATACAAGTCATGTATTATAGAATAGAATATAATACAATAGAATATATACTTTTATTTGTCCATTAATTATGACATAAACAGAAGCTTTACACCATATGTGGGATATTTTACTTGTTGGCAGACAGTGTCACCTGATGCCACTTGATGCCTTATACACAGGACAAAGCTGATAGATAGATATATTTAATCAGTCATTCAGATTAATTGAGGCATAGCCATTTGAAAACAAAAATACTTTACTTAGCCCAATTATACTTTGGTAATTGATACTCAATGAGATGACAGACCACCTTCGTGTTCATATGAAAGTTATTGAATAATCATACTTACTTACTGGTATGTAATTCTGTGTTTAAAATGGTAAGTCCTGTTCAATTGCAGAGCAGCAAATGACCACTTCATCAGAAAAGTTCAGTGATCTTGGCCAACTAAAGGAGATTAAGCATTAGTTTTGTTTGTTGTTTAATGCGACGAAAACAAACGGATTTTCATTTCCACCAGCCTGCAATTACTACGGAGTAGTAATACAATGACCAAGGGAATAGTCATTTCTATTAGCTTGTAATACATTTTACAACTTTAGGCTAGTAATTACGTTTCTGACTACTTTTAGTACAGTTTCCCCAGCTAATGTATGAACTACATAGTCATTTTGACTATGCCTGGATAGTCAGGCACAGTCAAAATGACTTACCAGGTAGTCAGGAACAAATTTTGCACCCATTACTGCCCTAAAGTAGTCATGAACTAGTCACTGTGACAACCCAATGTTTAGAGTGCGACCTCATTATTACGATTCTCAGATTTAGTTGAAATTGCAAAAAAGTGTTGCAATCGAATGAAGAAGAGCTTTTGCATAGCATATACGTATTCATAAGGTTGAGTATTTAGAACTGACTTCTTTGTGGTCAAGATAGAAATTATACACCCCTGTCTACCATGAATGCTCAGGTAAGTTTCTTTCAACTGCTTTTCCTTGGTTAACGTCTTTGCCTCTATTAGCCTATATTGATCCATGGACATACCAGCTAATGCCATTAGTATTAGTTTCCAAGCCATGAATCCAAGAGTAAGGCACCTCAATGAATTTGGGATTTGCCATTGCCATATGGCGTCATTGGGCAATAAAGCTTACTTCCTGAATCAATTCTATTGCATCTTGTGGGCTTTAAGGTCTGACTCAAAGTAATCCTAAATCAAGGCCACACCCTCTGGGATCACCTGGGTTAATTGTTTGGGGCTGGATGACAGCAGAACATAACCTGCTGCCAGGGGGAATTGGGCCACCCAGCCAGCATCATAGCAGGCATCATACATGTACTTGTGATATCCAATGCCAATCCAAGCCATTTGTAAAACACTTGTTTGGATACAGCCCATTTGTACTGTGTAGTCTGTAGAGATTATTTGCCCATTTTGTCCTTGCTTTTTGATACATCAAGGCCACACAATGATTGGTCCCTGGGCTTGTGTGTGTGTGTTAGCTCTGATTGCATATATTTGGGAGTTTTACTGACTGCTAATGGTCGACCTCTGCATTCCATATACATAGATGTGCCAGGATAATACCAGTGGGAGTACATTGCGATACATTTAGTAATACTTTCATGCATATAACCATACATTGTACCGATCAAGAGGGCACAAACAAACTGTAGGAAGAATCATAGCAACACAAACAGAAGTATATAACTGAGTTATAGCTGCTAAAAGTGACTGCATCGACCATCAGCTGCCTTGGAAATTGACATCTTACAAGGCTGATGCGCTGAATGACTCTGGTCAGCTTAGGAAGGAAGAGTAACTGAGAGAGAACGAGACCAGAATGGCAATGGCCGGGGTGGAATGGCAATAGCAGAGGCAATAGGCCAGATGAAAGGGCATCAGAGCATCCCTAGTGGCCCCATCGCCTTAACACCCCTTTCTGAAAAGGTGGATCGCCTTCATCCGCCCTCCCAAATTGACTCCTAGTATATACCTAATTCCACAAGTAGTAACTCCAGACTTCTCAGTTGCGCTTAAAAAAAAGCCCAAAAAACTTCGAAAGTATTTGTATTTGCTGAATGCATGGTAAAGCCATCAACAGTCTGCTGAATCAAATAGTCTTGGTTGGCAGACTGTTTATGCTAACCTCTTCCCATCCATTCTCACTTCCTCGAGGACTGCGCGACATGTTTTCTCGAGAATGTGCGAAACGGATTCTGGGAGACGGAGACGGTTGCATCAGAAGTGCCCCCAAGTATATTCCCTTGACACCAATTCATTGAGCTGAGGAAAGAATGTATTTGCATAAAACTGGTCTTATTTAGCCATATAAAAAGACACTGGCTGCTGCCATGAACATGTAAATGCCCAGATACTGCAAATGGACGTGCTGAGAAAGAGGCCAAGGCGGTTGCTATAGGAATCGTTGCCATGAAATATGAGGACCTAGTGATATTTCTTGACCTTTGTGACCTTTTGGTGACCTTGAGTGACCTTAAGGGTGAAATATGACGGCCATCATCAGAACCCAGGTTCCTGGGACAGACCCAAATCCTTCAATGACTACCAAGAGCATGTTGCCTGCCAGTTACTGGCTGCTTGCCAAATTCTTGGTTATGCTTGGCCCTATCTGGGATATGGCTGGTTATGCCTGTTGGTTAAGCCTGTCAGGAGGTCTGCATTAGGTCAAGTTGCAGGACCTATCATATGCTTGGCGCTAATACAAGCATCCGTCTCGGAGTAACCAAGCACAACGCATCTCATGCCTCGTTCATCAACCCTCTCCTGGCCCGACCTTATTAGGCACTAGATGGTCTTTTCATAACGACCACTGGGTCTTGTTTTTGCCAGCTTTTAGGTCCCTTAATATAGCCGCCATGTCAGGAGGACATAACATGACTTTGCCCTACCTGGTATATCCTGAAATATGCCCCCATAAGAGCATATACTCCTTGGCCCTGCTTGGATGCTTGCAAATGGGTGGAAGAACTGCATCTCCTTGCTGTATCACATCTGTTGTATGCTAAAAGCATTGGTGCCTTGCTGCAACGAAGCATCAGACATAAATTGAAGCAACAAGAATGGCAAGAGTTTTGGATTTAATTTAATTTTGATGTACACAGCCTATAAATTTTTAATCCCTTTCATATCGAATAGCTTATAGAAGCAGCTGTGTTTGAACGACGCATAATTAACACGAAGACAGCGCTGTGTGGCACTTTGAAATGTCTGGAACCTGACAAATGTGTTGTGTTAATTTTCCCAGAAAGGTAGATGTTGTCACCAGAAAGAAGGTCGGGATAAAAAATGTTCATGTAAAAAGAGGAAATATAATGTGGGCTCGTACTTGGATGGCAAGCTGTAGTTCTACAGTCGTTCCTGCTTGTTGAAAGACCAACTTGCCTTATGCATGTGAATGCCTCCTGCAACAAGTATCATTATATCAGTGCATTTTACATCCTAAGGAGAGACCACTTCACGGCCATTAAAGGAGCTGTCTTATAGTGTAATGAGACTGTAAGAGCCAATACTGCTTACAGCGTTTGTGTTGGGGGAAGTCTAATGTGCAATTTGGTTGCTATAGGTTGGTTGTTTAGATGATTGCATCGATTGATTACTTGGTTGATTGTATTCTGCAAAATCTTGTTAATGAAAATCGAATTTCAGTAAAGAATTATTTATCAATGTCCTCAAATATCAACTATTTAGAGAAGATTCTGAGGTTATTGATGTCATTTTCATTTTAATTAGAATTTACTTAGCGGAGAGCTGCTCGCTGAAAGAGCCTTTTATTCATGACATTTAGCGCAATATCAATATTCATGTGTGAAATATTCAGTAGTAATTAGCTTTAGCACCTGTGGCAATTATGATTTAGGATGAAATGACAGACCAAAATACAACTCAAGCTCTCAGACATTCGTGATGGTTTAGTAATGGCATGCAATTGTTTGCATGGTTGTGGTGATAAGGGCTCCTGAACAAAGGCTAAAAACGGACCAAGCCACAAAACGTGAACAAAAAACCAAATTAAACATTTGTATAGCCTAATTTGAATCTTCAGTGCCTTCACCAACATGCTATTAATTGGATGTGGACTGTGGCTTCTCCTGTGGTTTTCTCCTCTGGATTCTGAGGCGCAACAAGCCACCCACCGACAGCAGCCAAACGGAAGGCATAAAGCGGCAAATGGTTTAGCAGGAAGCAACGGAGGAGCGAGGCCTGAGACAAGTCTACGAGTCTCAGGTCAGCTGAGGAAGCATAAAGAGTGACTGGAGGCAGTTATTGTCAGGAGTAATGCTGGCGCCTCAACACAACCAAAGCACACCAAGGGAATAGAGGTGTCTGACTGTGACACATAGCAGCACACCTTATCTCCGCCCAGACATCAATATTTGAGCCGTTGTCTTTGTCTTCCATCCTTCAATCTCAGGTGGCCTTTGAAGCGGAGCCGAAATAAATGGGATTGGGTTGAGACATTCTCGTTTGGAATAAGCCCACGACGGCTCATCTCTTTCTTTTTCTGAAGCAGATGGATTCGATGGATGAATTCGTTTTGCTTAGAACCCAAGAGGCAGCCGAGACATTTCATTTGGGTAATTGAAAAAAATGGGTGATGTGAGATCTTGATTTCATCCCTGCAAGAGAAGCTGCTGCTTCCTTTCACAAGTTGATAAAGTCACCCACTGGCAATGATTGACGAGTGACTGGTAGCAAGCGCGACTTGCAGAACTCTTCAAGAGCCAAGCCGAAAGCAGCCTGGACCACGCCTCTTTGCTGTTGGTAGGGAGCCAGTCTTTGGTGTGACCATTCAACTGAGCTGCTCACTAGTCAGTCGTGAAAACAAAACAGACACAGCAGCAAGGATTAGGGAAAACACAAGTGTACATGGGATGATTGCAACATCAGGTGCAGGCTGACAGGCTCATGTGGCTATCTTGTGCAAGTTTCATCTGTCATCATTTCTGTTCTGTAACTTTCTGCAACTGGCATCAAATATCTGATACAGGTAAGCTTCACTTGACCTTTTCCCCATACACCTGCATGACTGGATCATATCTTGCACAAAAACATTGCTGATATATTACGAAAAGCAGATTAGCTCAGTTCATTCTTGAGATTACACAACTGGTTGCCTAAGTAACATACAGATCATATATCCTTCAAACATGCACTTTCGCTGATAGACAGGTCTTGGGGCATAAGTTGTACGCAGTTGCATTATCTGGAAAATCCAACATAAAATAATTTTGATAGGAAATGGGGTTACCCTACACTGGAGATGATATATGTATCAACAACTGTTATATTGCTATGCCCTATACTCTTCAATGGTGTTGGGTGCTGGTTCAAACCCTGCTCTCACATAATCAAGCAACTCCTGTGCGATATTGATCGAAAGGCTTGATTTGCACACTGCATGTGACACTAGACGTGACTGTGGACGTGACTGTGGACGTGACGATGGACGTGACGGTGGACCAATACAGAGAGTATCAGCTGTCATCATTTCTGTTCTGTAACTTTCTGCAACAGAGAGTGTCAGCTGTCGTCATTTCTGTTCTGTAACTTTCTGTAACAGGGAGTATCAGCTGTCGTCATTTCTGTTCTGTGTCATATATAAATGACCATTACAGTGAAACACTTTGATATAGAATTAAAGTGGACTGTGGCACTGTGAAAATGGCACTTCGTGACTCCTGATAGCCGATGAAGTGTCATCTTCTCTACTTTCAACATGGGAAACATAGAGGCTGTTTGATTAGTCCTGATCAAGAGCAAGCCATTTGACTTCTCATAACAAATTTTAGAGTGAAAATCAGATGCTTAATCCTTTCGTTTGGCTATCACCAACAAGTGGAATAAGTCTCCTTCAATCAAATTAGCATTGAAAGTATTGGGTTTGGTCATGACAAATCATCAGCATGATGACACACGAAGCACCATTTTCACAGTGCCACAGTCCACTTTAATTCTATATCAAAGTGTTTCGCTGTAAGGCCATGTGTACAAAGCAATCCAATGTGAATTTATGTGAAACCATGGATCACACAAGTGGTGGTCTACTGTATTCTGATAGGAGGCAATTAGGAGATCCCTCACTCATTCAGAAGTCTGTTTATCCAGCCACCATTTCCATCATTCTGACAACCAAGCAAATTGTGAGCTTCTTTCTGAGACCTCCAGCTCCAGGTTACATTTGAGATGCTGCACGATTTGCATCATAAATAAACAATGTATGGCGTTTTTACACTCTTACACAAGGTCCAATGTAATCTTATGCAACATGAGAATTGCAGCCTGGACTGATCTGGCACAGACTGGCAGACAGACACAATTACCTGGTCTTAAAGATGTCTGTCACGTCCACCGAACATTTGCCTGGTAATTGGTGATTATCTTAAGTATAAGATGTGAGGGAGACAACAAACGACCTCCTGTAAACTGTGATTTGTTGAATGCACCATTATGTGTTTTGGACTCAGCCTGCCTGTGTAAACTGACTCAATGTGACTCAATGATTCTTCAGCACTTTATCATTGTCTCCCAATGATAAACAATCCCTGAATTAGCCCCCACTGAGTCCCATTCCTCTTCTGTGAAGCTGTTAGGCAGGGGGATTTTAGTCAGGCTCCCTTGGCAAATGTGTGATCATCATTACTTTAAAAAGTTTGGTCTTAATCGGTCTTTTCATTCTGTGGGTCCCATTTCTCCAAAGGCTTGTAAATAAAACTGGCTCAGAACTAAAGCAACAACAAAAAACAAACAAAATACAACAACAACCTTTGAAAAAACCTCACTTAGAAGTAGCTTGTCAACATTACAGTCAGTATCAATACTGTGACATGTAAGGTAAGGCGGTTTCTGCATACATTTATAGGCCAATAACATAACGCTTTTTTGCTTTGTAAATTTTACTGATCTCATTGGTTTTTCATGTCAAGAATTTGCTGTTACAACTTTCATGGACAGCTATCTACTTTTTGACAGCAATTTTCTGTTGCTCTTATAGACGACAGGTGGCCTTACGCCACAGGCATACAATACAGGTTGCTTTGGCACATGTCCCTGCAATGGAATGACCCGGGTCATGGCTTGAGTCCCAGGCCATCACCTTGCTGACATAAGTGCTTCACTTTTCGTGACTGGCCACCGTTTTCCAGTTTCCCCTACCTCCCTCCTTTGTGCTGTTTCCTCCACAAATTTGAGGTTCTTTTCTCCCTTGCTGTAGATACCTAATGAATCAGGAACCTTGCTATATTTATCTACCACTGACTCTTGTATCATGCAAAGGGTACCTATTAGTCGTTGTATGCTGGCCCTGCTGGATATAGTTTGTATCACACATTTCCAAGAAATGCATATGTTATTGGTCATTAGTGATATAAGTCGATAGTTTGTAAATGGACACTCATATGAATTATTATTTTTTGTATCAAACAACGCATGTTGACCAGAGGGACCTGTTCTCAACATTTTTCATCTCAAAAATCATGTGTTGCAAAAAAAGTTTGAGATATCAGTCGAACTTTAGTTTCTTTTTCTTATATTCATTTTTCAAAACATACGACAGCACAATAACATTTGCTTTGGATATTGTAAGCAAAATCTTGGTAGAAAGTTCCATATGAATACCGTATATAATACGAAGAATGAAAGAAGAAGTCTGGTCTATGTAGAACATATAAATGTGTGGCGTACTACAAAACATGTCTTCCATTGTCACTGTTTTCAGTACTTCGTCCAGATTTGATTACCTGCTGTGAATGTGATTTGTCGCGTTCCTTTTTATCTGTCACAAACACTCACATCCTGAGCATCCTGAGCATCCTGAAAGTGTTATTGATCAAGATTTCAGTGCAAAATTTTGTCGTTCGATGTAGAAAATGTCCTGGGGAATAATTCAGTGCGATTTAGATCATCCATGGGCAAATGCTCTTTATTGTGTTTTTGCATGGCTTGAAATATGGAGCTTCTTCGCAACAAAGAATCTCAGCTGAGCAGACTCAGCATGGTCCTTCCACATGCTCCTCGAGTGCATATTTGGCTAATAATCTGACGATTCATGGCCCGCCGTGCCAACCACCTATGGTCAGCCCATCAATTGTGGTTTATCAGCCATAACGTGTGATTCATAATTCATTGATAATGCATTCGAAATTGTCTTACCGGTGTAAAACGCTCGTTAACTCCTCCCAAACTTAGCAACGTGACGAGTAAACATGCCAATCTGGCTTGAATTATGGCAAAATCTCCATATTAATTAACACCCAGGTTCAAGCATGACAAATGAAGTGGTGACATTCCACAAGCAGACACACTCTAAAAAATGTCGGGACAAAATTGGTTTTTTAGATTCAAAATGGTTTTTTGAAAAACCAAATTTCAATGCAAAACCAAAATGGATTTTTAAAAAAATCCATTTTGGTTTTTTGCATTGAAATTTGATTTTTCAAAAAACCATTTTGAATCTAAAAAACCAATTTTGTCTGAATTTTTTTAGAGTGCACAAAGAACAATTCCCAGAGTGGAGCAGTCATCCTGAAAATGGCTCGGAAGAGCCGAAACATCTTTCTTCTGCAAATATATAATATACACAAGAAAAAGACTGTTGATTTTGTTTTTAAAAAGGCAGTGACATAAGATTAGACTGCACATGTCTGGTCTAGTCTTCAGATATATATTCGATTTGCAGTTGAAGTCTGTGACCGAAGTTGACACCGGTCTACTCTTATTTCGCCATGATAAGCAACCTCCAGAAGACTTCCTTCGTAAATTGCTTTCTGCAATGCAAGCAAAACATGTTTCAGCATTTATAAGCTTGTCACTTTTCCTTTCCCATACCTTAAATATATGTAATGCAGCATGTGTCTTGAATGCATATTACTTTGCAATATGGAATAGCATTACCTTCACTTCGTTGCACTTGCCTCAGCAAAAGTATTGAGTACTACTAATGAGTAGGCCTATAGTATAGACTTGGTATGCAGCATTTCATTTGACCTATCTCAGCCTCCTGCTCTTTGAATTCATCAGACATAAAAATATTGCAGAGTGGGACTTTTCCATTTGTGACATTTTCACTCAAAGCTCTAAATGTTTATCACGATGTGTGAAACTGTGTTTGCAATATTAAACTGCACAGTTTCATCCATCAGTTGCGAAATGTATACGTTTGAACCTATAATGGTCACAAAACACATTTTACAGTCTCTAAATTGTTATGCAAAAAGAGAGGTGAAAATGCACTTTCTGACTCATGATAGCTGATGAAGTGCCACCTTCTCTACATTCAACATGGGAAACAAAGAGGCTGTTTGAGTAGTAATGATCAAGAGTAGGCATTTGATTTATCATAACAATAAATGTTTACAGTAAAAATCAGATGCATAATCCTTTCGTTTGGCGGTCACCAACAAGCTGTATTAGTCTCCTTAAATCAAATGAACATTGCAAGTATTGGGAATGATAATGCCAATTCATCAGTACGATGACTCACGCAGTGCCATTTTCACAGTGCAACGGCCTACTCTTTTTGGATAACAAATATACAGACTGTAAAGAAAGTTCACTGCAATGATTTGACTCACCGTATGTAGTCTATTGTTGTGGTGACAATACTTTCTGTTTTCAGGACTGTGAAGAACAAAAACTTTAATCTTTTGAACAATTGGCTTTGGAATTGACATCAACCTCTTGCGCACTTTCCTACGTACGTACATGATAAACGATATCTATCAACTTCTTTGTTGAAATATCGTAAGACTGGTGAGCCTGTTGACTAATATTTTGACTCTTCCATGCATTGAATCTAATTTATATCTAATTTTGCAGTTTCCAGTTTGTTAGCTTCGGATTATAGGCTTGCAGGAAGGAGTTTAGAATATATATGTCACTTGGTGCCCATGCATTGGCTGATCACAAACTTGAACACACCACAGCAGCTGGCAAGCAAACAAAAAAGTGGTGGCATTGTCACTTAAGTAGACATATAGGGCTTTGGTCCTGCTGCTTCACTGATTCAATTATTCCGAGTGAAAGAAGAACTTTAGTCATTCATCATGCCATTCGTTCCTGCTTTAGACTGAGTGGAGGACAGCCTGAACTTCGCGGATAGTCGTAAACTGGTCTACAGTGTAGTACAGCAAATAGCTAAGTAGTTCTCAGAATATTGAGGAGTGTATGAAGCACAGTGATGTATGAGACCACCTTTTATCAATGGACTGAATGCTTCCCAGGATGGGAGGGTGCAGCTGGCATTTATGAGACCCACAAATATGATTTGCGTTTGTCAATGGACTTAGTTACGTTTTTACATATCTGCCCAGGTCGCCTACATGTACCATGTACAATGAAAGATGTATATTTTGAGACAGTGTTTTGAGAATTAATGTTACATTTTAATTTTGACTTTGTCCTTGATGATCTGTGTCCTTGACACTATGATTAATTTGTCAGCCCTTTTCCAGCTTTTTTGATGCTAATACTACTCAATTTGAGGGAAAAATAGTTAAAAATCTGAAATGTGTGTTGTAAAAATGACTTTCCAGCAAGAGACAATTTCAGCTATTAATTGATACTCTGCATGCCTATAAATAATGATCTGTTACCGGAACTTCAATTTGAACAATTGTGTGAAAATTTTTTTTTTTTTTCGTAACCCTTTGAACTACAACTTGTGGGTGTGCATGGTTCATTACTCTTTTTTGTACACTGCAAGTTCAATCAATGACTGGGTTATATAGAATGTAGAAGTCTTGGATAGCAGATATTATATCAGGCATCATCTGAGACCTCCAACCATCCTTCACTGCATATACATTGAATTTCCTATAGTCTGCTGCAGACATGGATCTACTGAAAAATGACTTAACTTAATTATCCGTTCACAACAATTGAATCAGTGAAGCAGGAGGACTGAAGTAACAATGCCACCACGTTTTAGTTAGGGCAGATTTCACAAAAAGCTGCAAAATGACTTACCACAACTTGTCCACAAGTTACATTAGAACAAGTCTGATAAGGCCAGACATAATCGATTTTGTAGCTTCTCAGATTTTCTCAGGGTGCTTCTTCTGAGGATAGCTGGCAGGACAAAAAAAAGGCTGAAATCTAAAGATTTTATTGTGTCAATCCATTAAATAAAATCATGGGTAAACACTCTTTTCTGTTGGATTGGTAGATCAGAGTAGCTAAAAATATGGCCTTGTGCTAATGTAACAACGATAAATGATGGAGGATGGAATTTTTTATGCTGATCCTACTGCAATATAAATGAAATCACCAGCAGTGTACCACCCCTGGCCTGCTCTTGGGAGACCTGGCTTTCAGTTCAGAAAAAATTTGAGATCTAATCATGTGTTCGTTAATGTAATTTTTATATACACATTTTGCTAATGTAACACTATGAAATGGACAGATGCGAAATTGCAGTTACATTAGCAATAAAAAAACAGGTACCACACCCAGTCGTTTATGTTTTTAGTGATGCATATAGGCAAATAAGACACGTTTTTCAATAAAATATTAGAATCTCACATTTAAAATTGGCATAAGTAGCAAGAACACAGAAAAATTCCCAGGTAAAAGCTGCTAATGTAACCTCAGTGTCCTGTGATCGAATCGAGTTACATTAGCACTCTTTTTTTTTTTTTTCTTTTTTTGCAAGTTTTATAATGACCAACACAATTAAAAATGGTTCCAAAATAATTTTCAAGATGTTTTTTATCAATCACATATCATTATATTTTCCTGAATTGGTTTTAACAGGTTCCACAGAGTGCCAAAGTAAGCATGTCTGATCACCAGTAAGTTTGGTCGTCCAAAATTGTCCTCATGAGGGATAAAAAATATCTTTTTAAGAGGAAAAAGCTACAAACATGTATCTGAGGAATATTTTATTGATATTTATTCATTACCTCACAGATGTACTTAGTCATAGGTTTACTTGCTTCAGGAAGCAACAGAGAGATAATAAAAGGGTTGCAAAGTTTAAGATACCCTCTAACAGCACTTTCCGTGAAATCTGCCTTAGCTTTTTCTCACTGACACCGTTCACTGTACTGTGCTCAATTTTGAAGCCTCCTTGTGATTATGGGCGTCACTGTGAGAAGTCCCTGAATGGATTATTCAGAATACCTCCCAATAGGCACAATACATCATTACTCCGAAAGACAGTGTTCAAAATTATGTCATTGCAATCTAGCACTTGCACTTGTAGCTTTGGTTGATGGCTTGTCTGATACCCCTATTACCTGGCCTCATCCCTGTTTAACAATGAAGTAGCTGAGGTACAATTATAGGGCTACACATGCAACCAAGGTGTCAAATCTGTAAATCACACTTTAAGGAATTGCTCTTCTATCAAAATTTGACCCATGTGTGTGTGTCACAGCTGCTCATGGCTGATCAGTGTTCACAAACTTGAGTGCAGAAGCACACAAAACGTTGGAGCAGTTCCACTTAAGTGGACAAGTAGGCCTTCAATCCAAGAGTTTAGCTAATTCTATTATTCTGAGCGGAAGAACTTCAGTCTTTCATCATGCCACTTGTTCCAGTTCTGGTTCCGGACTTAGTGAAGCAAGGCTCGAGCTATGTGAACAGTGCTTCATTGGTCAACGAAGTACAGCAGTACAGCAATTCTCAGAATGTTCAGATTGATTTCAGAGTCTATGAAGCACAGTGATGTATGATACCACCTTTTATCGATGTGCTGAACGCTTCTATGCAGCTGGCAATTCGGAGACCCAGAAATAAGATTTATATATGTTTTTGCATTGGTCAATGGACATATTTTCATTTTGACCACAACTGCAACAGTGGATGTGCCACACATGCACAATTTTAATCTTGTACTAATTACTATTCATAATATCCACCGAAAAGTTTCACATAACTGATGTTGAAAATATTAGATATGTTTTTGATTACCTCAAGCTTCTAGTTAAATTGTAAAGATCCACAGAAAGCCTACAAATTTATACGTGAAATACGTTCTCCATTTCCTAAACTTAATATGATATATATAATGTTTTTTCCTGAGCTTTTGTTAGCCTCAGCTGTGACTATCAATATGTCATAACTATCAGACTGATATGAGTTGCATGACGACAATATTATGGAGTTTTTTGACATGCAAGACCACTTCCAGGAAATTCAAGGTGGATCAGTAATCTTCAGGCATCCAGACTTGCCTGTAGGTATAATGATTTGAGTTAATTGGTAATGTGACCAAGCTGAGACATACAGTTATAAATGTTATATGAACAAGAGATTTGCAGTATAGCTTATTCTGTTTAGTATGAGTCCTCGTGCGAAATATTGTTCTAACAAATATTTGTTTGGGGTAGGGGAGAGCGGGGCACAGTGAGACACTTTTTTTATTTTCAAGTCTTCCAAAATGTTGGCAGCAACGAGGTAAATGAGATCATGTCCACATTATAGATAATGACGTTGCGTATATAGTCACATAGTTTTAGGTTCCTACCTTTTACAGGTTTGGAGAAACTTTGAGTTATTTCCAGGCTCGTTAAGTGTCTCACTGTGCCCCGTAGGCGGGGCACAGTGAGACAGCAGGCGGGGCACAGTGAGACAGGGCATCTGCTATCATAACCGCCAATCATCAGGACCTGCGGAATTGTTCTATCACTTGTTGCTTCAAAAACTACTGTACTCTAATTAAAGCAGCTGGCTAGGTGACTTTTTAGGTCCTTTTAGGAGCATGATTGGAAACTTCATCGCATGGGACACATGCACGACTTATTTAACCTGCCGCACCTGTTACATCCTAATCCCTGGCAATTGATTTGCATTATACCATTTTTCTTGGGAATTATAACAAAAAATCATTTTGAAAAATTATTTACTTTTACTGGCTAAAAACCAAAATATTGAAATTCCAATCTCGATATGCTGCGTAGGTATTCAGGATATAGGACAGTCTCACACTTACTTAATTTTTGTAGTATACAAAAAAGGGTTAATCTGTAAACAGTACTAGGAAGATGCTACGGGCTTTGTCTCACTGTGCCCGCCGTCTCACTGTGCCCCGCTCTCCCCTACCCTATATACATATATGTATGGAAAAATCAGACCTGATGTGTATTTATAAAGTAATGAAGTGGTAGTTTAATTACTCCCAATCTTCAAACTTCTGAGTTTTCCAAGACCGCAGTCTTCTTCTAGTAGATTGATACCCTGAAATCCACCATTTCAACTCCAATTTCATTTGTTGCACTGAAAATGGCCTGGAACTTTTTCTTCTACTTTTTGTACCTAGGTCTACATCCATTTTCAAAATTGCTTCTTAGCAACCAGTCATTCTATTTGAAGTATTTTTATAAGGGTCACAGGCAGTAACTGTTGCTTTCCACAGTAATGTCTCAAATTTAAAAACAACAATGAAAATAGACAGTTTCAGAGAAGAATAATTATTGATCTTATCAAGTGATCTCAGTACTTGGAAGGTTTTAATTATTTTCATTTGGCATATATTTATGATATGTTATTGTACGTAATTGCCTGGAAATCAATTAGAACCATTGGAGAGTTTTAATTTCATAACACCATGAATTATAAGGAAGACAACGGTTCTACGTACATTTTGTAGCGCGTATGCTGTGTGGATACTGATTTTACCCAACCGTGATTGAGCAAGATAAATCTCTCTTCTTAGTTTGCTATTTGTCGCTTACACAGCTCTCTATTGAGTATTGTGCTCAAGCTTGGATTCTCCATGACTACATGTACATTTTCTTAGCTACCCCTTTCATCACTTTCACAGAAATGCAAGTATCTTTACTAGATATTAATCATATCATATATATACCTGTTCATGTTCTCAATATATCCACGATTGTTTATGGTTTATTATAAAAAGAATACTTCAAGCAAATACATTTAATTGTCATGTCTCATTCATCTCTACAAAGTTCCAACCCCTTGCCTGTCCCTACTGGACCACCCTTCTTCACTACAGGAATTGCTCCTAAGTGTGCACTTTTCATTTCTTAGAAAACAGTTAATTGAGCATTTACACTTTAGTCTTGTTTTTGTCCTTGAAACACTCACAGTAAATTATACCTATTAGTGACATTTGAGATACAGATTTCCTTACTTCGTCAATGACTGGGGAAATATTTGCTCAAATCACTGGGAATTGAAGCTATTGCTAAAGTTAAGAATGTCCCAAATCACTACTTTTATTCTATTTTACATAATTAATGAGAAAATGGTCAAATGCCACAAGTCTCAGTTGACGATCTTTGGAAAACAGTCATTATTCTGTCACTCAAATTTATCTTTCACTCAGAAGTTTCTCTTTGACCAGATTTTACAAAGTTTCTCTAATGTAATTATTTTGTGCCTCTTGGCTTGTTGGGAGTAATAGGGAGACGAAAGTCTCATCCTCTCTGTGGCAACACAACATGGCGCCCGTATTCAAGCATGAGCACAGTAACGGGGTTAGTGAGAGATAGCAAACTAAAAAATGGCAGCATTGCTACTTCAGCCTCACTGATTCAAATATTGCGAATGGAAGACCACTTAGACCAGAATAGTCGTTCAGCAATCCATCCTTGTCTGCAGCTGACCAAGTGAAAGAGCCTGAATGCAGTGAATCTCATTCCTTTGTTCATAACAACGGTACAATGTGGTACCTCAACAGGCTTGATATTCCAGAATGACGAATAAGTTTTTGTAGGATAGCATGTTTTGAAATACAGTCTGAGACATGTTTTAAATGGCCTATATGTATGGATACAGCTGGTATTTTGGATATGAAGGAATAATCTGTGTATTGGTCAATGCATGGATGAAATTATTACAAATGTGAGATTTCTTCAAACCATAAATTTTACTGTACCAAAAAGCCGATAATTGCGGTAATACTTTTTTTTTCACATCTTATGAAAGGAATAATATATTTTCCTTGTATTTTCACTTGTGCATTTTTTTATGTTGCTGCTCTTGAGTAATGAATTAGCTACTGCGTGGCATTCATTTCTTTATCCATAACCATTTTTGTAGTGAGAGCATGTAGAGTATAGCTGAATCTGTTACATTAATTATTGCATTATTTGTACATTATCTCGGGTCTGTTTTATTTCCTTTTTCAATCAAAAGAGTAATTTGAAGTACAGCCAGTCGTAGAAGTCAATGATGTTAAAAATCTGGCAAAAGATTAATGTGTGCTTCTCATGCTGTAATACACACTGGCAAATGACATAAACATATGATAAACATGGCAGGCAGCAATCAACTTCATTGCAACACTACAGTTTACCTGATGGGTTTATGATGTAATATTTATAACTTATCATGGCATGGTCTATATGATGTTCATCTCTAACAGGCAGGCAACCTCTTCTGGGATATTCACGGTGGAGCAACGATTCCAGCCACCCAGTGGTACTTGTGATATATGTCTAAATAAAACTGAAGTGATGAATGAATACGCACTCAGATGACACACCCAATTTCCACATCATGCCTTTGCCAAACACAACAACAAAATGTCTTTTGATGATGTTACCGCTGCATATATATCAGAAAAGCCTTTGGAATCCCAGGCATGAAAGTGCAATGAAAGCTGATTGTTCGACCCACGAAATCCCACTTTAAAATAACGAAATCTAGACAGGAATATCAGACTTTTCAGGCTTTAAATCTTATAAAATTTTGACACATATGTGCGTGTCACTGGCTGATCAGTGATCACAAGATTGAGAGGAGAAGCTCGCAAAAAAGTGGGAGCAGTGCCACTACAAGTGGGCCTTTTGTTTTAGAGATTTGCTTATTTAATTAGTTTTTCTTAGAGGAAGAAGAACCTCAGTCTTTCATCATGTCATTTGTTCCAGCTTCAGACTTGGTCGAGGAAAACTTGAGATACATGAACAGTGCTTCACTGGTCAACAACGTGCATAACAACTGACAAAGCAGTTTTCAGAATGTTCAGATTGATTTCATAAGGTATAAAGCCCGGTGATGTATGAGACCACCTTCTATCAATGTGCAGAATGCCTCCCTGGATTGGAGGTGCAGCTGGCAATTCAGAGACCAAGAAATAAGGTTTCTGTTTGCAATTGTTTTGGTCAATGGATGTATTTACATTTTGGCCATATCTGCTCATTGATATGCCGTGCACAATTGAATTTTGTTCTGTGAAGTACCGTTCATGATGTCGCAAAATATTAAATTTGTTAGTTAATTTGCATCCAGCAGTTATTTCAGTATACACGTAGGCCTATATTGTTTTTTTAAATATTTCCTATATTACTGCTGTCATGGTCAATGACTGCCATCAATTTACACCTATCTCACATTAAAATCTTATCAAGGAAGAGGCTTACGCACAATGTGATCAGCATCATTTTTGTTAGATAAAATAATTTCTGAATACAAGTCTAGTTTGTAAAGATCCTCTGAAAGCCTACTTGTAATTAGTGAAACGTATTCTCCATTTCCAAAACCTACTGTGACATGTATAATGCTTTCTCATAAGTTTTTGTTCTCCTCAGCTGTGACTATCCTGTAGTCTGCGGAAGACTGAATCAGTGAAGAACAGATTGATGTAACAATGGTTCCACTTCTTAGTTTGCTATTTCACACTTACACGTGTCTCACTATTGTGCTCAAGTTTGGACTCTCCATATTCTGATCAGTGGCGTAGCTAGTGGGGGGGGGCAGGGGGGGCAACTTGCCCCCCAGACAACTTTTTGGGGAAAAATGGGGAAATGAGGGGGAAAATGGGGAAATAGGGAAAAGAAGGGAAAAAGAGGGGAAAAATGGAAAAGGAGGGAGGGAAAGGAGGGAAAGGATAGTAAAGGCTAGCTGTCATTACAGAGGTACAAAATCAACTTGCCTATATTAGTAAACTCTACCTTATTTCAATTAGTCTTTTGAGGAATGGCGACCGATTGAGAGATTATTTACGCCTTACCAAAATACCTCCAAGGTAATAAAAGTGATATTTCCCTTTTGTAAAAATGATTCTGTCAACTTGTGCATCAATTGGAGAATTGCAATTTGATCACAGTTCTTCTTTCTGAAGGAGAACTACTAACAGGTCCAAATTTTTCTCCCAGTGGAGAGATTTGGTCTCCTAGTCATTGCCAAATTGGTATCTCTGGGAGACCAGTTTTTGCAAATATTGTTATTGATTAAGGTCCAGCTTGTTATATTTATATCTATACAAATTATGAATGATGAATTGATATTATTGTATGAACTACAAATAAAAAATCTGAATCTGAATTTGACATATTTGGATGTCTAAATTTAAATTTTTGCTGTGTTTGAAACTGCTCCATGCTTTTTTCCATGTCAAAATGTTTTTTTCCTGTCTTTACAATATATTTCTGTTGATCACATTTGATGTCATCTAAGTTCTAATTTTCGATTTTCATAAATCTAAAATTTGCAAACTCATTTTGGTGGCTAAATTAACATTCAGCTCAACAGTTCAAATTCCTTTTTGCAGGCATATCAGGAGCTATAGTTTATTGATAATCATGAATCTAATGGATCTCTAGCTGATCTTTAGATGTCATGTAGGTGCTATGAATAACGGGTTAAAAATTGTTCCATCAGTCTCCCAGTCAAAATTTCTTTAAAAACTTTGGAACAATTTGTACCCTTAAATTTTTTTTGGAGATATTGCGTATTCCAGTCATATTCAATGTTTTTTGTGTGCGTTGTTTAGACCGGAAAAAAGGTAAAATTTGTGTTAAATTCAGTGCCGTAGATATTTTGGGGAAATTCAGGGTCATTTGCCCCCCCAGAGAAAAACCCTAGCTACGCCACTGATTATGATTTTGAGCTTCTTTATGTGCAACCTCTGAATGGAACATTCTCAATCCCTCCCAAAGGACACAATGATGCCATTGTCTCAACAACAGTGTTCAAAATTACTACAATGCTGGTAGAATCTAGTCTGAGGAACATTTTGCTTGGTCAGCAAAAACCTTTGGAGAAAATTAGATAGATTCTTGTAACTGTGCCACACGGCATACAAGACTGACTTCCCCATTGTTCTCTTCCATGTCTTGAAGACAAAGGCAGCAAATCTATTTCAAAATTAGTCACACAATACACTCTGCCACTGAATATGTATGTTATGGGCCCAGATGCATAATTGCGAAATATCACTCCAATCAAGCTGACCGCAAATACCTCTCAGGACTTCGTTTTGAGTATGGTAAAATCAGACCAGCTAAGTATGAGATATTACTCCCAATCCTCCAACCTCTTTGAGTCTGAGCCAGTCTAAAATGAGACAAATCCTTCCTTGAATACCAATTTGCTATCAACGTTATCACAGAAGACAACCACAGAAGGCAACCACAAATAAAGTGTTTTCAATTTGTATTTAATTTGTAACCTTTCTTTGCATTCGTGGGCTAGCATAGCAAGACATTTTTTTCTGTGCACTCTTAACGCAAAAGATTCTTAAAGGCATATATCGAAAAAAGGTTCTACATTATTTTAATTGTTCAGCTGAATAGAAAAGTTCATTACTTGGTCGGAAGGCCCTTTATGATAGGACCCTATCCTCCCGACTTCAGAGAAAGGGGTTCCATTACGGGAGTTCAGTGCAGCTAGATTATTGTTTTTGTTTGCTTTTGGAACCTTTCTAAAAGTTTAATAATGAACCCTTCAGGGTTCCTTATCTATACCAGCTTATAAAAACTTTAAAGGTTCCATATAAAACCTTTCCGTTAAGAGTGTAGACCTATATCATAGAGCATATCAAGTTCACTGCAAGACTTGCTCATATGCACTTTTCATTTCTCAGTGTCTGAAAAAAATGTTTTAGCCCTTGAAATATACAGAGTAAGATATATCCATTAGTGACATTAAACATACAGTGTACAATGACATTTTCAAACTGAACTATTAATTTTTCTCACTATTTCTGTATGCAATAATCAGCTGCACGTTTTGTGTGTCTGCACCATTGTCATTAGTCTTCTTAAAAACACCAATTGTCCTTTTGGCGTGTTACAATCAAGAAAACTGCAATGAAGTTGGTCTTGTGTAAGGATAAGATATTGGCAGGCAAACTGTAAAGCTCAACTCTAAACTATACAAGTGACAGGTTGCTTGGCAAGTAATAATTGGATATATTTAAAAGTTTCTACACTCTAAAAAATAGTGTTGGGTCATAAACATGTTATAGTGTTTATATTCACTTAGGTGATTGAAAATAGACACCATAGTGTTAAAACAAAAACACTATGGTGTTTATGCAGGACAAGCTGAAGTGTTAATGGGACTTAGAAAATTTTAAGCCAGTTGGGAAGGTAAATTACTATGTAAAGGAAATTAAGACAAAATCAATTTTTTCATATACATATATTGTCAGAATATAGAATCAGGCATTTTTGCCAACCAGCACGAATTTTGTGTGCTTTTATAATGTAAAAAGTCCAAGTTGAAAAAAAATTCTAAGTTTCATAAACACTAGTGTTTATGAAGTGTCTAATCATAAACACATAATCAAGCACTTAAGCTTCAAACTTAATGCATTTATCAACAGAAACGTTCGCTCAGCCATGAAGGTGAATGTTAGCCACTTTCAAAAAGCTGTTGATTCTGTTCAATGTTTGATTGTTTGAGCTATGTGGGACCCATAAGAAGTCTTATAACCAAAGTTTTGACAAGGTAAGTTCTTAAAAAAGCAAATATCCTTATTTCACTAATCAAGACAACTGTGCTCAGTGTTGTAAAGCTGTCATATTGAAATGTTATAGAGATAATATTTATTTTCAAATATAAATACTCTAAAACAGTTTTCATTGACACTAATTACAGAATCTTTTAAATATGCAATGTAAATCTGTGTAAAAAAACTATATATATATATTTTGTGAATGTCAGGTGCCTATGTCAAATATTGTTTTGTGAAGGATTCTTTCACAAGGGTGGATCCAGGAAATTTGAAAGGGGGAGGTCCAGCGGCGAGGGGGAAGGGGGGGGGCGAGTCCAGGGGGTCTGGCCCTGAACTCATTGTGTCTCTTACATGTTTCAGAAAGGAAATGTTTGTCTTCAAACTGTGAAGTTTTATTTTCACTGAATGAACAAATAGTAATTCGAAATAATGGGGAACAGCTACAGAAATAAAAGGTGATTATTTTTAAATGGGGTTGAAAAGGTGTCTAATATATGTCACCAAGATTCAACCTGAACAAGAACCTCCAGGTTGCCTGTGGTTTCTACTGATGAGGGATTTAAGTAAGGCCAAATGCTAAATGGTGCAGATTCTTTATGTACTCTAAAATATGTTTTTCAGAAAGAACATGCCAGTTTCCAAATTCAGGTTTTTTTTTTCATTGGATGAAGAAATTGGAATTGCAAGTCAAAGTGAACTTCCACTAAAAGGTGATTATTTCTAAAATCTGGTTGAAAGGGTGTTTAATATGTCGGCAACATTTTTCTTGAACAAGAACCCGTGGGTTGCCTAATTCAGGTGGTTTATGATGCAAAATGAATTCAGATTCATTTTGTACCTAATGTTTTTCAGGAAGAAAATTCCAGTTTTCCAAGTCTGGACTCTGGAGGTATATTTTCACTGGATGAAGAAATCATAATTGTGAATCATGGAGTACTGCCACGAAAAGGTGATTATTTTTAAAGTCTGGTTAGAAATGTGTCTAATATGTCAAAAAAATTTAACCTAAACAAGAAGCTCCGGGTTGCCTAATGCAGGTGGCTTCTTGTGATAAATATAGTTGGAGAGACATCTTACATGTCCGGGGAGAGTGAGGGTTGGTCTATTGGTAGCGTGCTGGGCTTCCAATCGCTCAGTCCAGGGTTGGAATCCAGCTCTAGTTGGGTCACCTTGGCCTATGTTTGATGGCTGTTTCATTCATCCTTCATCTCATTGCCATGTCCTCCTCCTGCCATAATTAGCCTACTGAGTGCGTTAATACAGGACATAAAGCCCCAATCATCCATCCGCCAATCTAACATGTTGTCCAAATTTAACCTGAACTGGAACCCACGGCTTGCCTGATCTAGGTGTTTTCTATTAAAATGATTAACTTTCAAGTATGGTCAAATGCTAAATGATGCAGATTCATGTATCTCGTGTTTTTTCAGGCAGGAAATGTCAGTTTTTACACTCTGGAGGTTTTTCACCGGTTTAAGAAATTGAAAGTTCAAACCATGGAAAACTGCCATAAAATGGTGATTATTTCATGATTGTTTGGTACGTTTTTTTTATGTTTTACACTTGTTAACTTGCACTGTTAACCAAAAAGAGTTTCTCTTTTTGAGGCTAAAATAAAGTATATCATTATCGTTAACATTATATGTAAAATCTGGTCAGAAAGGTGTCTAATGTCTCTAAAAATTTAATCCAGGCAAGAGTTTCCTAATGTAGGCGGCTTCTTCTGATAAATCCAATAAGAGAGATGTCTACTGTGGCATGGAAATTTAACCTGAACAAGAACCAGTGGGTTGCCTAATGTAGGTTGTTGCTGCTGATATAATATTTACGTTTTAAGCAAGGTCAATAGCTATATGATGCAGATTCATTATGTATCTCATGTTTTTCAGGAAGAAAATGTTCGTTTTTCAACTCTGGAGGTATTTTCACTGGATGAAGTATTGTAATACTTGGAAAACTGTCACAAAAGGTAATTATTTCTAAAGTCTGGGTGGAAAGGTTTTTAATATGTTGTCAAAATTTAACCTAAACAAGAACCTCCGGGTTGCCTAAGACAGGTGGTTTCTTCTAATAAATATAGTTGGAGAGATGTCTTATATGTCAACGGGGGGGGGGGGGGGGGGGGTTGGTCTAGTGGTACCATGCTGGGCTGCCAATCGCTAGGTCCAGGGTTTGAATTCAGCTCTTGTTGGGTCACCTTGGCCTAAGTTGGAAGGCTGTTTCAATCATCCTTCACCTCATTGCCTTGTCCTCCTCCTACCCTAATTAGCTTACCAATTGCATTAATACAGTACGTAAAGCCCAATCAACCATCAATCAATGTAAAGCGTTGTCAAAATTGAACCTGAACAGGAACCCACAGCTTGCCTGATGTAGATGATTTAACTTTTAAGTATGGTCTAATGCTAAATGATGCGGATTCATTAAATGTATAATATTATGTTTTTTCAGGAAGAAAATGTCTGTTTTCAAACTGTGGAGGTTTTTTCACTGGATGAATTGTAATTGCAGCTCATGGAAAACTGCCACAAAAAGGTGATTATATCTAAAATCTGGTTAGAAAGGTGTCTAATATGTCACCAAAATTAGACTCAGACTCAGACTCAGATTAATTTATTTTCCCAAAATAATTAAGTTACATCTCATTAATATTACACATTTCTAAAGTAAAGGGGTATAGGAGACCTCTCAAAGACACAAGTCGCTGCAGAGAGGCCACCCAAAATATCAAAATACAAAATATAATAATGATTACATAAATTATGTCAATCTAAACAGAATACAAAAGGAAAGTTAAACTATTGATATCACAAAAAACAAAAATTGAAATTGAAATTGAAATCGACCAGACACAAGAGATGCCAGCACATGTTTGATAGCTCAGGTAATTGCAAAATGCAGTAGGAGAATCATCTGGAGGCAGTGGAGGCACTAATGACCACAAATATAACAGTTTTGAATCATACACTCTGCCTGATAAGATTGAATAAAATCGTTTTTCACATACAATTTAAAGCCATCTAGGCTATGAGTATAGATTTTACTTTTGAAATTACATTTCATACTATTAAAGCAAGCAGGAAACCTGTAGCTGATACAATACCTTGCGAAGTCATGTCTCACAGCAGGTAAGCGAAAGTCTGTATGTTGTCTTGTCCGATGATGATGTAATTCTTCATTTTTTTCGAAAATAGTGCTAAAGTAATTTGGAAGTAAGTCATTCTCATATTTAAAGCAGAATTTTAAGTCGTGTACCACAAGTATATCACTCAGTTTTAATAATTTCAATTTCTTAAATAATGGTTCTGTGTGGGCATTGAAGCAATTATTTGTGATTAAACGGACTGCCCTTTTTTGTAACTTATAGATTCTGCTTAACTGCCTAGTGTGCCTACCCCCCAATTAAATTGGGGAATCCCTGGCTTGCCTAATATAATATTGGCGGCTTCTTCTGATAAATCCAGTTGGAGAGATGTCTACTGTGTAATCAAAATTTAACCTGAACAAGAACCCGCAGGTTTACTAATGTAGGTTGTTTCTGATGATATAATATTTTTAAAACATTGAAGTAAGGTCAAATGCTATATGATGCAGATAGAGTTCCCCCGTGGCCTGATTGGTAAGTGCTCTTGTCAACTGGCTTTGAGGGTGTGGGTTAAAATCTCACCCCGGGAACTCACTTTAGTCTGAGCCCATTGGACATTAAATTGAGGCGTGTTGTATCCAGTATACTATGCTTGGGGAACTGAAAGACCCTGGGCATCCCTGAATTAAAAGGGTATTGGCAGACTCACAGCCTTCTCATCTCATCATCATACGGTGATCGCCTGCCTCGATATAGCCCACTAAGGTGCTGCAGAGGCGTAAAACACAAACAAACAATATATGATGCAGATTCATTATGTATCTCATGTTTTTCAGGAAGAAAATGTTCCTTTTTAAACTATGGAGGTATTTTCACTGGATGAAGAAATTGTGATTGGAAATCATCGAGAATTGTCACAAAAAGGTAATTATTTCTAAAATCTGGTTGGAATGACTTTTATCAAGTCATCACCATTGGGAAGATCATAGTAAGCATTTAAAAAAATTAGGTCAAGTGGCACAGCTTGGCCCGATGCTCGAGTAAGTTGTGCTGCATGATGGGCGAGTTGTTCCTGAGGTTTATTCCAGAAGAACCTTGTATTTCACCAAGGGTGCCAGAACAAGGGGGTGGAGGGGGCAATTGCCCCTCCTGCCCTTGTCCAAGGGGGGCAGGGGGGCACGGTGTGTCCTTTTGATCTTATTAAAAAACATTATAATAATTTTATTATCAAAATTATTATTGACAGTCTTTTTAAATGTTGTTATGCAAAATTGACATGAATATACCCTTTTTCATCCGACCGCCCCTGCTGCCCGCATTTCCTTCCAGTATCCCTGTATTTCACCTGTTTCTTCAGATAGATCATTTGTATGTGGCTTTAGCATATGGCTGATATGCTACATGAAACTAATCAAACACTTAATAGCCATCTTACGCAAAAATTCAAAATTATGCAAAAACTCGAATGTTTTTAGTTTAGAAGGGGGTATAACACTTTCTAACTTACTTGTAAACAGAAATTGATTAATGACAATTAAATCCTATGTTATATCATAGCCTCATAGGAACAAACTCACTCCAATCCAAACGGCACAAATTAGCCCGTATTGATTTCTGGAGAAAACCGGTTGTCAAAATAAATCAACCATGCAAGATTAAATCTTTCAAACAATGTCTAGATATACCTTCTAACTCCATCCTACCCGAAACACTTCATCTTATTACAGATACCAAATGACTGAGAAACAAGAATGTCGGTCCTCGTTACATCAGGTTTTCAAGACAAATTTAATTTATGAGTGCAGCTTTCCATAGCTTTACAGTTGACAGTTTTTTTCTAGGTGCATAACGATGTTGACCTATTGCTTTTTTACCCAGTTCTTAATCTTTACCCCAATAGTGGAGGTGGGGGCACAACTTACCCTGTGGCACAACATACCCCGATCTCCCCCACATTTACAAATTAAAAATTGCACAATGTGACATGACTGCTAATTGTTACAGATTATGGATGACATGTGAAATAAAAAGGGAAAAACAAGAAACATCACTCGCCACTTCTCCAATATAGAAGGTAAACATTTATTTAATTTTTTAAAGTTATTTTTAGTTCCCTTTGTCATAATTAATGAACACTTCATAATCAGGGATTGACTGGTTCCTAGTAAGTCCTGTTGTTGCATAATTACTTAGTGCACATTAGGAATACCACACTAACTGGATGTTTTCTCATAAAATTCAACCCTTAAGCACAATTTGCCAATCATTGGATAAATGCATAACATATTAAAGGCTCCCATGTATCTCTCTTTTATTGCTCAGGTAAACTTTAATAATAACGGCAATTTTCAATTTTGCCATACAAATGGACAGAACTTTTAACTTTTATTTCTTTCTAAAAAAAATAATTACCAACCATTTGTTTAAATAATTTCTTTTCTATCATTACAGGTTCTATGCATCGTTGGTATCTTACGGGTCATCTGCATCATCTATGTCGTCATCTAGACGTTTCTGGTCGTGATTATGGTGTTTTTATTACTTGAGATAAAATACTCATCGGTGCGCAGATCTGCCTTCTTCGATGCAAATAAGCGATACTGACTTAATGGAACATTTCTTTATTTTTACTTCTGTGACAATTTGACAAAGACACCTTGAACCTTATCCACAAAAGGACAGATGAGCATTCACCTGATTTTCAATGCTCTGATTTGTCCTGTGTTATGCATATTATTCTTATAAACATTTGAGAGCATATCAATATATGAAGTAAAAAATACGATCTAATTACTTTTATGCCAGGTTTTCATTGGAGGAACTAACATTCAATTGTTGTTGTAAAAAATATACATTCACTAATGTTACACTGAACAAATTTGGGTTGCTTACATAATTTTGAAATATAAAATTGTATTATTTGCAAGCTGTAGTTTTGTGGCGAAGTGTCATCTAAAAGTAGGACTGACAAATGTTATATAAATACATATTCTCCTACAGTTTTGCAAATTACGTTTATTTTATGACGAGTTGAACCAGTAAAAAAATATATTTTGCATGCCTACTTAAAAAGATTCTCTTTGTTGCTACAGATTCTGACACACCCTTGTAATATTTCACTAATGAAAAATTGGAATTATTAAATTGTGAAATTACTGACACCTTTTGTTGATTTTCTATGAAGATGAGCTTCAAACAAGTAGTTGCACAGCTTGGCCTGTTTCTCAATGCTTCAATGATGCATTGCATAGACTTTCCTGGGATGCAGATCTGAAGCTTCCAATAATTTTCTGAAGGCAAAACTAGTGGCAGTTCTGCTTAACTTGATGATGCATGCGAGGCTGGTCACTTTCACCTTTAAAGTTTTTTTCTGCAATGCTTAAAACGAGTGTTCAATATAGAACTCTTAGAAGACAGTGTCATATGAAGCATTCATATTTTCTATAAAGAGCACATAGTTCTACAAAAATAATATTAATGTCAGGTATTAATAAAGCTGCAGTGCTTATTTCCTGGTTTTCATTACCAATAGGACAAGCTTTAGAATGAAAACCTGAGTTTGGGTGTGTGGTTTTAATACGACAATATTTGGCAAAAACCCCAAAAGGTGATAAAAAAAGTCAGACATCAACAAGAAATTGTCATGTGTTTTACTGTATGAAACACAATGTCATTGACTCTGGGATCAATGTACTAATTTTCATTTTCAAGCTATAAACAATAATTTAGTTTTGCTTTTCGTCAATCGTTGAACCTTGTTGAAATTCTATCAACCTGGATAAATGATTAATGCTTTACATCATGTATTCATGCATTTTGACAGGCTATTGTAATTAGGACAGGAGCAGGGCACAGCAATGATGAGAAGGTTGATTGAAACTGCTGTCCAACATAGTATACCCGATGGTGACATGGCCAGAGCTGGAATAAGACCCAGGAACCAGCAATTGCATTGAAGTCCAGAGCACTACCAACTGAGCTGAGATCTCCTTCCCAGTAAAGTAAGTCAGATTATGTACTTTACCTTTTTAACCTGCTTAAGCAAAAGTGGGAACACAAAATACCAAAATTTGATTGAAGGAGGTTTTTTTACAGTGCTGTGCAAAAGTGTTGAGGCAACCCACAATTTTTCTTTGTTTTACATTCCCTTTGAGCACACATGACCCCCCTCTCCATGTTTCCCTTCCTAAGTATCTCCATACAAGTACTCATAAATGTTTTTTAAAATGGATCTTGGAGAAACATTCCTGAACACTATACTAGTCAGAATACAACATCATTTGGACTCAAAACATAGTTTCGAAATCAAACATAAAAATTTGGATGTGGCTCGAGACTTTTGAACATAACTGCGTTTTATTACTTCATTTCGTAGGCCCCCCCTCTCTGCTGTTAAGGCATACAAAGGCAAGTAAAATCTGCTCTTACTGTACTTCACCTTTGTGGGGCAATATCTTTCCAGGAGTATTTTTGCCCTAAGGAAATGCCCTCGATAGACTGACAGATAATCCTCCAGACAGACAGACAGACAGACAGTCACACGGAAACAATACCCTCACTCTGCTTGGAAGTTAGCAAAATAATACAATATAAATTGAACAAAGATGCCATTTTAAATTTCTTTACTATCTATTTGAATTTTTGTGTGCATTTACTTTGGGGCAAAACAGATACAATCATACAATGTATATATGCTATTTTTCACAAACTAGATGCAGTATAATTAGACCTGATTAGCAGAGATTGCTTGTGGTGATTACTGTGTGTTTGTATACAACTGTTTGGTGTTTCTAATCCGACTGATCTCAGTGACTGTTTCAGATCAACGCTTCTTCTCCCTTCATAAAGATAAACACCTAGTGTTTATTTTAAAACACTTCTAGAGTCAAAGACATGTTGAAGTGTTTAAAAAGTGTAACAAGCTCATTAAGGTGTTGTCGTGTTTATAATTCATAAACACCTCAACATGTTTATCTTTATGAATATAAACACTTCAACATGTTTAAAAAGTGTAACCCAAAAAGTGTTTATTTTGGTGTTAAAATAACAACACTTGTTTTTAGAGTGTATATACTTCAGGTACAAACATAATCATCTTGTGGCATTAGGCAATTTTATTACTTGGTCAAAGTAGTAGTGATATGAGCAAAATTGCTCCAATACTGAATTCTGAAAATATACAGAAATTTCTTGCAAGATATCACTAAACCAATGATTTAACTTTTAAGAATCAGTCCATAACCTGTCAGAGACCTTTCAAGTGAGAAATACGTCCTTAGTTATGCAATGACGAGGGAAACGTTTCTTCAAATTAATGGGAATAGAATCTGTTGTTGGCATTAAGAATGTCCCAAATCACTACAACTCTCTGACAAATAAAAAGGAAACGGTCAATGTCTGAGCGTGCAATCTGTGACAAACAGTCGTGATTCTCTAACTTAATTTTATCTAAATAGTCAGAAGTTTCTCTTCGACCAAACTCTACATAAAGATGCAGTAATGTAATTATGAACACTGTTGTGCCATTGGGCCCATTGAGATAGATGGACAGTGGTGAGACAAAATGGAGCCCTTATTCACAAGAAAGCTCCAAACATGAGCACAGTATAGTGAACAGTGTCAGCACAATAGGCTTGCTAAAAAGTGACAGCATTTTTACTTCAGTTTTCTTGCTTCACTGATTCAATTATTGCGAATGGATGACCAAACTATAGTCTCTCAACAGTCCTTCCCTGTCTGCAGCTGAATACACGTTCAGTAAATTTCGTCCCTTTGCTCACAACATGCATACAATGTGGTGCTTCAAGAAGCTTTTAGGATATTTATATGAATGGTAGATGATTTTTGTGCAGAATTGCTGTGTTGAAAGTACAGTATGAGACATGTTTTTTCTATGGGTTATGTATCGTTACAGCTGGCATTTGGATATGAAGGAATAATCTTTGTAAAAGAGCAAGTGACAAAGCAGTTCTCAGAATGTTCAGATTGATCTCAAAGTGTATGAAGGAGAGTGATCTATGAGACCACCTTTTTTCAATGCCTCCCTGGATGGGAGGTGCAGCTGGTAATTTGGAGACCCAGAAATAACGTTTCTGTTTGTCATTACATCGGCAAGTGCATGGACGTATTTACATTTCGGCCACAACTGCATCATAGATGTGCCCATGTGCTAGTTTAATATTGAACTAAGTAGTTCTGTTCATAATGTTGTAAAAATATTAAATATGTTTGTTATTAACCCGAGCTTCATGACCTGCACCCTACAGTTTATCTGTAAGCATGTATACATGTATGTTTTTCTGAACAGTATTACTGCTGTTACAGTCAATAGTCCAGGAGCCAACCTCTAAAATTGAGAGTTTTTGGCCCCCGACTGTTATATTGACAATTTTAGGCTCGTTTCGAAGCTGAGAATCTAAAGATTCACTTTTTGATGGGTGGCAAGCTCGCACCAATCGCATAACGTCACAACGCAAGGCAGAACGTCAAGACCTCCATTTTTGGGGGAAAACTGTGAAAATCATGTTTTTTTTTTGTTATTTGATCAATTCTCATCAGAATTTTACCAAATTTGGTACACATGTTGTATTTGACACCACTTGATGGGATTTGGGCAAACATTCCTGAAGAGTGCATATTTTAAATATTTTGAGTTCATAATCTATTTGCAGAATGCAATTTTTCAACAATGGCTGCCATTAATTTACACTCAGCTCACATCAAAATCTTATCAAGGCGCAGACCTACATACAACATGACTAGCATTATTTTTGTTAGATTAAATCTTTTATGAATGTATTTCTGAAAGCCTGAATTTATTAGTGAAATATATTCTCCATTTCCAAAACTTGCTTTGATGTGTAGGCCTAGAGTAGGTCGGGGCAAGAAGCCCGGGTTAGGTGAGAGGCCCCCCCCCAGGTTTATATCTAAACTTACAGTTTTTTGGTGCATTTTCTTATTGCTAGGATTAAAGCTAGAGGCTTTTTAGGTGATGTCACAAATTTTCAAGGCGAACAGCACCAAACCATAGTAAAAAACAAAGAAACAAAAAAATGTGCATGGTTTTTGTAACTTTGACTAATTCTTTGAAAGCGGTTGTCAGAAATAACCTTGGAAATTTTTAAAAGTATAATGGATATCTGCATTGCTTCACTTTAAGACCATCATATATAAATATGATTTGGATCATGTTTTTTGCATTTTAGTTTGAAATATAGAGGTCAACTTAAAATATGTGGGTTTGGGGCGAGAGGCCCCACATGGCATGGGGCATGAGGCCCCCTATACTTGGGCCTCAAAGCTGCTTCAGGAACCATTTAATAATGTGTACTTAACCTTCAATCTTAATAAAATAGCGAATTAAAATAGAAAAAAAATTGGCCGAAATTGAAACAGGGCAAAAAATATTAGAAATTAAATGTATGAACAGAAAAATTCTAAAAATCCAAAAAAAGGGAAAGAATGCCTTAAAAATGATAGAAGAACAGCAAGAACTTTCAAGCTGAATGCACTCACAAAAAAATTTCCATAGGATTATTATAGGGGGGCTTCTTGCCCTATGGGTGGGGTAAGAAGGCCATTTTACATTTTTTACAAAAATGGCCGTAACTCCTTTATTAAAATTGGTAGACATTTGTTTCACTAGTTATAAATAGAGTCAAGTGATCCCTTCCTGACAGCAAAAGCATTCAAAGAATTGACCATAAAAAGTAGGTCAAATTGCACCTCGAAGTTAAGGGGGGCTGCATGCCCCGACCTACTCTATATTGTTTTTTCCCGAGCTTCTGTTAGCCTCAGCTGTGACTATAAATATACTATAACTATCAGACTAGCTTCATGATGACAGTGTTATGGAGTTTTTTGACATGCAAGACCACTTCCTGGAAATTTGAGGTGGATCAGTAATTTTCAGGCATCCTGACTTGCCTGTAGGTCTAATGATTTGAGTTTTCTTTGGTACTTTATTGGTAACTAGAGGATCCCCATGCTTCTTGGAATAAAGAGATAGGCCTACAAATGAGTAGTAGTGCGCAGTATTGTGGTTTATCATTTGGGCGCTGACATGCGTTGCCCTCCAGTGTAAATTCTGATTGGAAAGGTGTTTCTGTCTGGTGAGTGGAGGATTACGAAAACTACTGTAGGTGCAGAACTGATGGATGTTAAGAACTGTGTAAAGATCTGTAAAGGAAGATTGATGTATGACATGGCCGGATCCATGGATAATTGAGGCTTCATATGGAGAAAGAAAAATCAGCCAAAAAGCTTAATTTCTAGTATGGATTAGGATATATATAGAATTAGCCAGTCGATAGGGGAAAGTAGAAAGGATTGAAATTGTGTAGTTTTGTTAAGTTGGTTTGTAGTGTCCTGATTTGTAACAAAGAACCTGTTTTGTAGAGTTTATTTGAGGCCTCCGTCTTCTGAGCCCAGGGAGAACAATCCACTACCACTGTTGCAGCCACGTGAATAGAGCTGTGTAGATAGCATACATGTGTGGATAGGGTGTTAGAAGTAAGAGATACTTCTGTAAAGATAAAAATCTGTAGAGGTTTTGAAAAGATGAAGATTGATGTATAGCATGGCCAGATTCATCAAGAATTGGTGATTTGTATACAGAAAGAAAATGTGAGCTAACAATAAAAATATAAGATAGGATGTGACCATGCTGAGACATGCATATAAATCAGTTGAATATATTATACGACCAAGAGATTTAATGTTTAGCTTATTTTGTATAGTATAGGTCCTAATGCGAAATTTTATTCCAACAAATATCTGTTTTTCAAGCGTTTGGGGTGCCCTATATGTATGGAAAAACCAGACCCGCTGTATGAAGTAATGAAGTGGTAGTTTACTCCCAATCCTCAAACCTGTGAGCTTGCCAAGACAACAGTCTTCTTCTAGTAGATTATACTCTTGAAATCTGCCGTTTGGTACTAATGTCACTGTTTTCAACTCTAATTTCATTTGTTGCAACGAAAATAGCATAAAAATAACTTTTTTCTTCATCTTTTGTTACAAGGTTGATATCCATTTTCAAAATTGCTTCTTAGCAACAGGTCATTCTACTTACAGTGGCTTTAGTTCATAGAAGGTTTTAATTACTTGTATTGGGCATATGTTTATGATCTTTTATTTGTACTTACATGGATATTCAATTTGAACCTTTTGGGAGTTTTTAATTCAATAACACCATGATTTACAAGGAAGACAACAAGTTCTACATAGTGTGTATGATGTGTGGATTTGGATTTTACCCAACTGTGATTGTGTAGGGTTCACCACTCATCTTAATACACAGCGAAGTCAATCTGTACTGCCTTGCCTTGGGCCATAGAAGTCTTGGATACCAAATTTGAGATTGTGTATTGGATTACATGGCATCATTCCAGAACTGCAACAATCTGTCACTGCACATACATTATGATTTAAAATAAGTATATACATTTAGCAATCTATAGTCTGCTGAAGACATAAAACAGTGAAATGGATTAAACAATGACAAATTTGGTCTTCTAATCACAATAATTGAGTCATTGAAGCAGAACGGCTGGTGTGACAAAGGCTACACTTCTCAGTTTGCTCTTTCACACTAATGCTCACTGTTATGATTAAATTTGGATTCTCCACGTGATTATGAGCTTCATTACGTGCAGCCTCTGAACTGAAAATTCTCAATGCCCCCTGTTTCGCCAGGTAATCTGAACCTTTTGAGAAAAAATTATATTACTGTGCTCTACAGCGTGCAAGACTGACTTCACTATTGTTCCCTTCTAAGTAAAGTAAAGTATTTATTGACCATATGCAAAACGAATGTACAATGATATTTACGGTTCCATCACAATCGTGCTTTATACACATGGCAGGCTGATGCCAATGCAGGGGTGTGTGCCTTTATCAATTTCACAACTTAATGCATCATAGTGAGTAAAAGTACACAGGCAGCAAAAATATTTCAAAATTTGTCACACAATAAATCTAGAATACTTGCAAAATACACTTTGTTGATGAATATGTGTATGGTATGAGCCCAGATGCGTAATTGCGAAATATCACTCCGATAAAGCTGGCCGCAAATACCTCTCACTACTTCGTTTTAAGTATGGTAAAATCAGACCAGCTAAGTATGAAATATCACTCCCAATCCTCTAACGTCTTTGAGTCTGAGCCAGTCTGAATTATATAAGCAATTCTTCCTTGAATACTAATGTGACTTGATCACAGAAGATAGCCACAGAAGGCAATATGTGGCATAAACGTTTTCTATTTCTACTTAATTTGTATTCTTTCTTTAGGCTCTTGGGCTTCTCAACATAGCAAGATTCTTTTTTTCTGTAGGCTTGTATCATGTAGCATATCGAGTTCATTGCAAGAGTTGCTCCTAAGTGCACACTTTTCATTTCTCAGAAAAAACAGTTTATTGAGCATTTACACGTTTTTGTCTTGTTTTTGCCCCTTGAAATACGCCCAGTAAAGTATACCTATTAATGACATTTGAGATACAGATTTCAGTAGTTCTTCAATGACAAGTAAAATATTTGCTGAAATCACTGGTAAGTGAAGCTTTTGTTGGCATAAGAATGTTACAAATCACTAGTACTTTTTATTTGGTTAATATAATAATATAAGAAAATGGTCAGAAGCAACAAGACTGTGTTTACAATATTTGGTAAAAAGTCATCCTGCACTAAAGTTATCATTATACTCAGAAGTTTCTATTTGAACAGATTCTACATAAAGTTTCACTAATGTAATTATGAACACTGTTGTGCCACTTGCCCATTGGGAGTAATCGTGAGACAAGAGTCATCGTCTCTGTGGCAACACAAAATGGAGCCCTTATTCAAGCATGAGCACAGTAACAGTGTTAGTGAGAGATGGCAAACTAAAAAGTGGTAGAATTGTTACTTAAATCGTCCTGCTTCACTGATTCAATTATTGCGAATGGAAGACTCTAGTCATTTGGCAATCCATCCATGTCTGCCGCCCGCTAAGTGGAAGAGCCTGTATACAGTGAATCTCACCCCTTTGTTTGCAACAAGGGTAAAATGGTGCTTCAAAAAGATTTATTTTCTGAATGGAGTTTTCCCTGTAGACATGCATGCATGTTTTAAAACTTCAGTATGAATCATGTTTTCCAAATTTCAATTGACTATAATTGTGTGGATGCAGGAGGTATTTCTGACATGAAAGAATGATCTCGGCAATGGTGAATGGGTTAAATAATTATGCAAAAATGTATTTAACTCTGAATTTTACTATAACAAAAAGCTAACAAGTGTGTTCCTTGTCACTTTGCTGCCATATTTACGAATGGAATATTTACGAATGGAATATTACATTTCTCTTCCCACTTCACTTTATACCACTTTCAAATTACCACTCTTAATCTGTCCTATTCAATCTTGATGCTTGATTAAGTAATGTTTATAAATCTCTAATATTTTATGAGCAATGTTAGAATCTCACCCCTTAGTCCAGGCAACTGGTGATAAAATAGAGGGTGACCCACCACAAATTGCAAAAGTTTTGTTCTATACATTTTCTGAATCCCTAGATGTCTGCCTTTAGTATACTAAAAGTCTACTCAAATATTCCCGTGCGAACCCTGTTTTCTGAGGGGTTAAAGATAGGGCGTTTGCTGATATTGTTTTTGCCGAAAAAAGCCTGCACCAAGGAGATAGAATGGCCTCTACAGCAGTCTTGAGTCCAAGGAACATATATAATCTGCATACCATCTTGTAGGCAATTAAAATAGCTTTCACTTGAGCCCTGTTTGAACTCTGGGAAAAAAGATGGGACTGAGTTATGACTGTTTGAATACTGATGCTCTATCCGATATCGCGGAAAAGTATGCAATATCCAAGTAGAAGACCATGTAACAGACCATGGGCCAGGAAGTGAAACCCTCCTCCCCTCCAATCATCTTTATGACATGATAAAGATGTCATTGGAACCACAAATAAGCAGGCTAGATCAAACAATGTTGCTTCACTTAAAAAGAGGGAATGAAATTTGACATTGGGTAATTTTCCTATCCCTACCCCCAACATTTTATTTAATAAAATGATCTCCCCCCGATATGAAATCACCAATTAAAGTTAAATACTTTCCTTAAAAAATCATAAATTCAACCTGGGTTAATTAAAACAATCAGTCTTGAACAATTATGAACACTAGAAACACACAGTCTCAAATTAATCCAAAAGGTCTGAACATCCCAGCCACACCTTTGTGAAATTGGACTATCGCAAATTTTTTCCAAAATTGTAATTCTGCCACGCATTGATTTGGCTGAGAAATGATCAAAAATACTGATTGGGCATATTAAGTTTTATATGGAAATTTAGTATATTTACCAGGCTTTCTGGTGCATACAGTTTCTTTTTGGACAAAGGGTCTGGACACCTTTGTAGGATTTGGACTATCTCAGATTTTTGATAAAATTTGAATATATTAGTCCAGGGGTCATCAGGACCCCTGCATCCAATACATGACTATGTACTATTAGAGGCATTTCTTGTTAATGGATGGTATCTATGCCAGTCAGATAGTTTTTAAACAAAAACTAATGTTGACAGGAGTATTAATGCCCGATGGGGTTTATATGATGGGGCATTTTAAATTGAAGTTGACTCTGGAAAGAAATTTCCCAGAAATTACCAGTTTAGTAATCTCAAAAAATATTAACAACTGAGGTGCTAAATGAAAGATGATGCCAAGAGCTTGAAGTAAGCTTTTATTTAGCACCTTGGTTTCCTTGTCACTACAACTGTCAACCCTCCGAAAGCTAAATAAATTTGCTGACATTATCAAAAATCTCCTTGGAAACACAAAATCCTACCATGTTATTTTCAGTTCCAACTCATCTTATCACTAGATAACTAACTCACTCCTAACCAATCAACATGGATGTGGGTGGATAGCCCTTGATGTTGGCCTCAATTTGACACCTTGGTTTCCTTATTTCTGCAACTTTCAATCCTCCAAAGCTGAATAAATGGTGCTGTCCTTGTCGAAAATCTCATCTGAAACACAAATTCCTCCCATTTCTTTTCAGTTCCATTATCTTTATCACTATATTAATCACTCATAACCAATCAAAATGGATGTGGATGAATAGCCCTTGATGTCAGCTTTTATTTGGCACCTTTTTTTCCTTGTTACTACAACTGTCAACCCTCAAAAAGGTAAATAAGTGTTGCTGTCCCATCGAAAATCTCCTCAAAAACACAAAATCCTCCCATTTATTTTCAGTTCCACCTGTCCTAATTACTAGATAACTCATTCCTAACCAATCAAAATGGATGTAGATTGATAGCCCTTGATGTCAGCTTCAATTTTGGACCTTGGATTCCTTGTTTCTGCAACTGTCAATCCTGCAAAGCTAAATAAATGTTACGGTCATTATCGAAAATCTCATCTGAAACACAAATTCTTCCCATTTATTTTCAGTTCCATCTATCTTTATCACTATATTAATCACTAATAACCAATCAAAATGGATGTGGATGAATAGCCCTTGATGTCAGCTTTTATTTGGCACCTTTTTGTCCCTGTTACTACAATTGTCTACCCTTAAAAAGCTAAATAAATGTTGCTGTCTTCATTGAAAATCTTCTCAGAAACACAAATTCCTCCAATTTATTTTCAGTACCATCTATCTTTATCACTAGATTAATCACTCATAACCAAACAAAATGGATTTGGATGAATGGTCCTTGGTGTCAGCTTTCATTTGGCACATTGGTTTCATAGTTACTACAATTCTCAATCTACCAAGAGCTAAGTAAATGTTGCCGTCCATGTCAAAAATCATGTCTGAAACACAATAACTCTGATGTATTTTAAGTTCCACCTGTCCCAATCACTAGATAACACATTCCTAACCAACCAAAATGGATGTGGATGGATAGCCCTTTGTGTCAGCCTTCATTTAGCACCTTGGTTTTCTTGTTGCTTAGACTGTCAACCCTTCAAAAGCAAAATAAATGTTGCTATCATTATTGAAAATCTCCTCGGAAACACATCCTCTCATTTAATATCACATGCACTCCATTTATTTAGCTCTTGGAAGATTGACAGTAGTAGTAATAAGAAAACCAAGGTGCCATATGAAAGTTGAAATCAAGGGCTAATCATCCATATCCATTTAAATTGGTTGGGAGTGAGGTATCTAGTCTTTAGGACAGGTGGAACTGAAAATACATGGGAGGAATTTGTGTTTCCGAGGAGATTTTCGATAATGACAGCAATATCTATATATTATAGCTTTTGGAGGGTTGACACTAGTAGTAACAAGGAAACCAAGGTGCCAAATGAAAGCTGACATCAAGGGCTATCCACCCACATCCATTTTGATTGGTTAGGAATGTGTTAACAGTACATAATCATGTATTGGCCGGTCCACTAAAAGAAACAAAAGTGACTGAAATTGACAAGATGGCGGGGAATGTCGCGAGAGCTTTTCTTCTGAAAGTATATAAAATTCTGAGGTCACAAAGTAAAGAAAGGAGGAAACTAAGTGTATAAAAAAACCCCTTTCTGGTCTATTAAAGTGCTCTGATAACTCAATTAGGAGCGGAGATAGGCATTTTTAGAGATGCTTGCTTGCTTGCAAGCGGCATCTCTAATGTGGGAGGATGGCTCTGAAACTTATGACAACTGCCTTGGTCACGCTGTTTCATCTCTGTCATTAAAACTTAGCATACAGTCTCAATTGAATTTTATCTTGCGTTGATAAACTTTTGGTGTGTTTCTGAGATGAAGAAATTAATAAAGAAAACAAACAGGCTGAGTTTCTGCAGGTCAAATGTCAATCACCAAAAGTAGGTCACAGGCCAGATACCCTCCAGCAGGTCTCACATGCCAGATACCCTCTGCAGGTCTCACATGCCAGATACCCTTGTGCAGGTGACAGGCAAAGGGGTACATACTATCATGGGCAGTCTATCTACAAGCATCTCTTAAAGTGCTTGCACGTTATTTTTTACATTTTCGGTAGCTCGGTGGCGGCCATTTTGTTTTTATGGAAGTGAGGTAGTTCATCCCAAATTTTTTCATATGAACATCTTTAATTTGAAAAAGGACATTCTAAGGAACATTTTGGTACCACACTCATACATTCCTGGGGGTGCAGTGGGGGGGGGGTCCGCTGGCCCCCGGACTACATACTTTTCCGCGATATCGGATAGAGCATCAGTATTCAAACAGTCATAACTCAGCCCCATCTTCTTTCCCATAGTTCAAATATTGCTTAAATGAAAGATATTTTGATTGCCTACAAGATGGTATGCAGATTATATATGTTCATTGGACTCAAGACTGCTCTAGAGGCCATTCTATCTCTTTAGTGCAGTTTTTTTCAGCGAAAACGGTATTAGCTAGGGCCCTATCTTTAACCCCACAGGTAACAGGGTTCGCACGGGAATATTTGAGTAGACTTTTAGTATGTTAAAGCCAGACATCCTAGGATTCAGAAAATGTATAGATCAAAACTTTTGCAATTTGTGGTGGGTCAAACCATGGATTTACTGGACTACCTGTTTTCTTTCACATTTAACTAAAATTTCTCCTTATATTAACTTAAAAGTCTTAGGAGAAATTTTAGATCAGTTTGTCTTTAAATCAGCAATATTTCACATCTGGTGAGGGAATGATATGTGCATCTTATGCTTATAATGATACATAAACAAACACAGTTATATGAAAACATATCCTGATGTGCAAGCAAAGCAGACCGCAATCAATATCCTGGCAATGCCTTAGGTCAAAGCGTGAATCCTACCCATGGATACATGATGTAATATTCATAACTTATCATGACATGACATATCCCAGCAAACGCAAACGGTTTTTCAACGGTTTTATAGCGGTCGGTGCTCAAACCGTTATTTGATAACGTTTTTTAAACCAAATTTCAATGTTAATGAAAAACGTGTTATTCCAACCGTTAAAGTTTAACATATTTTTAACGTTTAATGAAAATGTTGAATATATACGTTACCTGAAAATAAGTTTCTATAATGCATAAAATACATTATTCTGACATTATGAATGTTGGTAAAGTTTTAATGTCGATTTAACATCTGACTTTAGCATTGAAAGAATGTTTCAAGAAAATGTTAGAAATATGTTTTTTGAAAACGTATTTCTTTAACGTGGAAAAAACGTTTAATGAAAATGTTGAAAATATGTTACCTGAAAATGAGTTACTGTAATGCAAAAAAATACATTATTCTGACATTATAAATGTTGGTAAAGTTTTAATGTCGATTTAACATCTGACTTTAGCATTGAAAGAATGTTTCAAGAAAATGTTAGAAATATGTTTTTTGAAAACGTATTTCTTTAACATGGAAAAAACGTTTAATAAAAATGTTGAAAATATGTTACCTGAAAATAAGTTTCTGTAATGCATAAAATACATTATTCTGACATTATGAATGTTGGTAAAGTTTTAATGTCGATTTAACATCTGACTTTAGCATTGAAAAAATGTTTCAAGAAAATGTTAGAAATATGTTTTTTGAAAATGTATTTCTTTAACGTGGAAAAAACGTTTAATGAAAATGTTGAAAATACATTACCTAAAAATAAGTTTCTATAATGCGTAAAATACATTATTCTGACATTATGAATGTTGGTAAAGTTTTAATGACAATTTAACATCTGACTTAAGCGTTGAAAAAATGTTTCTTTCAAAAGTGTTTCTGAACATTAACATAAAAACGTCTTTAAAACGTTATCAATGATCTGTTTCAAAATGTTAAAATAAAACGTTTTTCAAATGGATTTCTAAGCTGATTGCCTATATTGTCTTAATTTTTTAACGTTTCCAAAATGTTTTAAGAAAAAGTTAGAAATATGTTATTTAAAAATATATTTCTTTAACATGGAAAAACATTATTCCCATGTCGTGAAAATATGTAACACGATTAATGAAACTTGTCCATTTGACAATATGGTCACAGAAACTTTTTTCCAAGACTGTTTCAGAACATATATTGAAAAGTGTAATTAAAGCATTATAAATGATCAATTTGAAAACATTTGAAAAAAAAAGTTTTTCAACAGAATTTTGAAACTGAGCAACAATGTTAAACTTCTAACTTCAGTGTTTAACGTTTCTAATATGTATAATTAAAACGTTAAAAATACTTTATTTGAAAACATTTTTCTGCATCATAGGAAATACATTATTCTTACATTGTAAATATGTGGAAAGTGATTAATTACAGCAAACATGTCTGGTTGAAGACCCTGCATGGAGGTTGTCTTAACATAAATTGTTTTTAAATCAAAAGCATAGACTCAGAAATGTCTGAGCATGTCATGCTTTACCTGTATCACTCTGTGTTACATGATGACATATTCAACTATCCTGAGTCAGTCAAGTTGTGTTTCTTTTCACTTGCATGTTAAAATGTATCTCATCATTAATCAACAACTATTTCACCTACAAAAAAATGGTTCACACTTTTGGAATCCACAGATGATATACTCGATGATGGGTTCTGTTAAAATTGTGTTCCTCAAAATGTGTAGACTTTAGGCCCTCTCAACACAAAAAAGTCACACACAAAATCAGGGAAAATGACGTTTTCGGCCACTTAATGCTTTATTCAGAAGAAAAAATACACACAACTAGGACAGGAACCTAATATCCACTTAGCCCGTTATTATGCGCATATTTTGCCCAAAAAATTATCTTCCTATCTGCCTCTGTTGCTGTGCAGTGAATTTTTTTTACTAAAGGTGAAAAACACAACATTTTTGTCCGCTTGTGGCTGCAGCAGCACTGAAAACATGGTATTTCCTCTCACGTCCGTCCAATCTTTCACATGTTAAAATGACCATGCAATATCATGCGTCCCAGAATTAGACAGATAGAAAGATAGATTAGATAGATCAGATAGATAGATTGGATAGATAGATTAGATAGATTGGATAGATAGATAGATAGACAGAAAGAAAGATGGATAGAAAGATAGATAATAATTGCTAATTATCAGTTTCTTGTTAATTTCAATCAATTTCAATTTTCAAGTTATTAATTCTTCAGGGATATTTTTTACTGTCTAATAAACCCTGTTATTATGGGGTACGTTTCTATGAGTCGGACATTTGAGTTATGTAACCTTTAGTTGTCTAGGTTTCAGTCAGCCTACATCTGTTTTGAAACCAAAGTTTCAATATTATGTTTTGCATTATTTCACTGTCATTTTGGCTGACCCTTGCACAGTGTGTTTCATTGGAAGCAAAAAAAAAAAAAAGTCAGAGCTGTATTCTTATTAATGTCCTCGATCGTTCATTAAAACCCACTTTTAGAGCCAATATTGAAATAACTTATTCTCTGAATTACTCTCCATTTGATTTATTTAATTACACAGTTACTTAGGAAACGTTTACTATTTACTGTTACGGCAGCCCATTTTTTGACTTCCCACTTATAAACACCCTTCAGAAGCAACCAAATTATAATCATAATATATATATGACATTCTTTAAAATATCAATTGTTCATTAGGGACATATAATATCCACCTTCTAATCATTAGAAAATGACTTTACTTGAACACTCCTTTAGAGCGAATCCGAGTTGAGGCCTATCAACTCGGATTTGAATCCACATTTTCAGACCTTGAATCCGAGCAATTATTCAATTAGCACCTGGGGTAATTGCCCTAGATTGCGTAACCCTCTCCAGTGAGCGAAGCCAACGAGCGCTGGAGAGAGTGGTTGCATGCTGTTACATAATACCCTCAACTTTCTAACAAATTTTTACTTTTTCAACAAAAAATAGCTAAAAACGCATTCATGCCATTCTGATGTGTTGCTTTAAACATAAAATGAAATGTCCTGTTTGAATCACAGATCTAGGCCCAGTAGAAGCCGAGATATAAATTGATAGATTAAATCACTGCATTTTGTCAGATCTGTGAAGCTCACAAAAGTCACAATGATAATTTTCTGATAGGAAAAGTAGGGATAGTTACTGACAATTTTGCGTGTTAACACCGTGCTAAGGTTTACCAGTTTGAGTCAAGCATGGCTGCTGACACTATGTCCCATCCCCTTACAGAGCATGAAGTCTACTAAGAATGCCCCCTTAAATGGTTATAATTGGTTATGTTATGTTTTATGTTATAAGTATGTATATATTGCACTGAAGGTTTGCTAAGCAAAATATATGTTTGCACACAATCTGGTGATAGAATTTTGTAAAAAAGATTTTATAAAATTGGATATAAAACCGTTCTGTAAACCTGTCTTAGTGATCTCGACCAAGCCTAGGGGCCATTGTTCTTAGTAGCTAGCTAAGTTCCCTTATCCTGAAAAACTTCAATAAACCATCAAAAATATGAGAAATCCCAAAACAAACAGCCTATATTTTTCCCCCAAGAAACTTCTTGTTGATTGCTTGCATACATTTTTCAAACAAGGACGATACTTGGACTTGAATAGATCATCATTTCTTTGGATTAATTTAGAAGTTGAACAGTGCAATTAATATGAGGTTACTGGTTCACTTAGTAGAGCTTTAATTACAAAATTGTAATCAGAATTTAATTACCTGACCTCATAAAGAGTCCATCGCAGGCAGGTTGAGATTACCCCCAGCCTGTTTGTCCCCTCATGCCCCCAATTACGCCTAAAGTTTGTTTAAGCCAAAGAACTATCAGTAATCATAAGGAATATTTTGAATGAAACCTAAGACTACAAAACACACAAAAAGAATTTCAGACTCTTAAATGTCATTTCTTCTTTTGATTATTTCCCTGGAGAGTTGAATAATTCCACTCATGATGAGCGCAATTTATCTCTCTCGCCCTTCACACCACCCTTTCAATGGCAAACCATTCCATGGAAGTTGACAAGGACTAAGATTCATGAAGGCTAGCAGATGCATATAGTCAGAAACATATTATATGAGCGCAGCTCACTTAGCACAAGGACAGCTCATTCTGTTTGCTGCTCCCGTCTACAGTGACTGCCTGGACAGGAAGTGCCTGTAGTTGCCATAAAAGTGGAGCTAGTAGTTTAGTCAGAGTTTATTTTGGTAAATAATTGAAATACCTCAAATATCTTCCAAAATGGCTTTAAAATTTCAGTCTTGTCGTATAACAACCTACAATGACATATTTCAGGGATTTAAATCAACATGTGTATCAACATTGGAAATAATTATTTCCATACCCCTGATTGTAAGAAGTGACTGAGAAGTAAAAGTCAAAACAAAATTTAATGACTTGAATGGCTCAACAAGTAAGAAATCATAACAACACTTAAGGTTACATAATCTTCATTAACTATCAACAAATTATGTAACAGTCTAATAGTAAACAGTCATCTCTGAATAGCTATGGTTTTATTGATCTCAGTTATGTAACATCAACAATTTAACATAGTAGATCCAGATTTAACACAGATTTGCATTACACAGCAGGCTGCAGCTGTCAGTGCAATCTATCTATCTATCTATCTATCTATCTATCTATCTATCTATCTATCTATCTATCTATCTATCTATCTATCTATCTCTCTAATCTTATCTATAGATCTGATCTTATCTATCAATTCTATCTATCTGCCCATTTGCCCAGTCCTTTAAAAAGATAAATTGGCCTTCTGCGTTGAAAGTCGAAGATAATGCAGTAGTTCTATGACAATGCTGCGCGAATTTCATGGCAGTGCCATTTACATATTACAAATAGAATGTATTAAAGTTGGAAAGTCTCTGCATGTGAGGCTTTAATGGTGTCCAGACTGACAGATCAACAAGACAGACAGTCATGCTAATTATAACGTTTTAAATAATCATTATGTTCCAGAGAAAGCATGACTGCAATTCATTGCCGTATATGGGATCCTGAAAGTCACCCTAAGTGATAGATATTTTGGTTGATAGCTCATCAACACTGGTGAAATAAAAGTATTTGTTAGACGGTTTTGTGACTCCAGCAGTATGCCGTCTGAGTACAACACATACACATTGCGTCATTCTGTAACCTCCAGCAATCATAGGACCTTAAAAATTCCTCATTGTATATTTAACAAAAACTCAAATAAAACCGTTGAATTTTTTTTAAATCACGGAATTACCACATGAACATGACATTTCTCAGTAAGAGAGCATGGTGATCAGCCTTTTTGTCTAAGACCTTCATATCCACAATTTTTCAGTACAAACATGACTAGTGTCAGCAGGATCTGTAGAGCGCTTCCCACTCTATCATCAATATGTGAGGTTTGTCTCTAACAGGCAGATGGCCTCCTCTGGGCTATTTGAGGTGGAGCAGACAACCAGTGCTACCTGTGATGTACGACAACAGTATATCAAACTGAAGTGATGAATGAATGTGTACTCAGATGACATACAACTGTATCTGTATCTGATTTCTGCATAATCCCTTTGCTAATCACAACAGTGAATGCCTTTTGATGACATGTCAATGTTATCCCTGTTGCAAAACAGCTCTTAAAGAATTTTTGAAGAGTGGCACTCAGGGCTTTGGAGTCGAGTTGCCAGTGAAATCCGACTCTTTAGGTCTGAGGTGTTTTAAATCCAACTCCCGATTACTTATTTTTGGCAATATTTTCAAGCATTATTTTCAAGCAAGTTCCATGTGGTTTACAAAGAAAAAAAAATCATTTACTGGTGTAAAATGTAGCACAGTGGAAACCTTGAGCAGTATATTTTTTAAGAGTGTTCACATTGATTTTGCAGTGAAGGCATATGTATAAAGAGAAGTCAAGTGATGGAGGAGACACATTTAGTCAATGGACTGTGCACTGTACGATGTGTACAAGAACGAGAGCACAGCTGGCTTTTCTGAAACCGGGGAATAATATTCCTGTTTAGCAGTGCAGGTCCAAATTTAGCTGACCTTGTCTAAAAAGCAATAAATGTCATATGAACTAATTTCCCATATGTTATTAACCAATGCGTCAAAAGTGTTCAGTAAAAGTCTTACTGAGTGACCAATCCATTAGTGACATTTGATATGCAATGACATTTTCACAAAACTACGTAGTGTGCTCTCACCTGTACTAACATGTTTAGATGTTTGTCGAAGCATTGGTGGATCAGTATTTCAGTTACATATTTCTTTGTCATGCGCATCTTTCTTGTTGGTACAAAATGTTCGAAATCATTTTTCCCTGGATTTGAATTTGACCTCAGCCGGCATAATAACTAATTTGTAGGTCATGTTTGTCCTCCATTCTCCAAAGACTTTCAAGATACAATATTGGATCTCCATAATCTGATGATGTACCCATTTTCCACCATATCTTTCTGCAAATCACTACTTCTTACATATGTTGCACAACTGAATTCACAGTCACCTGCCAGGGGCTAGGTGTGTACACTGTACAGTGCAGACCTCGGAGTTACCCAGTGTACAGGGTGCGGCAGAAAAACTTGCACCAGCAATGGCTGTGAATTAAAGCTGTTATATTTGCTTAACTAATAATGCTTCAACGAATACCAAAATCGGACATAATCAAGATATGTATATCTAAATTAATGTTTCAAAGAATTTTCCATTCTCATTAATTACTTTGCACGTTCTAGGTCCAAAGGCAGTGTACGTTGGTTTTTTGCAACTGCGTCATGTTTTTCAAATACTGCCAAATTGCTGTTTTCAATCGTGCCATTGACACTTTGGGGGTTCTTCAGACATCTCTCTCTAACGTTGCCCACTTAAAATCGTTTGCAAATTTGAGATCTGGTGAAGAGGAGTGCTCTCGTGTTGGATGAGAGGATGAACTGGTTTATTGTAGGCCTCTCTTGGCTCTCTTGGCAGAACATACTCGAGCTAAATCTCACCAAAATATCACATTACTGTTAATAGATAGATAGACAGAAAGATATGGCAAGTTCAGCCCTCTAAAGACAATTCTTGATGCTCCAAGGGTCGATTGAAGAGATGGGATGGCATGAGTCCTTTACATGCTATGTATTCACCCCATGTCGAGATATTTTACTTGCTCAGCGCAGAAAGTGATGAAGGGAGGCCATAAATGTATTATCTCATCTGATTGACATCCAGCGGCGTTTTACCCTGAAAGATCAACTCGAAAAATGTTGTCTTCAACACCCAGGATTTCAACCCATGGCATGCTGGCTAAAACCTTCACAAGAGCAGGCCTGAAATGGCATTATTCAGCCACCAAACTACTTGATGTCGTTGGGTTCTACACTGAGACTGACTTGGTCAGAATAAACAGCTAATAAAACACCCCAGGGTTGATTTTTATGCCGTTTTATGGAAATGACTATGAATCATGCTTTTATCGGTAGGAATCAATGCAAAAATAATCACCTGCCAACAACAGACTGGTCTTTTTCTTCCAAAACTTCACTTGAGTTATTCTCTTTCATCAAACTGCCTTTTATAAATATTTTTTTCTGCATTCAGATATGTCCAGCTGGCCAGAAGTTAGCAGAACACTGCATGTGCCCTGCTTCGGTTTGGGCAAGCACACTTTTGCAGGTGCTACCCATGATTGGATATAGCAAGTGTTCTAGCTTTAATTTTACACTAATTTAACTTTTCAGCAACAGCTAATATGTTTGACTAGATATCCTATCACTCAAAATTCCATTCTATAATGTTCTATTTGATCTGAAATAATGTTCAGATGGTGCAATTTTTTTTGCCGCACCCTGTACAGAAGTTTCTTTACATTTTACCTGACATACATAGTACGCGTGTAGGTCCGATCCACCTGCTGCAACCCAAAATAAGAGAAATGGGACTGCTTTTCTACAATCTGAGTAATCTCTGAGTAATCTTCAGAGAATGTGATAAAAGGCAAGTGATGTTCTTTTGTTACATATGGTGGTTAGACACTAACATAGTCATATGGGAGGGGGGCGGGGGGGGGGGGAAACAGTAAGATTTGGGCAAAAAGGCTAGCGCATTTGGGCAGATGATCAGGTGACAATTATTGAAAATTTGTGATTTCCAAGCTATTTCATTTGAAAAGGGATCAAAAAATTAGATTTTGAAATTTGGGCAAATGGCGATCGCCCCCCCCCCCCCCAAATCGCTTGGTTCTACAAGGCAGATGATCTCACAGGGTGGCACTATAATATCAGGCCTCATGTGATATACAACCGAATGGATCAACTGTGAAATCACATTAATGAAATGTGCATTCAGGTAACAGCCTGTTGTTTTCTTATTTGTCTGATGAATAACAGAATCAACTGCATTTTCACATTGCTGTCAAATGGACAATCATCAGAACCTTATGAACTGATCGAGGTACATGTGCATTGTGCACATGTGCACTTGTTCTTGCAACAATTTCTTTGCTTGTCTATTTCTACAGAGCCAAATGCAGGTCTAATAACATATTTCTGTAGGGGTAAACCACCTGCTTTTTCCTAAAAAAGGTGATTACAAAAATTGCCTTTCTGTAATATGAATAAAAGGTTCCTCTTTTGGCAACTTATTATACACAAGTCACAAAGTAGTAGGCACTGAAACATTGTCAGAAAGTTGTTATTACATAAGGTGATCATTTTGACCTGTTATATTGCACATAAGTTTGTCCCAATATGCATTATTTAGTTACAAAAGGTGGACAATGTGACCACATGTTTCTTCGCAAAAGATGAATAACACTAAAGGGAAAAACAAGCTTAGCAAAATAGCAACTTGGAAATAAACAGCTGTTTTGTTTGCACTGAATTAGGTTTTTCACTTTAAGGTTTTGTGGATATTTTCACAAACCTTCAAAGGTATATGTCAACTTTTTTAAATAACCCCTGAAAATCCATTAACAGATCCATCTTGCAACTTAACATCACAAAGGAATTTAATTATTCTTCCGTATTTGCCACAGCATGCAGTTTGGTCTGTTGTAATGTTCCAAAACTTTTTTTTTCATATCCTTTTCAATTTGAGAATGTTCAGAATACCAATTAATCTGGATATGAAACTTGGTCAACAAGATCTACTGGGAATGTTTCAGTACATACGTTATATTATACACTTTGTCAAACCCCATCCATTAGTGGCACTAGCCACATATTGCATATAATGTATGAAATGGCGTATTTTTGCGTCGTCCTGCAAAATAAAGACGGTTTTATGTACGTGTCACAGGCAGACACTTCTGTGAGACACAGCTTGAAATGGAGTATGGAAGCAAGCCAGGTAGCTAAGCCATGTATTGGAATTGGGGAATGTGAACAAGTCAGGGAGGCACTTCTTTCACTGTGAATTTGTCTGTCATTTTAAATACTTTCAAGATTAATGAACCAATATTTTTAATATATCAATAATCGAATGATATGCCCATTTTCTATCTCATTCTTGTTCAAATCACTCTAATTACGTATTTCTTGTGTGTATGTTGTACAACTGAATTTGTAACCCTAGCAAAGGGCTAGAAGTCTTTTTGTATGCCTGTAAGTCTTAGTCACCTGCTTCAACCCAAAATACGAAAAATAAGACTGCTTTCTCATAATCTGTGTAATTTCTGAGCAATCTAGCTTCAGAGAATGTGACAATAGGCAAATGGTGTCCTTTTGTTGCATATGGTGGTTAGGTATAATTTGTATGGTTAATTCTTACTGAAATTATTCTATTTCCTAAGAATAGTAAAAGAACAGCAATCAGATCAGATGACAAATTGGTGGCAAATAATTTGCCCTGGCTCCAGACTGAATTGCAGAATGAAAGCCGACATTTAGCCTACATAAGCTTGGTCTATATCTGAACGCTTTTGTATCTATATCATGATTGTATTTATTTCATTTGACCTGTCATGAAATGTGAAAATACAAAATGTCAGCATAAATGAACTGTGCCATAATTATCGCTAATTTGCCAGCCCTGTTTTCTGGCCATGTCACCGAAACTGTTGCCTCAAATTAATTTATCTCTTTTTCTGCTAGATCATCCATGTGGTTCAATGAGAAATCACGGCTTTCCACAAATATTGAATCACTTTTCATATATGTTTAAACCAACAAAGCTCCTTCTATCATTATTATTCAACAGCAATAGGCACTGCCGCACTACACTGGGGATTACCTGCGATTTTTACATGGCATTCCAGATGTTTTATTCATCTCAAGTTGATACATGTATGACATTCATTATGCTTGGTCCTACAAGGCAGATGACCTCACAAGGTGGAGTTGTAATTCAGGGCCTCATGTGATATGCAACCGAACTGATCAAATGTGAAAACGCAACAACAAAACGTCAATTCAGGTGACACAGCCCATTATTCTCATATTTGTCTGATGAATAACAGCATCAGCTGTGTTTTCCAGTTACTATCAAAAAGAACGATAATCTGAACTTTAGTGACTGATCATGATACATGTGCTCATGTGCATTGGTTCTTGCATCGATTGCTTCCCTTGTCTCTCTCTACAGAGACAACTGCACGTTTGATATTTATGTAGATGTGACCGCTTGCCTCTTTCCAAAAAAAAGGCTATCACAAAAACTGCCTTTCTTTAATATGTATAGAAAGCTCATGTTTTGTAACTTGTTATACAAAAGGTATAAAGTAATTGTCACTGAAACAAATGTCAGAAAGTTGTCATGTGGCTTACGCAATGTGATGATTTTGACCTGTGTACATAATTTGAGTTTCAGTTATTCAGTTACACAAGCTGGGCAGTGTAACCCATTTTTCCTCAAGAGTCAAGAAAGGTGAATAACACTACACACAGGGCAAAACACAGTAAGCTGATTTTGCCTCTTTGTTTGCACTGCAATCTACGGTTCTTCCATGGCATTAAGGTTTTGCAGACATTTTCAGGAACTTTCAAATTTAAATTTCAACTTCTATATAAAATGGGAAATTACCCCTGGAAATCCATTAACAGATCCATCTTGCAATTTAACATCACAAAGGAATTTAATTATTCTTGCGTATTTGCCGCAGCATGCAGTTTGGTCTGTTGTAATGTTCCCAAACTTTATTTTTTCATATCCTTGTCAATTTGAGAAAATTCAGAAGCCCATTATTCTGGTTTTGGAACTGAGAAAGTTTCAGTTCTTTATATTGTACAGTTGGTCAATCCAGATCTATTAGTCACATTTGGCACATACTGCACAAAATGTGTGAAATGGTGCCTCTGCATCATCCTGCTAAACATGGTTCTTTTAGACAGCCAGACACTTTTATGAGACACAGCTTGAAATGAAGATTGGAAGCAAGTCAGGTAGCTATATATATGCACTTCATTGGATGTTGTGTTTGAACAAGTCAATGAGGCTTTTCTCGACTTCGTCCTCTGTCTGCTGTAGACAGGGATTGATTGGAGAATGATTAAACCTGGACTTGAACTGAAAATATTTGAATCTGTGAAGAAGAAACTCATTTTCGTATCAACAGATGAGATCAAAAACATTTTTTTCTACTTTTTAGTACTGCGGTAACCTTATCATCCTTAACACTCTGTAATAGTTTTGCTTTGTAACATACAATGTCAGTAATGGCTGGCATGTTGTGTTTGCCTTCTTCATGTAGGACATCTACAAGAAAAGTATTTTTCAGAATCCTGGATTGATGTGCAGTGCAGTGTATTGCCGATACGTTGGGTGATGTATGAGACACATTTTGTCAATGGGTTGTCCAGGAGTGAGGGCACAGCTGGCATTCTGAGACTGAGGAATAAGATTTATGTTTGTCAATGCATTGGTCAAGCCACATTTCACAGTTATATATTTTCTTGTCATGCACATCATGTTGGTACGCAATATTAGAATTCATTTATCCCTGGATTTGAATTGGACCTCAGCCAGCATAACAGCTAATTTGTCTGTCATTTCTGTCCTCTATTCTCCGAAAGACTTTCAAGATAAATGAAACAATATATGATGACTTACCCAATTTCTGACTCATCCTTATGCAAATCCCTACTGCTTTGTATGTTGCACAACTGAATTTACAGTCACCCGGGCTGGGTGTGAAGTGCAGACCTAGGATACCCGTTGTGTGCTTTCTTCTTTGCATTAATTTTTACAGAAATACATAGTATGCCGGTAGGTCTAAACCACCTGCTTCACCAAAAAATAGAAGAAAAAAGAATGCTTGTATAGAATCTGAGTAATCTATACCGAAATAATCTTCAGCGAATGTGACAATAGACAAGCGGTGATCTTTTGTGGCACAGAGTCACTAGTTATATTTTGTAATTGTACATCATTAGGCCTATATTTCAAAGAATAGTAAATGAACTCCAATGAGATTAGATATTCATTGTGACAAATTATTTTTTTTGCCATGACTACAGATTGCATTGCAGAATGAAATTTGACAATAAGCCTACATTTAAGCCTGGCCTACATTTAGAATTTGGTATCCATAGGCCTATCATGATTATATTTTCATTTCATTTATCTTGTCTTGAAATGTGAAAATATAAAGTGTCAGCAAAATTGACTGGTGCCAACTTGCCAATCCTGTTTTTGGCCATGTCACTGAAATTGTTGCCTCAAATAAATTTATCTTGTTTTAAGTTAAATCAGTCTTGCGCTTCAATGGGAAATTATGATTTTCCTCAAATGTTGAATAACTTTTTTAGCTGATGATTCAATACAATTTGTCTTTCACATAAGACATACATATAGTTACAATGCTCTTGTTATCATTATTAAGCATCAGCAGTAGAACTCTCCCCACTACACTGGGGTTACCTGGGATTTCTGCATAGAATTCCGGATAGATTATTTATATCATGTTGTTACATGTATGACATACATTAGGCTTGATTCTACATGGCAGATGACCTCACAGGATGGAGCTGTAATTCCAGGCCTCATGTGATATATTACTGAATGAATCGGATGTGAGAACACATTAATAAAATGTGCATTCAGTTAACATAACTAGTAACTTTCTCATATAATCTTATGAATAATGACATCAGGTGTACTTTTAGTTGCTATCAAAAAGGACAATCATCAGAACTTTATGAATACATGTGCGCATGAGCATTGGTTCTTACACTGATTGCTTCTGTTGTCTCTTTGACTCTTTCTACAGAGACAACTGCACATCTGATATTTCTGTAGGTGTGACCACCTGTCCCTTTCCAAAAGAAGGCTATGACAAAAACTGCCTCTCTGTTGTAAGTATATATGAGAGAGCTCCTCTTTTGTAACTTGTTATACCAAAGTTATAATGTTATAGCCACTCGAGTAAATGTCAGAAAGTGGTCATGTGGCTTATACAAGGTGATCATTTTGACCTGTTATATACGTTAGCTTCTCAAGATTTGAGATATTTAGTTACACAAGGTGGGCAGTGTAACCCATGTTTCCTCAAGATAGGAGAATAATACTAAAGGGAAAAATACATTCAGCTATTGAATCACTTGCAGGAAACAGCCATTTTGTTTGCACTGTAATGTTCTTCACATTGAGGTTTTGTGGATATTCTCATAAACTTTCAAATCTAAATTCCAACTTCTTATCAAAAAAGGAAAATTACCCAAGAAAATCCAATACCAGATCCATCTTTCAATTTAACGTCACAAAGGAATTGAATTATCCTCGCATATTGCGACAGCATACAGTTTGGTTTGTAATGTTCCCAAACTTTTTTTCACATCCTTGTCAATTTGAGAAAATTCAGAAGCCCATTAATCTGGTTTTGGAAAACTGAGTCAACAAGATCTACAAGAGACTTTCTAGTATGTTATATTGCACAGTTGGTCAAACCCAATCCATTAGTGGCATTTGGCACATATTGCACATAACGTATGAAAGAGTGTATTTGCGTTGTCCTGCAAAACACGGTCTTCTGCACAAGTCACAGCCAGACACTTTTATGAGACGCAGCTTGAAATGTAGTGTGGAAGCAAGGCAGGTAGCTAAGTTTCTAGTACTGCTGTAAACTTATCATCCTTCAGATTCTGTAATAAATTTGCTGTTCACAATACAATGTCTGTAATTGCTGGCATATTGCACTTACTTTCTAGTTCATCTACAAGACAAGTATTTTCAGAATCCTGAATTGATTTCCAGTGCTGTGTATTTATGAGGAATATCAACGATAAGTTGAATGATGTATGAGACATATTTAGGAATGAGGGCACAGCTGGCCGATTTGAATGAGTAAGATTTATGTTTGTCAACGCAATGGTTGATCCACATTTGAGTTATATAATACAGACAGATCGTTCTTGTATGAGCTAAATATCAGAAATCAGTTATCTCTGAATTTAAATTTGACCCGAGTTATACATTTTCTTGTCAGGCTCATCTTTCTCCTTGGTACGATATGTCAGAAATCATTGATCTCTTGATTTGAATTTGACCTTAGCGGGCATAGCTACAAATTTGTCTGTCATTTTTGTCCTCTATTTTCAAAAAGTACTTTCAAGATTTATGAAATAATACTTACTATCTCAATTATCTGATGATATAGACCTACCCTCTTTCTACTTCATTCTTGTTCAATCACTAATTCTTTTGCATGTGTTGCACAACTGAATTTGTAATCCCCAACAAAGGGCGAAGGGCTAAGAGTTTTTCTGTATGCACTTAGGTGTTAGTCGCCTGCTTCAATAGAAATATGAGAAATACAAGACTGCTTTTCTACAATCTGAGTAATTTCTGGGTAATCCTCAGAGGATGCGTAAAAAAAGGCAAGTGATATTGTTTTGTTGTACAGGGTGGTTTAATATATTTTGTAAGGTTCATCTCTTTCGCATCAATTTATCTCCAAGAATTGTAAAAGAACTGCAATCAAATCAGATTAATCTAATATGACTAATTGGGGACAAATAATAGCAACTTTTTTTTCCCTGGCTTCAGACTGCTTTGCATGAAAGTCGACATTTAGCCTACATTTAAGCTTGGTCTATATCTGAACACTTTAGTATCTATGTCATGATTATATTTTCATTTCATTTAATAAATCCTGTCATGAAATGTGAGAATTCAAAATGTCAGCATAATTGACCAGTGCAATATCACTAATTTGCCAGTCCTGTTTTCTGGCCATGTCACTGAAGGTGTCGCCTCAAATTAATTTTCTTGTGCTCAGCTAGATCATACTTGTGTTTCAAGGAGAAACCACGGCTTTCCTCAAATATTGAATCACTTTTTAAAAATTATGATGCACTCAAATTAATATGTTGGTCAGATATAATATTAAAACCCACACAGCTCCTTCTATCATTATTATACAACAGCAATAGGCCCTACCACACTACCCTGGGATTACCTGTGATTTTTACATAGCATTCCAGATGTATTATCTATATCATGTTGTTACAATGTTACACATGTGACAAACATTAGGCTTGGTTCTACAAGGCAGATGACCTCACAGGGTGGAGCTGTAATTCCAGGCCTCATGTGGTATATAACCAAATGGATCAAATGTGAAAACATATTAGTGGATTGTGCATTCTGGTGACATAGCCAATCACCTATGCATATAATCTGATGAATGATGACATCAGCTGTATGTTTAGTTGCTATCAAAAGGGACAATCATCAGAACTTTATGAACTGATCGAGATACATGTGCGCATGTGCACTGCTTCTTGCACCAATTGCTTCTCTTGTCTCTTTCCACAGAGACAACTGCAGGTCTGATATTTCTGTAGGTGTGACCACCTGCCCCTTTCCAAAAGAAGGTTATGACAAAAACTGCTTTTCAGTAATATGAATATACAAGAAAGTTCCTCTTTTGTAACTTGTTATACAAAAGTCATAAAGTATTAGCCACTGAAATAAATGTCAGAAAGTGGTCAAGTGGCTTACACAAGGTGATCATTTTGACCTGTTAATAAGCTGTTATATACATAAGTTGAATTTGAGTTATTTAGTTACACAAGGTGGGCAGCGTAACCCATGTTTCCTCAAGAAAGGTGAATAACACTACAGGGCAAAACACAGTATACATGTACTAATAAATCACCTCGAGGTAATCTGCCACTTTGTTTGCAGTAATATACCATTCTTCACATTGAGGTTTTGCAAACATTTTCAGGAACTTTCAAATTTAAATTTAAACTTTTATACAAAATGGAAATTTCCCCTGAAAATCCATTACCAAAGCCATCTTGCAATATAACATCACAAAGGAATTTAATTATTCTCGCATATTTGCCGCAGAATGCAGTTTTGTTTGTTGTTCACAAACTTTTTTCACATCCTTGTCAATTTGAGAAAATTCAGAAGCCCATTAATCACGTTTTGGAAAACTGGGCCAACAAGATCTACTAAGAACTTTCCAGTACTTTATATTGCACAGTTGGTCAAACCAGATCAATCAGAGACATTTGTCACATATTACACAAAATGTCTGAAATGGTGCCTTTGCATCAACCTGCTAAACACGGTTCTTTTAGATGCACTAGTCACAGCCAGACACTTTTATGAGACACAGCTTGGAATGAAGATTTGAAGCAAGTCAGGTATATATAAGCACTACATTGGAACTTTGTGTTTGAAGTTAAGGCCACACATAATTGATCTTTAGCTTCTCGGATCCTCTCAAGACACTTTTTCTTGGGTCGGTCGGTAGGAGAAAAAAAAAGTGAACAATTTTTTTTTTATAATGTAAAAAAACAATTTTTTTTTTCCATCAGCTGGAAATCTATTGTGTCGGCAGGTCCGCGATACTAAGAATTAATTATGTGTGGCCCAAACAGGGCAATGAGGAGGCTTTTCTCGATTTAGTCCTTTATCTGCTGTAGACAGGGATTGATTGGAAAATGATAAAACTTGGTATTGTACTGAAAATAATAGAATCAGAGAAGAAGCAACTCATCTTTGTGTAAACAATTGAGATCAAAATAATTGTTTTACTTTGTAGTACTGCTGTAACCTTATCATCTTTCAGATTATGTAATAGTTTTGCGATCTACAATACAATGTCTGTAATGGCTGGCATATTGAGTTCGTTTTCTAGTTCATCTACAACACAAATATTTTTCAGAATCCTGTATTGATTTGCACCGTAGTGTATGTATGAAGAATATTGCCGATAAGTTGGGTGATGTATAAGACGAATTTTGTCCATTGGTTGTGGAAGAATGGGCACAGCTGGCATTCTGAAGCCAGGGAATAAGATTTATATTTGTCAAATGCATCAGTCGATCCACATTTGAGTTATATATTTCTTTGTCAGGCTTGTCATTCCTGTTGGTACGAAATATTAGAAATCAATTATCCTTTGAATTGAATTTGACCTGTGGGTGCATAAGAGCTGAACTATCTGTCAGTTTTTTTTCCCACTATTCTCGATATGACTTTCAAGATTTATGAAACAATATTTAATGTCTCAATAATCAGATGACATACCCAATTGCCACCTCATCCATTGCAAAGTCACTCCATCTCTTATGTGTTACACAATGCACAACTGGATTGTTATGTCAGGGGCTGGTATTAGCCTGTGTGCACTGGTTTCTTTATATTCTTTCAGAAAAACTATGTATATACGTCTTGCCTGTAACCACCTGCCTCAACCTAAAATAGAAGAAATGAAACAACTTTTGTGTAACCTGGGCATTGGGCAATCTGTGCCAAAACGACTTTTAGAGAATGTGACAGCAGTCAAAATGAATCATTAATTGTATGGTTCTTTTCTACTAGAATAGTAAAAGAAGAGCAGTCAGATTAAATAGTTATTTTAAATTACCAGTGACAAATAATGGCCCAAAATCTTCCCACAGCTATAGTGACTTAGAGACATCTTTCAATCTAAGTAGCAATACTCTGTCAAAAACTATGGAACTCTGAATGCATCTTTTTAGCGCGATTCATACACACACATTTTTGGACTACTGAATCAGACATTTGCTTCCACTTGACATGGTCCCACAACCACACATATGGAATTCACAGTTGACTTGATGCACTCCACTGAACTGAGGTTCGAAACAGGTGATTACAACAAACAGTCAATGCCTAACAATGCTAAACAAGATAATCCAGCTGCTATTTTGTAACAGGGCCCCTTAAGACATTGTCAGAGCAAAGGAATATGTAACATAGCCAGGGACTTTTTGCCCAAGAAATGATGATTGAAACATTTGAGCATCCATTTATCCCATGGAGTTGTTCAAGGACTATAGCTATATTGCATGGTATTGGGATATCTATTATTTGGAATGGCTAGCAAGACAAATCGTAGGATACTTATTTGCAAGAAAGGTAAGACCAAATTCTCCTATGGCCATGTAAATACAGAATTTTTTGCCAACTCACACTGAAATTTTGGAGGCTGTTAGTCAAATATCAAAGATGTTTCAAGGTTACACTTTGCATAGGTTTGGTTCACAGTGACTACATACATCGTTCTAAGTGGTTTTCTGTAGCTGACAGCAATTCGATATTATATGAATTGACTTTTTTTTAAACATGTGCTTTCTCCAAGCCAATGTTTTGATCAAACAGGATGTCATGTACAGCATGTACAGTGCTTCCACGTTGTTACACCATGACTTGAGTGGACATTTACCAAACATCATTCAAGCAAATTGTAATGTTAGTACGATCTATCTATCTTGAATGATTACTTCTGTGGCATAGTCAGCTATTAACTTCCAAAACCCACAGAAATCGGCTAATGCTTCCTCTTGGCGCTTATTTGTACCAGCACAGGCTCTTAGGTCGTGGGCTCGAATCACTCCCTGGAACTCAATTTGGTTCAAGCCCATGTGACATTAAATGGATGTTGGTTTCATAATATATCTTGTAATATATCTTGTGTCCTTTATTGGGGCAGCTGAAAGACTCTGGACATCTCTGAATGAGTAGAGACTCCAAGTCTTCATTTTATCTTTTTTATGTGCTGAGTAGCATCACTGTTTTTACTGCTGTTTTTATTGTTAATTTTATTTATTTACGTAAGTACACCAATTGTAAATTGTGTGTCAATTAAGTATTTTATATAAATCTCATCATACAGCAATCGCCGAAAATGTGAGCCCCCCTAACAAAAGGAGGTGAGCCACCCAGCTGATCCTGATATACCAGTACAACAAAAGCACAGAACTGTGGTATTTTCCATTAGGCCACATATTTATTTTCTAACAAGGGTTAGTGTTTTTGTTGCATTAATTGGCATTGATAATCGAAACAACATGGTAGCTTCCATGATAGATAGATAGATAGAAATGGTAAGTGCAGCCCTCTAAGCCCAGTTCTTGGCACTCACGAGGGTTGATTAATGAGATGGGAGAGAGAGAGCAGGAGTCCTCAACATGTTACATATTTACCCCATGTGAGGGATCTTTAACCTACCCAACACAGACACTAATACAAGGGGCAGCCAATTTAACGTCTCCTCCAAACAACATCCAGCTGGGATTTTGCTCATGAAGGCCCACTGAAAATTTTGGATTCCCCACCCGGGGTTCGAACCCATGCAAGCAAAGACCTTCAGTGGAGCAGCCGGGCACCTAAGCCACTTGGCCACCCAGCCACCGAGAAACAACTGAGGTCATTCCATTGAGAATTCATTATCAATCCTGCAATAAGCATTCATTGAGGAATTTAATTATTCCAACATTTTGCAACAGCATGTGGTATTCTGCTTTGTTGTTTTGCCCCTGAACTTTTTCTGAGTCCAATGTTGGAAACCTAACAAGTTCTCGATTCAGTTTCATCTGAATATAATAGATAGCTTCATTTGTCACAAACAAGTTTGGAAATGTTTTATTTCAATGAAGATTGGCCATTGACATCGGCATTTGATTTTTTAAAAACATTGCTAAATAAGTTATTCACCTGTGGAGGAGATATTTGTGATTTATCAAGCGAAGACTTTAGCCCAATCTTTGATAAACACATGATCACATCTTCCTGACCCCAAAGTGAATAATCAATTTATACCTTGCGATAAACACTCCGACATATAAAAATTGCAGAATAAGTGGAGAACTAAGAATATGGGATTTACCGGAGTGAAATACCAGTTAGCTTGTGATTCGCTGACAGAGGTGTTGAATTAAATTCAAAATAAAAATTTTCTGTAGTATCCAATGATGTGTCAAAAATTAATTGTAAAAATTGTTTTATACTTTTAGCAGTTTAGTAACCACTACATTGGACAATGTCGACATGTTTTATTTCAAGCATAACTATTTCACCTTTCCCTTGAAATTTCTGTCTTATAACTTTACTGCTTCAGATAACAGATGAGATGACTGTTATTAATTCACAGCATGCCTGCTCACATCAGTTCTTATCAGGGAGCAGGCTTTTATCCAACTGGATTAGCATATATGGCTGTCAAGACAGATATATTTCCACCATTATAATGCTAATGAAGTAGAAACTTTAATATGTCTGCTATTTCTCCTTATGGATGTAAATCTTATATTCATTAGTTATGGAAATCGACTTTCAAAACTTATGAAGCACATGTGATGGTGAAAGAATATAAATATAGATACCATCATGAATGTAATTCATCGAGCACCATAAAATGACACATTGATATGGATTAAAAGACAACCATTTTTGGGCCAATGGTAGGGCAAATGCCCCACCAGCCCCACCTACACTGACGCCACTGGATGGGAGAGAGAGCGCAGAAGCCCTCAAAATGTCACAAATTATCCATTTGTAAGTGAAGGATATTTTACTTGCCAAGCATAGTACAGATACAAGGGGCTGCCAATTAAACATCTTATCTCAACAACATCCAGCTTGGATTTTGCTCATGATGGTCCATTGAAAATGTCGGGTTCCTCACCCGGGGATAAATTTCGAACCCATGCAAAGTCCTCCAGAGGAGCAGGTTGGTTTTTTAAAATAAAGATCAAATCTGATAAATGGTCATTTATATGTAGCTGCAAATGGCTTACTATGATGAATGTCTCTCTGGACTCCCTTGGTCTCACAGGAAGAAGACCTGCTGAGTATGAGATATTACTCCCAATACTCCAACCTCCTTCAATCTAGAAGCAGAGCAATCCAGGCCAATTTTCCCCTAATATATTAACTCTCAGACATCCACAGAAGGCTACTTACTTCTCTGTCAACGTTTTCTATTTCCATTTTGTTTTTGTTTTTTTGGTGTTTTTGTTTTTTTTTTTGTTCGCTGATTCACACTAGTCTTTGCAAAATCTTTACATATATATATTTGTTCATAACCAAACATATTCCTGCCATGAACCCAAGGGGCAAACAACTTTACCAATTGGTGGAGGCTTTGTCTTTTGTGATGTAGAAATGTATCGTTATGTACGGTAGAAATTACATTGCCACAACATGAACGCAATGTTGAGATTTGTTCACAACATTGTGGCAATGTTGCCACAACATCAGCATCGCTAACCTCATATTTTGACATTACTTCACAATTTTATGACAACGTCATACCATACAATTCAACATAATTTTCATCAAAATGGCGATGTCACAAATTTGCTGAAAGCCCATTGGGAGTAACCCACAATACTGCTTTGCCATTCATTTTATTGCCATAAGAGCAATAACAGAGGTGGCCTCTCAACTGAAAAGACCTTTCTACCGAATCTTATTTTCGAAAATTGAGGAAATTACATTGAAATCCAATAATCAATCCCAATGTGCAATTAGCATTCATAGAGGGAATTTAATTGTTTTCACATTTTGAAAAGCATGTGGTATTTTGTTTGAATGGGATGTTTCACCCTGGAAAGCTATTTGAAGCCTTGGCAGGTCAATATTTGCTGAGAAATTTGCTGGATCAATCTCAACTGAACATCACAGTTTCGACACGATGTCAGAGTTAAAAGTTTATCAGGGATAGCTCCTGCAACCACATTGTAACTGCCTGACAGTAAAACTGTGCATCACATATGCAGTTAAACATTGATATATTGAAGGAAGTAATACATTTTGTTCTATAATCCATCATTGGCAATCACCAGTCTAATCTAACTAAATGGTAGCTTTGTGAGCATTCACAGTATTGTGCTGAAACTGTGATTCTCAGGTGAGGTGGATTCACATTGGCTAGAAGCTGGGGGATCTGACCCAGTTCAAAATTACATCACAGCTTGTAGTTATTTTACATGAATTATATTGCAATGCTAGAAATAGAGTTGTCTCTGACATCACACTTCAATGCATAGAAAAGAACTTGAGATTACACGTAAATATGACAAGGACTGTAGTTTTCACCAATGTAAGTAATTGCAGTAAAACAGGTGTCTTTGATACATTCTATTTCACAAGAGACCACAACAGACAGAAATAACCTTGTTTTAAAACAAAGGTTAAGAAGATAAAAACTGTCACAAGAGTTTCTGATTTCAAGTTCGAATCATTTTTGGAATATACACTCTATCATAAGATCTGTTGCTTTTCAATCCAGGAGCCACTATTGCTTGCCATAAATGCCAGCTCCTTTATTTCTCTTGGCAAATATAGGCCTAGAAGAAGCCATGGCACCATACACCGTCTCTGCCTGCAATTTATAAACATGTATTCGCTGTCTCCGAATAAAAGCTGTCCTTTCTGAATATTCTGGAAGATGGTTGGTATCTCTCATCATTCGTCAGTATTAAGGCATGTGGTATTTTGTCTGGAAGGGATGTTTTACCCTGGAAATCTTTTTGAAGGCTTGGCAGGTCAATATCTGAGAAAACTGAACTCGATTTTATTTTATCCATAATTTGTCATTTCTGGAGGAACAATTTTCCAAGCATTTCATAACTTAAATATACGAATCAGTAAGTCAGGTAATTCTAAAAAATATATATATGAATTCAACCATTCCTCCCAGCCTCTTTTTTTTGACAATATGAGTTTTCTAGGAGCCACAATGTGCTCATGAACAGTATAAAACCCAAGGTTCAGATTTCAGACCATGCAGTTTGAGAAGATAAGACCAAGAACCATTGTGCTAGTTCTCCGCTCCAAATGAGGCCATTGATAAAGTAGCAATTTTCCTGCCTCAGCAATAAAAATTAATCCTGAGGACAATTTTCTCTAATTCAGTCGTCTCCCTCTAGACTCACGCAATTCATTATTCCGACCATTTCAGCCGTTTTATAACCAACCACACCAAGGTCCATTGGTCGTTTCGAGATTTTGTTTGTTTGGATTATTTCACATTATGTTTTGTTTTTCAAAAACAACAAAGAAAATAAATTCGGTTGTCGGCAATTCCTAGAATCTTTTTTTAGGACACCAGTCATTTTACCCATTTAATATATGTGAATATTGTGATTCAATTTATTCAGACAGCTGTATGTTATACAAGTATAAATGCATTGCAATTAAAATCATCCCATAAATGACACGCAAATTCCTAGTAAGAGATACAAGCTGAATAACTATTCAATTCAGTAATTTTGGAAAATTAACATTATTATTGAATAAATCTAACTATTTGGCCAATTTTATCAACACAGTATTTAATATGTTTTTGATTTAGACAATCAGCAAATTGGAATATTATATCCAAAATTCCTTTTAGCTTGATTATAGCAATCCTGTCAAATTAAAGACACATATATTTGGGTTGTATTTTATCTTTTTAAAAGTACCGTTAAATTAACAGGACATGCAATTTAGTCGACAAGTTGAAAATATCTTTATGTGATCTTTTTATTGACATCCTAATATCTACACAGATATATATATCATCAAATAAAAAATAATGCTAACTGAGAACTACATCACTTGTTATATTCTAAATACCAATTACTGCAATTTAACATAAAAATTGGTTGTACCAGTTGGTTAATAAAAAATTATGGAACATTACAATATATTTAGAATGCCATGAATGGCTTTTACTAATTTTTTCTACATTTCTTCTTACATCATATTACTACTCAATAAGCTGGTCCCAGTCAAATTCCATTTCAGATGTAATAATGTTACTCTAACCGAAGTGTATTCTATTTAAAACAGCATTGAAATTAGTATAAGAAGCAAAATCATCATCAAAACAACAACTCCTCTTTCAGAGCTTGTGTGCGCCAAATTTGTACTTGCGCTATCCTATTTTAAAAAGCAAATCCAATGCGTGCAATATGGGAGTGATCAACTGTCTGAATTGATGGTTGCAATGGACATATTATTATCAAGTTTTGAAAGTTTCGGCTAGGCTGAGTTATGAATTATCATCAGTAAGACCATGAAGTGGCCAGACAAGTTGCATTTGATTAATGTACTCAGAATAGCCAGATATCCTTCAGTTGATGCACAACTTTAGCACTATTGAGCCATTAACAGCCACCGAAGTTGCTGACTCAAAATAAAATTTTAACTAACATTTTTGTAGTTTCAAATAGGGCCTAAAAACTTTTATTAAAATTTATCCATCTGTCAGGTACAGGTTATTTCATTAGTACGCGATTCTTAGGTTCTAGACCCACCAAATACTACATGACATTTTTAGTTAATCTCATTGGTTAAGAAATAACAGAACGTCACATCGCATGGCAATGAAATTACCTGTAAACTGCTGAGAAATGCCACTGCAAATGAAGATTTCTACATTAATCCACATTTGAAACTACTTTCACAGTGGGCGCAATATGTGTTCTTCCAAGTACGAAAGATTTGAGGGGGGGAGTTAGCTTGATTATTTGCACTATAGGCCAGGCAGCCAAGGGGTCACCGGGTATCTGTTGGACAGCAGTTTCGATTGTGATTCACCTCATCACTGTGTCCTCACCTGCTAATTTGTCTGCGGAGTGCAAGTGTACAGGACGTAAGCCCCAACCATTGTTACACCCGAATAAAAACTACCACATACACTGCATTCCTACACGTTAAGTACTTTTAGTTCATAAACTGAAGTAGGCTTTAAATTAAAGAACAAGTTATCAGGACAAGACTGTCGAAACCATTGCAATGGTCCCACCACTACTTGAAATGAGGCAATTAATAAATTAAAGCAATTCCCCTGGCTCAGCAGAAATTTTAAGATGGAAGTCCCGGACAGTTTCTCGAATCAGCTTAAATGACTTTGAAAGAGATTATTCAGTCACTAGGCCATTTCAGTCCTTTCAATTTTTTGGATAATATTCCTCTTGCATCTCATCCAAATGACATGGGAAACACAGTCCTAATTAATTAGACCTTTTGTCTCTTTAGTCAGGACAAACATAATATCATATAAGGGGGTGACCATCGGACAATCAGGCGGGGCTTGGAGTTTTCCTCGACTGAAAAATATTTATTTCGCGCTAACGGTTAGAGTAATTAGGGCCTCTCTGTTTTCACCATGTGACGTCCCCAAATGTTCATTTCTCTATAATAAATCAAGCTACACCATATTAAGAATAACCCCCACCAGTAATTATTTATTTCAAGACTGCCCAGAAAGATTCACTAGATAGATAGATAGATTGATAAATAAAGGGTTGATTGATGAGATTGGAGGGAGAATGACAGACAGACAGACTTTTTTTTTCTTTTTTTTTTGTCTGTCTGAAAATGTTGGTGTCCTCGACCGGGTCTGGAAGTCAAGCCGGCAAAAACCTTCAGCGGAACAGGTGCTCTGTTGTCACCAAAGGTCAATGAAAGAGGCAGTCTCACAAGATCCTCATCATTTACTTGTGACAGATATCAGGTTACTTGCACCACTAGCATACCTACAATGACATCTGTAGATGAATTTTGAAGTCACTTAATTTGATTAGAAAAATGACATCTGAGGTAACATTGACATGATATTTAATATATAAGTGAGTCAATTAATCTCAATTAATCTCGAGCTTCAGAAACACATTTTTCTGACAAGGCAGTGACACTTCATCCGACAAAATTGCTTCAGGGTAAATCTTGAGTTAAAAGCTGTCAACCTTCACACGGGCTAACATGGTAAAGGCGATGGATATTGTATTACAGGAATTCGCATTGAATTAGACTTTTTCAGCCGAGAACCAAGCAATGTGGGCTGTACGTGACGTATGGTAGAAAGCTATTCATGTGTGGCTAATATCCAGTCATTTTTGAGCACACAAAGAAGCTGTGAAAATAAATTGTTTCTATCAGTCATTTGTTTAATTTGGAAACCTGGACAATCGGAAACTGTGAAATATTATGCATCACACCAGTTGAGCAAGTGCAATTCACATGGGCAGTGATTGACCAAGCCCACGTTTACTCATATCAAACCGCATTTTGTGACTGTCAAGAAAGACTCCATCAATGAAGAATGAATGACTGCATCAATCAATCTAATCAACAAATCAATCAACGGATCAATCAGTGTCTCATCAATCAGTCAATGATCAATGCATATCTATCTATCTATCTATCTATCTATCTATCTATCTATCTATCTATCTATCTATCTATCTATCTATCCAGCTAGCCATCTATTTATCTATCTATCTAGCCATTAATCTAGCTATCTATCTAGCTATCTATCTAGCTATCTATCTAGCTATCTATCTATTGAGCAATTTTTCTATCAAGCTATATATCTATCAAGCTATCTGTCTTTTAAGCTTATTTTTCAAGCTATCTGTCAAGCTATCTATCTATCGAGCTATCTATCTATCAGGCTATCTATCTCTATCTATCTCTATCTATCTCTGTCTATCTCTATCTATCTCTATCTATTTCTATCTCCCTCTATTTATCTCTATTGATCTCTATTTATCTCTATCTATCTCTATCTCTATCAATCTCTATCTATCTCTATCTCTATCTATCTCTTTCTATTTCTATCTACCTATTTCTATATAACCTGTTTTCTATCTAACCTTTTTTCTATCTGTCTATCTATCAATAGGTTTAATTTTTATTAAAATGTTCTCAGAAGCTCCAGTAAATGTGGTCTGCAACGTTCAAATATGGAATTATGTTGACCAGTTTCTCATGCAAAATTTAATGTTCATGTCATTGACCAACCAAGGATTTAGTGTAACACAAGACTGAATAATAAACAGCAAGATAAGAAAGGATTTTATTTCACACTCATACTTTGTCCTTGACACTTGGCTTGTCAGTTTGGTTGATAGCATGATTTGTGTACAGCAGTTGAAATTTATTATTGGAATGGACCTTGTTTCTACCACATGTCATGTAGAGTTCCATACGTCATGTAATAAATATTTCAATTTGCAATTACTCATTTATTTTCTAGTCTTACACCTAGTGCTTAGTGGGTATTGTTTCTAAAGAAATATGCCACATTACCAGGCCTGAAATTGTGAGATTTATCTTGATAGTTTTAGTACAACATTGAAAATAAGGAATTTACTGAAGATCACATCAATGAAAATCAGCAAGTCTACTTCAATGCGAATTCCTGTAATGCCAGGATTGGATTACTCAAACAGCAACAATGATGTTTCTGGTTTAAGGTTCTTGAAACCTAGTTTCATTCAATTATCAACATATCAGGAGACAAACTGTTCTGACATGGTATACTCAATTCAAGTGACTTTACTTGCTGAAACGGAACTTTCTCATCCATCTCTCTGTTAGTGACCATGTTTTTCATTGTAGCCAAAATTAACATGATGAACTGAATTATTTGAGTTTTCGTTTGGAATAAAATCATTTAAACTTTGCGAAAATTTGCTGGATTTGATTTGACAGGTTACATTTAACTTCTCTCATTATAAATGTACTTGGAATAGACAAGTATCATTAAGTTTATGAAAATCTCATCAAGAGCCTCCAAACAAATGAAAAAGATGCAAACTAATTATTGTTTCAGAATTTGTTTCACCATCTGAAGGACATAGACTGTCATCTCAAGATATGAGATCAAATCAAGAATTCCCATGATTGTGAGTTTTCCAGCACATCTAGCCTACACAGAAGAAAACCCTTTGTTTATGTCATATTCCGACCATTAATGATTGTCTCTGGAAATGACCTTATGTTTCGCAACAATGACAAGATATCTCTCGAAGCAGCGATGTTAATGGATGCCATGGTTACTATTCTTATTTACAAATGGATGGAAGGACAGAAAACAACTGATGATAGGAAACCATACACTTGTCATGCCTAATACGACACACAAGGTCCAAATTAGCATCCTGTCATTGCAACAAATGCATGTGCAGCATTCGAGGTATGAATTAAAATCCATCAGTGAAACCATGAGTTAGCTGAATAATTCGCTATTCTCTTATGATTACAGCGGTTTCATTGCCCATGGGGAAGGAGAGGAATGTTTAGCTGTGAAATTAAAACCCCTCCCCCGCAGGGGGATAGGGGTTCTCTCTGTGAGTAAGACTCACAGGACCTACACTGTGAAAAACAGTGTGTTTCACATTGCCAATACCTTTGTTTCTCAAACTAGGACTGAACTAATTCCTAACAAAAATCCCCTTAATCCTCACACCTTGAGGAGGGGGCTCTGTATATAAGGATGCCTGACCCAAGTATTCCTCACTTCCTTTATTTTGATTCAGCAAGAACGAGAAATGTCGGGGAGGCGGGTGGGAAAACTCTGGAGTGTAGGTCCTGTGAGTCTTACTCACAGAGAGAACCCCTATCCCCCTGCGGGGGAGGGGTTTTACTCTATTTCGTAAGACATCACAGGACCTACACTGTGAAAAACAGTGTGTTTCACATTGCCAGATTGCTAACCTGGAGGTGGGGAGGAACCGGACTGGCCTCAGAGCTCCCAAAAACTTCAGCTGACCGAGATCTGTCGCCCCGAGACGACAGGGGTCAAGCGAAAATTGCCATCAGGCTGCGGGTGGAGATGAGCCAGATAAAATCTGGTAAATGTAGAGGGACTAGCCCACCAACCCGCGAGCAAAATCTCCTCGAGAGAATGCCGGCCTGCCTGATAGGCCCATGAAGCAGCCATGCGACGAACTTCGTGAGCATGAGCATGGAGGGGCTCAGTGTCATGGGCCGTTTGGATGCACTGAGTGATCCACCGTGACACTGAGTCCGCAGACGGGGGTCCAGAGCCTCGGATCTTCTGGAAGAGGCGCTGGTCCACCTGTAGTCCGCCTGTCAGCAGAATGTAACGTTGCAGGGAAATGACAGGACAGAGTCTTGCATCCCGCTCTGGAGATGCCACGTCTGGCACCAGTGCTGGGATGTAGAAAGGAGCAGGATCGTGGCCTCGGACGGCTGTCTTAGGCAAAAATCCGGCGACAGTACGGAGCCAGACCCCTGTATCCGTCAGTCGCAGATCCCGAGGGTCTCGGGAGATGGCCTGGATCTCTGATCGTCGCTTACCAGTGGCCAAAGCCAGCAGGAATGCCAACTTGCTTGTCATAAATGTGCGATCGACCCGAGTGGTGAGGGTCGTAGGATTGGGTGTGGTAGCGAGATATTCGAGGACCCTTGAGAGGTCCCATGCTGGTACCCGAGGCCGAGCCGCGGGTTGCAAAATCGCCATGCTTTTAAGCAAGCGAGATAACGTAGGGTGTTGCCCAAGTGGAACACCTTCCACAGGCCCCAACGTGCCTCCGAGGGATGACCGATAGGAAGCCACTGTGGTGGGGGCGAAGCCCTTCTCCTCATGTAAAAATACCAGAAAGTCTGCTATGGCAGCTATAGAGGGACGCAGGGAATCCACGTCGTTGGAGCCACACCAGTTACAGAAGGCCCGCCAGTGTGACTGGTAGAGGCGTGTGGAGCTGGGTCGAAGGTTGCCGGACGCAAGCTTCGCAGCTCGGACTGAAAGTCCTTCCGCTCGGAAGCGCTGCTGGATAGCGGCCAAGCGTGAAGGTTGAGCCACCCCGGGCGCTGATGGTAAAGCTGCCGGTGAGGTTGGCTCAACAGTCGACGATAATGAGGGAGCTGTATCGGTGGATTCATCAGAAGCCGCAGGGCTTCCGGGAACCACGCTTGAGCTGGCCACCAGGGGGCAATGAGAATGCACACCATGTTGGACCGAGCGACCTTCAACAGAACCTCTGAGATGAGGGCGATGGGGGGAAATGCATAGGCCTGAAGGCCCTTCCACTCCATTGTCATGGCGTCTGAGTCCACGGCCTGAGGGTCGGGGAACGGTGACACAAATCTCGGAAGTCTGTTGTTGAGGCGTGTGGCAAACAGATCGATGTCCATGCTGGGATAGTGGGACTGCAGGCGAGCAAACACCTGCGGCTGGAGTGTCCATTCTGTTGCCAGGACCTGATGAGGCCGGGACTGCAAGTCCGCCAGAACATTCAGGTGGCCGGGGAGAAAGTGGGGTGTCACATGGACTCTCTGGTCCTGACACCACCAAAGGAGCTCCCGGGCTTCCTGGTACAGCAAGAGAGACTTGGTCCCACCTTCCCGCCGGATGTAAGCTGCTGCCACTACACTGTCGGTCATGATGCGAACTGACTGGCCTTTCACATGGGGTAGAAGAGTCTGAAGGGCTCGACGAACGGCCCGGAGCTCTAATATGGAGATATGGAGAGCTGCCTCCTGCCTGTTCCATCTGCCGGAGCAGAGATGGTCTCCCATGTGGGCTCCCCACCCCACCAAACTGGCGTCTGTCGCGATGGTGAGGGTTGGGGCTGGAGTGCGGAGGGGCACCCGTGTACTGAGCCAGGTGATGTCCATCCATGGCTGCAGGGCCAAGCGGAGCCCTGGCCGGACCGGAACAACGCGGTCTAGGTCTCGTCGGAGATTGAGGCCGAGACTTAATAGATAAAACTGCACGGGCCTGACCTGCAGGCGACCGAGCTTCACGTAGTCGGCTACGTGATTTAACACGCCAATCAGTCGCAGGAGGAGCCGGAGGCGGATGCGTGACTGAGCGTTGACACTGCGGACTAGGGTGACCAAAGCCTGGATCTTGTCTGCTGGTGGTGCCACGGTGCCGGTGCGAAGATTGAAGTGGATCCCGAGGAAGACAAAGGTGTCCTTGGGAACCAGATCGGATTTCTCGTACCGGACCAGTAGACCGAGCTTGGTGAACAGCTGTAGTACTTGCTCGGTGTGTTGCTTGGCTACCTGGACCGAAGGGGCCCGAATGAGCCAGTCGTCCAGGTAACGGTGGACCTTGATGCCTTGAGCCCGAAGGGCCGCTGCCACTGGCGTCAGCAGATAGGTAAATGACCGAGGGGCGATATTTAGGCCGAATGGCATGGCCTGAAATTGCCAGACTTGGTCTTCTACCGCGATCCGTAGGTAGGGTTGGAACTCGGGATGCACCGGTATATGGAGATATGCATCGGCCAGGTCTATAGACGTGGTCACCTCCCCCACCTGAATCTGCTTGCGGATACTCTGTGGAGTCTCCATGCGAAAGGTGGGGCAGGTTATAAACCGGTTGAGTGCTTTCAGATCGATGACAGGTCTGAAGCCCCCTGTGCGTTTTGGCACGACAAACAGGTGCGAGTAAAAGCCTGGGTTGGACGGAACAACTTTGACCAGAGCTTTTTTGGCAATTAATGAATTTATTTCTAACAACAAGACATTCTTTTGAGTATTGTCCGTCGGTAGACGGATTGGTACAGGAATTGATGTTAGAGGGGGTTTGCGACCCCAATGCCAAGTTAAACCTAGTGTTAGTAACCGGTGGTGCCATCCGGACAGTTGTAACTGAGAGTTCCAATGGTCGTAGAACAGAGTCAGCCGGGCTCCCACTGGAATGTCAGGTCCGCTGCTTGGCTTTCGCCGCGTTGGACTTGGAGCCACGGGATTGTCGCTGCTGCTGCCTAGGTTCCGAAGTCCGAACTTCAGTGGCAGCCGCTGTTGGTGTGTAGGTGGATGAGGCTCCCCTTCCACGTGAAGCGTTAGACCGAGCCTGACCTCGAGGTCGATCCTGCCTAGCTGCCCGGGGCTGGGGGCGTCGATTGTACCCACCCGCCGGGGTCTGTTTTGGCACAGGCTGTTGCCGCATGATTTCTGGTACACTTGCCGAGGCGGGCCCAAACATCCCGAGACTCGACTGAAGGCTGACAGGCTGCAACTGTAGCCAATTCCTTGTGTTTTGGGACAAGGAAGAGCCTAGACCATCCAGGATGGCCTTGCGTCTGGCCAATGTCGATGATGCCAGGATTGCCCCACCAAAGTCGATGGACTGGTGTAGCTCCTTCACTGCAAAGTCCCGAAGAGCCTGGAGCTGAGTTGGACTCGCCTTGCCCACTGAGTCAAAGTACACCCCTAGAATCCATTCTAGGGCTGACAAACTGGAGAGCTGGGACCTCGACATGACATCAATGTCTGTGAGCCAAATATGGTCCACCGGTGGCTGGCGGGAACCGGCCCACTCCCTCTCTCGGGCAGACAGCTTGTTGGGTTTTAAATCAAACCCAGGACCGTGTGGAATCGGGGTTTGAACCTTGGCACCAATTTCGACGGTCCAGGGTGCAGGGGAGCATTGGGTGGTGGAGGCTGGTGCTGCGCAGAGTTCGGCCATGCACCACCCCAACAAGATCTCATCGCCGCCTCCATACATGCACTGGTCAGTGGTGAAGGTGGCAGGGCAGACCGTCGCTTCTTCGGGGGTGGCGGACCCGCGATGGCTGACTTGACTGGTTCGGGTGAGCCTGGCAGAGCGGTGAGGTTGACTAACCCAGATTGGTAGACAGTGTCGACGACCTGGTACCAAGAGATCGGGGCATCAGCTTCGGTCTCTGCTGTGGCTGAGCGGTCTGGGGAGCGGTCCGAAAACTAGTCCCAAGGGCCCTCAGTTGTCCGAGGGGAAGTCTCCAAGCCCTGTGGAGGTGGAGCCAGAGTGAGATCAAAATGGTTCCCCTGGGGTTCTGGAGAGGAGAATCCTGGAGTCCGAGGTATCTGCAGGATTTCCTGGGAGCGCGGGGGAGTCACTGGCGGGCGGGGTGATGAAGGTAAGTGCGCACCGGAGGTCTGAGTCAACCCGGGGTCAACTAGTTGCAGTGCCCCTCCAAAATTGCCCACTGGCACTACCAAAGATCTAATGGTAGGCCTGGCTGGAGGTGTTCCCAACAGTGCAGCCCCTGAAGCCCTCTTGTCAGCTGCTGGAGGTGACTTGTGTCTCCCGGGTGTCGACGAGATCGCCGATCCGCGGGGGGATGTCGCCGAGTTGGTCCGGGGCCTGTCGGCGGCTCTGCGGCATCTGGCGCCCTTTGGCGAGGCTTGCCTGGCTGTAGAGGAGCCAAAAACGTCCCTCAGGAGACCTGGTACGCCTGTCCCGATGGCGAGAGGCATGGGAATGGCGTGGGGACGAAGATTGTCGCCCAGTCCGCGACGAGCGGGAGGCGGATCTGGAGGCCCGGGAGGGCGGAGATCGGCGTGCAGCAGAGCTGGCACTCGTCCGAGACGAGGCCCTGGAGCGTCTGCCCCGGTCAGGGGAACGATCATGGCTTGTAGAGCTGCTCCGGGACGCCCTGGACCGCGAGCCCCTCCAGGGACGGCGCGGGGAACGTTCTCGTGACCGGCTGGAGTCACGGGGGCGACCTGGCTGGTCATCTCGGCTGTGGCGGCGCTTTGGCATCTCGAAGCGTCAGGTATAGCCGGCACTAGACTGAATCGAATTCAGATTGACAAGTATGACGAAATGGATCCAGCGTGGTCTTAAATACTGTCAAAAATGGAAATAGTTCGTTTCCTTAATCGGATTAAGCAAGGAACTTTATTTCTGTGGATTCTTGGGCACAAGCTGGCGCGAAACGCTGCCCAAGAAGCGTAACCCGAAATCGGGTCAAGTGAAACCAGCGACCATGTCGACCAAATTCCAAAGGCGCGGGGCCGGTTTGGAAGTGGCCGAATCGACTGGTAAACATCAAACGCATGGAAAGCACGATGCTGACCGATGGAATGAGAAGAAGAGAGCTGAAGAAACGGCTGGAAGGACAGCGCAAGCTCTATTACGTAAGTACTTGATCTCCCTTCGAAAGGGAGGTCTAAGTCTCTGGTGTCCAGTCCAAAGCATTGCGAGAGAAATGCTGAAAGGAAAAAAGTGAGGAATACTTGGGTCAGGCATCCTTATATACAGAGCCCCCTCCTCAAGGTGTGAGGATTAAGGGGATTTTTGTTAGGAATTAGTTCAGTCCTAGTTTGAGAAACAAAGGTATTGGCAATGTTTTTCACAGTGTAGGTCCTGTGATGTCTTACGAAATAGAGACATTTTGTTAGTCAGGATAGTTGATTGTATCATTTGTATCATCATTACACCTTGAACATGGGTGTCCTCGAACTTGTTTTTGAAGAGCCATAGTCGAGAGGAGGTCCTATGGTGAATTATAACTGGTTTAAGTTTAAGATATCTTAATTTAATAGATGGAAATTTCTTCAGTGCTGGACATCATGGGAAACTTAATTTGTTCCAGATTGTGATTATTTTTTCTGCTTTGTTAAATATATATATGCTTGAACTTCTCAAGTTGCATGTCAGATTCAGCATTAAGAATACATTTAATCAAAACATTATCATATTCCTTCAGAAACAAGATATTTATATATCCTCTCTGTCAGTCTGTCTGTGACCTTTTTAAATGGCTTGTTTTTCTACAAAACATGACAATATCATCTCCTCACAATACACTGTATATGTCCAAGATTGTCAGTGTAGATGTAGAAAAGCTGCACGAATTACCATTCCTAATATGCTCAGTTGGCAAGATGAAAGATAGTTGATAATAAGAAACACATTATTCTAACCTGGCATCTTCCTGTGGATGGTCTGTTTTTGCATTCTCTTATTTTGCAAACAAGTATATCCAATTGTCTTGCGAGAAGAGGAGCTGAACCATCTAATTGTCATGCATTTACGTGGTCGTTGGTCAATTGGTCATGCTTTACCTGGATTACACTCAGTTACGGTACTATTTCCTCAGGTATGTTATTATTATTATTATTATTATGTTGCTCAGAACTTTGCTGCTCGCATTTGAAATTCTTGTAACCAATGCTAAGGACGAAAATTTATCAAGAGCCCACCAAACTTTTTTTTCCATTCCGGTCAAGTCTATAGTATAATTGAAGTTATTACTTTCTTTTCGTCTTTTTTTTTTCTAAATGGGATTGCAAAGTCTGGAATTTCCCATTTTTAATCCTTTTTGGGTATTAGGTGATATAATTTGATTAATAATTGAAATTAGCACATGAGACATGAGAAGTTCTACTCACCCATTAACAAATTACTTCCAAAAAGGTTTTAGTCTGTCACTCAATAAATTTAATTGGAATAAAACCAAGAACGGAAAATAAAGTTTTCCAAAATGTTTCTTCCAACATGCGGATGGTTTTTTTTTTCGTATTAAAAAATTGAAAAGGTTGTGAACTTGTTATCTTCAAGTCACCAAACTAGTCTCACTTTTAGATTAAATAAGTCAAAAGAAATGCTGGCCTGGAAATCATACCTAGTTTATATTGAAATTCAATCAGGCAAATGAGATTTCAAATATCAGCTCTGGTTTAAAAATGATGAAGTTTTCCTCCCATTGTCACACGGGGTTTTTTTTGTTCATTTTGAAAGTGAAATTATGTTTGTTTTGTCAGTCCTCGTTATATTTACATGGAATCTCAAGTTCTTTTCTGTGCTGTTGAAGTGTGATGTCAGAGACGATGCTATCATCTAGCTTGGCAATATATGTAAAATAACTACAAGCTCTGATGTCATTTAAAACTGAGTCAGATCCACCTTGACTGAGCATTCAACACAGTGTCAGAGTTAGCATTCTATCTGGGATAGCCCCTGCAACCACGTCACCACAGCTTGCAACCAATGGTCTGAAAGTAAAACAAAGCATCAGAGTTAAAACATTGATAAGTTGAAGGAAGCATTGCATTTGTTATCCCAAAGATCTATCATTGGCAATCACCAGTGTAATCTGACTAAATAGCATATCTTGTGAGCATTCACAGTAGACAACTGTTATAATCCCCACTGAGTTGTTTGATTAATCTGCAAACTTGCAGCTTTACATTTAAACTGCAATGGACCTTGCAATGAACAAATTTTTAAAGGCTTTGCCAATTTTTGTCAACACATGGATTATGTGACGTACATTGTATAGTCATTCGGGCAGCCCATTGGCTAACAGGCTGTGATGTGGAACTTGCATGGGTTTTCCCAGACACAATTTTCACTCGGACACTGTGTTGGAACTGTGATGCTCAGTCGAGGGGGATTCACATTGGCTGGAAGCTGGGGTATCTGACCTCCTTTAAAAAGAAATCAGAGATTGTAGTTATCTTACATATGTTGCAATGCTAGAGACAGTGGTGGGCATTAACTCATTAATTGTTAATCCGTTGATAACGAAGCTAACAACTTGAGTAACTATTAACTAAGTTGACTTTTTTTTTCAGGTCAACGGAAGTTAAAAACTTTCGTTAATTAATTACAAGTCCGTTAGTTAATAAAGTCCGCTAATTTTACGGCAAAAAAAGTAGTAAAAAAACACACATTTTTGCATGAAAAAGACTTGAGTAGACAAAAGTTAACTAAATAGTGAAACCGAGGCAGACATTGTCTGAGTTTTTTCGTCTGGAAATTTAACCTGTGCCTCTTTTTGAGACAGAGCCTCGTTTGGTACTTGCAGTAAATATTTGCACAGATATTGTCTCATGTTTTCATCGAAGTAAAAAAAATTAACTTAACTTTTGAACTTTAACTTCAGTTAACCTTTCAAAAATATTAACTTATTAACTTTAACTTAGCTAATGATTTCATTAACTGTTAACTTAGCTAACATTTTTTGTTAACTTGCCCACCACTGGCTAGAGAATAGTCATCTCTGACATCACACTTCAACAGCATAGAAGAGAACCTGAGGTTCCACATAAATATAACGAGGACTGTAACAAAACAAACATAATTTCATACTTCATGAGCATTGCATGGGAGCCAAAATGTCATATTCATATTTGTATATTTAGATTTGACAGTTAACGTTTGTTTGAATGTATTATAATAAGAGCATGATCTGTGGACTGTGGCTTTGGAGGAAAATCTATCACTCAATGTTGACAAAGATATGTATTGTATGCGCCAAAGAGAATGTTTGTGAATTCATTGTCTTGCTTCTGATTTAAGCAGACTTACAAACGTAGGCCTATACAATAAACTTATTCTGAAATACAGGATTCAAATGCAGCATAATGGAATCATGCTGAAATAAATTCAGCATCATTGGATCATGTTGAAATAGATCTATCTTATTTTGTGTGAACAGTGCAAGTGAATTTTAGTAGCTTCACATTCAGTAAGCTTGTAATAGAAGTTGTACTGGCAAAGATTATGCTCAAGTCAAATAGCAAATCAATTTGATCTTTTTAAAGCTGTTCAAATCTGCAGATTACTTTCATAGCATTCAGATAGGAATTCAATTTCCACAATTGAGGTGTGATCGGGTGAGGAATGTAGATTCCAATTTGTTGTTGTGCACTCTTGAACAGCCATTTCAAAATGAGTTGTCATCAGAGGAGCCTTCCAATGCCCTTCTGTTGCAATGACCATCTGGAATAGAAGTAGGAAAAGAATGTTTGACATCATGCAAAAAACTGATGATACTGAAACAAGTTACTGTCTTAAGTTCAAATATAAATAAACCCAAAATCATTCCACTCATTATACAAAAGGACACCGTAATGTGGCACATATTTATTTATTAATTTATTTCATCTTAATGTAGGATATCTTATTTCAAAATCCTCTTATAACTAGTTTCTTGAGAAAGACAAAGTGATCTCCCATTAACAGGAAACCTTGACACAATATTTGAATCTCTATATATTTTTTGTCTGTTCGCCTGATTTTTTAAGGACATAATTCTTTCTGTCAGTCAAACAGTTGATTATTTAAATATCACTTAAGTTCATTGCTTGACAACGAACTTTCTGAGCTAGAATATTCATCAGAAAATCATTCATGTCAAAAACTGACAGAAATAATTTTCTGTCAGCTTTTGGGCCATCAAGGATGTAGCTATGTATGTCAGAAAATACTGCAACAAAACAAAAGGGAAGTTATCCAGAAGGAGGGAGGTGCTTGGAGTCCCTTTGAAATAATCAGTGATTATGCCAAGTTCAGCTTGCATTAACTGTAAATGAAATAAGTAGATGTGATGGTAATTTCTTAATCAGAGACACATTTTATCCATCAAATGACAATCTCTTCTGGTTACAGTCAAATGCCAGCATAGCTTAGCATCATAAATCCTCAAAAGTATAAGGCATACCATGATAATTGAAGCAAATTTTAAAAAACAAAACATTATTTTATTGTTTTTCTTGTCGCAGAAGATCCACATTTGCATTTTCCATTTCACAAACAAGAATTCACCAGGCTGGAATATGGAAGAGCTGGACAATCTGACTGTCAGAGTTGGCAACTGAAAAATATTCCGCATTTAGCCATTATATATATAAGAGTAACTACATCATATTTACAGGAACTTAATTGAGAGCTGTTAACAGTCATCAGACTCAAAACTTTTGCTAATTGATTGTTGAAAAGATTTTTTGTTTTTCTCTTTATTGTTGGACATCTTATGAAGCTGACAAACACAAAAGGTCAGTGGCATTTAGCTATATTTGCAACATACATGTATATCTTAAATAACAATTCAAAGCAAACTTAGACATAAATGAACTGTATGATCATTTTTAAAAGAACGTTTCAATATTTTTGGATGGAAAGTCTTTTCCGAAGCAATGATGAGGCAAAGCCAGTTTTCAAATGGAAAATAAGAAAATTAATTTTTCAAGTGGAACGCCAATCTGCAGAGAGCATTAATACACATGAGCCGTAGTTATTCTAAATGGAATTTGGCTACTAGTTTGTCTATAACTCTGTGTCCTTGAAATCTAACCGAATATGATATAGATCTATCAAACTTGTGTGAATGTCTGCACTGTGTTTTTGTAGCTTCATTATTCTGTCAGTTGTAATAAAAGCTGCACTGGCAAAGCATGTGCTCATTTACTGCTCAATGCAGCCAAAAACGGAAGCAAAATTAATCTTCCGAAAACTCTCCCAGCCTGCAGAAAGCATTCAGATAGAAATTTAATTTTCTGCATTTAGAGCATCAGTGGTCAGTCAGGAATGTGAATTCCAATTTCTTGTGCACTCCTGTACAGCCAGGCAAACTCTGCGCAACATTAGATATCTGCTTAGAAACAATAACGAATTGAAAGTTTAGCTTTTCCAACAGGCTTCTGCGTGGGTAAGTCCTTGGAAGCAACCAAAGAGGAACAGGAAACATATTATTTAAGATACTTTAGTAAGCCAAATGGAAATGAATATTTACACTCTGTTAAATGGAAAGTAATGTATTAAGAAAGCATTGTCTTTTAGGGCAAATCAAGAGATTATTTATTTCTAATTTCTAAGCCTGATTATTATGCTTTCATATATAGATTTATAAAGAAAGCGCAAGATGAAAATATTGTGTCAAGGTTTCTGTTAATGAGAAATCACTTTGTGGTTCTCAAGAATGTAATCAGATACAGGCCTTTAGAAGGCCTGCATAGTAACATTTGGATCTGATGAGCATAGATGTACCAAAATAAAACATATAAATTACCAATGACATAATCACTTACTGATGACACCATTAGTCTATATACGTTTGTTTATCCTTCACCTTCTTTCTACATCAAATGTCTGGATTAGCATGATAAGCATTCCTTATCCCCATAACCGGAAAACAGCAAGGAAGCAAAGAGAAGAAACCAGTTCATTCTACCATGCCATCTTAATGTAGGAGGTCCACAAATTAGCATTATGGTATTTCATAAACATTAATTCAGCAGTCTGGAATATGCAATTGAAGAACAATCTGACTGTCAATGTTGGTAACAAAGACATTCTGCTTCACCGCTGTCTCAACCATAATGCTGTAGAAGAAAATCACATCATATTTTCAGGAACTTGCTTGATAGCTCATGACAGTCATCAGATAGAAAAATTTGGTTTGCCCATTGATTGTTGGAAAAAGTTCTCCTTTATTCTCTTTCTTGTAGGACGTCTTGTTTCAATGAAAATGTCAGTGCCATTTAGCAACATTTGCAATATGTATCTCATATACATGTATAACATTTCAAAGCAGACTGAAGAAGATACATTTCGTGAACACTCTAAAAAAACGCAGACAAAATTGGTTTTTCCAAATAGGTTTTTTGAAAAACCAAATTTCAATGCAAAAAACCAACATGGATTTTTTTTTTTAATCCATGTTGGTTTTGCATTGAAATTTGGTTTTTCAAAAAACCATTTTGAATCTAAAAAACCAATTTTGTCCCGACATTTTTTAGAGTGAACTTTAGAATATGTTTTGAGAAGTCTGTACATTGATGAGATTTTGTATGATGAGCTCAGCCACATAAGACACAGTGAAGCATTATTTCTGCATGGAAAAATATTAAATACAGGTCTTACTGACAAAAGATTCAATAAAAAGAGTATACCATGTGTTTCACTGTGACAACTTTCTGCTTGCTATAAGAATTGCATTTAAGAGGATGAAGAATGGTAAGAGGATCACGAATGGAATATCCAAAATTGGTAATGGGAGGAAGACTTTCTAAACATTGGATTTTATTCTTGAAAAAACTCAAAATGGAGTTCTAAACAATATATATGGCATTAAGAAAGCTAGTAGTTGGTTTATTCCTTAAAGCCTCAAAACAAGATATAGATCTATCTCATCTCTTTGGACACGTGCACTCAGTCTACTTAATTTTTTAGTTTCATTCTTCAGTCAGTTGTAATAAAAGCTGCACTGACAGGGACGTATTACTTGACATGTCGGCAAAAACCAATACACATGTTCCAAAGCAGTCACAGTGTGCATTTAGCATTCTGATAGGAATTTAATTTCTCTGCATTTGGAGCTTGGTTTGTGAAGAATGTGGACATAAATTTGTTATATGCTCTTGAATTATCATCCACTCTGATGGATATCTAATTAATTAGACTATAATTATGTGCCAGGCAAGAGCAAAATATAACCCAGCAGCATGATAAGTAATTGGGAAAACAATTCATCTACATTTTATTCCATCGTACGAGACCTTGACAAATTATTTCTATATCTCTCACATTCTTTTAGCCCAGGCGCTCCAAATATCTCATGTGGCAAGGAGCTGAGATTGAGTTCTCTGGGTGCTGAAAATGTAACTATATATTCTTGATTTATTACGGCTTAAATGTGTCTAAAAGCAGTTTTGTTAACACATAATATGTGATTTAGTAAATCTCTTTTCCAAACAGCTTCATATATATCCTTAGGTATGCTCAATCTGGCTGCTTCTGAATGGTTCTGATTGGTTCTGAGACCCCAGATTTGAATACTTTCTGATGTTGTGATGTTCAGTACTGCCGAACTGGCAGATATTTATGTCATAACGTTTCATCTAAATATAACAGGCTGTTGTAATATCATCATCCCAGTTTTTTAATTGTACAACTTGAGAAGTGTAACATTTCAATTTGGAATATGATCTTCTACACGCAATACATGACAATGCCCTGCATCAACATGATGTCTACCAATGATGTGCAAGTGAAACTCCAGCTGACATGTTTCTTTAAATATAGATTATTTTTATAAATGTAGGCCTACTCTAAAAAGTGTCGATGAAGAATGTGGATTCCAATTTGGTATGAACTCGTTTACAGCCAGACAAACTCTACATGACATATGATATCCATTCAGGAAAAAGAGTGTGTTGAAAGCAAAGCTTTCCAACAGGCTTCTTTTTCTAGTCGTGTGGACGTCTTAAAAGAAACAGAGAAATTGTTTGATATCATATAAAGTACATGTCATTGGTCATCTGTACATGTATGTGATACAACATTCCGAGATGGAATTGAATTCAAGATCAATCAATCTAGATATCATTCGAGTGGTCCAAAATATCATGCTCATCACATCCATATATGTGTTTGTCTTATGTTTTTAAAACTAGATTCAAAAGGACAGATTCCGGAGTGGTTGAATATGTCTCCACATTGCTCACAGTCTGATACAGGTAAAGCATGACGTGCTCAGACATTTCTGAGTCTGTCCTTTTGACTTCAGCTGTAAATTACATTCTTGAGAAACACAAACTGACTAAGCATAAGCAGTAAGCCTTGACACAATCTTTCAATGTTTAATATCTTGCTTTCTTTATAATAGTTCAATTTATAGATAATCTGTTGATTGACACTGATAGGCAATGTATTTAAAACACATTATTTCTATCCAACAAAACATAAATATGCATTCTCTGTTTGCAATAAACACATGATAAAGTATCTTTATAGTTGCCTTCCCCGCTCAGCATATAATATTGTATTGTATATGAAATTCAGTGGTATATTATAACAAAACAACCCAAGTCTGGGTCACTGAGTAACAATATCACGAGCTGTTGTGGGAATTAATATATTAATTCACACAACAGCGAGTGATATTGTACGAAGTGCCCTGACGCGTGGTTGTTTTGTTTTTATCACCTGGTTTTACTTAAAATTTTCAATTATAAGGAGGGACTATTTTCTACCATTACAAAAATGTGATGTCACCATGGAGCAACAATGGAGGTGATGTCACAATCCTATTGTTTTGGCCATTGCTTGGTTTGTGATGTCATCAGGCATCTGAAATACCGGTGATGTCATAACAATTTTTAAAAAATATCGCCCTTGAAGGGTGGTATTTTTTACAATATCATAGGCCCTGATATTTTGACTGTAAACAGTGATATTCACAGCCAACCAGATGATAAATGATACTAATTTCTTTATTTTATCCCTGACCCTATTCTACAGCATACAAAAATATCATCTTCTTGCAATCAAATGCCTGGATTAGCATTCCATATCGAAATTCGTATGAAAATGTACGTAAGTACTACGGATCGGCTCTTTTTGTGAGTTTCGTGCGTAGAATTTACGTACGTAATTCGTACGCTGCTCAATTGCCAGTGTATAAGGCCATCTTAATGCAGAAGGTCCATATTCACATACATTGTAATGGTATTTCATAAGCATGATTTTGGCGGTTTGCAGAATGGAAGAACTGAACAACCTTATTATGAAAGTTGGTAACAAAGACATATTCTGCCTCACCACTGTCTCCACCATAATGCTCAAGAAGAAAATTGACTTACATTAATATTTTCAGTAACTTGCTTGATAGCTCATGATAGTCATCAGATAGAAAAGTTTTGCTCATTGATTGTAAGAAAAAGTTAACTTTATTCTCTTTCTTGCTGGATGTCTTGTTTCAATGAAAATGTCAGTGTCAATTGGCAAAATTTGCAATATAGATCTTTTAAATATATAACATTTCAGACTGAAAAAGATGCATTTATGAACTTTTGAAGATGTTTTGAGAAGTCTGTACATCGATGATATTTTGTAGGATGAGCTCATTAAACTGCTGAGTAGCAATGAAGCATTATTTCTGGAAAAAAATCGTTAATGTCTTTGCTAAGTAAATTATGTGTGACACTATGACAACACTCTGCTTGCTGTTGTTATAATTATAATAAAATGAGTTGTGAATGGTCAATTGCAGTGATTTATTACTTTTCATGCAACCAAAAGCAATTCAATTTTTTCAAAGCTGTACCAGTACATGCAGATAGCATTCAGAAAGGAATTTGATTTCCCTGCATTTGTAGCTTGGTTGGTGAAGAATGTGAATATAAATTTGTCATGCACTCTTGAATTATCATCCAGTCTGATTGATATCTAATTAATTATACCATAATCATGTTTCAAGCAAGAGCAATTAATTAATCAAACCCAGCAGCATGATACTTAGTTGGGGAGTCAATTAATCTACTTTTTACACCAACTTAAAAAACCTTGACACAATATTTTGATATCTCTCACATTCTTTTATCCCATGCCCTCCAAATCATTTGACGTGACAAGTAGCTGACATTATAACATTCATATATTCTAGGGTAATTGCGACTTAAAATGTGTCTTGCAGCAGTTTTAATTAGTATGTGATTCTATTGGTGTCTTTACTAAACAGCTTCTTATATTCTTAGATAATCAATCTGACTGGTTCTGAATGGTTCTGATTGGCACTGATTGGTTCTGGGACCCCAGCTTTAAATGCTTTCTGAAATTGTGATATTTTTGTGTCATCTAAATATAACAGGCTGTTGTAATATCATCATCCCAGTTTTTCAATTGTACAGCTTGAGATATGTATCATTTCAATTTGGAATACGATCTTGTACACCCATTACTTGCCAATTCTATACACCAACATGATGTCCACCAATGAGATGTAAGTGAAACTCCAGCTGACATATTCCTTCAACTTTCAATAGGGTCAGGTCATCATTTTTCTTATCTGCAAATGTAAATCATACATTCTGAAAATATCGGTAAATCTATCTGAACAAAAAATAAGTTGACATTGCAGTGGGCTATACAGAATAAATATATATTTCGCTTTGCTGTTGCTCACTGACTATATTGTGTGGCAGGCTATTCTGACATACATTATTCTGCATGACACAAAGTTCTTTCTTCAATTTGCTTCAAGCATAGTTACTGTCAGTACCTTTTCAGAAATCCATTAATATGACATTGCTCTTCATCTCTGACACATTTCTTTTCCAGCAAAATAAATTATTCTGCTAGTAGACACACTAAGTACCATTACTTGTGGCCACAATAAGAAAAGTATAAGATGGCAGGGGGTTGAAAATGGTAAACAATGCGTAACAAGAAAACAATATATAGAAAGACAGAAAGATAGAAGATAGCATCTCTGGTCAGTGAAGAATGTGGATTCCAATTGTTTGTATACAGTTGTACAACAAGGCAAATTCTGCATGACACATAGGCGTACGGCGCGCGCGATTTTTGGGGGAGGCGAGTGACATTTGCCCGAATTTCAAGATCTAGATTTAATACCCTTTCAAATGAAATTGCCTGGAAATCATTAATTTTCAACAGTGATTATTTAATCATCTGCCCAAATTTTTTAGCCTTTTTGCCCGAATCTTAGTGTTTCCCAAACTTTTGGGGGGGCGATTGCCCCCCTGCCCCCCCCCCCCCTCCGATACGCCTATGGCATGACATATCCATTCATAAAAAAAAGCTGGCTTCATCACATTGTTTTCTTTTATAAATATTTATAGAAATAGATAATCTGTTGATTTATACTAATAGGCAATGTATTCAAAACACATTAATTATATCCAACAGAACATAAATATGCATTCTTCATTTACATAAGCATGAATTTGGCAGTCTGCCGAATGGAAGAACCGAACGATCTGATTATCAAAGTTGGTAACAAAGCCATATTCTGCCTCAACTCGCTCAACCAAAATGCTCAAGAAGAAAATTACATCATATTTTCAGAAACATGCTGGACGTCTTGTTTCAATGAAAATGTCAGTGTGTCCTGGCAACATTTGCAATATATATCTTATAAAGATGCCTTTTGAAGATGTTTTGAGAAGTCTGTGCATCGATGACATTTTGTAGGATGAGCTCATTAAGCTGCTAAGAAGCAATGGAGCATTATCTCTGGAAAAAATCTTTAATGTCTTTTTGCTGACGAAATAACCCAAAAGTATATTTTGTGTGACACTATATGACAGCATTCTGCTTGCTCTATTATAGCCTAATTATGCTTAAGAGAGTGATGAATGGTACAATGTAAATTCAGAATTTGTAATCGGAAGAACGCTTTTTGAATATTGAATTTGATTTTTGTAAAATCAAAATGGATTATACAAAATATAATTACATAAACTTGTAGTTGATTTATTCCTTAAAGCCTTGAATTAAGATATAGATCTATTTCATCTGTATGAACATGTGCACCCAGTCTGCAGTTCAAGAGCTTCATTATTCAGTCAGTTGTAATAAAAGCTGCACCGACAAGTCCGACAGGGATGTCTTACTTGCCATGTAGCAATACAAATGTTCCAATGCTGTCCCAGTGTGCAATTAGTGTTCAGATAGGAATTTAATTTCCCTGCATTTGCAGCTTGGTTGGTAAAGAATGTGGATATCAATTTGTTGTATGCACTTGAACTATCATACAGTCCAATGGACATCAAATTAATTAGACCACGATTATGTGCCAGGCAAGAGCAATTGATTAATCAGACCCAGCAGCAATGAGCAGCATGATAATTAATTGGGAAGGCAATTAATCTACATTTTATGGCAACCCGAAACCTTTCATACAATATTTCTATATCTCTCACATTCTTTTAGCCCAGGCGCTCCAAATCATTTCATGTGACAAGGAGCTGACATTCACTTCTCTGGGTGCTGACATTGTAGCACTTCATATATAATATATTCTAGAGTGACTGTCGAATAAATGGGTCCAAAAGCAGCTTTTAAAAGTATTTGATTCTGTAGGTCTCTATTCCAAACTGCTTCCTAGTATATCCTCATATATATAGGCTCAAACTGACTGGTTCAGACTGGTTTTGATTGGCTCTGATTGGTTCTGAGACTTCCAGATTTGAATACTTTCTGAAATTGTTGTGATATTCAGTGCTGCCAGACTGGCAGATATTTGTGTCATCATGTTTCATCTAAATATAACATGCTGTACAGAATTGGAGTAATATTATCATCTTAGTTTTCAATTACAAATCTGGAGAAGTGCAACATTTGGAGTATGATCTTGTATATGCACCAATAGTGTCACCCCTGAGATGTACTATGTGAAACTCCAGATGACAGATTTCCTTTTTACAGCTGCTTGCAGCCTGTATTGCGAGAGGAGCTCAAGAAAACTTATGACAACTCCCTTGGTCGTGCTGTTTCACCTATGTCATTAAAACTTTGCATACAGTCTAAATAGTATATTTTCTTGCGTTGAAAAACTTTTGGTGCCTTTCTCATATGGAAAAAATTATTAAAGAAAACAAACAGGCTGACTATCTTGAGGTCAAAGGTCAATCACGGCAATGAAATTAACTGGGTCACACTGACCTACTTTTGCGAATATGGCCTGCATGTCCTATACAGGTAAGACAACACTCAAAATTCTGATTGCTGTTCAAGTGTCACCTTAAGTACAGTAATGGCTAATTTGGGTCTCACAGTGTCCTTGAACAAAGTTTAGGGTTAAAAAAAATGTACGAAGAATCTGTCAATGCAGCGCTATAGTATGTGGTCTCAGCTTCGATTTGATGTAAAGATCAAAAAAATCTGTTGGGAAAATTTTGAGAAAATTGAAATTTAAAATTTTTAGTTTTTCACACCCTTGTTGCATACAAAATATCAGTTATGCATATATCAAATGTCATTGCAGTGTTACTGAAACATCTGTATTTATGTAGTTATACATTAAGTTACTCAATCTGGTTAAAAAATAAAGAAAAAGCATTTTATTTCTAATGTTTACATCTTTCTAACATTTGGGGTCGTTGCAAACTCAGTGAACCTTATAATGTGTCAAAATCAAATATAAACATGGCCATTTCGGCCTTATTATTTCATGAATCAAAGAAAAGCAGCAAATGAACCACCAGGGTGTGAGAAAATGCCATGTTACAGGAATTCGCATTGATTTAGACTTTTTCAGCCGAGAACCAAGCAATGTGGGCTGTACGTGACGTATGGTAGAAAGCTATTCATGTGTGGCTAATATCCAGTCATTTTTGAGCACACAAAGAAGCTGTGAAAATAAATTGTTTCTATCAGTCATTTGTTTAGTTTTTGGAAACCTGGACAATCGGAAACTGTGAAATATTATGCATCACACCAGTTGAGCAAGTGCAATTCACATGGGCAGTGATTGACCAAGCCCACGTTTACTCATATCAAACCGCATTTTGTGACTGTCAAGAAAGACTCCATCAATGAAGAATGAATGACTGCATCAATCAATCTAATCAACAAATCAATCAACGGATCAATCAGTGTCTCATCAATCAGTCAATGATCAATGCATATCTATCTATCTATCTATCTATCTATCTATCTATCTATCTATCTATCTGTCTATCTATCCAGCTAGCCATCTATTTATCTATCTATCTAGCCATTAATCTAGCTATCTATCTAGCTATCTATCTAGCTATCTATCTAGCTATCTATCTAGCTATCTATCTAGCTATCTATCTATTGAGCAATTTTTCTATCAAGCTATATATCTATCAAGCTATCTGTCTTTTAAGCTTATTTTTCAAGCTATCTGTCAAGCTATCTATCTATCGAGCTATCTATCTATCAGGCTATCTATCTCTATCTATCTCTATCTATCTCTTTCTATCTCTATCTATCTCTATCTATTTCTATCTCCCTCTATTTATCTCTATTGATCTCTATTTATCTCTATCTATCTCTATCTATCTCTATCTATCTCTATCTATCTCTATCTATCTCTTTCTTTATCTTTCTATCTATTTCTATATAACCTGTTTTCTATCTAACCTTTTTTCTATCTGTCTATCTATCAATAGGTTTAATTTTTATTAAAATGTTCTCAGAAGCTCCAGTAAATGTGGTCTGCAACGTTCAAATATGGAATTATGTTGACCAGTTCCTTATGCAAAATTTAATGTGCATGTCATTGACCAACCAAGGATTTAGTGTAACACAAGACTGAATAATAAACAGCAAGATAAGAAAGGATTTTATTTCACACTCATAGTTTGTCTTTGACACTTGGTTTGTCAGTTTGGTTGACAGCTTGATTTGTGTACAGCAGTTGAAATTTATTATTGGAATGGACCTTGTTTCTACCACATGTCATGTAGAGTTCCATACGTCATGTAATAAATATTTCAATTTGCAATTACTCATTTATTTTCTAGTCTTACACCTAGTGCTTAGTGGGTATTTTTTGTAAAGAAATATGCCACATTACCAGGCCTGAAATTGTGAGATTTATCTTGATAGTTTTAGTACAACATTGAAAATAAGGAATTTACTGAAGATCACATCAATGAAAATCAGCAAGTCTACTTCAATGCGAATTCCTGTAACTTCATTAGCAATGGAAATTGAGATTTTTAGCATTTCACCAGTCAATGTTTTTCAAGTGGGATTCACAAAAACATCTGTAAAGTTATTGGACAATAAACAGTAGACACATGTAGAAATACCTACTGTCGGCATCTGACAAGTGTATATCTTCACCACAGCTTTCCATGTAAGATGCATTTGATATCTAAGGAAATAATATTTTTTGAGAGAAGTATTTGTTTAAACCAATAAAAAAGCACATACGGAAGTGGCCTAATGGCTGAAATGGTCAATTCCAAGTTTCATTACAATGTCTCTGTTCTTATTGAAATATTGGTTGCAATTTATGGTATTCTGAAGAATTTTAAGTGCTTTCTTTACGTGTTTTGCCAATTGTTAATATTATTTCATGGAATCTAATGGTTCCCCAACTTCCAAATTTCAGTTTTTCAGTTGTAGCATGCCTTTGTGCAACCAACATAGTAATAGACTATTAGTCAACAGATTCTCTTCCATGCTCACATAATTAAGATTGGTTATCTGTGAACTTTCCAGATGAAATTAGGAGATATCGTGATTTTAAAAAGTTAACTTCACACATGAAGGTCTGAAATATATATTAATTGGTGACATTATTTCTTTCATGATATGAATGACGACACTCAAAAATGCATCCTATACATATTTTCTAGCCAATTCATTGCATGAGTAATGTAAATTCTGCATAGAAAGTACTAAATTTAGAAATATGCACAATTGAAGAAAATCAGAAAATACCATCGGAAACTAAGTCACTTAACAAAAATTTCAAATTTGAGGAATGGACAATTGAGGCAACCATGTTTCTTCATTGTCTTAAGCGTGTGATTAGAGTTTTTGATATTGATATTCACTTTGAAAGTGTTGCAACATACATCTCAAAATGTGGATCTATAGAAATGCTGTAAAACACCTAGATATGTCTTATTATTGGCTATATTGCTACAGCGTTGTGCTACTTAACTAATGCAGTCGATGAATTAGGGACATTATGCAGGTTCAGTTATTTGGACTCAAAATGGGTTCGGAGAATACAGATTATAGTGTAGCAAGTTTGTAACACCTTCAGAATGTGACATTCCTTGAAAAACCACTTAATCATAATTCTGAATCTGGTCCACTGTATATATAAGCACCAGGGTGGGAAAAGAAAGCATTTCTATGTTAAGATTACCATTTAAACAATCTGTAATGGATATTTTGCATGCAACAAGGGTGTGAAAAACTAAAAATTTTAAATTTCATTTTTCTCAAAATTTTCCCAACAGATTTTTTTGATCTTTACATCATATCGAAGCTGAGATCACAAACTATAACGCTGCGTTGACAGATTCTTTGTACATCTTTTTTAACCCTAAACTTTGTTCAAGGACACTGTGGTCTATTTAGATTGCTATTGACGTGTCATATCTCAGGAGTGATCGTGGAGTGCAATTAAGAGCTCACACCATTGACACAATCATGTATGTTGATTTCTTTGACAGACATGTCAACTTTTCTGAAACTATTATCGGGAGGGAGGGAAGGGAGGGAAGGGAGGGAAGGGAGGGAAGGGAGGGAAGGAAGGAAGGGAGGGAAGGGAGAGAAGAAAGAAAGGGAAGGAAGGAAGGAAGAGATAGATATAGATAGATATATAGATAGCTAGATAGATAGATAGATAGATAGATAGATAGATAGATAGATAGATAGATAGATAGATAGATTTATATAGTAGATCAGTAAATTAGTAGATACTTGCACCTATATAATTATCTACAAGCAGCTGTTAAAGTGCTTGCACGTTATTTTTATTGCTGTAAATGGGAATGTAGATCACTTTTATTCATGTCCATGATTAGAAATAAATTAAGTTGATGTTACAGTTATGCAGAATATATATATACTAGTAAAGCCCATTAAAAGCACAGAAGCCGATAAGGGAATAAACAGGTGAATGGACATTTTCACCCCATGTTGATGAAAAGTTGTTAGTCCAGTGTTTCTATGAGATTGTGAAGGGCCAGAAAAATGTGCGTTTGCCAGTGCTGCCATCTGGCATAACATTTTTGGGGGGAAACATTTCTGACCCAGTGACTGATTTGCATAAATGGAGCTCTGGTGGAGACACAGGGCACAGTGTCCTTGAACAAAGTTTAGGGTTAAAAAAAATGTACAAAGAACCTGTCAACGCAGCGTTATAGTATGTGGTCTCAGCTTCGATTTGATGTAAAGATCAAAAAAATCTGTTGGGAAAATTTTGAGAAAAATGAAATTAAAAATTTTTAGTTTTTTACACCCTTGTTGCATGCAAAATATCCATTATAGAATGTTTAAATGGTTATCTTAACATAGAAATGCTTTCCTTTCCCACCCTGGTGCTTATATATACAGTGGACCAGATTCAGAATTATGATTAAGTGGTTTTTCAAGGAATGTCACATTCTGAAGGTGTTACAAACTTGCTACACTATAATCTGTATTCTCCGAACCCATTTTGAGTCCAAATAACTGAACCTGCATAATGTCCCTAATTCATCGACTGCATTAGTTAAGTAGCACAACGCTGTAGCAATATAGCCAATAATAAGACATATCTAGGTGTTTTACAGCATTTCTATAGATCCACATTTTGAGATGTATGTTGCAACACTTTCAAAGTGAATATCAATATCAAAAACTCTAATCACACGCTTAAGACAATGAAGAAACATGGTTGCCTCAATTGTCCATTCCTCAAATTTGAAATTTTTGTTAAGTGACTTAGTTTCCGATGGTATTTTCTGATTTTCTTCAATTGTGCATTTTTCTAAATTTAGTACTTTCTATGCAGAATTTACATTACTCATGCAATGAATTGGCTAGAAAATATGTATAGGATGCATTTTTGAGTGTCGTCATTCATATCATGAAAGAAATAATGTCACCAATTAATATATATTTCAGACCTTCATGTGTGAAGTTAACTTTTTAAAATCACGATATCTCCTAATTTCATCTGGAAAGTTCACAGATAACCAATCTTAATTATGTGAGCATGGAAGAGAATCTGTTGACTAATAGTCTATTACTATGTTGGTTGCACAAAGGCATGCTACAACTGAAAAACTGAAATTTGGAAGTTGGGGAACCATTAGATTCCATGAAATAATATTAACAATTGGCAAAAACACGTGAAGAAAGCACTTAAAATTCTTCAGAAGACTATTAATTGCAACCAATATTTCAATAAGAACAGAAACATTGTAATGAAACTTGGAATTGACCATTTCAGCCATTAGGCCACTTTCGTATGTGCTTTTTTATTGGTTTAAACAAATACTTCTCTCAAAAAATATTATTTCCTTAGATATCAAATGCATCTTACATGGAAAGCTGTGGTGAAGATATACACTTGTCAGATGCCGACAGTAGGTATTTCTACATGTGTCTACTGTTTATTGTCCAATAACTTTACAGATGTTTTTGTGAATCCCACTTGAAAAACATTAACTGGTGAAATGCTAAAAATCTCAATTTCCATCACTAATGAAGTTAACAAGGCATTTTCTCACACCCTGGTGGTTCATTTGCTGCTTTTCTTTGATTCATGAAATAATAAGGCCGAAATGGCCATGTTTATATTTGATTTTGACACATTATAAGGTTCACTGAGTTTGCAACACCCCCAAATGTTAGAAAGATGTAAACATTAGAAATAAAATGCTTTTTCTTAATTTTTTTAACCAGATTGAGTAACTTAATGTATAACTACATAAATTAAGATGTTTCAGTAACACTGCAATGACATTTGATATATGCATAACTGATATTTTGTATGCAACAAGGGTGTGAAAAACTAAAAATTTTAAATTTCAATTTTCTCAAAATTTTCCCAACAGATTTTTTTGATCTTTACATCAAATCGAAGCTGAGACCACATACTATAGCGCTGCATTGACAGATTCTTCGTACATTTTTTTTAACCCTAAACTTTGTTCAAGGACACTGTGAGGGAAGTATCTTTGATGTTACACAGAAACCACATTAAAGAGAGAGCATCTAGGAAACAGCAATGCATGATGTCATCAGAAGAAGAAAAGGATGAAAGAAGGGTAGGTGAAGGGTGTAGGGGAAGGACAGGCCTGTGGAAGGAGTTTTTAGCTGGCAACCATCCTGTGAGCTGGTATGACCTCATTTGCATCTCATTAGCATTTAGTTTGAATGTATATATAGATTTAGTTTTGCTGTTGCTTGCTGGTTATATTGTCTGGTATTCTGATACATTATTCTGCAATACAAAAAATGCTTTCTTCAATTTACATCAAGCATTGTTACTGTCAGTACCTTCTCAGAAATCAATTCATGTAACATTGCTTTCCATCTATAACATTACTTTCCCAGCTAAACAAATTATTCTGTTTGTAGATAGATAGATAGATAGATAGATAGATAGATAGATAGATAGATAGATAGATAGATAGCTAGATATATATATATATATATAGATAGATAGATAGATAGATAGATAGATAGATAGATAGATAGATAGACAATTCTCCAGAGATCATTTAGAACATACAATCATAGATATACCATAATTTCACCTACGTCTCTTGTCATTTCACTATTGGAACTACAATTATATCGCATGCGAAGGACTCTTGAAATTCCTTTGGCATGTCAAAACGTCCTTTGAAATCGGGGTGATCAGCTGCTGACTCACACATATATATGAAATATGCCTATATTTTCCCTCTTGCGTTTCTTCAGTTGAGGCCCATGTTTGTTTATCTTCCCTTGTTAATCCATTCTTTGTCTGTAATAAATGCACTCCATACGACGTGTTTTTGCTAAATCACAGCTGAGAACCATTACTTACAGTAAAAAAAAGTGTTTCATACTAGCATCTTAAATGAGACAAAGGAGATGTGTCAAATAAGCAGAGGATTAGAAAGTCAGGAATGCAGATTGTGATTTTTTCCTGAGGGGCAACACTCTAATAATATGATCCGTGCAAGAGTCTTTGTGAGAGAATGCCACAGGTGTTTCTCTGGGGTAGGATTTGCAGGAATATATAGGTCATAATTTCCTACATTACTGCAAACAGGAAGCCACATAAGATATGTCGTTTTTAGTGTGATAAAATTTAATATAGATCTATGAATATAATATTATGTAGACCCAAGACCTTGATGCATATTCCAACACGAGTGGATGGAGATGAGATGCATGATGATTTTCTAAGCTACTACAAGATGACATTTGTTGTATTTGTGTCCAAATCAACGACATAGTTAGACAGGTACAGAGACACGCTCAAGGTCATCTGTTCCTCTCTCATGGGATTGACATGTTGAACATGCATTTACCCATTAGATGGATCTATATGGTATTATGACCTGATCAGCACAGACAATTGACAATCAAGAGGGACCATTTTAATGACTCTTCCAAATAACATCCATATATGGATATTACTCTTAAAGGACAAATGGAAAGATTTGGCTTCAGCACCTAGGCGTCAAATTTAAAAAGGGTCAAACCTTCAGCAGTGAGGCTGGAAGGTGACACGCAGTGACAGATGCAAAATTTCCATGGTAAGTAGCTCGCTTACCGACACGTCAGAAACTTATTAGGAGCAATTAAAAACTGTGAAGGACATCTACAAGTAAAGACGCCTGGATGCAAAGGTGCTGTTGCCTGATGAACCTAATTTGTACTTTGGGGACAGTCATAATTATGCGCAGTAACCTGTTTTCTGGTGTTCCATCTCGAAACCATCTGCTGCTGTAAAAGATATTAAGCAAGTCACTGCAAAATACTCACAGTAAATGTGTCAAATATTACAAGGCGGATGTTTCAACAACGATCAGCTTTTTTAACTATTTCAATATCTGCTCAAATCAACTGTTTTAAATGCTAATGTATAATTGTATAAAGTCGAAAGTGCAGACATTTCAGAAATTCATGTTTTTCATGATGAAGTTGGTTAGATCTATAGCAATGTTGTGAAAAGTACAAATAACAGAAAAGGTGAAGAGTGCATCTACCGTATTCAAACTTTTATATGAATGAAGATGCCCGGTGTGGCAAGTGTGACAGTTATTGGAGAAGATTGCCCGGTAATTGGTTGTGTGTCACCAGCCGTGCCATCTCAGACACAATTGGGAACCCAAAACTAGTTATTCGACATATCTGCTTGCTACCTGAGACAACCTCATACAGTTAAGTATATTAGTTTTTTGCCTGTTCAGGTTAAGACCCTCACTATTATGTTTCAAATTATTTTCCCATTTTCTGTCTATAATTTCAATTCATTATTCCCTTAATCTATTGTTTGTCCTACTTTCATATATTTTATTTGTACAAAGCCTTAACATGCATAGTCAATCACAGACTCAAAGTGTCGTCTGGTATTTCAAGACTGCCTTCACTTCATTTGGTTCTATACAAAGCCTGCTAAAGAATGTTAAAAAACATAATTAATATATATGCCTGAAGGCAATTCAAAGCCACCACACTGATGGTGGAGACAAGAATTTTAAAGCCAGACAAATTAGCTCAAATTGAATTTAGTCTAACGTTTGTAAACAAATTATACAGAGGGGAGTTTTAATTGTAGGTTTTGCTTCAGGCCAACATTAGTTACCTATTTCTGGACATAATTCTAGCAATACATATTTCACTTTGTAGGCCTGCAGTGTGACAATGTCAGCATCATCAGGGCTGTTTTGAAAATGACTTTGAAAGAGTGAACTTATTTGCTAAATTAAATGTTTCTTTTGGAAAGCTTAGGTCTATTTACTGCAGCATTAATCTTTTTTGTGCAATTAGCAAAGTGATTCCAGTTATTTGAAAGATGGATGTTGGTAAATTCATGTCAATCAGGATCTTTTTAGATCTACCACTTCCAAAAGTTCTGACGGCCTTGCAACACCAACCTTAACATACTTTAAATTTGTTAGTTGGGCACCTGTTCTTACTGAGCAATATAGCTTATTGGGTCCATATATTCAGATTACGATGCTGATAACTGGTTGGTGGCAGAAGGTTAATATTATTTTGGTCCCATGAGAAGTCCACTAGATCACATGTATGTGATTGCAGACAAACATATGACCGAGAAATATCAAAATCTGTCAAACCTGAATATTTATAATGCTCTATTGGTATTTCATCGGAAATAACATCAAGCAAGTAAAAGAGAAGGCTGAAAAAACTTGGGTACAGTGAATGTAATTACTATGCAAATTGACTGCCAGCAACATCAAGCCAGCTGAGGTGATTCCACACAACTGTCAAGTTTAAAACTGCCACCTGTAAGTTGGGTCTGCAAATGACGAAAGACCTATTCCAATTTAAAGTGAAAATAGGGTGAATGGACCTAATATCAATTGGGAATTTCAATGTAATATCAGTGCTTTGCGTGTTTATTTCCTTCTGAAAAAAAAAGGAATTTCTTGTCATATGCGTATGAAGCATAGATTAGACACCTCCTTTTTGGAGCGAGGGATCTAACTAAAAAAGGCATGTTGGAACCCAAAAATCTTTATCTAACTAGTGCTGATTATGAAATGAAATGGCTGTAAGACATGGATAAATGGCTATGCATAAATGAATATTTTTGGATAACTTATTATTTGAAAATTAATCAACAATTAAATTATCACTTTTACCTGAGCTGACATATTGAGAACACCAATTTATACCTGTTCTTTTCCTTTCTTATGCATAAAATGTCACTACATGTATAGCCACCAAGTGCAAATGCATTTCATTCCTTCCTCGTGGTCTTCCCGTTTTGCCTGTATTGGCTTCATCTACATGAATATCTTGCACGCACATTTTTCCTCTTGAGTTCTCATTTGGTTTATTTATCGATACCTGGGGACCATTAGGGCGTATCTACGAACAGGATACTTGGGGACCATTAGGGCGTATCTACAAGCTAGATACTCGGGGACCATTAGGGCGTATCTGCGAAAATGGCCAAAATGAGTTGCTTATACCAGTGTAATCGGAAGAATTTGGTCTTTCTATTTTCTGAAGCTTGTAGTGCTACCATTAATAATGGTCAATCTACAAAAGGGCGTATCTGCATCTCAACAGAATACTGGGGACCATTAGGGCGTATCTACATATTGTGCAGATACGCCCTAATATATTGCCAATTGGGCTATGATTTTCTGGGTGTCATGGGCGTATCTACAAGGAAAACATAATTATTATGTCAGTAATAGGCTAATAGTCCTCAGTAATCAACAAATGTTCAGGTTTTTTAATCGGAGTGGGTGAGATTAACCATATTTTCTTTGATGTTAACAAATTATATATTTTTACAAATTGGTACAACAGTAGTTTTTGCTGGCATTACAGCATCCAAAATATAATATTAAGACAAATTATTCATTGAAAACAATTTTATGATTATTCCTTCTCTCTCTTTGTAATTTCGGAAATGTAATGCCTTTTTTTAAAAGAGCAATCACATTCCTGAATATTAGAGATTGTGTTTTACTTGCTAAGTTAGACCTGATTTGTTTCTAAGGCATAGCACAAGTTCCATGTAAATTTACTGTTTAAAGATTGCAATCATATACTGTTTTAAAACAAGTTTAGTATAGAAATAAGGGGCTTTTAGAGTTAAAATGTTAGCAGAGGGTGCCACAGAAAATGCTTCATGCACACATAATTTCATTGCTACTAAAGATATCAAAGCAAAGCCAAACTATGAGCTTTACTTGGACAAGACAAAGATATTTTCAAAGGATGCTTGCATGCTGTGTTTCTAAGCTCTATTTGAAGTAGCTAAAACACTATTTTGTTTACTAATCACGACATTACCAAAACAAAAAGATAGCGTTCATGCTACCTTCAAGCAAGCAAATCGTGTGAAACCTTTTCGTTCCTGATCAGTATGATTGAATGTGTGAAGTGGAAACTTTTCCAACTTACGGGGTAGTACCCGACTACCCGTGACAGACTATCTGAAATTTGTTAGTACCTTAAAACAACTCCAAAAATTTTAATAGACACTCTCATTGAAGGCATATAGTTTGTTTTGAAAATAGTTAGTGTTGAAAGTAGTCTCTTCGAATATTATCACTTAGAGTAAAATATTGTGAGCTAATTGTTCTTGTAGTAGCACAGGTGTGGGAAATACCATAATTTAGTTGCACCAGTCTTACAGTTTAATTGATTTATTACCAAAATAAAAATTTGAGGAATTACACAAATTAATATTTTACAAACCTATTCCACAGCTATATAATATCACATAATCACAGCTTCTAATAACAGGTAAACGTGAGTAAAATTGATATTTCAGCTTATGGGGAAATGTCTGGAATGTTGGACAAATTACTTTTTTAACTGATTTTAGGTTTTGACATGTTAAACGTGTGTTTTTGACTGAATATAAATCGATACATATATACTTTATATGGGATTATTATTTAGGGCAATGAAGCCATTTACTCTGAAGGTGTAAAATCAAAGTGATGATCACGCGAAATTCCTGTTTTCACATTAAATATTTTCATGTTATGAAAAAACTAAATTACTGAATTTAACAATAGGCTTAGTCAGCATGCAGTAAACTAACTTGCTGTATCTTATCTATTCATAATTACACAATACTAATTAGGGTGAGAACAAGGTGGGAAGTAGCTAATATAACACCACACTGGGCAGGCAATTGCTGTATCCAGGATTCAATTCCCGATAGGGCCAGTCCATGTGGATCCATTTATGTTGAAAAGCAATTTAAAGCATCCTGCGTTTATTTATATACCTTCATCTTGTACTATTTACCAAACCAATTAAAGTTAATCAAAGCAGGATGAAAAGCCCCAATGATCCATCCACCCAGATTACATTGCACAGTAGTATCATCATACTTGGCGACATTTCAACAACGTTTTTTTGGGAGTTAATTCATACCTTGCAAATTCTCCATTATAAAAATGAATTTTTGTTCTGCAACTGCCATAATATCCAATAATATGTAATGATTGAAAGCAAAAGTGCCAAGATTGATGCAGATACGCCCTGCAATTTCATAGGATTATGTCAAAATTTGGGGACCATAAGGGCGTATCTGCCTTAAACAGGAAAGGTATTGAATTTCACTTCATAAAATCATATCAACAATGTAGAGATGTCATTATTATATATGTGTACCAAAAATCGTTATTGTACTTCACTTAGTTTTGCTACAATTTAAAAAATGCAGAGACACAAAACTTCAAATGGCTCTCCAATTGCCAAAACGTAGATACGCCCTAATGGTCCCAGGGTATCTAGCTTGCAGATACGCCCTAATGGTCCCCAAGGATCTAGCTTGCAGATACGCCCTTATGGTCCCCATGTATCGTTATGTTTTTTGAGGAGCTGTGTGGCTAAACAAAAGGTATCTATACAAAGTGACATCAGAAAAAACATTTGTCTGTTATTTCATTTTCTTTGGTATGAATCAGCTTCTTCTTCTTTTTCAAATTATACATGACTATTACAAGTGCGATTTTCAACAGTCAACACACTTTATTATTATCATACCATTTTGAACCGCAGATGACAGTTGTAAGACACAGGGTAGCCTCAAAATGACCAACATTTTCAGACATTAGCGGGACACACATACACAATATTAGGTGCAAGAACATACTCTCACTAACACAGCTGCCATATCTTCATTTTACATCTATATTCACAATCTGCTTCTGACATTTTCATGGATAGCCAGTTGCATGCAAAAACCCTGTTAAAAGATCTCCGTTGCTTTAAGATGTCTGTAAGCTCAGCCGACACGTGTAAATTCCTGTCCAAGCAGCCATCTTAAGTTACATTAAAAGAATCTGTTAATCTGCCTGTGACCTTGACCTTGGGAAATGTTAGCCTTCATGGCTTTCGGCTTGCTTGTGTCTTTTACTTCATTTTTGGCATTGGCGTACTTGGAGCTAATGGACCAGTAATGGTGTAGATATGCTATAGACAGATGACAAGCTTTAGTCATTTAACAACTGCATTGTAAATGATAACCTAAGTAACAGATATACCTTACATTACACTTCTGTATTTGCAGATGAAAGCAAATTAGAAAAGTATAGTTCTTACTGTAATGACAGATAATTTGGCGACAGAAACATTATATTCTGATTGCTTCATGACAACACGCTGAGGAGGCAAATCTAATATCACTCATGCCACCTTGTGGTAATGAGAGATAGAAAACAGATATAGCTTTACAACCCAATTTCACATAGCTGGAAAAAACTCACTTTCTTAATTATGCGAGTTATCAAGTTAAACATTATATTCTCACTTTAAAATCATCTCACCAAAAATATATGAAGAATGTGAGGTGCAATAAATACACAAACAAATGTTTTTCTTGCTGTTTTGAGATCATTGTGAAGCCATTGAAAAGTTCATGTTTGTATTAACCAAAACTGTTGCGGTAGATAGATTGTCATCTAAGACTGTGACTTTCATGTCACCTTGACTGTTGCCTCTAAATTATAAATTATGTATAACACAAAAGAAATTATATGACAGCTCCTCCACAAAGTAATTAGAAAGAAATGCTCACTTTATGTAATCCAATAAATCAAAAATAACAATTTTTCCTTTATGTTTCTTGACAGGCACTATTTAATTTAAACCTCCAAAGTGTTTGCTGCAAACTACTATCATGGTTCATTTCATTTTTATATCTTCTTCAGATGTCCAATTGGGTTTGTCCTTTTTGTTTTCCTTTTCATCTGGCTTAAGCAATGTATTTCATGGTCGCTCTTTGTTATTTCTTTTCTAAGTGAGAAGTTCAATGAAACAAAATGATCAAAATTCCTAGACTCTATTAGCATGAACAATATGGCTGCTTCAAAGAAAAATCACATTTCTCATCTCTATCTCTATTTGACTTGTTATTGCCTAATTCTATATCATTAGTGTCTGGTTACTTGCTAATTGACAAAATCTAATACCAATAAAAAAGATAAATGTGACTTGATGTGATTTAATGTAACATGACAAATTGGATTTGTTCATTTCATGCTGGGGCATTCTCTGTCAAATTATAGATTCCTTGGATTTAAGGCCATAATAGCGTAAGCTCAGTTTTTAATCAAAAAATAATTTCATATCCGACATTCATTTTTGTTTTTCTGCTTTTCAAATAAAGGTTTCTTTATTCATTATCTCTGTAGTGTAAATATAATATCTTTCTATATATATATATAGGCCTCTACTATAGCTTCCACGTCAAATTCAGACATATATCTTGCCTCGACCTACAAATTTAAAACGAAACATCCCCTGGATTATCGACTATTTAGTAGAAAGTTGCCAATTTAAAAATCCCACATTTCAATTCAATTCAATTAAATTAATTTACCATTATTTTCTTCTTTTTCAGCTTACAATGTACATAAAGCATTTCAGTATAATCAAAATAAATAGTAAAACTAGCAGTTACCCGTGATATAAATAGTTTTTTAAAAGTGCACAAATAGCAGGGACAGAGCATGATTTGAAGGATTTTTGACAGGGAGACCAAAAGAGTAACAGTATTGAGAACCATTTATTCATTATGGCATAATGTACGACATCTACAGATCAGCTGAAGATGCACAAGATATTTAAGAGTATAGCTCATTATATCCGTGCACAATGGAGGTTTTATAGTTGAGATGATTGGTAATTGAGGAAGTGGATGATTTGCAGCTGAAGGAGTTGCAAAAAAAATATGTTGTGAAAATGAGACAGGCATGAATAAATTGTAAAGAGCATGAACATTTGTAATAGTGAAAAATGCTACAAAGAACATTATGACGTGCAAGTATACAATTAGAGTATCTGGAAAAAGTTGGTTTTGAGTGGGCCCATTAGCAATAACTTTTTGTGGAAGGGAGTAACTGTGGTTGAAGTGAAAGGCACCTGTTTAGAAAATGACAATTGTTGAAGTGAGAGCCACCTGGTGGAAAATGAGAAATGTTGTAGTGAGAGCCACCAAAGGGATCAGGGGGTGATTTAGACTGATTGTAATTTGTGCAACTAATGAGAATTGAGTTTTGGAGATGATAAACACTCAAATGGGAGGTGAAATGGGGGGTTTTAGGGTTACTGCGCATACGTGGCAGAATAATTGTGGCGAGAATAATGACTGTTTCATTATCAACAAGGTAAAAGAGGACTCAGAACTCAGAACTCAGAACTTTTGTTTTTCACCAATAAAATACAGTATCAATTGGTATATTCATTGGTGAGGGGCCTCAAAAAGACAAAAAGATGTTGCTTAATTGATGGCCCCGAAATGAAAACTCCTCCTCCCAACTCCCACAGAAAGAACTGTTTCAATGCTAAATTTGCAGTTTGTGAGCCCTGTTAGCAGATGATATGTGATCACATATTTTTAGAATAGTGACCATTCAAGCTGCTTGATTAAGGCCATGATCAGGAGTTTACCTTTTGATGTCATACGTGATTTTAATCTATAAGTTCTAGTCAGATACATAATGATTTCACTTGTTGGTCACCATGCAACAACCATTGCCATAATCTCTTAAAGTTGAAGTGGTATTGATAGTATTGGTTTGATAATGACACATCATGACCTCATGACTTCCAAATGATCTTTTCACGGCAAAATGATAAAACAGCTGTAAAATCGATTTATTATACTTTATTTTTCAAATGACTTCAAAAAGTGTAATGAAATCAGACCTGAATTTCCAGAGCCATCTCCGGATTCCCGTACATTTTGAAGTTAACTTTGTTTGGTACCTGGATTCTGTTGCACTCAATCAGCTCTTAATACATGTAATTAAATTTCAAAATTGAATTTGAAGCAACAATGGAGACAAGAGGCAAGCTCCTAGTGGGACCAATTGCTGCATTCATTTGAAATGAGTCTGGATGTGTGCTCACCTCATTTGTTCAATGGCACCTTAATTACAATAGAAAATCTTTTTTCAGTGATTGGCAAAGCACTTTGCAAGTTAAGCATTTACTAGCTAATTAATTGATAGCACAATGGACGTTTTGATTTTTGAAGTGGCATTTGGCAAGTCAAAACATCCCACTATCTTGTGTAAAAAATTACATACGTAATGTTGAAGAGTCAAGGTAACCCTCGTTAATTCAAGATAAATCCTTAGACAAAAAAAATATGCCTATAGCAGGACCCCAAGGTGGATGTTTTTGATTTTTAAGCAACCTGGTCACATGTCATCCTGTCTCCTGGGGCAGATGCAGCATTGACCTGCCACGTCCGTTATAATTCTGCAGGCAGATGAGTTTGTGAACTTGAGAAGACTAGTAATCTTAAACTCATTGGAATGACATTATTTGACTTTGGTTCTTTTATGATGAATGAATATTCCTTTTTTGTAATCTCAGGCTAAATTTCAATTCTGACATGGGGTAGTGTTGTTTCATTGTCAATCAAAGTTTCAATTGACTTGCTCCATGCAAGAAAGTGAAGAATTCCCAGATACTGATCTTTCCCTGAAGGCAACGCTCCAAGAATATGATCCACATGAGAATCTTTGTGTTTGAATGTCAGTGGTATTTCTCTGGGGTAGGATTTGCACGAATAGAGGTCATAACTTCCTATATTACTGAAAACAGGAAACCAAGATAACATTTGTTGTTTTCTTGAGCATTCACATCTGTATATCGGTGCAGATCCAAGACCTAGATTCATATAACCTTCACAAGAGGACAGATGTAAGATGCATGATGATTTCTAAGTTACCATCAGATGACATTTGTTGCATTTCTGTCCCAATTGTCGACATAGTTTGATCTATGCAGAGCAGCCCTCAAAGGTCATCTGTGCCATGCATTCTCAAGAGATTGACATGTCACAAATGCATTTACCCACTAGAGGGATGTATAATGACCTGATCAGCACAACAATTGACAATCAAGAGGGACCATTTTAATGACTCTTCCAAATAACATCCATGTATGGATATTGCTCTTAAAGGACAAATGGAAACCTTTGGCTTCAGCACCTGGGGGTCAAATTTAAAAAGGGTCAAACCTTCAGAAGAGAGACTGGACTGCGACACACAGTGACAGATGCAAAATTTCCGTGGTAAGTAGCTCGCTTACAGACATGTCAGAAACTTATTAGAAGCTATTAAAAACTGTGAAGGACATCAACAAGTAAAGACGCCTGGTTGCAAAGGTGCTGTTGCCTGATGAACCTAATTTGAGGACAGTCATGTGCGCACTGCGCAGTAACCTGTTTTCTTGTGGTCCATCTTGATACCATCTGCTGCTGTGAAAGATATTCAGCAAGTCACTGCAAAATACTCACAGTAAATATGTCAAAAATATTACAAGGCGGAAGTTTCATCAACGATCAGCTTTTTTAACTATTTCAATATCTGCTCAAATCAACTGTTTTAAATGCTAATGTATAATTGTATAAAGTCGAAAGTGCAGACATTTCAGAAATTCATGTTTTTCATGATGAAGTTGGTTAGATCTATAGCAATGTTGTGAAATGTACAAATAACAGAAAAGGTGAAGAGTGCATCTACCGTATTCCAACTTTTATATGAATGAAGATGCCCGGTGTGGCAAGTGTGACAGTTATTGGAGAAGATTGCCAGGTAATTGGTTGTGTGTCACCAGCAGTGCCATCTCAGACACAATTGGCAACCCAAAACTAGTTATTTGACATATCTGCTTGCTACCTGAGACAACCTCGTACAGTATATTAGTTTTTTGCCTGTTCAGATTAAGACCCTCACTGTTATGTTTCAAAATTATATTCTCATTTTCTGTCTATAATTTCGATTCATTATTCCCTTATTTTATTGATTGTCCTACTTTCATATATTTTATTTTTACAAAGCCTTAACATGCATAGTCAATCACACACTCAAAGTGCCGTCTGGTACATAAAGACTGTCTTCACTTCATTTGGTTTTCTATCCAAAGCCAGCTAAAGAATGTTGAAAAACAAAATTAATATATATGCCTGAATGCACACAATGATGGTGGAGAAAAGAATTTTTTGAATGATAAAGCCAGACAAATTAGCTCAAATTGAAACTTAGTCTAACGTTTGTAAACAAATTATATAGAAGGGGAGTTTTAATTGTAGTTTTTTGCTTCAGGCCAACATTAGTTACCTATTTCTGTGCATAATTCTAACAATACATATTTCACTTTGTAGGCCTACAGTGTGACAATGTCAGCATCATCAGGGCTGTTTCGAAAATGACTTTGAAAGAGTGAACTTATTTGCTAAATTAATTTTTTTCTGTTGGAAAGTTTAGCTCTATTTACGATACAATTAATCTTTTTTGTCCAATTAGCAAATTGATTCCAGTTATTTGACAGATGGATGTTGGTTAATTCATGTCAGTCAGGATTTTTTTAGATCTACCACTTCCAAAAGTTCTGATGGCCTTTTTATTGGAATGGAGGACGAAGTCAGTTGATACGCATCATTCTTTATTTCGTAATATTCTAAACGATGAACAAATGAATGTATGGTTCCCTAAAAATGGAAACAAACAGAAAATATAAGAACCAACATATAAGTCACAACTAAAATGAAATGACAAATAGTATAAAATAATAAACAAATTAATTCAATTATTAACAACTTACAATTGTGACCAGATGTACTATTGGTCCTCCCCAACAACCAGATAAGTTCAGATAAGTTTGGTTTCAGGTTCAGGTTCCCTAAAATAATTACAAGTAAGTCTTACAAATATGCTAACTCATAATATAATTAATATAGATAAACTGAAATTATCACATAGTTGTGCAACAAAGTTGAAACAATCTGAGTTGAAGCAATCTAGTATTACAAGTGATTCATACCAGAAAATAATCGAAGTAAATTCTATACAAGAAATAAATTATAAATAAATTCACTTACATTGCTAAAATCCAGTATCACAGTTCAGATAAAATCCAGTTAAATCAGTGTTACTTCATATCAGATATCAGTAGATGTGCAGCAAAAATGCTAAAAGCAGTTGACACTCTGGCTTTCAGATGAAGAGTGACTGAGCTTCACAATTTTGGAGGGAACTGAGCATTACTGCCACAAGGTGGAGCTTTTACAATAAAAATCTAATTTACTGCCACCTGGTGTCAATGCAAGAAATAAACCACTGAATAGCAAAAAGAGCATACATTCCAACACACCGGAGGGACGCATGTTGCTGCAATTACAATTGTCAGCAATTTACTTTACATAACATTCACAATTTTTATGAATTGAAATTTGACATGCACACACAATAAATAAAGTAAACAGTATACAATATCAATGAATTATATCTCATATGAACAATACAGAAATAGCTTTCTTTTTTCTTTTTTTTTCCTTTTTTACAAAGTTTTTATCACAGAACAATAATTTTAAAAGTAGAATTAAAATGAACACATATCGGATGATCACACAAATAAATAAATAAATAACATTCAGTTTTGTTGATCAACCGGAACCAATAAAGCTAATTTATGTACACTGCGAGAAACCTCAGTATCTGGCGCACCAGTATACTTGTCAAACTTTTCACCAACTTTGAAGTTTTTGTAGATTACTGTGACCTTTCGAACTTTGCCATCTTTGCCAGGGAACACTTGGTTGACTTTTGCAACCCTATATTGACCTCTGAAAACATTTTTATCTGCCACAATAACTACATCTCCAGTTTTTAGATTTCGATTTGTTGTGTGCCACTTACTCTGAATGACAAGAGCAGGCGCACACAACTCACACCATTTTTCCCAGAAAAGATTGGAGATGTTCTGCACAAGACTAAATTGGTTTAAATGCTGAGTGTTGGGTTGCCAACCCCCAGGATTTTGTGCAGTTGCCCTTCCCATAAGCAGACAGTTTGGTGTGAGTACACTGATTTCTGCATCTACACTTGGCAAGGAGCCAATTGGTCTCTCATTCAAGACATTGGCGATTTCATAGTACACACTCAAGAATTCTGAAGATGAAAACCTTTTACCATGAAATGCAAATGTGAAGGCTCGCTTGACAGACTTGATTAAAGATTCCACAGCACCTTGGTACCATGGAGCATCAGCAGGTCCAAATACCCACTGTAGACCATTTTCAGCACCATCCTTTGAGAGACGAGTATGATCCAACTTTGACCAAGCATCCCTCAGCTCTTTATCTACACTGACCAACTGGGAGCCCGTGTCACTGTACACTTTTTCAGGCCAACCTCTAACAGAAACAAAGCGACTGAAAGCCAACAAAAACGAGTCTGTGTCATACCCAAAGATTCCTTCAATATGAACTGCCCTCATGGTCATATCTGTAAATATGACACCATATCCTTTGCCAGAGGTACGTTTCTGAACCTCACCACGGATTTTGAATGGCCCAAAAAGATCTAGCATCACATAAGTGAAGGGGGGTGCTGGTTTGGCTCTCGACTCGGGCAAATTACCCATTTCCTGCTCCAAGAGTCTAACCTCCCTCAACTTACACAACTGACAAGCATTTCTAATAGACCAAGCTACCTTACTACCATGTGGGATCCAGTACTTGCCCCGGAACCTTGCAAGGGTAGCATCTCGACCTCTATGAAAGCTAGCTACATGAGCATCTCTCATTAGCAGCCGCGTGACAACATGACCAGTTGGTAATAGAGCTTGTGCATCGCCTTCAGGAGTCATAGGATTTTTCTGGCCCAAGCGTTTACCAATGATCCAAACACCAGATGAGTCCAAGACTGGATTCAAAGCTTTGAAGCTTCCATTCTTCTTACTCAACTCTTCTACAAGAGATTTTTGAGCATCCTTGACAATCAGCTTATCAGCATCATACAACAATTTGGGAGTAACAAAGGAACTGCGACGACCTTTGAAAGATTTTGACTTTGCGATACCCAAAAGCCTCGCTACCAGACAACGTACTTTGCGATAATCACTGAACCTTTCATAATCAACGAGCCTCTCACTTGAACAAGCAACCGACACAACAGCAATTCTCTTTTCTCCAGGCAGACTTTTATTATCCTGTTGTGAACCAAATTTGATACCCCAGTCATCGATCTCCTCATACAAAACACTCGGACCTCGAAACCAATCTGAGGATGCCACTAGTTCACTCGGATCTTTACCACGAGTCAGCCAATCAGCAGTGTTTTTCTTGCCTGCCAACCATGCCCAATCTGACATATCACCATTTGTTGAAGCTTGTATCTCTCCGACGCGAACTCCTTCAAAGACCTTGAACCTCGTGCTAGTCTTATGTAACATGTTGAGAACAGTTTCTGAATCTACCAGATGCAAGACTCTCTCGAACTCAAATCTAGATTCCTTCTCAATGACCTTTCGACCTCGAGCAGACAGCACTGCCGCATTTAACTCCATCTGAGGAGTACTCAGTTTTCTCATTGGAGCAATCCTACTCTTAGCCATCATAAGTCTACACCAGTACTTGCCAGGGTTCAATTGCCAACGGACATATGCAGCAAAACCATAGGCAAGGTCACTAGCATCTGACAGCAGAATGAGCCATGGCTTTCCCACAGCCTCTTCAGGATGAAGTTTCCTGTCGAACACAATGCTACTCAATTCGAACAACTTCTTAAAGAAAGAAACCCACTTCCTGTACATTTCAGAAGGAAAGGGGCCATCCCAACCAAGCTTTAGGGCCCAACTTTCTCTTAGGTACAACTTTGCAACCAGCGTAAATGGACTCAGCAAACCCAGTGGATCGAATATGGACATGACTTGTTCTAAGACAGAGCGACGAGTGAAAGTCGGAGGTAATGACTCAGGGATTTCCTCCACAGTCAGATTAACACCAGTTCTATTCCCTCGCCTTTTTGGGGAAAAGTTTACAACCGGTTTGAAAACGATTGTATCTCTCTCAGAATCCCAATCAACTCCTAAGACTCTAGTGCTCGTTCCATCACTTTTCAACTCAGAACTCACCTCACTTTCACCACTGAAGAGCCAACATTTAATTCGTAAGCCACCACAACTAAGTATATGCTCAGCCTTCTCAACAATATTTCTGGCAGTTTCCCGATCAGAAAAAGAATCAACAACATCATCCACATAAGTTGACTTGAGAATCATGCGAGCCGCTTCCGGAGAACTGTCACCAAACATCTCTGCAGTTTTGTAGAGAGCCTCTGTACAAATGGCTGGAGCAGGCGTATCCCCCATATTTACACGAAGCATTATGTACACATCTGGAATACGTGAACCATCTAAATCTCTCCACAAAAACCGATGACAATGTTGTTCAAGCAACTCTAACTTGACCGAATGGAACATTTTCTTAATATCACCAACAACCGCTACAGGTTCCTCTCTCCACCGCAACAAAAGTCCCAGAAGATTATTCATGTAGCCATCTGGTCCCTTTGCCAATGCACTGTTGAGCGAGACACCATGACAAACCTGACTAGAATTAAACACTATCCGAACAGGAGTGGAAAGGGACTTTGGATTGCTGACAGCTAAATGACTTATGAAAAACTTGGGCCCCTCCCAAGATTTCACCTCCTCAAGGGAAAGTTTCCGAGCAACACCTCTCTGCAACATATCCTCTATTTGATCTTTGTACTTCTGCGCCCATTGAGGATCTTTTGCAAGAGTTCTTTCAGTGTTTCTCAGAGTAGCAAGAGCAACATCATAATTATCAGGTAACTGATTTGGATCTACAAGCCACGGATAACCAGTGAACCAACATGTTTCCTCAGCACAATATCTCAGATTGTCCCTAATCAATTTGAGCTCTTGTTCTTCACGAAACGAAAAAGTATGGCCGACAGATGGACACTTGCCACACTTACAACCACCACATTTTGGATCTGCTCCAGTAGCTAATTCCTCACCTTCAATGAAAGAATGAACACTATCGAAGACCTTCCTGGAAAGGAAATTAACATCACAACTTTGCTTAGGCACAAAGGGCTCACTGAAATTTGGCTGCATCAACTGTTTCTGCAAGACAAAGTTTGCATCAACCTTGACTCTTTGCTCGTGAACAACTTTCACCATATTGCAACTCAATTCAGTGCCCTCCTTCAGATCCGGATGACTACCAACCAAACAGACACCTAGCTCTCCTTGCATGATACTGAGATTACCTACTCTATGAACCTCCCTCTTGGGATGAAGAGCAAAATAATCACATCCAAGTAGCATCTCAACACTAGCAGATCTACGTTGAAGGACAGAAACATCTCTATCAGGAAATATCTTTGACAAACAGGACACATCAAGAGAAGAAACAGGACCAGTTATATTGTCTATTCCGAAAGCTAGGACCTTTTGGACCTCACCACTGACAGTTCTAACGGCGACTTCATATAGCCTAGTATCATACTCCCGGCTAACATTTCCCATTGTTGTGATATCCAGAGTGTACTTGTCAAGATTTCTAACCCTCAACCTTTCTGCTGCTCTATGAGTTATGTAAGAGGTATTGGATCCATTATCACAAAAGACATTGGCAAACTTACCACCACTTACCACATATGCTTGTTGAATAGCATACAGCGACATACTTGCAGGAGCTTTTACAAGATGACTGCTACTGCTAACAGAAGGCTTAGAAGCCATAACCTGCGAACCAGAGTCCGAAGATGCAAGATCCTGTTTACACATCAAAGAGTGATGACTGGACCTATTACAGACACTACAATGCACTTTGCTTTTGCATTGATCACGTCTGTGAAACCCAAAACACCGAAAACAAGCATGAACATCTCTAAGAGCTTGGTACCTCTCATCAAGAGAAAATGCAGCGAAATCTTTACAGTCTGCAGTTTTATGCTTCACATTTTCACCTTTATGAACAACACATGAAGGTTTGTTGAACTGCTTTTGAGACGACTTACCAAGTGAGACAGCATTAGTATCAGTGTGACGAGAAGATTTTGGCTTTTGACTCTCGGCTAACCTGGCAACAGAGGCACGTTCATTGTCAAGAAATTCAAGAAACTTTTTAAATGGTTTGACTTTGTCTTCATCATCAAAATCACTATATGATCGTATCCATATCATTTTCGTAAAGTTAGGGAGTAACTCAGAAATGGAATCCACTTCTCTAGCAGAAATGACCTCCACTTGTCCTAACTCTTCTAGTTGTGCATGTACACCTTCTACCTCATCAACCAGTTGAACCAAACCTTTATAGTCATCTTCTTTGACAGGTTTCAACCTTTTTAGACAATCCAAAGCTGAGCTAACCCCAGCACCTACATCATCATAATAGTCAGAAAGTCTTTTCCAGATTGCATCATAAGTATCAGGTTTTGTGACATACACATTTTTTACTTTTTCCTTGGCTGCACCTTTCAGTGACCTTTTAAGTTCCACTGCAAGTGCAGTTTTACAAGTGAGAGCTCTTTCAGCTAACTCACTCCAAGTGGCCTTAAATTCAGGCCAGTCTTTTCTCAAACCACTGAATTCAGGTAATTTTACTTTTTGAATATGTATGTCATTTCTTTCCTGACCCCTTGATGACCTATCAGGACTTTCATTGCGAACTTCAGGAGCCAATGCAGTTTTATCGATCTTCAAATTGCTTTGTGACTTAATGTGTTCTTTAGAACCATGACATTCTAAACTCAAATCAAATTTTAATGAATCACATCGCAAAACAATTTTATCAATTGCAGCCTTGTTGGCATCCAATGTATCTTTGTCACAAAGTTCATAAATTTGACCAAGTGATTCTTGTAACACAGAGATTAAGGAATCAGTCTGTTGAATGAAAGTTGTTGACAGCTGTGGAGTTATGACAGTCTTCTCATCCTCTATCACGGTTTGCATTCTGTCACAGAGGTGTGAAAGCCTATTCACAGAGGTGTCAATTTGGGACAATAGGCTTGTGACACCTTTATCAGCACTTCCTTTGAACACCCCAACAGCATTTTCATAAATATTCAACACTTCCTCAGAATATTCCTGAAGATTTTTCCCATTCACTACCTTGTAGTCTTCAAGCTGATTTTCTTCTACAACTTCCTTGTACTCATCATCAATTACAGAAAATTCAGACATGGCTGATTCAAGTTCACTCATAAAGTTCATAACGAAAGTTTTGTCTGCTTTTCTCTTGACAGCAGAAATTAATCTCTTGCTAAAGTTGGTTACCTTCGTTTTTTGCTGTGTTCGCGAAGTTTTCAGTTGATTTGCAGCTTCCTCCATGTTGAAGTCGTAAATTCGATTTTCTGCGATTGAAGACACGGATGAACTGCGGTCCGAAATTGGAACTTTATTGGAATGGAGGACGAAGTCAGTTGATACGCATCATTCTTTATTTCGTAATATTCTAAACGATGAACAAATGAATGTATGGTTCCCTAAAAATGGAAACAAACAGAAAATATAAGAACCAACATATAAGTCACAACTAAAATGAAATGACAAATAGTATAAAATAATAAACAAATTAATTCAATTATTAACAACTTACAATTGTGACCAGATGTACTATTGGTCCTCCCCAACAACCAGATAAGTTCAGATAAGTTTGGTTTCAGGTTCAGGTTCCCTAAAATAATTACAAGTAAGTCTTACAAATATGCTAACTCATAATATAATTAATAAAGATAAACTGAAATTATCACATAGTTGTGCAACAAAGTTGAAACAATCTGAGTTGAAGCAATCTAGTATTACAAGTGATTCATACCAGAAAATAATCGAAGTAAATTCTATACAAGAAATAAATTATAAATAAATTCACTTACACTGCTAAAATCCAGTATCACAGTTCAGATAAAATCCAGTTAAATCAGTGTTACTTCATATCAGATATCAGTAGATGTGCAGCAAAAATGCTAAAAGCAGTTGACATTCTGGCTTTCAGATGAAGAGTGACTGAGCTTCACAATTTTGGAGGGAACTGAGCATTACTGCCACAAGGTGGAGCTTTTACAATAAAAATCTAATTTACTGCCACCTGGTGTCAATGCAAGAAATAAACCACTGAATAGCAAAAAGAGCATACATTCCAACACAGCCTTGCAACACCAACCTTAACATACTTTAAATTTGCATCTGTTCTTACTATGCAATATTGCTTATTGGGTCTTTCTCCATATATACAAATTACAATGCTTATAACTGGTTTGTGGCAGAAGGTTAATATTATTTTGGTCTTATGGGAAGTCCACTATAGATGACATGTATGTGATTGCAGACAAACATATGACCGAGAAATATCAAAATCTGTCAAACCTGAATATTTATAATGCTCTGTTAGTATTTCATCAGAAATATCATCAAGCATGCAAGTAAAACAGAAGGCTAAAAAAGAAACTTGGGTGCGGTGAAAGTAATTACTATGCAAATTGACTTCCAACAAAGTCAAGCCAACTGAGTTGATTCCACAGAACTGTCACGTGTAAAACTGCCACCTGTAAGTTGGATCTGCAAATGAAGAAAGACCTATTCCAAATTAAAGTAAAAATAGGGTGAATGGACCTAGTATCAACATAGACCTACAATGTAGTATCAGTATTCAGTAAGTCAATACTTGTCAAATGCGTATGAGACATAGATTAGACACCTCCTTTTTGGAGCGAGGAATCTAACTAAAAAGGCATGTTAGAAACTACAAAATCTTTATCTAACTAGTGCTGATTATGAAATGAAGTGGCTGTAAGACGTGGATTCATGGCTGTGCATATTTACATATTTTTGGATATACGTACATATTATTTGAAAATTAATCAACAATTTTAAAATGATCACTTTTACCTGAGCTGACATATTATATTGAGAACACCAATTTAGACCTGTTCTTTTCCTTTCTTACGCATATGTCACCTCATACTACATAGCCACCACTGTCTCTGTTCGGGACTGACAAGTGGCAGCAGAATGCTGACAGTCCCTGGAAAATCGAATTGGGTCAACAATAGTTTGATCTGTTTTGGACAGATCACAAGATCAGGTCGCACAACAGCTGTCCATATTACTACGCCAAACTACTTTCACAAAGCATGGTTGCTGGCAAAGATCCAGTTCACTGCTTTGAATGAAAATGTTTGGAAATCATGAGACAAAAAGAAAGTTTCAAAACTTTAGCATAAACTTGGCCTGTAAGAGGGATGATTTTACTCATCAGAAGTTTGATGGTATTCAATCTACTTATGCCATTTTGTGGTCAGAAAAGTGTCCAAAAAGAATGCTCTCTCACTTATTCAAGTGTCCATACAAAGCCAATGTTTTTGCTTTGTGACATCAAAAATGCTCATTTGTATTTATTCTGTTACTTTATGGAGATTTATTAACTAGGACAACAATATGATTTACAATTTCATAAAAGCTGTGTAACACTCAACAAAATGTCTTGTCCATGCCACAAGTGGCCCCCTCTATACTGGCATTATATTTGAGCTACAATGTATACATCCTCCATGATAAAAAATAGTTCCAACTTATTTTTGTATTTACAAGCTGTCTGCTTAAAATTGAAGCCAACCAAGTCAGATTAGACACAGAGTTTTTGGAAATAAACTAGACCATCACTAAATGATGGAACTGTCCTGGTTTCTTCCACACTGTCCTGGTTTCTTCCAGAGATTGAAATTCTGTTGACCGCTTACAGGAGCTCGCGAATTTTGCACCCTAGGTGGCAGCAAATAGCGGTCAACTTGTAGACAGTAGCCACCAAGTAACTTGATTGCTGAAGTGACTCATATGCAGTGACTCGTATAAAATAAATACTAATACATTCATGGCTGAAATATGCATTTCATTCCTTCCTCATGGTCTTTCCTTTTTCTCTGTATTGGCTTTATCTACATGAATATCTTGCATGCAGATTTTTCCTCTTGAGTTCTCAGCTGGTTTATTTATATTTTTTGAGGAGCTGTGTCGCTAAACAAAAGGTATAAAAAGTGACATCAGAAAAACATTTGTCTGTTATTTCATTTTCTTTGGTATGAATCAGCTTCTTCTTCTTTTCAAATTATACGTGACTAATATTGACTATTACAAGTGAGATTTTCAACACACATTATTATTTTCATTATATGCTAAAGTTTCAAGATGAAAAACATGTGAACAAACAACGTGCATGGAGTCATACCATTTTGAACCGCAGATGAGAGTTGTCTGACACAATTAAGGTAGCCTCAAAATTACCAACATTTTCAGACATTGGCAGGACACAGGTGTATAGCCAATTGCATATAAAAACCCTGTTAAAAGCTCCGGTGCTTTAAGAGGTCTTTAGCTCAGCTGATACAGGTAAATTCCTGTCCAAGCAGCATCTTAAGTTACATTAAAAGCATCTGTAAATCTACCTGTGGCCTTGACCTTTGGGAAATTTTAGCCTTCATGGCTTTCGGCTGGCTTGTCTCTTTTTACTTCCATTTTCTGCATTGGCCTACTTGGTACTAATGGACCAGTAATGGTGTAGATATGCTGTAGACAGATGACAAGCTTTAATCATTCAACAACTGCAATATACATAATAACCTAATAACAGATATGCCATACATAACACTTCTGTATTTACAGATGTAAGCAAATTGGAAAAGTATGGTTCTGGCTCTAATGACAGAGAATTTGGCGACAGAAACATTATATTCTGATTGCTTCATGACAACACGCTGAGGAGGCAAATCTAATATAATAATGCATGATGATTTCTAAGCTACCATAAGATAACATCTGTTGGTGTTTGTCCCAATCGACAACTTAGATAGATACAGAGCAGCCTTCTAATGTTATCTGTGCCACTCTCAAGGGATTGACATGTCACACATTTATCCATCAGAGAGATTTTTGATGACCTGATCAGCACAGATAATTAATAATCAAGAGCTAATGACAATGACAATGACAAAAACTTTATTAATCCTTATTCAGGAAACTCGTTTTGCAGACATGAAAATCAAATAGTATAACAGTAATAAAAATTATGTAAAAACATGTACAGGGTGCGGCAAAAAAACTTGCACCAGCTATAGCTATGAATCATAATTGCTATAATTTCCTAACCAATGCTTCGATAAGTATGAAATTCGGACACAACCAAGCCATGTATATCTAAATTGACTAAGTCAAAGCATTTTTCATTTTTCTTAATTACTTTTCACGTTCTAGGTCTAAATACATTGTACGTCAGTTTTTTTCAGGTGCATCTTGTTTTTGTCAAGTATACCCAAATTCCAGAGTTCAATCAAGCTATTGAAATGTTGGGGGTGCTTCAGACACCTCTCTCTTCTATTGCCGATGTAAAAACATTTGAAATTTAGAGGTCTGATGAATATAGGGGATCTTTGATTTTGGACTGGAGGATAAACTTGAATACTAATGACCTCTCTAGGCTTCTCTTGGCAGAACATACCATACCTAATCTTGTTAGAATATCACATTACAGTTGATCAATACATAGACAGACATATTTGGTAAGTGCAGCCCTCCAAGGCAATTTCTTGGTGCTCCAAGGTTTGATTGATGAGCTGGGAGAGTGGGGGTCCTATACATTAGGGTGTGGCTATTCCCCCAACTTGGTCCGATCCAACTGACCCTTTTTTCCTGGGTGAGGTTAGATGAAAAAAGGTTCCATGCAAAATTTTGCAAAAATCCATTAACATTTAGAGGTTCCTCCTAGAGCTTGAAATTATCATTATTTTTTGAAAATACTGCAAAATCACAGAATTTTCGTGTTATGTGATTGTTAATTTTTTGGCTAGTAATAATATGTTAGTCAACATATAGCAATCTAGAAACTTGAGGAGGCATACTATAACAACAACTGAGAAAGAATTGCTATTCTATTATAATCTAAACCTCCATTTACATTCTCAAAAGTTTTTGATAAATACTGCACATTTTTTTGATAAATTTCGCAAATATCGAGATTTTATACTAGAGTAGCTCATGGTAGTGGTGTACGCAATCATATGTCCAGAGCTAAACTCTTCAGAATTCAGTTATTTATAGGTCTAGGTATGAAATTAGGTTGGTGTCACATTTCTCATAGGGGCCGAACTTTCCAAAATGGCCGCCACCATTTTTACGTTGTTTTAACAATTTTTCTCTAGATAAACGGGCCATATCTCGAGAACCGTTGGAGATAGGAGGTTGTGTGACCACTCAAAATTTGCAGCATGGCAATGTTATAGGGAGTAGTTAATACATCTTTATATCAAAATATAAATAGTTTTTAAGAAAATTGCAAAAAACTGATTTTATTAATTTTTCATAATTAAAAATGTCCGTAAAAGCTGAACAATTAACTGTTTTCATAACAAGCATTGATTCAGCACCAGTAAAATACAAAGATAAGTCATTGTAAATTCTATAAACATACATTGGACATCTCTGATTTATTATTAGGCCTTAAAGGTAAGGTAAAATTAAAATCAGACATCTTTTCTATGAATCTATCTAACGTTCGAAGCTCGCAGAGAAAGCTAGTTACACAGTTTTTTACACTTATCTTTGTTACAGTATTGAATTCAACAAATCTAATGTTTCTCTTGCCTGCATATGCAGGATTTGGCTCTGCACCATGTTGTATTGCCTCTAAATAGCCCACACCGGTGCTGATGGGGCGTAAAAAACAAACTCACTCACTCACTCACTGCACCATGTTGTGGGCCATCTGCATGGTGGGGGCAGGTCATCGGGTCTGTATGATATTGGCAGTATCACTGGTCTCACACCAAACAGTGTTTCTTCATAAACCATATTGCAGTGGATCGGGGTTAATGGTGGGAGGACTGGTAGCTTACTGCCATATCTTCACTCTTCAGATATGACCTCTTTATTGGTGGTACCCTAAATTAGTAATTTAATTTTCATGCATATCATTCTATCACATTTTGGCACATTTCTATCCAGGAATTATCCTTCTAATTGAATAGTTTGCCAGTAAATGATGTCACAATAATCCCTCAACCATAGGATTCCCAACAGGGAACCCCCAATGTAAATTACTAAATATGGACACACAAGTGATACGTTGGCTTCGATTAAATTGGAATCGCATTGCTTAGATTAAACTGGACTTGATTGCATAGATTAAATTGGATTAATTTGGGTCAAATTGGACTAGCTTGGATTGGATTCGGGTTGGAAGAGATACAATAAGATTGAATTGTGCAGATTGAATTTGACAAGATTTGACTGGACTGGATAGGATTGGATTAGATTGAATTGGCTAAGATTAGATTGGCTTAGATTAGCTTAGATTGGACTAAACTGAATTAGATTCGACTGGAGTGGATTAGCTTAGATTGGGTTAAATTGAATGAGATTAGATTGGGTAAAATAAAATTGGATTGATTGGATTACTTTGGATTCAATTGGACTTGATCAGACTGGATTCACTTGGATTGGAATTGCACTAGATTGAAATGGATGAAATAGGATGTGATTGGATTAAATTTAACTGGATGGGATTAGATCAGATAGGATTTGATTCAATGGGATTGGCTGGGATAAGATTGGATTGGCAGGAATTGGCTTGGATGGGATTGGAGTTGGCTAGGTTGGACTATGTTAGGTTGGACTTGGCTAGATTTGATTAGGTTAGATGAGATTAAATTAGTTTCGATTAGATAACATAAGATGAGATAGACAGATGGATGGATGGATGATTGGATTGGAGTTTAAATGTATTTATGCGCTTGGTAGGTGAATTAGGACAGAAGGAGGACACGGCAATATAGGGAAGGATGAACAAAACAGCCGTCCATTATAGGCCAAGGTGACCCAGCAACAGCTGGATTCGACCTGGGCAGTGATTGGCAGTCTAGCACGTTACCACAAGACCAATCCTTCCCCCAGAAGTTCAGCAGCATACCAAATGGGTTGAAATGGAGCTCAACCTTCAAGTTGTGATACTGCTCCCACCTGTACTCATCAAGTGTGATGCAGACTGTTTTCTTTATGGCCAAAAAAAGAAACATTTCTTCTTCGGTGACCATTGCATGTCCCAAAGCCCTGCGGTAAGGAAAGTTCCAAAGTAACATTCAAGCCTGATAGCTTAGGAACCACTTTGCTGATCATGTCACAACTGCTCAGCCATAACTTGCTGGGAGGTACTTGTAAGACACCAAGTCACTGTCCATTTTGTCAACCAGCATGTGAACTGAACAGTTTTCTTTTTTTTGTAACCTCCAGCTACAAATAAAAGTTTGATCAAGACGTCTGTATCAGGTGAAACCACTAAAACTGAATGCAGCCCATCTTTCACAACACTATTGTCTATCAGCAACGCACTGGATGAGCACCAGTGGGAGCAGTATCAAAAATCGGAGGTTGAGCTTGATTTTAAACTGTTTATATGTTGTTCAACATCAATAGAAGAGCATTTAAATAGGGCACATCCACAGTGCAAGATATGGCACCAAAGGTGACCAGCCAGTCCTCCAGCCACTAATACATATCCACACCAAAATGGTAAATTAGGAAACACTTATTGGTCTAAGACCAGTGATACTGCCGGTATCATGCAGGCCCAATGACCTGCCCCCACCATGCAGACAAAAGGAACATCAAATTTGTTGCATTCTGTAGATATAGCAAGGATAAGTGTACAAATCCATATATATAACCAGAATGGTCTGCGAGGTTCGAATGTTAAGATATATTCATGTCAAAGATGTCTTATAATAATTTTACATTACCTTTAAGGTTATTTTGAGGCCAGACAATAAATCAGAGATGGCTAATGTATGACATTGTATATTTATAGAATTTACAATGACTTATCTTTGTATTTTAATGGTGCTGAATCAATGTTTGTTATGAAAACAGTTGATTGTTCAGCTTTTACGGACATTTTTAATTATGAAAAATTAATAAAATCAGTTTTTTGCAATTTTCTTAAAAACTATTGATATTTTGATATAAAGATGTATTAACTACTCTCTATAACATTGCCATGCTGCAAATTTTGAGTGGTCACACAACCTCCTATCTCCAACGGTTCTCGAGATATGGCCCGTTTATCTAGAGAAAAATTGTTAAAACAACGTAAAAATGGTGGCGGCCATTTTGGAAAGTTCGGCCCCTATGAGAAATGTGACACCAACCTAATTTCATACCTAGACCTATAAATAACTGAATTCTGAAGAGTTTAGCTCTGGACATATGATTGCGTACACCACTACCATGAGCTACTAGAGTATTAGGGGTTTTCAATATTTTGATTTGTCTTTAATCTCACATAAATTCTGAGGGCACAATGATAATTTGTCTCTCAGGGGTCTCAATATAAATCATGAAGACTTCTTTTTCATTGAATCCAGTTGGTTATAATGAGCAATATTAATATACCATCGAAAGACTGAGAGCATCAAAGTTCACACAGTCTTGACTCTGTCTTTAGTATGGATTGGCCTGTTGGCATTTGAATAGCTAGGTAGGATTTCCAATCATAAGCCAGCCGTTTGACTAATAACTTCACCAGTAGCAGTATCTTCAGTCTTTCAGAGACACGCTACCCCCAAACTAGCAGTCCTATGCTATGACCCGAACAGTAGAATATTACGAAGTAGGATACTAGGTTCTTCCTCCTTGAAACTAAACCAAGCTCCAATGTGAAAATCATCAATGGTAGTAGATTACCTGTGAGCAAATACAAACAGACTATGCTATGCTTTCTATGAAAAGGCTAGAATTCCACCAATGCCTTATTGGAAAAGGACAAAAGCAGTTTTACAACTTCATATCTTATATATATATATATATCTTTATATGGCTAAGCAGTAAAATATTACTATTAATTCCAAAATGAAGAAGAAATGAAAGAAATCCTCTTGAAAGGTAGCAAATTCCAAAGCATGATTAGACAAGGCTGTCAAGTTATGGCCAAAGGTTGTTTTGGACAAAGTAGTCAATGAGTGAGAGTTTTTTTTAGATCTATGATGTTGACATGACTGCCGCAGTGGTTGATACTGAGTAAAATGCATTTTTGCCAAAGAGAAGGAAGCAAAATGAAAAGAACAAGAGATGAATTTGATTCAAGAACTGAAATATAGAGAAGAGAAAGTGATGAGGGCTCTATAGATGCAACCGCTTAGTTCTGGTAATGATGCTGATGATCAGTACAATGATATGCCACAGGTATTTTCTCAAAGTTAGTTAAAAACTCTCTTTGGCACTTGATATTGATGTCCATAATATGGCATATAGCAAGATAAACTGAAATTGGAAGCTCTGCCATACACTTCTGTTTATAATGTCATCAGGCTGACTCATGACTGGATTGGCAGTAACATTATCTTCCCTGGTTAAAGCTAGTAAGGTGTTTGAAGTCAAATTAGTCTGTGTATCGCCTATACCAGTCAAAAAGTTAAAGGTGGTAAAGTCAGGTAAACCGTTAAAAAATCATCAAGTTAAATGATCTCTTTTCACAGCCGAACAAAGTAAGTTCTGTTTGTGGTATATGGTGATTCACTTATCCAATCTTACAAAATAAGTACTCCAAGAAGTGATGCTACTTTGATTGGGAAGGTATATCAAAACACAGAAATCAATTAAATATGAGGAAATTCACTTTTGGTACTTTATTCCAGACATTGCACCACCTTTTGCTTCACCTAGGGATGGACTACTCTCGGCCAAGACAAAAATCTTGGCTGTCTTAGATTGTCCTCATAGATCCACCCTAACTTGGCTAGGTTTGGTTCTGGATTTGATGAGGCTAGCTGGGCCATGCCTTCCAAGTAATTATGCAACCTAAGTGTTAAAGACTTAGTTAGCCAAGATTCCTGGCTGTATTGTAACACAATAGGATAAATCCAAATTTCATTAAAAACCAGTGGCCAGATAGGTGTAGCATGCTAACAAAGTGCATTGCAAGGTAAAGTTAAAGTTAGACTCTCTATAAAAGTATTTTATGACAGCAAAAATGAGTGAAATTAGCCTATATGACTTCCTACCAATGGAGCAAAGCAGTTCCAGTCAACAAAAAACAGAAAGCATGAAGATGAAAAGTGGTTCTTATTCAACAAATAAGTAGTCTTCCCATCTTTTGTTTGAATTGAATGATATTTTTTTGTCAATAACAAGGAGATCATAATGCTGATGTTTTCATATGCATGAATTTCTGAGCTTCTTGCTGTGTTCTAGTTTATATCAATCTTGTTGACTGTTAACACATCATGAACCAATCAGATATAGTTAACCTGCTACGGAGCAAAATGCGCAAAATCCATGCTTTTCACAATTGCTGTAGGTTGGTGAATTAATGGTGATTTAATTGCTTAACTGTATAGAGTATACAACTGAGTATAATGTATAATTGTGTATCACTGATGCATTACTCCTAGGATTCAATGTTTTGACTTATTTCAGAAAATATTTTATATCTGGTACATATCTAGGGTGCAGTTTCTAATGAGCCAAACATCGCGAAAATGCCCGAAAATTCGAAAATTCCTCCAAACTTCATTTGCTAGGAGGAACCTCTAAATATACTTCAAATTTCACAAAACTTGGCAATTGTTATCTTCATGAGTAACCTCACTCCCAAAATTAGGGTCAGTGGGATACTCTGATATTTTCAGAAATCAGGGGGAATAGCCGCACCCTACTATACATGCATATTCACCCCATCATGTTGAGATATTTTACTTGCCCAGCACAGAAACTGTTGCTGGACATCAAAAATTTATTATCGCATCGAATTTATATCCATCGGGCGTTTTGCTCTGGAAGATCCACTTGAAATATTTTTTGTCCATCTCCCAAGTTTTGAACCCATGCAATCAAAAACCTTCAGCATAGCAGGCCTGAAATTGTATTGTTCAGCCACAAAATTGCTCTTTACTGTTGGCTTACACAGTGGGTTTGTCTTGGCCAGAATAGAACGCTATTAATACACCCCGGGGTTAATTTTTTTGCCGTTATATGGAAATGATGATAAATCGTTCTGTTATCAGTAGCAAACAATGCAAAAATCATCACCAGACCACAGAAACTGGTCATATTATGCCAAATATTCACTGTAGTTATTCTCTTTCTTTAAACCACCTTATGATGTAAAATTCACAGCATTCAGGAATGATCAGTAGGCTAGCAGTCGCCAAAGTATTGTAGGCTCTTTTGGTTTGGGCAAGCAAGATTTTGCAGCGGCTGTACATTATTGAGAATAGCCAGTGTTCGAACTTTAATTTTACACTAATTTAACTTTTAGCCAACTGCTAATATGTTTGGCTAGGTATCCAAATCACTCAAAACTTTATTTTTGAAATGTTTTGTATGATCTGCTAGAGATGTTAAAGTGGTGCAAATTTTTTTGCCGCACCCTGTAAAAACATATATAACAACAAAAACATATAAGGTATGACTAGAATACAAAAATTATGCTAAGAGGGGACCCTTGTAACGTCTGTTTCAAACAACATCCTCATGGATATTGCTCTTGAAGGTCCAATGGAACTACATTGTATTTGGATTTAGCACAGGCTTCAAACGAGGAAAGGTCAGTCCTTTAGCAGAGAACACAGGACTGTGACACGCAATGACAGATGTAAAATTTCTGTAGTAAATAACTCGCCTACAGACATGTCAGCAACTTATTAGGAGCTATTAAAAACAGTAAAGGACATTTACGAGTAAATATGCCTGGTTGCTAAGGTGTTGTTGCCTGATGAACCTAATTTTTACTTTCAGGACAGCTATAATGTGCAGTAACCTGTTTTCTTGTACTCCATCATGAAACCATCTGCTGCTGTAAAAGATATTCAGCAAGTCACCACAATATACTTACAGTAAATGTGTCAAAAATATAACAATGCAGAAGTTTCAACAATGATCAGCTATTTTAACTATTCAATATAACTGTCCAAATCAACTGTTTTAGATGTATAAAATTTTGCATAAGGTTATAGTGCAGACATTTATTTATGATAAAGTCTGTTTAGTTCTAAAGCACGATGTTGTGAAAGGTACAAATAACAGAAAAGGTGACAAGTATATCTACCATATTCCAAATTTAATACTCATGAAGATGCCCCAGTCTATAGCAGGTGTGACAGTTATCAGAGAAGATTGCCTGGTAATTGGTTGTGTGTCGCCAGCCGTGCCATCTCAGACACAATTGAGATCCACAACTTGTAATTTTACATCTCTGTTATCTACCTGAGACAACCTCGTACAGTATATTAGTTTTTTGCCAGTTCAGATTATTTACAGTCCTCATTATATTTACGTGGAAAGTTTTTTTCTATGCTGTTGAACTGTGATGTCAGAGATGACTCTATACTAGCATTGCAATATATGTAAATTAACTACAAGCTGTGATGTCATTTTAAACTAAGTCAGATTTCCCGGCTTCCAGCAAATGTGGATCCTCCAAAACTGAGTGTCACAGTTTCAACACAATGTCAACTTGGAATATAACATCAAGCAAGCAAACAAGACAGCTGAAGAAAACAAACATAGGTACAGTGAAAGAAATTACTATGCAAACTGACTGCCAGTAACATCAAGGCAGCTGAGGTGATTCCACAAAACTGTCACGTCTAAAACTACCACCTGTAAGTATGGTCTGCAAATGAAGAAAGACCTATTGCAATTTAAAGTAAAAATAGGTGAATGGACCTAATATCAACCTGGACCTATAATGTAATATAAGCCACCTTCCAAGTCTATTTTCAAACAGAAAAAGAAGTAAGAACTTGTCATATATGCATAGATAAGATACCTACTCTTTAGAGGGAGGGATCTAACTGAAAAAAAAACCCATGTTAGAACAATCCAAAATGTTGTCTAAATAATACAGCCTATGAAAGAAAATCAAAGCTAGAAAATCACTGTGCACATTGATTCGTGTCTGTGGATATATACAATTATACATGTACATAATGTAGGATAGATGCATCTTAATTCAAAATTGATCAACATTTAAATTATTGCTGTTACCTGAAATTAACTGTTGAGAACAGCAATTTAGACGTGTTCCTTTCCTGTCGTATGCACATGTCTGTTCTGTCCCCTTCTTATGCAGAAGTTTGTGCATTCTGCGTAGCCACAAAGAAACCTGAAGAGACTCACATACTCATTTATAAGTTCATGACTGAAATTTGCATAAAATTCCTCCACATGGTCTTTCCATTTTCAATGTATTGGCTTCATATTCATATGCATATTTTTCCTTTTAGGTTCTCATCTGTATTTTTATGTTTTTTGAAGAGCTGTGTAGGCGTAACAAAAGGTAAACAGATCATAGACAATGCATAAGAACACTGGTCTATGGTTTCTTAAGTGACACCAGAACAAATGTTACACTGGTCTGTGATTTTATTTTGTTTGGTATGGATCAGCAATTTTTATGTTCCAATTACACATGACCATTGTCACACATGAGAGTTTCAATATTTCAAAACTCTAAGAATCATATACAATAGTCACAGTTGAAAAAAAAGTGAACCAATTGAAGAGCAGCCATACTGTTTTTGAAATGCGGATGTGAGTGAACAAAAAATGTAGATTTATGCAGGACATGCACGCACAACATTATGTGCCAGAATTAGGCATCCCACTCTTACCATCACATATGCCATTTTTGTTGTTTTACATCTACTGTATTCATCGTCTGCTTCTGACATTTTCATTGATGGCCAAGTGTATGAAGCCAGTGTAAAAATCCCCTCTGCTTTAAGAGGTTTTTAAGCTCTGCTGACACAGGTAAATTCCTGTCCAAGCAGCCATCTTAAGTTACATTAAAAGCATCTGTAAATCTACCTTTGGCCTTGACCTCCGGGAAATGTTAGCCTTTGTGGCTTTTGCCTTGCTTGTCTCTTTTTAATTTATTTATTGCATTGGCCTACTTGGTACTATTGGATCAGTAATGGTGTAGATATGTATGATATCTATACATGTAGACAAAAGGCAAACTTCAGTTATTAAACGACTGCAATGTACACAATCTCTGATATGACTTACATGATAATTATGTAGTTAAAGATGGAAACAAACTGGAAAAGTATAGTTCTGGCACTAATGACAGAGAATTCAGTGACGAAAACATCATATTCCCACTACTCGATGAGAACCCACTAAGTAGGCGAATCCAATATCACTAATGCCACCTTGTGGCGAAAAAAGATAGAAAACAGATATAGCCTTGCGACCCAATTTCACTTAGCTGGAAAAAACTTTCTAAATTTTGCAAGTTACCAAGATGAAGATTACATTCTCACTGTAAAATTCATCACCAGAAAAAAATTTATGAAACAAGAATGTCCCGTGCAAGAAATACAAATTTGTGCAAATGTTTTGTGCTTACTGTTTAGAGATCATTGTAAAGCCAATGTAAAGTTCATGTCTGTATTAACCAAAACTGTTGCAGTAAATAAAATTTAGTTTGCCATAAATGGCTGTGACTTTCATGTCACCTTGATTGTTACCTCTAAATTACACAACAATGTATGACACAAAAGCAATTAAATGACAGCTCTTCAACAAAGTAATCAGAAAGACAAGCTCAGTTAATGTAATCCAATTGACAGAAAATAACAACTTTTCCTTCATGTTTCTTGACATTCACTATTTAGTTTACAGATGATTTCATATTTGTAGACATTTGAGGTAGAAAATACATCATTTTTCTTGCAATTTTCATTGGTCGAGAGAAGGTATGACACCACTTTCTCCTGAAAAGTGACATGGCGTTTTACATGGGTGACCATGGCATTTTAAGCCATTGATCTCGCAACAGGGACTGACTTAAGCAGTTTCAAGTGAGAGTTTCAGTTTGTGTTTCACACATTTTCAGTACATACATTCAGCAAGTCCAATGTTGTGCATTCAGACGCTTAGGATCAGGTGATCCATGTAATGACTGTTTATACAGAAAATAAACATGCATAATTGTGATTGTAACATTTTCTCAGAAGAGGGGCTCAGCTCAGGCGGCAGAACAATGGGCTACCAATCAGAGGGTACTTGATCTGATTCCCACTGGGATTTTCTTATAAATGTTGACCACATCACTGGGCGATCCTGTCCTGACGGACCATTCAGAATTTATGATTCTGGGGAGTTTTGTTGGAACTTTCTATCAAAAATGTATACCCCCTTTTGTTTCATGCTTATTTGTACCTCACATACATACATTCCATGTGGATTTTTAGTATGTCCTCTTTTCTTTTATTAAAATTTCATACCCCCTTCAGCATGTTGTGAGTAATAAGTACCCCCCTTGAAACATGTGTGAAAAATTGGTGCTCCGTCGGGCAAAACTCCAATTCCCCTCAAGTCATAAATTCTATAAAGACTGTAAGGCTCATAGATTCTGGACAAAAGGTAAAAATTATTACAGTGCCACTTGAAGCATGTAGCTCAGGTAAAACTCCCATCTCCCCCGCAATCCAGTCATAAATTCTGAATGGTCACAGACAATTCTCGTGGCTTTTGGTCAAGGCATGATTATTTAGTGTAAACAGATGTGAAGCCATGCAGAGTCAGCTTGAAACTGATTTAATACTGTCTCTGCTCGGGACTGTCAAGTGGCAGCAGAATGCTGACAGTCCCTGGAAAATCGAATTGGGTCAACAATAATTTGATCTGTTTTGGACAGATCACCAGATCAGGTCGCACAACAGCCGTCCATATTACTACGCCAAACTACTTTCACAAAGCATGGTTGCTGGCAAATATCCAGTCCACTGCTTTGAATGAAAATGTTTGGAAATCATGAGACAAAAAGAAAGTTTTGAAACTTTAGCATAAACTTTGCCTGTTAAATTGATGATTTTACTCATCAGAAGTTTGGTGGTATTCAATCTACTTATGCCATTTAGTGCATGTTAAATTGTGGTCAAAAAAGGGTCCAAAAAGAATGCATTCTCACTTATTCACTTGTCGATACAAAGCCAGTTTTTTTGCTTTGTGATATGAAAAATGCTCATTTGTATTTATTCTGTTACTTTATGCAGGTTTATTAACTAGGACAACAATTTAATTCACAATTTCATAAAAGCTGTGTTACACTCAGCAAAATGTCTTGTCCATGCCACAAGTGGCCCCCTCTATACTGGCAATATATGTGAGCTACAATGTATACATCCTCCATGATAAAAATAGTTCCAACTTATTTTGGTATTTACAAGCTGCCTGCTTAAAATTGAAGCCAACCAAAGTCAGATTAGACACTTGCAGAGTTTTTGGATATAAACTAGACCATCACTAAATGATGAAACTGTCCTGGTTTCTTCCACACTGTCCTGGTTTCTTCCAGGGATCCAAATTCTGTTGACCGCTCACAGGAGCTCGCGAATTTTGCACCCTAGGTGGCAGTAAATAGCGGTCAACTTGTAGACAGGATTTAATATCAATTGAAACAATCAACCGTTGTACACAGGAGTGTGAAATACAACTGTTCTTGAAGAAGTGAAAGAGTTCATGTGGATTGTGGTTTGACATGTGTGAACAACTGCCACAATACCAAGTTGGCCTTTGCTGAATACTATTGGTCAAAATTATGACATCATTTTTCCAGCAAGCATCACTTGCTTGAAGCAAGCTGAAAAAAAGTGACACGCAATGGGCAACTTGACCAATCACCTGGCAGGATTTTCTGATGTCAGACCAGAAATTTTGCTAAATATTTTGTTATTTGAGAAATGGCTACAAATATGAAATCACCTGTAGACCTCCTGTGTTCGCTGTTAACTACTTCTATGGTTTAATTCATTTTTATCTCTTCTTCAGATGCCCAATTGGGTTTTCGTCCTTTCTGTTTTCCATGTTTATCTGGCTTAAACAATGTATTACATGGTTACTGATTCTTATTTCTTTCCAAGTGAGAAGCTTGATGAAACAAATTCATGATCAAAATTCCTACTTCCTATTAGCAGGCACAATATTGCTGCTTCACAGAAAATCACATTTCAAATGTTAATTTCTATTTGACTTGTTATTGCCTAATTCTATATCATTAGTATCTGGTTACTTGCTAATTTACAAAATCTAATACCAATGAAAAAGATAAATGTGACATAATGTGATGCTTTTAAGGAACATGACAAATTGGATTAATTTTGTTGATTTCATGCTGGGACATTCTCGGTCAAATTTTAGATTACTTGGATTTACCCCAGGGCCCAGGCCATAATAGAGTAAGCTCATTTTTTTCAACATGTAATTCCATATCCGCTATTCATTTTCTTTTTTCAGCTTTGTCAAACAAAGGTTTCCTTATCCATTAGCTCTGTTGTGTAAATCTGATATCTTTCTTGTAAGTTTACAACATGCACTTCTTACAATATGGACCTATAGCTGCCACATCAAATTCAGATAGCTTGCCTTGACCAACAAATATAAAACCAAAACATTCTCTGAATTGTTGACTACTCAGTACAAAGTAGTCAATTTAAAAATCCCCACATTTACAGCTGAAATACATGTATACATGCATCATATTCCACGTTTTCTTTCCTTTCCCAATGTGTTGGCTTCATTGACATGAATACAAGGAAAACTGATTTTTCCTCCCAAGTGCTAATCTGGTTTCTTTGTGTTTTAAGCGGCCCAAACATGTAACAGGCAAATATTTTCAGATTATGACAGAAAATGTTTTGCTTTTGTAAATAAATTTAGAAACTTTTGACAACCCTTAAGAATAGAATCGTGAAATAGAAAAAGAACATTTTTCCTCTGCAAAGACTTACGATATTCATGATCAAATCACAAATAACAAAAGAAGGCCACTGTTTGTAAGCACATTTTAAAACAAAAGATCACACATTTGCACACACTTGCAAAGCAGATGTGTGAAACAAGAAAGTGGAGAATTCCCAGATTACGATTTTGCCCTGAAGACAACTCTCTCAGAATATGATCCACATACGAGTCTCTGTGTGTGGATGTCACTGTTGGTTCTGTGTGGATAGGATTTGCACAAATATAGGTCATCATTTCCAAATAATACTGAAAAGAGGGCATCCTGGTAAGATTTGTTGTTTTCTTTAGCATTTATATCTGTATATATTTGTAAATCGAAGACCTAGATACAATTTTCCATCACAAGATAATGGATGTAAGATGCATGATGACTTCTAACCAACTCAGATGACATTTTTTGTACTTCTGTCGCAATCAACGACATCGGTAGATATGGTTAGTTACTTGGTCTGTTTAGACAACGATGCCAGAGCTTACAAGAAGGCGTTAGTAGAACCTCTCTTCCAAATAACATCCATATTCACTGAAGGTCTGCCGTTTCCTCGGCTTTAAGCCCAGAATCCAAATATTTTCCATTTGACCTTCAAGAGCAAAATCCATGTAAAAGGCAGGACTGTGACACGCAGTGCCAGATGCAAAATTTCTGCGTAAATTTCTCGCTTATGGACACTAGACTAGAGAATCTTATTAGGAGCTATTAAAAAACTGTGAAGGACATCTAGGAGTACAGATACCTAGTTTCCAAAGGTGCCATTGCCTGATGAAACTAATTTTGACAGATTGTGACTTTGAGGACAGTTATATCATATGTGCAGTAAGCCGTTTACTTCAGCGTAATGCCATCTGCTGCCCTAAAAGATATTCAGAGAGTAGCTGCAAAATAACATTTACTTTTTTTACTGTAAATGTGTCAATATATATTACAATGCCGAAGCTGCAGCAGAGATCAGCTATTTGAAACAATTTCCATACCACTGGCTTAATTGTTAATTCGAAGGTCTAACTTCTCCAACATTTCAGAAATGCTTGTTTTTTTTAATATTAAATAGCTTTAGTTCTACACTGTTAGAAATTTCAGTACAATCAACGGTTTTATTCCGTAATTTATACGGTCAAACGACCGTGATCATGAAACTGTAGAAATTACAGCTTTCTTGTTGTTATTATAACGTGTTTTATGAATTCACGGTTTAAAAACTGTAACTGAAGACTTAGCCTTGTTTTTGTTTTCTGTGCCCTTAAAGAAGCTTTATTGGCAATCCCAGACCAAAGAGAGGCACATTTGAGGCATAGAAATTTTTCAGAGGTACATTTGAGGCATGTTTGAGGCATACTTGAGGCACATTTGAGGCATAGTCTACCAAGTGCAGTGTGCCTCAAATGTGCCTCTAATGTTAATGATGTGCCTCATCTATGCCTCCCTGCATAATGATATGCCTCAAAAATGCCTCCCTGACTTACCAAGAAAAGCATTACCTGCATCTATGCCTCAAATGTGCCTCAAACTGGACTCTGTTTTTCTACCCTGTGCCTCAAATATGCCTCTCCAACATAGCCAAATTTTTGTGTGGCCTGAATTCCCCCTTACGCCTCAAACATGCCTCTCCTGTAGATTATACTAGGGTGTCTCCTTGTGGTGACCTAAATTTTCATTGAAAAGGGAAACCCCAACTAGGGAGCATGGTGCCAATGTTGTAAGTCACATTTTTACTTATACTTCGCTGTATTTGTCATACTTATAAATATGCAAGTTGTAGTTTTTATTGTAAAGGTGTTCTGAACAATTAGTTCAATTTATTTGGTTGTGTTGCTGATGTAACTCTTAGAATTTTGTGTTTTGCTCAACAGACTATATTATCACTCACATGACAACATGCTCTTTTGTTAGAAGTCGAATAACAATATCCCTAATTTGACAAATAATCCTGAATGCATGTCAGATTGAATGTGCCATCCATTTGGCATTTACATCAAGGTCATTAAGTTTATTTAGTAGTTCTGCTTTTGTACCAAGTCTTTCCTTTGTTTGAGATAGAAGCACTATTTGAAAATTCAAATATTTGGCTCACTTCCTTAACTGTCAATGTGCCTCATTCATGCCTCAGATATGCCTCTTCTGTACCTCCATGCGGAGGTACAGAAGAGGTACTATTAAAATATTTGGAACGCCTCAAATACGCCTCATTTATGCCTCAAATGTACCTCCAATTACATGATGAGCCTACGCCTCAATACGCCTCAGTTATGCCTCAAACGTACCTCTTATGTGACTCAAATATGCCTCTTCATTTGCATATGAGGCACATTTGAGGCACATCATTAACATATCTAGAGGTATATTTGAGGCATTATTAAAATTTTTGGAACGCCTCAAATACGCCTCCTATATGCCTCAAATGTACCTCGAAAATGCCTCATATATGCCTCTTGCATATTTAATGAGGATTTTGATATGCCTCCTTTACGCCTCCTGTGATCTCAGCTTATGCCTCTACCTACTCCATGGTATGCCTCAAATATGCCTATTCAGTGCCTCAAATGTGCCTCTCTTTGGTCTGGGATGCCTTAAGGTGTTTAAACTTAAGAGCAGTCATTTAATCTCTTGAAGCAGGACTGATGAGACACATTTATAAGCAAGGTAAGATTTCTTCATTTAGCATGCATGATAATGCTAAATTATATCTAATTGCCTATTATTTAATAACTACTGTAATGGTTGTATTGAAGTAATAAAATGGTATGGTTCCATAGCCGTACCGGAGGGGGGGGGGCAGGGGGGGCGATTACCCCCCAAAAGTTTGGGAAAAAGTAAGATTCGGGTAAAAGGGCTAAAAAATTTTGGCAGATGATTAAATTAAAATATCGAAAATTAATAGTTTCCCGGTAATTTCATTTAAAATTGCATTAAATTTAAATCTTTAAATTCGGGCAAATGTCGCTCGCCCCGCCCCCAAAAAATTGCGCGCCCGGTACGTCTATGTATGGTTCCACAACCCACAATATTTTTTTGACAGATATTCGTTGAAGAGGATGAATGGGGCTTTACGTCCTCTATTTATGCACTAGTCTTGATAGGTTAATTAGCACAGGAGTAGGACAAGTGGCTCTGCAAGAGCTGAAGTTGAACCCTGGACCCATTGATTGCCAGCCCAACACTCTACCACTGAGCTAATCCTCCCCCTCCTTAACGAGGGGGAGGGTTGGTCTAGTGGTAACATGCTGGGCTGCCAATCACTTGGTCCAGGGTAACATGCTGGGCTGCCAATCACTTGGTCCAGGGTTCGAATCCAGCTCTTGCTGGGTCACCCTGGCCTATGTTGGACGGCTGTTGCAATCATCCTTCGCCTCATTGCCGTGGCCTCCCCTGTCCTAATCAGCCTACCAAGTGCATAAATACATGTCGTAAATCCCCAATCATCTACCACCCCCTCCTTAACGGACTCATTTATTAATCAGTATGAATAAATTATCATCACCCTGTAGACTAGAATAACCCAAATGCTACATTCTAAATTGTCTACAATGTTTGAATATTAATAGGCCTACTATGTAAAAATATTATAATTTTATTGTATTTCTCGCACCATTTATTATTTATTTAAAGAATTTATTTGTCATTATTTTACGTTTTACATGTGATTACATTTTACACAACTATCAATATGATTTTAAAATAGCTTTGCAGTGAAAGTGTCACTTAAGGACTTTGGTCTGGGTTTCATTGGTCATGTTTGCAGACTTAAGACTTAAGCACCGAAGGCAATCAACTCAATAGCAAACTATCAACAAGAAGCTTCTAAGCCTATACAAGTTAAAGAGTGTTGTCTAATTTTCAGATTCAAGACAGAGGCTGATTGGATGAAGTACATGTGTGTGTTAATTGTGCAATGCTAGTTCATGGAGAGGCCTTTCATGATTGTGTTTCTTCAGGTCTTTGAAGCTGTCAACTCTTCCAAGGTTAGTGGCACAACAACATTTTTATGTCTGCTCTCCTTTCCTCCAAATAATTAATGCTCAAAAACTCACTCATAGTTATATACTATGTCTGCCCTCATCTAGTGAAATATAGCAAAGTAATTTGTTAGTAATCACTGGGGTTTGCAATATTTCACATAATTATTGCATTAATTTCCAAATGTAATTGCATGTTTTGCAACAGTTTAACTTCTAAATTCTCTTGGCTTATTTTGCAAAGCTATAATTATGGATATCCAATGGTTTTTAGCTCATCTATTTTCTTTGAAAATGAAGAGCTATTGTGGTCACTCGATCTTCGGCATCGTCGGCGTTGTCCTGGTTAAGGTTTGTGTAAGTGTCCATTTGTGACCTTAGTTTTCCGCTTATGGCATGAATATGAAATTTGGTGAAGGTATGGGGCTATAGGTATGGATTGGGAACATGTAGAGAAATCCAAGATGGCTGCCATTTTGTGGCGGTCATTTTGGCAGCCATCTTTCTTCATTCCTAACTGCCCATTGTGACCTTATGATTTCACATGCAGTTATGAAATTTGGTACAGGTATGGGCCTGTGGGTATGGATCGGAGCATGTTTAGAAATCCAAGATGGCAGCCATTTTGTGGTGGCCATTATGGCAGCCATCTTCATTCTTTAACTGCCCACTCTGACCTTAATATTTCACTTACAGTTATGAAATTTGGTACAGGTATTGGCCTGTGGGTATGGATCAGGAACATGTTAAGAAATACAAGTGAGGTGCCATTTTGGCAGCCATCTTTCTTCATTTCTTGAACTGCCCATTGTGACCGTAATATTTCGCTTAGAGTTATGAAATTTGTTACAGGTATTTGCCTGTAGGTATCGATTGGGAGTATGTTGAGAAATCCAAGATGGTGGCCATTTTGTGGTGGCCATTTTGGCAGCCATCTTTCTTCATTCTTGAATTGCACATTGTGACCACAATATTTCGCTTAGAGTTATGAAATTTGGTACAGGTATTGGCCTGTGGGCATTGATCGGGAACATGTTGAGAAATCCAAGATGGCTGACTTTTGTGGTGGCCATTTTGACAGCCATCTTTCTTCATTCTTGAACTGACCATTGTGACCTTAGTATTTCACTTACAGTTATGAAAGTTGATGCAGGTATTGGCCTCTGGGTATTGATCAGGAACATGCCGAAATATCTAAGATGGTGGCCAATTTTTCAGCCATCTTTCATTTCTTGAATTGCCCATTGTGACCTTAATATTTCACTTAGAGTTATAAAATTTGGTACATGTATTGGCCTGTGGGTATTGATCGGGAACATCCAAGATGGCAGCCATTTTGTCAGCCCACTGTGACCTCGATATTTCACGTAGAGTTATGAAATTTGGTACAGGTATTGGCATGTGGGTATGAATCAGGAACATGTTGAGAAATTCAAGATGGCCACGAAAATGTTCACTTTAGAATGGCTGATATCCTTGAACTGCCCATTGTGACCTTGCTACTTTGCTTAGAGTTTTGAAAGTAGATACCGTTATTGGCCTGTGGGCATGGATCAGGAACATGTCAATAAATCCAAGATTGTGGTAATTTTGGCAGCAATATTTCTTACTTTAACTGCCCATTGGAGCCGTAATATATCGCTTAGAGTTATAAAATTACAGGTATTGGCCTGTGGGTGATAATCTGGCACACATTGATAGATTTCACATTGACAGGCAAGCGTTTAAACCGCTTGCGTTTCTGGTTAAAAAATGACCTTGATTGCGGGAAGTCAATCTCCCCACTAGCATCGCCCCCTCCCTCCTACTGTCCATCACTCTCACTCGTCAATCTTGCCTCCTCTCAATTGCCCTCTGCCTTCACCCTATCCTATGTGCCCTATGCTCTCTCCCCTGTCCTCCCCTCATTCTCCATCTTCCCCTCTCCTCTCAATCCCCTTTCCCTTCTTCCTCTTTTCCTTCTTTACGTCCAACAATTCTGAAATAACCTTGGTTGCTGTCTGGCAAATCTCTCTCCCTCTCCTCTCCCCCTCTCCCTGCGCCTCTCCCTCCCCCTATCTCCCCTATCCTTTCTCCCCTATCCTATCTCCCCTATCCTATCTCCCCTATCCTGCACCCCTACCCTAGCATCCCTATCCTCTCCTGTCCTCTATGCCCTGTCCTCTCTCCTCCTATCCCTCTCCTCCTATCTCTCTCCTATCTCCCTCTCCTGTCTCCCTCTCCTCTTTCCCTCTCCTCTTTCCCTCTCCTCTTTCCCTCTCCTCTCTCCCTCTCCTCTCTCCCTCTCCTCTCTCCCTCTCCTCTCTCCCTCTCCTCTCTCCCTCTCCTCTCTCCCTCTCCTCTCTCCCTCTCCTCTCTCCCTCCCCACTTCTCTTCCCTGTTTCATCCCCTATTCCCTATCTGCTCTCTCCTTCCTTTTCCCTTTTCCCTCTCTTTCTACCCCTCCTGCCCACTTTCTCTCCTACCACCTGTCACTCTTTCCCTCTTTCCTCCTTTCCTTTTTTGTTTTTCTCAGCTCTCAGTTACAGAAGATGATTGACGTGTACTTAAATTCACCTGCTAATGACCTCATAACAGGCCCTCTAGATTACATTGAAATGAACTGGCAATAAGTCATTGAGTAACTTGTGACATCATTGATATGCAGCTGATGACACATTTTCATACCATTGCAAGTATAGGCTATGAACTCATACATTCCTTATGACTCACCAGGAACGTTTCAGTCCAATTCTGTAAGCACTTGACGTCGCCTACTGTAAGTGTGGGGAGAGGCTAAACTTGTAAGCATAAGCAATTAAAGAGTGTTGTCAATTTTCAGATTCAAGACAGAGGCCGATGAAGCACATGCGTCTTGTGCAACACCAGTTGATGAACAAGTCGTGAAATTCATGGATAGGTCTTCCATGATTGTGTCTTCAGGTCTTTAAAGCTGTCAACTCTTCCAAGGTCAGTGGCACATTGATCCCAACAGTAGATTCATGCCAATTTAATGAAATATAGCCCATGACTCTCCAACTAATCGGTGAGGTTTGCATTATTTCACATATATTTGTATTAATTTTAAAATGTAGTTTTGTGACAGTGTAACTTCCAAATTCTCCTCGCTTAATTTATGAAGTTATAAATATGGACATGCAATGTTTTTAAAAACAGTCTTGAATGCTGCCTCATCAATCTCCCCTCTGGCATCTGTCTACCTCTCCATCCACAACCCACTGCCCTTCAACCACTCCCAATCCTATCCCCTTTCCCCTCTGCACCAGTCCCTCCTTATTCCCTTTCCCCCCGGCCCCCACCCTCTCCTATCCTTTCCTTCTTTATTTCCCCTGCCTTTCTGTTGCCGTAGAGCCATTTCGAAATAGGTATAGGTTATTAACCACAAGAGAGGAAATATGTTATTTATCACCCGGGTGCTTTAGATGTAATAAACAAATTCCTGATACCATATTGAATAACCCACTTAAGCCGCGAGACAATCACTCAGTCAAACTTGAGATAAGTGGACAACAAAGAATATGAATGGGATAAGATTTCGTTGCTGGTTGGTCTACCTCTCTTCTCTCCTCTCTCCATCTCCTCAATCCCTCTCCTCTCTCCCTCTCCTCTCCTCTCTCCTCTCCTCTCTCCATCTTCTCCCTTCCTCTCCTCTCTCCCTCTCCCCTCTCAATCCCTCCCTTCTCCCCTTCTCCACTCCCCCTCTCCCTCTCTCTCTCTCTCTCTCTCTCCCTCTCCTCTCCCTCTCATCTCTCCCTCTCGTCTCTCCCTCTTGTCCCTCCCTCTCGTCTCTGCCTCTCGTCTCTGCCTCTCGTCTCTCCCTCTCATCTCTCCCTCTCGTCTCTCCAAAAGATATTCTTAAGCAATGGTTAAGACGTCAACGGCATTGCAGCTGCCAGATGTCAAAATCAAACAAGAGCCCAAACAATGTCAATGTGTTGTCATGGTTGCTTCATGATGACTTCACATTTTTGTAATGGCAGGAAAAAGTTTTAAAGTGACACTTTTGACTTAAACTGGGGGGGGGGGCAGGGCGGGGGTTGGGTAGTCGAAAGGGAGGCAAGCCCATCCCCCCCAGCCATCCTTGCCCTCCCCTCCCCTGTGAAGACTGATAATTATCATTTGGCAATTCTTGATTACTTTGCAGATGCTATATATTATGATCCAACAAATTTCTGCATTTTGTTCAGTTTCTTGTGCCTTTCAGCATGATGATGAAACACCACTTGCCCCACTCTAGGAAATTATCTGGCTATGCCACTGCAGTATTGAAATATAACAACATGACAAAACCGCTCGAATCAGGGTCACAATCAGGATATTGTTATGTAGTGCTCGAATGGGTAGTTAATTTTTTCACCTGATTTAAATATTATTGGAAAGATTTTTTTCAACAAGACCATTTAAATACAGAACCGTGATGTACCCATGGAGCAACAATTGTCATGACATCACAATTGCATTATTTGGGCAGCTGTTTTGTGACGTCATCAGGCATCTCATTCTGCAATGCTGGTGATGTCATAACTATGTTTGACAGTGATTCTAAAAACATCATAGGTCCTGATATTTAGGCTGTAGGCCTAAACAATTTGATGATATTCATAGCCAACCAGCTGGTAATGCTTCAATTATGCCTTCTCTTGTTTCAAGTGAAAAAATATTTGTATCTCTGTTTACAGGAACATTTGAGCAGACTAGAGGTGGCAGAAGAACGAGGAGTGCCAGTATCACGAATGATAGTTTGATATGGTAAATATGCCTTTTTTAGATGTCATTGACAAAGTCTGGCTACTTCGAAAAAATCCCTAAACATTAAACAGGTATCATTTCTACATGTACACTCAACAAAAAAACAAACACCCCCCTTCATTTTTGCTGATAATTTGTACGATTTTTTGGGCCAATTAAACAATAGTGATCCTATTACAAAAATGTATCAATGTGAAAATAATTTAAGTGCGACCATTTCCTCTTTACCTTTGACCTTGTTTATCATATTTGGTTGTTTTTTTTTAATGCCCATACCCACATCTCACTAAAAGAATTGGGGTGTCATTTCGAAGTGTGTCCTAAAAAAGCAGAAAAATGCTTCATTTTTAGCTACAGATCACCATTGTGCATTTGTTGCAGCATGTGAAATTACTTTTATGAAAAGTTTACATGACATGACCAGTTGCATCTCGGAATGCTATGTTCACATCAAAATATCAAACAGAAGACTAATTTTTGAAAATAACTCAATTCAAAGCCAAATAACATGAGTCATTTCCCTTGCTGTATGAAACCCACATCTGGAAGGTGATCTGTAGCTATCAAAAATAAAGCATAATGTCACCATTTTTTCGTTTTTTTATGGCTATTTGTCGCACAATACGAAATGACGCCTAGATTTTTTTGGTGAGATGTGGGTAATCTGGGTATGGGGCCATTTAAAAAAAAATCCAACTGTGATAAACGAAGTAAAAGGTAAATGTTCCGGAAATGGTCCCACAAGGTAAGAGGTAAATGTTAGGGAAAAACGGTCGCACTTGAATGATTTTCAGCACATGTTTATAATAGGATCAACACTGTTTAATTGGTTTTAGCCAAAAAAAATTATCTCACAAATTATAAGCACAAATGAAGTGGTACGTTTCTTTATTTGTGAGTGTACAGTAGCAAGATTTTATACCTGCCCTGAAATTTGGTCATTTCTTGGGTAGCTGACTGGCTGAGTGGTTTAGGTGCCCGCCAGAAGGTCTTTGCCTGCCTGGGTTCAAAAATTCGAGCTGGATGTCATTCAGTGCCACATTGTATCAATGCTTAACACGGATTATCCTAAAGTGGTTAATTCCCATAACTTTACTTTTAACAGGGTTACTGTGAAAATAGCTTAGCCATGTTTTAAGCTGACCTCATGTTATATAATGACTAAATCATTTTCCCAGTAACCCGTTAAAAGGTAAGTTATGTGAGACATTAAGTTGCGGCCCCTTGTATCAGTGTCTGTGCTGGGTAAGTAAAGGATGCCTCACATGGGTTAAATGTATAACATGTTGAGGGCATTTGCTCTCTCTCCCATCTCATCAATCAACCCTTGTGAGTGCCCAGAACTGGGCTTAGAGGGCTGCACTTACCATATCTATCTATCTATCTATCATAATGCTTTATCCCACTGCTACCATGACTACCTTATGATTTCTACCCAACCAATTTTGACTTGATCAACCATTTCTTGAACACCTTAAATATTTGTGAATCTGTGCAGACATTGGTGCTGACATCGGGTTACTGACATCGGGTTACTGGGAAAATGATTTAGTCAGACATTGTATTGTTGTTTCTGTGATCCTCCTCCCTCTCCCCAGCTATTGGTTATCTAACCATTTTCCTTTTGTTCCAGGTGTCATGTCTGCAACTGATTTCTCACTGCTGGTAGACAATAGAGTTGTGATAGAAAAAATGAAGACTTTCTACGATGCTCCGGCACGACTTTTTGCCTCTTACTACAATACTACATCGTGAATATCGCATATCCTCCAGAAGTGCAAACAAGCCTCGAATTTATTGTGCAGAGGTAACATTATTCTATCTTGGTTGGACAGTAAAAGGTACAGTGATTGATGGGCCTGTAACTGAAGGCAATCAAGTGACAATACATTTTTCAGTAGCAAAACCATAAGAGGGGAAAAATGTTATAGTAACTGACAGTGATACTGACTTCTCTGAATTAATAAATTGAGGCTAAGAGGTCACTGCTTGGCTATTTTTTGCAAACTTGAAAATGTGGAAGTTATAACAATAATAAATAAACCCAACAGAATATCAAACAAAATGGGTAATTTTTTAAAGCTTTTACATTTTGAATTTTTGTGTTTCAGTGTTTCTTCAAGATAAACTCGGAGCGAGTGAAAGGAAAGAAACACACGACGATTAATCCTAAAGTTTTGAACTTAGTCAATAAAATGGCAACTTTTTTATAACCTCGGTCATTTTGGCAAATACAATAATGTATGCTGGCATTGTTTTGAGTGAACATACAAAGATAAATTTAAAAATAATTCTTTGGATATTACATTCTTGTCCTCTGGAGCCATGTTCATAAAAAAAGTGACATTAGATGGAATTGTTTGAAATATGTATCAAGCTAATGAGGAAACGGTACTTTTCATATAGTCTACATGTATGAACAACATGTATGGACCTTGGACAGCATGTGGTATACAGCGTGTTCTCAAAAATATGGAATGCTGACTTTAATATTATGACACATTTATTTAATATTAAGACAAATTTATTTAATATTAAGACAAATTTATTGAATTAAATTCATCAGAAGAATTGATGTTCTGTGGAGATGTTCACAACTATTTAGTGAAATAATGTTATTGTGTGAAGCAGCCAATAAGTATCCTTTGATGTTTTTATAGTCTACAAATTCAATATATTGGAAACAATATAACAATAACATGACCTGTGGAGGGCGTTATGGGTGGTTGACAGCCCAAGGGATTGCTTGTCAGCCCTACGAATTCTTGTCAGCCCGAGGAACGAGGGCTGACAATCGTAGGGATGACAAGCAAGCCCGAGGGCTGTCAACCACCCATAATGCCCGACTCAGGTCATGATATTACTATTATCATTACCTCTTGCTCAAATAATTCATCTGCCACCCTGACCTATATTTGATACAAATTCGATTTTTAAGTAGGGCTTACCATCTCAATTTTTTTATCATTAAATTATATTGTAAAAATTTTCACCCGAGCGATTAGGGTACCTGGCAATGGCCAGCATTGGTTATACAGGACAATTCCTGAATTCCTTGTAAAAAATCTGTAGACACTAAGAACTGGACTAGTAAAACTTTTCAGCACTTCCCAATTACAGAGCTTTAAAATCACCATCAATTTATGCACTTTAATGTACTTTGCAGTGCTGGTGTATAATACAGTATTCAAAATCCTGTGAAAATTTCAAAGTCGTCAGGTAAATAGGGACTGAGAACAAAAGAAACAACCAACACTGAGTCAGTAAGATTTCAACAAAACTTGTGACGCTACCACTTGCAGGCCCTTGAAAATCATGACGTCACAATCTATTTATAGAGTCAGATGCTCATGGTTGCTAGGTAGCATGAGTCATGACGTCATCACAGGGCCGACAATACCATTGTCGGCCCTCAAAATCATTGTCGGCCCTCAAAATCATTGTCGGCCCTGCAAATGAGGGCGTTATGGGTGGTTGTTGCATGGGTTATCTCATGATAATACCCTACTTATCTCATGACTGAGGTGATGATAATGTGTTTTTACAGATAAAATGCAGACTTCAATATTTAAGACACACTATCGAATTTGGTTCATCAAAAGAATTGATGTTGTATGGAAATGTTGTCACCTATTTTGTGAAATAATGCTATTGTGTGAAGCAGCTAATCAGTATCATTTAATGTTGATTATAGTCCACATATTCAATATATTGGAGGCAATTTGTTCTTACATATATAATGCATACTTTAATATTTCCATCAAAAGAATTTATTTGTGTAGAAATGCTGCCGTCTTCAGTGAAATAATGTTATTGCATGAAGCAGCTAATCGGTTAATAGACTGTATAAATTGTAAGATCAACATTATATTAATACACTCTGGATACAGTTTGTTATTGAAGCTTATAAATTAATAGTAAGATATGTTTCATGATCCTGTCTTTTATTTGATATATTTGTGATTCTACCATAATAAAGAAGTCCAATGCATACATGTTTATTTGTTTTGATGAGCACACAAACCGTAACAACCGCATACAGCTTTCATTCTTTGACGCCTGTCCCTGCAATTGGGGGTAGGCTTTTTCAATGGCACTCCTGGAAAAAGCCGCAGACTCTCTTGGTTCCTTACAGGACATACATACATGCTATGTGCCTTCTATATAACCAATTGAATGGGCAATTATTTCCTGCCTCACGTACTGTTGGGATGGTTCGCACCTCTGCTACTGTTAAATGAGTGAATGATCATAAAATAATGAGGAATGTGAAATTTCCATACTTCATGGGAGTATTTTCCACATGAAATCTGCAGTGGATATTACATCATGTTGGCCGTAATATATCAAAATTATACGGACATATACATTTGATATTACCTTAAAAGGTCCGTAAAATGCAGTGCCGTGCAGAAAAATTTACAATAATAATGGCTGTGAATTTTACGATCAAATTGCTGTAAATTTCACATAACCCAGGTGGTTTACTACAAAGACATCCATTTTTCCTTGTACAATTCACGGCACAAAGCCTGTTAATTTTACGGTTTTTAGCTGTGAACTTAACATGTGTGTGTAAACCATCTACAGGTCCCCGTATATTCTACGGTTTTCTTCTGGCAGGAAAAACTGCCGGTCATTTGACCGTAAAATCTACGGAAATTTCTAACAGTGTACAGCATCATGTAGTGAAATGTATGAATAACGAGAAATGTTAAGAATGTTTCTACTGTATTCCAACTTTAATATATATGAAGATGCTCCCGTCTGGCAAGTTTGACAGTTATCGTAGAAGATTGCCAGGTATGATTGGTTGTGTGTCACCAGCCGTGCCATCTCAGACACAATTGGGAACCCAAAACTTGTTATTTAACATCTCTGCTTCTACCTGAGAAAACGTTGCATATTAGATTTTGCCTGTTCAGATTATTCAATGCTCTCAACATTACATTGAAAATTTATTTCCTTATTTTCTGTTTGTAAGTTTAGTTCCGTATTCCCTTATTTTATCGATAATGCTACTTTCACACATACATCCTTTCTTACGCACTTGTCCGCCTGTATAGCCAACAAGTAACTCCTGTCTCTGATGTGACTAATATTTATAAGTCCATGGCAAAACTATGCATTATATTCCTTCCACGTGGTCTTTCCATTCTCTATGTATTGGCTTCATCTACATGAATATCTGGCATGCATATTTTTTCTCTTAAATTCTCCTCTGGTTTCTTATGATATTTTTGTTGAGATGTGTGGGCTGAAGAAAAGCTTTGTTTATTTATATATATAGATACAATATGGAAGCATGTTATAAAGAGAACAGAAGAATTAAGTCTCTGTTCTATGTTTACTTTGTGTCACTGGACAACACCAGCTTCACTTTCTTTCATTTGAGGTATATAAAGATTTTCCTCACTCCTAAACAGGAAAAGACGGTGGACACAATGTCATTTATGCCTTGCTCTCTGAATTGCATATATATGTGAACTAAAAAATTAACTCTTTGATATGAAGCAGTTGAAAAAGACAAAACTGTACATTCTCATGCGCCATACCGTCATTGTCTACATGCTAGACTTTGTGTTTGCATTGACAAGCGATGTCAAGTTGAAGGACAAAGTGTCAAAATAGAGAAACACCCAGCTGTTATCATCACATACAGGGTTAATTTCCACTCAAATTACTTGTAACAACAAGATTTTCAACATTTCAAATTTTTCAGGACAGGCAGATATACATGTGTCATTAGACCTGTGCTACAGTGAAAACTAGGCACAAGGCACTTTCACCATCACATGCCTCAAGCATTTCATCGTATGTCAACTGGTGTCTTTATTCACCGTCATTTCTGACATTTAAGGATGGTCAATTGTATATAAAAACCCTGTATGAGCCCCAGTGCTTTCAAACATCTTTAAGCTCTATTGAAACAAGTAAATTCTTGTCCAAACAGCCATCTTCAGTTACATTAAAAGCATCTGTAAATCTACTTGCAGCCTTGACCTTTGGGAAATTTTCACTGTGTGGCTTACAGATTCCCTCTGTCTTAACACTTCATTTGCGGTTTAGGCCAACTTGGTACTAATGGACCTGTAATGGTGTAGATATGATATAGACAGATGATATGCCTTACATAACACTCCTGTATTAACAGATGTAAACTAAATAGAAAGGTAGAGTTCTTGCAGTAATGATTGAGAATTGGGTGAAGAAAACATCATATTCCCATTGCTCGACAAGAACTCACTAAGGAGTTGAATCCAATATAACTGATTCCACCTTGTGGTGAAGAAAGATGGAAAACGGATATCAGTTTCCTGCCAAATTGCATGCAATTGGAAAAACCTATTTTGCTATATTTAGCAAATTGCCAACATTGGTTTCTTATTTTGAAATACACAAAAAGATAATTGAAGGAAGGGATGTTAGTAGAGGACCCCACCATAGATCCCGTGACCACTTTAGTGGGAGCAATTTTTGAATGTTGATCCAAGTTTATGAGGTCAAAACAAAAATTTTTGGCCGGGGCGCCCCTCCAGAAAGTGCGGGCTAACTCCACCAGGCGGCCATTTTCAAAATGGCCGCCGATAATCAAAATGTTGTTATATCTCGGCTTCTAATTGGTCTAGGATGATAATCTTTGGGTCAAAATATATGTTTTTGGGGCCAAGAAATTCAATGGTCACCATTAGAATTGTCTATTACCACCACCAGGGGGCAGAATAAGAAAATATTTGAGAACGATAGCTAAAATACGATATATTTGGGCAGAAACCTAACACACACATTCAGAATCTGTAAAAGTGAGCAAATGACAGTTAAATTATAAGATTTTCATACCTCCCAAAAGTACATATTGCAAAGGAATGATATTGTAACTCATCAGCAGGAAAAGTACAAACCGCATGAGTTTGTGAGCTCATAAAAATGCGCGAAATACATAAAACAAACTGAAACATGTTGTCGTAAGTACCTGTCATTATCAACTGAACACTTAGTAATCGTTGTCAGAGTCCTCATTTTTGTCATCTGTACAGCTATCTTCAGACTATCTACACTCTATTTTTTCACCTTTGCAATAGTGTCACAGAGATTCTCTGTCAGTGCAGGCTTGGAATAAGGAATAAAAGTGCATTTGACATTTAAGGGGTCATCAATTTCCCAAAAAAAAGGATTGAGGTCTGGTTTGTCAATTTTGAGGTAAAGGGGAGCCAAGAAATTTCCATACAGAACATAAAATTCATGTAAATCCAAAGCCGTGGTGTTGTTGCCATGGACTTTTGTCTGTGGTTCTCCTATTGCAGAGCGATTGTCTGACTGACTTTGTCTCCGTATTTGCATTGGATAGTGAATAGGGTCATGTCATCTGGCATCTCTTTCTTGGCTGAAGGCCCAGGAAGTGGCTCCATGGTACAATGGTTAGCATGCCTGCCTTGTACACTTGAGGATGTGGGTTCAAACCCCTCCGGCCATGTCCAGAGGTTATCACTATAATGATTGGTATGACTGCCGTTCAGTATGGTGAGCACAGGTCAGCAGATTTATCTGAAATGGGCGCTATATAAAATCATGCAATATTATTATTACTATATTATAGTCTTGCTAAAGGACTTCTGGTTATTCTGTGCTTCCTCACTAGTTGCCTTATCCAATATCACCATCTTGCCACCATCAAAGAAAGCTGCAGTTGTGCCGCAGACAGAGTCTACATACAGTGGCACACTAATATCAGCAACTTATTTTGAACAAAGGGAATGACAGCCATTGGGCCGTCATTCCCTTTGTTCAAAATAAGTTGCTGAAACTAGAGTGCCAATGTATGTAAACTCTCTCTGCGGCACAACTGCAGCATTCTTTGATTGTGGCAAGATGGTGATATTGGATAAGGCAACTAGCAAGGAAGCACAGAATAACCAGAAGTCCTTTAGCAAGACTATAATATAGTAATAATAATATTGCATGATTTTATATAGCGCCCATTTCAGATAAATCTGCTGACCAGTGCTCACCATACTGAACGGCAGTCATACCAATCATTATAGTGATAACCTCTGGACATGGCCGGAGGGGTTTGAACCCACATCCTCAAGTGTACAAGGCAGGCATGCTAACCATTGTACCATGGAGCCACATCCTGGGCCTTCAGCCAAGAAAGAGATGCCAGATGACATGACTCTCTTCACTATCCAATACAAATACGGAGACAAAATCAGTCAGACCATCGCTCTGTAATAGGAGAACCACAGACAAAAGTCCATGGCAACAACACCACGGCCTAGGATTTACATGAATTTTATGTTCTGTACGGAAATTTCTTGACCCCCCTTAACTTCAACATTGACAAACCAGACCTTAATCCCTTTTATTTGGGAAATTGATGATGCGTTAAAGGACGAATGCACTTTTATTCCTTATTCCAAGCCTGCACTGACAGAGAATCTCTGTGACACTATTGCACAGGTGGAAAAAATAGAGTGTAGATAGTCTGAAGATAGCTGTACAGATGACAAAAGTGAGGACTCTGACAATGATTTACTAAGTGTTCAGTTGATAATGACAGATACTTACGACATCATATTTCAGTTTGTTTTATGTATTTCGCGCATTTTTATGAGCTCACAAACTCATGCGGTTTGTACTTTTCCTGCTGATGAGTTACAATATCATTCCTTTGCAATATGTAGTTTTGGGAGGTATGAAAATATTATAATTTAACTGTCATTTGCTCACTTTTACAGATTCTGAATGTGTGTGTTAGGTTTCGGCCCAAATATATCGTATTTTAGCTATCCTTCTCAAATATTTTCTTATTCTGCCCCCTGGTGGTGGTAATAGACAATTCTAATGGTGACCATTGCATTTCTTGGCCCCAAAAACATATATTTTGACCCAAAGATTATCATCCTAGACCAATTAGAAGCCGAGATATAACAACATTTTGATTATCGGCGGCCATTTTGAAAATGGCCGCCTGCTGGAGTTAGCCCGCACTTTCCGGAGGGGCGCCCCGGCCAAAACTTTTTGTTTTGACCCCATAAACTTGGATCAACATTCAAAAATTGCTCCCACTAAAGTGGTCACAGGATCTATGGTGGGGTCCTCTACTATGTGGTAGCAAGAACACGAACGTTTTGTCCTGACTGTTTAGAGATGATTGTAAATCACACGTACTGTTCATGTTTAGCATTAATTGAATTTTGTAGTGCTAACTATTTTGCCATTTCAGATTCTGTTTATAAATGCGTAACCTTGACTGTCACCTTATTATGATTACAAAACATGTTTAACACAAAGACAATTAAGTGACAGCTATTCAATGATAAAGAAGAATACTTGGTTATTATAATCTTGTAGATGACAAAAGAATTCCTTCAACTTTTTGACAGACATTAAACCTTCAAAGTGTTTGTTTTGAACTATTATAGTTTATTTCATTTTTATATCTACTTCAGATTTCCAATTAGGTTTTACGGTTTTTCTTTTTTAATCTGGCTTATATTTCATCGTTGCTGATTGTTACTTCTATTCTAAGTGAGAAGTTTAATGAAACAATTCCATGACACAATTCCAACTTCCTATTGGAAAGCACAACATTGCTGATTCAAAGAAAAATGAATTTCTAGTATACATTTTTCTATTTGACTAGTTTTTACCAAATTCTGTACAATTACTGTCAATTAGTGTCTGGAGAAATCTAATACCAATGTGATTTTTATGAGACTTGACAAATTGGATTTATTCATTCCAAGATGGGGTATTCCCTATCAAATTATAGATTCTCTGAATTTAAGGCTATAACAGAGTAAGCTCAATTTTTTTATAAACAAGTAATTTCTAATTAATTATCCAATATGTTTTCAGCATTGTCAAACAAAGGTTTCTTTGCTCATTATCTCTACAGTGTAATTATAATATCTCATTTTTATGTTCACAGTATGTGCTTTTTGCAGTATACAAGCCTATTTCTAATACCTGCACATCAGATTCTGCTATCTTTCCTTCCCTTGAATCCCGAAATAAAACCATATTTCGTTCTCCTTGAAGAGAGAATCTGCTTTAAAATTAAACCTAAAATTATTATATTGTTTAAATTTTTCAAATGCCTTCAGTAAGTGTGATGAAATCAGACCTGAATTTCCACAGTATCTCCAAATTCTCGTACATTTCGATGTTAATTTTTTAGGCACCTGGATTCCGATTTACTCAATCAGCTCTTAATACATGCAATTAGGTTTCAAAATTGAATTTGAAATAACGATGGAGACAAGAGGCAATCTCTTGGTGGGACCAATTACTGCATTCGTTTGAAGTAAGTCTGGAAGTCTGCGCACCTCATTTGTTCAACGGCACCTTAATTACAATCCGAACATTTTTTTCAGTGATTGGCAAAACACTCTGTACGCTCTGCATTGATAAGCTGATTAATTAATTGCATTAAATTGTGGTACTAGTAATGGACATTCTAAATATTTAAAGTGGCAATGTTGAATCGACACATTACAGTTATCTCATGCAAAGAAGATGAAGAGTCAAAGCAACCATCATTAATACAAGACAAATCCCAAGGCAAACAAATACATGCCTACAGCAGGACGCTAAGGTGAAGGCAACTCAAGGTGGATGTTTTTGCTTTTAAAGCAACCTGGTTACATGTCATGCTGTCACCTTGGGCAGATGGAGCATAGACCAACCAGGTCCACTGCCATGTCATTAGTAGCCAGATGAGTTTGAGAACTTGAGCGGACAAGAAATCTTCAACACATACAGAAATTCTTGGAAACATATAAGTGGAATTTGGTTCTTTTATGAAGGATATTTCTTCTTTTTTGCACTCACAAGGTCCCTGCGAGCGTCTTTTTTAAAAGTTCTCAGCCTAGCTTTGAAGGAGTGAAGCAAGATCAATGAAACTTGGTACCGTAAAACGGGGTTTCTTTGACCGTTATGTACTACTTTGGCCGCCAAATGAGAAAAAGATTTAGTATCCTATATCTCTCAAACCAATATAGATACCAACAAAATTTCTTTTTGGATCTGCTACAGTTACTTGTCTATTTTTATGTACATTAATTTTGTTTCAATATTGTGATACCAGTGCTTCTTGTGAAGGCAATTCTGGGAAAAAGCAGATTTGCAAAAAAGTGTGATTTTGCAGGGAAGTGTCTACTTTGTTCTGGGTGGGTCAAGTGCAAGCTTCTCAGCCGATGGCCTGCCAGAACAATTACACATCACATAATCCATGTGTTTACAAACCAATTGTCAAAGTGCTTTGTTTATAGCAAGTTCCATCAAAGCTTAAAGTTATAGATTAGCAAGTTTGTAGATTAATCATACAACTCGGAGCCATTATATAATAACAGCTGTCTACTGTGAATGCTCACAGAACTGCCATTTGGTAGGATCAGACTGGTGATTGCCAGTGATAGATACATCCATGTTTGTGTGAAAATATGAAGCCCAGAAAAGATCTGTTGTTTTCTTTAGCATTAGGCCTATAAGCATATTTGTCGATCCAAGACCTAGATACATGTATATATTCCAACACAAGAGGATGGATGTAAGCTGCATGATGATTTCTAACCAACCATAAAAAGACCTTTGTTTTATTCCGGTCCAAATCGACGACATAAATGTATATAGCATGCATGCACATCGTGGCGCTGGGGTAGCATTTCCGCTATGGCTGCTTGAGCTTGTTTGGAATCAAAACAGCCAGCATTGCAACTTGAAATCTCTCATTTTTGGATGAATAACCAATTAATAGGACTATTTGCTATTGTCAGATTGCTGTTGAGTGTATGGATAATGATTGCAGCAACTAATTGTGGCTGTGTGTGCTTTACAATTGCAATTAACTGCAATTAAAGGCCGACAGCCGTGAATTGCAATGCAAGAGACCTGTGATTACAATTCACGCACATCAAAATGCGTTCATGAACATGAAATTTCTATTTCCATTACAACAAACTAATTGTGGCTTGCATAATATTTGGATTATTACACTTTTAGACTGGCCAGTTTGTGAGAAGTTGAATATCTAATGTTCTCATACAGTGTTTTCTTTTATCACTTGTCTTATGTTGTCTCAAATGTTTATACACTAAGGCTATATAATTTTTTGAAGGAAATCTCTATGGGATAATATTATGCTCCAGCTGTGCTTTGGATATGGTCCCCAATCACTCAACCATGACAGCTCCCAAGGTCATGCAGTGAAGGAGCTACTGAGCATAAAGAGGGGCAAATATATACTTGATTTGTAAATTGTAGTCACAGTTACCTTTGCAGTAGCATGAGTATCCTTCTAATATTGGAGGTAAATTTGGAGGGTACTCCTACTATATGCTACATTCTCACGGCGGCTCCCGGAGAACTATTTAAATCGGCGTCGAAGTATTTCCTGGTAATTTGGATGAATTTGGGTGATCCGCCGTCGACTTTTCACATCCCCCCAGGGGAAGTTTTTGTTCCCCTCAGCGGTTCCTAGAAATGGAAAAACTGCGCCGTGGATGTCAAAAAAGATTCAACAGGTACAAACTTTTTTTTCATGACGGCGGAACAGAGCCAAAATTTTCTTGATTTTTGGATGTCCGGCGTGGATTTTTTCAGTGAGAACGCCTCAAAAACATCTCCGGCGGGATACTAGGACATCCCCTGCCCCTGAGGGGATCTCTCCTGCCCCCGCGGGGACCTTTCCTGCCCCCGCGGGGACCTTTCCTGCCCCTGGGGGGACATTTGAAGCCTCGCCGGCAGTTTTTGACATCCCGCCGCAGTGAAATAGGTTCCCTGAGGGGCAGTTATAGGTTCCCTGAGGGGTACTTTTTATATCTCGGGGCGATATAAAAGTATCCCTCAGGAGGAGGAAATTCCTTTCCCCCGGCAAACTTTTGGGGACGGCGTACAACTTTTCTTCCCCGCAGTGAACAAAAAGAACCCCACCGTGATATGCCTTTAATTAATTATGTAATGGTTTTATAAACATTGTATGTCGCCGGGATAGTCATTTTTTTCCTAGAATTCAACTCAAGCTACCCCTCAGTGGCAAAAAAGTTCTCCGTAACGTGCCGTGAGAACTGGGCAATAGGGAAAGTATATCTGCAAGGCCAACTTCCTAGTGGCCCCCTCCAGAAACTCAAGAAGCTCCACCACTGCAGTACACATAAATTGATGACAAATAGCACTTGGCTGATTATTTTTGCCCTTTAGTTAGGGACCTCCACTGTAAAATCTTTCCTCATTTGGAGCTTATAACACAGATCTGAGATGGTCCCTACAAAAAACTGTGAAGGACATCTAGGAGCACAGATGCCTGGTTGCAAAGGTGCCATTACCTGATGAAACTAATTTTGACAGATTGTGGCTTGTTAGTATATTTCGAGGACTGCTATATTGTATGCACCGTAACCTGTTTACTTGTGCTTGCTTCTTCTCAAAACCATCTGCTGCTCTAAAAGGTATTAAGCAAGTCACTGCATTTTTTACCTTTTTTTACAGCAGATGTGTCAATATATTAGGCCTACCCTGCCAAAGTTACAGCAGAGATCAGCTATTTAAATTTTCCAAATTAATTGTTAACGCTAATATAAATATTTAACAATGCAGAAATTCTCGCTTGTTCTTTACAATGAAGTAAATTTACTTCTTTATAATGTTGTGAAGTGTAAAATAACAGAAAAGGTGAAGAGTGTATGTACCATACTCCAACTTTAATATATTATGAAGATGCCCCAGTCTGGCAGGTGTGACAGTTTTCAGAGAAGATTGCCTTGAATTGATTATGTGTCACCAGCCGTGCATTTCAGACACAATTGGGGACCCAAAACTTGTTATTTGACATCTCTGCTTTCTACCTGAGACACCCTCGTATATAGTTTTTGCCTGTTCAGATTATTTAAGACTCTCACAATTATGTTTCAGAGTTATTTTCCCATTTTCTGTTAACAAATTCAGTTCCTTATTCCATTATTGGTAGTAGAGCATTTGATGAACAATTTTTTGGTGCTGTAGCTTAATATTCATGACATTGTGTTCAATAGTTGTTTTTTATTTCAAGACTGTCTGTCACTTCTCATCTAGTTTTCTATACAGGGCCTGACAAATAATGTTCAAAACAAGCATAATGGCAACAAGAGCAGGTATACTGCCTCCATATCCCCCATGCCCTACACATTTACCTATACCCACCAGAATTCCAATTTAGTTATGCCAAATATTTCCACCAGGGCCACAATTGTGCATACATGTAAGGATGTGGAGACACCTGGGGGTGGAGTTTGCTTTTAGAAATAACATGGCTGCAAACCAAAAGCACAGCAAAAAGTATTTGGGATGTGGAAATGGTTATGATATTTATTGATTTATGGTCAGATTTGACAAGTTTAGGGGGGTCTTTGAATGTTGGGAAAGGATGAGCATTGTGCATGGTGTGGTCGTTTGAGATATTTGATGGATGCCATGCATGGATACTAAAAGTACAATCCCCCATAGCATAGCATGGGGGATAATTCAAAGCTACCACTGATGCTACACTGGGGGCAAGAAATGTTGGCCTAAAGAGTGTGTCTAACAGTGAATGGTATCCCGAAACTAAATAAGCTACAGGATTGGCTTATTCACAGTTGTTCACCCATTCCTTTCCTTCATTCAGTCTGGGGAGGGTACTCTCTGTTGGATAAACTACTTCAGCCTAGAAAAACCGTCACATGTAAAACTACAACCTGTAGATATATGATAAGTTGCGTACTGCAATGGATACTTAAGTCATTTCCAATTTGAGGGTGACTGGTCTATTTCCATCTGAAAGCGGAGGTCTAATTAGTAAGGCATGGATTAGAAACCTCCTTTTTGGAAGGAGTGACCTAACTGAATAAAAAGTGTCATAACCCTCAAAATTCGTGTCTAACTACATGTAGTACTGATTTTGAAAGAAAATGTCTGTAATAGTGATATGAGACAATCACTGTGAACACGGATCAATGGCGGTGGAACATATTATTTGGATTCATGTACTTGCAAATCAACATTTGAATTACTGCTTTTGCCTGAGTTTACATGTTGACAACACCAATTTATAGACCTGTTCTTTTCCCTTCTAATGCAGGTATATGTACATACTGCATAGCCCCCTACCCCCCCCCCGCCTCCCATACGCCTGTGCATTAGTCCATGGCTGAAATATGCATTATATTCCTTCCACATGGTCTTTCCATTCTCTTTATTGGCTTCATCTACATGAATATCTGGCATGCATATTTCTTCTCTTCAGTTCTCATCTGGTTTCTTATGATTTTTTTGTTGAGATGTGCGGGCTAAACAAAGGCTTTGTTTACTCTGGTTGGTTAATGCACTTCACTGCTTTTTTTGTACAGCACTGAAATACACTCGAATGATGCTCAATTAAGGCATTTGTGCAGTTTTACTCCAAATTTTTGGCACCAGAAGTCTAAGAAAATATGTCTAGGGACTAGGGGAAAAAAACTTTTTTTTTTGCAAGGGGGGGGGTCACTGTATCTTTTAATATAAAAAAAATGCTATTTTTAGACGAAATGCAAATAAATTGTAAAATGAAAGCAGAGAAGTAGTACTATATGATGCTGGAGGTGCATTTTTGAATTTTGGTCTGTGTACTTTTTTTTTGCCTATTAAAGATGCCAAAAATGGCTCAGTTTCAACTAAAACCCCATGGAACAGGCATTAAAATCAAAAATTCAAAAAAGCGCCTGCTGCATCATCTAGAACTGCTCCTCTGCTTTAATTTGACAACTTGTTTGCATTTCTACCATTAAAACTCATCCCTCGGCCTTCTTTTAAATTTTTTTCACATTTTAAGCTAAAAATAGCATTTTTCACCATTAAAAAATACAGTGACCACCCCCAGAAACCTTTTTTTTTCCTTGACCTATTACATTAGATGACTGATGCCGAAAATTTGAATGAAATAAGTGAAACAACCTTTAATGCACTTAGCGTTTAAAGAAATGGCAGTGCACCCCTCGAAAAGCTCAAAAGTGCATTAACCAACCTGAGTATATATAGATCTATAGAAACATGTAATAGAAAGAACGGAAGAAGTCTGTCACTGTTCTGCGTTTACTTAGTGTCATTGGAACAACACTGGTCTATGACTTCACTTTCTTTCATTTTGATGTATATGATTATCAGGATAGTTGGCCCATGCAGGCAGAGTATATACGGCGCAGTAAAAAAATCAGTACAATATGATGATTAGAGCCCAGTCTGATATTATTATTTCCTCCACTCCATTGTATGGTACCACACTACCACAGGTCGAGAACATACTTGCATTATTAGACCTGTGCAAAGTGAGAACTACGCACTATACTAGTTACATTTGCACATGCATTTGGTATTTCATATTATGTCACAACTGTATTCACTGCACATCTTTATTCACTGTCCATTTCTGACATTTTTATGGTGTATAAAAACCCTGTTAAAAGCCCCAGTGCTATAAGACACATTTGAGCTCAGCTGACACAGGTAAATTCCTGTCCAAGCAGACATCTCAAGTTACATTAAAAGCATCTGTAAATCTACGCGCAGCCTTGACCTTTGGGTAATTTTACACTGAGTGGCTGTTTGATACCCTGTGTCTTTGACTTCATTTGCTGTACCAGTCTACTTGATGCTAATGGACCAGTAATGGTGTAGTTATGATATGGACAGATGATAAGTAAGTAATTCAAAGACTGTGTTGTACACAATTACATGCAGATATACCTTACATGACCTTCAAGGAGTTTGTTATGAATTATTATGGTTTATTTCATTTTCACATCTGCTTCAGATTTCCAATTAGGTTTTCTTCTTACGGTGTTTCTTTTTCAGTCTGAATTATATTTCATGCTTGCTGGTTGTCACTTCTATTTTAAGTGAGAAGTTTAATGAACTAATTTCAGGCCCATAATTCCAACTTCCCATTTAATTTGAAAGCACAATTTTGCTGGTTCAATGAAAATTAAATTTCTGGTATCAATTTTTCCATTTGACTCGTTTTTACATAATTCTATATGTCAATTAGTGTCTGGTTACTTTCTAATTTGCAAAATATAATACCAATAAAAAAGAGAAATCTGACATAATGTGATTATTTATGTGACTTGACAAATTGGATTTATTCATTCAATGCTGGGGCATTCTCTGTCAAATCATAGCTTCTCCGAATTACGGCCATGATAGAGTAAGCTCAGTTTTTAATAAACAAGTGATTTCAAATTAAATATCAAATATGTTTTTCCTTGTCAAACAAAGGTTTCTTTGCTCATTGTCTCTACAGTGTAATTATGCCTTATACCACTCGACACCTCTGTCAGCCAATCATGAGCCAGTATTTCACTGCAATAAAACCCATATTCTTTGTTGTCCAGTTATCCTCCCATGGGAGAATAATAAGTGAAGCTGTGAAAAAAAAACACAGCACCAAATGACAACTTTTAGCTTTGTCTTATGGTATAAGCCGGTTATTCACCGCGGGATCGGCAATATGTGTTTATCACAGCTCGCGCTAACGCCCTCGCTGGATAAATCACATATTGCCTCTCCCCAGGTGAATAACCTATACATATCTTCTTTTATGTTTACAATATGTGCTTTTTGCAGTAGCCTATTTAGGCCTCTACACCAGATTGGGCAATCTTCCCTTCCTTCAAATTCCAAAATAAAACCACATCTTACATAGATGCCTTATTGTGTACTGCTTTGTCGAAGGCAGCCACCTGCAAGAATCAAATATCAACAGAATTACGGTACTTTCATAATTTACAAGGTAAAAGAGGACTCCTTCACTGTAAACTTTGCACTTTGTGAGCCCTGATAGCTGAAGATCTTCATGAAATATTTTAGCATAGGGACCATTGAAACTGGTTGTTATTCTGCTCAGGAGCTGGTCCCTTGAAGTGTCAAAATGGATTTTAGCATAAATTCTAATCAAGTCATTAACAATTGTTTTATTAAATTTCCAACAAGCATTATTTGTCACCTAAATAAAATTGCAATTGAAAATGATGGCATGACTATGACACATCATCAGCCTCATGATCACAAAGTGCTGTTTTCACAGCATTTAACCTCAAATGATATTTTTCAAATGCCTTCAATTAGTGTAATGAAATCAGACCTAAATTTCCAGAGCGACTTCCAAATTCTCATACATCCCGATGTTAATTTTGTTTGGTACCTGAATTCTGATGTACTCAATCAGCTCTTAACACATGTAATTAGATTTCAAAATTGAATTTGAAACAATGATGAAGACAAGAGCCAATCTCCTGGTGGGACCAATTATTGCTTTCATTCGAGGCAAGTCTGGAAGTCTGCGCACCTCATTTGTTCAACGGCACCATAATTACAATAAAGAATATTTGTTAGTGTTTTGTTAAGCACTTTGTAAGTTCATTATTTAATTAGCAAATTAATTGATTGCACGAAATTCATAATAGGCCTAATGGACATTTTAATTTTAGAAAGTGGTATTCAAATGATAAGTCAACACATCACACCAGCTCATGTAAAAAAAAAAAAGATAATGCTGAAGAGTTAAGGCAACCCTCATTACATAACTCAAGAAAATATCCTTAGACAGAACATAGAGTAGCGCGGGGCATGCAGCCCCCCTTAACTTCGAGGTGCGATTTGACCTACTTTTTGTGGTCGATTATTTGAATGCTTATGCTGTCAGGAAGGGATCGCTTGACTCTATTTATAACTAGTGAAACAAATGTCTACCAATTTTGATAAAGGAGTTATGGCCCTTTTGTAAAAAATTTAAAATGGCCTTCCTACCCCACCCATCGGGCCAGAAACCCCCCTATTATAATCCTATGGCAACTTTTTTTGCGAGCGCATTCAGCTTGAATGTTATTTCTTGGGGTTCCATCATTTTTAAGGCATTCTATTCACTTTTTCTGAATTTCAGAATTTTTCTGTTCATACATTTATTTTTTTAATATTTTTTGCCCTGTTTCAATTTCGGCCACATTTTTTTCCATTTCAATTAGCTATTCAATCAAGATTTAAGATAAAGTACACATGATTAAATGGTTCCTGAAGCAGCTTCGACGCCTCAGTGATGGGGGCCTCATGCCCCATACCATGTAGGGCCTCTCGCCCCAAACCCACATATTTTAATTTGACCTCTATATTTTGAGCTAAAATACAAAAACATGATCCAAATCATATTTATCTGATGGTCACAAAGTAAAGCAATCCAGGTATCCATTATACTTTAAAAAATTTCCAAAGTTATTTTTGTCAACCACTTTCAAAGAATTAATCAAAGTTACATAAACCATGCACCTTTCTTTGTTTCTTTAATTACTACCAAGGTTTGGTGCTGTTTGTCCTGAAAATTGGTGACATCACCTTAAAAGCCTCTAGCTTCAATCCCATCAATAAGAAAAAGCACCAAAAATGTAAGTTTAGATATAACCCTGGGGGGGGGGGGCATCTCACCTGACCCTGGCTTCTCGCCCCGACCTACTCTATGCCTATATCAGGACCCTAAGGTGAAGGCCACTCAGAAGTGGACAGATTTTGCTCTCAAAGCAATCCGGTGACATGTCATGCTGTCTCTCAGATGGAGCAAAGACCAGCCCGGTCCAATACCATGTCAATTATCTGTCAGATGAGATTGAGAACTTGAGAACTCACACAGATATTCTTGGATTGATATTATTTGACCTAGGTTCTTTCATGGTGAATATTCCTTCTTTATATGCTCAGACGGTGTCAATCAAATGGTTCAACCAACTAGCCTAATACAAATTTGCCATCCAGATGCGGAAATCCAGGATATATCCCAGTTGAAATATGACATATATATTCCAAAGGATACATATGATTGATAATATAAACATTTTTATCATTTTGAATCTTTGTTTTCTCTTGTCGGCCCTCAATAACGGTAAAAAATGTGTGCTTATATATCTTTATAAATATTTTGTATCATTGGTGTTGATCTTGATTGATATTGTGCTGAATCGAATATATGAAAGGAAAATGGAAGAAGTGATTATTGTTCTAAGACAAACACTTTGCAAATTCTTGGCTGTGCCATTTTCATATTATTTGAAAATCAATGTTATTTGATTGTAATTATTGACTGACAGACAAGTTACTGACTTACTTCAGCTTACTTGCTTAGAACACTTATTTAGATCAGTTTTTCCCCTTTCTGATAAGTCATGTGTGTCCATGGCCCATGCGTGTACCTCTGAAGTGATTCTTCATGATAAGTTCATGGCTAAAATACATGTGTGCATGACATTCCTTCCACGTTGTCTTTCAATTTCCCATGTGTTGGCTTCATTAGCATGAATATATGTATACATTATATGTTATGCCAATTTTTCCATTTTAAATTCTCATCTCGCTTCTTTGTGTTTGGGTGGCCTAAACATACATGCGTACATCCATTTGGTCTGGTACAGGTCCGGATCTTGGAGCTGTTTGCAGATTGGCGGTCCACCAGAAAAATAATTTTTTTCTTTTCAACTTGCAAACTGGCTTTGCCACGTCATTCACAGTTACCTGTTAGTTTCCTAATCCTCTTATTAGATGTATACGTTTAGTCATTTAATTAGTTTGTTTATTGACACCTTTACTGCTTGATGTGATATGCATTGAATCAATTGATTAAACCATAGCTGACACAAACAAATTGTAAAAAAAAAAAGTTAAGCCAGGGACGTCACAAGTCCAAGTTGAAAGTTAATTTTGAAACTGTTTGTACCACTAATCCGCAAAGAGCTCTAATATGTAACGCCATCAAATTTTGAAATTGAATTTTTTATGAAGGGGACAGGATCTCCTGGTGGGCCCAATTGCTACATTCATTTAAAGCATAGCAGTTCAAAGTCCCTACTTATATGTATATCTGCACCATAATTATCTACACCAAACTTTTTTCAGTGATTCGTAAAACACTTTGTAAGTTCTATATTTCATTAGCTAATTGAGTTGTATGCGTATATATATACATATAGTTAATTTTCAAAAGTGACATTTCAATGGACTATAATCTTGTGTTGATAATGTTGAAATTAAAGCAATGATCTAGTTTTTGTACACTAAAGCATGTTTTCATTGGGAATGTTGTGTCATCTGAATATTGTGGGACCAGATACGTATAGATGCTGAAGGACTGTTCAATGAATTTTTTAGATATAGTTCATTAGAAAAAATTAACAAATTGTAACACTTTATTGTGACAGTTCTTCTAAATAAATTCCAAACCCAGGACTATAGCCTTTTAGAGAGAAGATGCATACAGGTTTAATCAAGGTTTCTGTGAACAGTGTGTGCAAAGAAAAGAGACTTCCCATTTCCAAAACTGGAGTTGCCACAGAGCCGTCTGCTGAAGCCTTAAAGGTGTTGAAGGCAAAGACCTGCGCATAGCTTGGCACTACAGCTTCTTGGATAGCATGGTGAAAAGCTTGTGCTATACATTATTCCTGGCATTTGAATTGCATATTGGATTTATTTGCATCATGACATGTCATAAGCAATCATACATGTTTTGGGTCATATCTGGCTATGTGTTCATTCGAAGAGTCACTTATTTGCACATGGCATATACATATGCCTTTGACACAAAGAGCTGCCTTGCCAAGTATTGCTACATATGTTTTGAAATTTAGTCTGGCCTAGAGGTTGGTTGTCTTCGTGAATAAATATTGTCTGGCCTCGAAATATGGGCTTCTTCTCTTCCTCTTCCTTTGAGATCCAGACCACCTTCTGGCGTGTTATCGGATCTTTGTGCGACGTGTTGCGCTGTGTTTACTATATCAGCATATTTACTGCTAAGGGAATTAGCACAGGCAATGGTACTCGGGGCTTCCAATCAATGGGTCCCTGGTTCTAATCTGGGTCTGATAGATTGCTGTAACATATTACCGGTTTTGAACGGCAGTTTACGCTTTCTACAATCCATCGCCTCATTGCTTAGTACCCCTGTCCTAATCATATACCACAAATCATATATTGTGTAAATGCGTAAATACAGGACGTTCACTAAGCTCTAGTCATCCACCCTTCTGTTTGTATAATTAGGCTAACTTGGCAGACTGGCACATAGCTTGCCACACTCTTGCCACATCTTGGTAGATTTGCACATAGCTAGACATGCAGCAGACAGCTCATCCCCATGTAGATGGACACTTTATTGCCTCATTCCTATGGATTGGACCTTCGTTGAGCGCACAAGAATGGACTATATTGCGCATCAGGAAATGTACTTGCCCATAGAAAATGGCGCCCCGGCATGGCTGGTCTGTTTGCAATGGGGCCATGCAGGTCTCACCCAGTCTACTTCAACATTAAGCACAATCCTGACAAATGTTATCCCATATGGCCTGCGCATATAAACGGCCTCTACCTCAGGTTTACGAGACAAAATCCAATACAAAGTAATGTGCCGTTTTGTTTATGATATTTGTCGAGACAAAAACAGATGGAAGTCGTGCAACTTTTTTTGTGCAAGACCTATGAAAAGATGAAAATAACAAAGGTCGCGATATATGGCCTGTTCATTTATGAGTTCCTAGGCACCGGTCGAGAGTTGTTCTCAGCTTCAACAGGTCTTTGTAAATCATGGCGAATGGCTGAGACCAGCAGTCAACAGGCAAGTCTGAGGCTGCAGTTCTGATGGACGGTTGTTACGGGACGCTGCAATAACAGTAGCAAACCAGGTGGAGCACTTGATAGTCCTTATGAATGCCACCGTGCCTTGTTTGCCCAGACCCCTTCCGGCGAGCCGCTTAGCCGCTTGACCAATGCCGAGGCTCGTTGGCCGACACTTATTAGGGGCTGGGCAATAATAGGGCAGGGAGCACGCTCCAACAGCGTTTTCCAATCATTTGCTAACAAGGCGGAGACAGGGAGACCCACGGGCGCTGCTCACAAGGCTGCTCAACGAGGCAGAAGAAGCACACAACTCGTGGGGCTGTTGTTTTAGTCAACACCAGTTGATTGCAAAATGTGCGTCTAGGAAATGGCGGGAAATGAGCAAAGCAGTAGATACTGCAGGCAGATGGCACCAGGGGAGGCTGGGATTAGGACTGACGCCGACAGAACACGAACGGCCCGGATGAAGAACTGGGAACTAGGAACTTGCGAAATCCTGGCCAATCGCGCTGCGCATTTTGAACAGAACTAATTCACAGCTATGAACCCCTTGAGGCTGCCAGTAATCTTGTAGGCTTAACGCAGACGCCAATTCTTTCTTGAAATTAGCCAGTCAGGGATGGGTTGTGAGACAATGTGTCTTATTTATTTCATTGGACTGCCTAATTGTCAGATTTTATCCGTTTTCTTCAAATTTGTTTGTTTTCTTTTGCAGATGTGTCTCACAAGTAACCCATACGAAATGGCCACAGGCTGAGGACCTTCTCTCTTCCAATGGATTGCAGCGGCTGCTTCGATGCTCTGGAGTTCTTTGGCTGGCACGTCCGGGTTGCTACAGATCTGTCTGAGGTCGTAACTCGTGGGACTTTGGGAGGAGGCAAGGAGAGCGAGAGATAGGTCATGTCCACATCATTAAATGGTAGCAGGTGTGCTCTCTGAACTGACTCCTGGTCCAGCCTCTCCTATGCTCCCTGGGCATGACTACATTTGTGGAGAGCTGCCCTTCAAGGCTGATAAACCAAGGCACCAATGTCTACATGAGCTCAGGCCACCGTTCATCATACCCTCGTGTAATTTCCTTACAGAGCCATCCTCCGCTGAGAAGTGCTTAACCTTACCATTAGATCATTCACAGCAGTTGCACTACCAGATTTGCCATTCCACTGATAATTGGAAAACCCACCGAATTATTGGGATTTTGCAGGCAGCCAGCAGCTTTTTTTTACCAGTAGCAGTTGTGCAAATCAAATTGTTAGCCACTCATGGACCACTCACATAAATCGTGTCTAATGCTGAACAGGTTACACCAGCTCAGGGTACTTGAATTAATAGGCAAAAATCAATTAATGGCCGAGAAAAACACGAAGAACACTTGGAAGGGCCGTCGGACTGTTATAAATTGGCATTTTATCGTCTGCCCATCAGAGGGTGCGTCTTTCTGCAGCCATAAATGACAGATCCATTAAACGATAGTCGGACAGACATTCAGCATCCAGCACCTTGCTATACATTGCTTTGGACATTATCTGACAAGCGCAAGGCACTGCGAGGTTGCTTTCCACTTAGTACAGTTGCTTTTTTTACATTCTTGAAAGGACGGCTGTTACCCGAATCCACCTTCCTTCCCAATGACCAGCTATACAGCCCAACTGCCACTGACTAGCTCGGTCTGGCTTGTTTTATGACCTAGTGTCAAAGTAGACACTCTGACTAGCTCTCCAAAGAAGTGCACTCTGGATGAATGAAGTACAGCAACAAGTAGCCATGTACCAGCAGTGTGGCTTATTGAGGGTTAACCTCAATCTAACAAACTGTGTTTTTAACTCTAGCATCAATCTAACCTCCGTGGGAGGACGCGACAACTTTGCCAGAGTGATAGAGCTCTACGTGATCAGTGTTCTGTGCTTCTTCGGGCTCATTGGGAATATCCTCTCCGTCATCGTGCTGCAAAGGGATCGTGACAGAAAAGAAGCTCTCTTTTTACTACAGGCGCTTGCTCTTGCGGATGCTTTTTATCTGATCATAGCAATTCCAAGATATCCGCTTAAATATCTTATTCATAAAGAAATCACATATGTCACCATGCAATTGGTTGTGTTTCCATTGCTTAAAACTGCTCAGGCCATGACCATATGGATGATGCTACTGGTCACAACAGATCGCTACATTTACGTTTGCCGTCCATTGGTTGCCCACACGCTTTGCAACAGTCGGACTCGACGAGTGTTAGCCCTCCTAGTGTTTGCTCTGGCATTTGTGTACAACATTCCCTACTTCTTTGATTCATGTGTTATGACCTTCAAGGATATGTGCACTGGCCTGTCCTACAGCCGAATGGTATACAGCCCTCCCTTCCAGAGCACTTACTACTTGGACATCTACCGTTATGGAGCTTACTTGCTGCTTCTCTACGTTGGTCCTTTGTCTTTTCTCGTCGTTCTTAATTACAAACTCTTGTCGGCAATCCGTCGCTCGAGGCGGCGTCAGCGACAATACACGCTCTGCCACATGTGGCAACAGCAGCCGCACCAGAGCGAGGCTAATGCCTCTATTGTGCTTATAATTGTGGTGATTGTGTTTGTGGTGTGTGAGACTCCCGAACTGATTCTCAAAATTTTAGTCATTTTGTCGCGATGCTTGGGACACCAGCAGCAGATCTCACGCCACATCCACACGTTCAACATCATGTCAGAACTCTTGATGGTCATAAACTCCTCAGTGAACTTCTTTATTTACTGTGCCTTTGGACGCCGCTTTCGGTTCATCATGAAGGAAACATTCAGGAATGTATCGCGAAACCTCTAATTATGCTGTGTCAAATTATCGTTGTTCAAATTTACCTTGTACAATAGCACCCAGATCGATCACTGCTTTTTACTGTATCATATAACCTGCAGTTGTTGAATCTTTTATATAAGTGATTTTACATGGGGTAAATATTGATTATATATATGATTATATGAATGCCGGCAATTCAATACAGGTATTATATGCTTAAAATTAATCTTGTTTAATAAATTTAATATGCTGATTTTTATGGTAAAATAAACTTCGTGATAATTAAGTAGTGATGACCTTATAATAATATACCGCTATTAGTTGATCGTGATGAATGGAGAGGGTTTCTGCCTACACTGCTTTAATCGGATTGAACAGTTCATGTCAAATCTTGTTACACAATTGTAACATCACAATGAACACACATGAAACAGTAGGATTCCAGACATCCTTTTTAAGCAAATATTTATTTTCTCACACTGTCCTTGTCTCACACTGTCACAATCCTGAGGCAGAATGACACATTGGGTTGACAGCTGCATAAACACTGTGTCCAGCACAAAAAGCCACCTGATAAATTAGTTACATTAGGAGCAAACATGAGCAGCAAAAATAATAGGATTGCATCAGTAATGCAAAACAGTCCTCAAAACAAGTGGATTTTGATGACACAACTGAGTACACTCCATTCAATTTCATTCGAGGCTGAAGTTTTTCAAATATAAATTAAACTGCTCATTCTTCTCTTTCTGGTAATTACTGTCAAGTATTAATGGCCCCCAAAATTAAATTTCAAATAACCACAAAGCATGGCTGTCTACTGAGTGTCTAAATAGATTTAATGACGATCATGTTTCTTGTTAGTGTCATTGTTTCTCTTCTGGCTTCCCTCACAGATCCTTTGTCTCCATAGGTCCTTATCAATAATAAATTTGGCTCTTTGGTCTTTCGAAATTCTACAAACTGCCATCTGCCATTTTTATAAAATCATTTTTAAAATATACTTCATGAGTGGTGTCTTGTTTCTAAAGTGAAGTAAAAACTCTCACTGCTTCCATAATTAGCTTTGAATCAAACCTACCATAGCATATAATTGAGGGTGTAGCCACTTGAATTGATATAGTTGCTTGAATTGGTGTCATTATTCACAGGAAAGAGACGACCATTTCACCATGGAATTTACACTCTTGCTCATAAATATGGAATACTTTTATGGAAAAAAAGTGTCAAGTAAATATAAACTTCAGGGTGCGAATGTAAGCAAGGTCCATTGAAAAGGGCAAGCCATCTTCTCTAATCAGTCTTTGAAAGCCTCAACTTCAGTTTTGCAAGAATTTTTAATTTTTGGTTTAATGAACCTCACCCTAAAAGAACCCCTGCATTTCCATATTTTGTGCTGATGTTACTTTTCCTGGGTTAACTCTGCAGCATGGGTTTTAAACTGCTGCATGTTCTCCCCTTTAGTGGTCATTGATTGGAATTGGTTACCATTGAATCAGACCATCATGTGCTCCAGCAGAATATGCTAAAGTTGTCAATTCAATGAAGAATGTTGAAGTATTCCATATTTATGAGCAAAGGTGTACATTTTGTCAGTCATCCTGTGTCAGTCACGATAGTCCTTTTGATGACACATGTCATGGTCATGAATTTGACATGGAAACCATGAAACCGTTTGACCAGCCATGATGAAGATAGACTACCTTATAGGCCTATGATGTCTTTGAAAAATGTTTAGAGTCTCAGCATTTCTAATGGTAACTAGAAGTCTGTTCCATAACAATGACCCACTAACTGAGAAGGAGCTGTCTGCCAAAGACTTGCTTTTAGTTCTGGGAATAACTAATACTATAGTCCATTGGTAGATTGTCTGGTGAACGGGTAAATAACTTCACAGTAATCAGGTTTTGGAGGTACTGCATCAAGAATCACACAGACCTCTCTTTGCGTGTGAATAATTAAATTGCTATTATGGTAAGCATATGACATCATTAACGTGTCATCAGACATTGCCACTGACAACGGTTGCTGTAAGCACACTTACTGCCATAGTTCAATAGTGCAACACCAGGTGGTCCAAAGTGCGAGAAACTGAAGAAGAGTGCCCTACTGGTGAGATGCAAAGTGAATAAGACAACATTTGTGAGGATTTTGGTATTGAGACAAATTTATATAAACAAATATTTGAAGTACAAAATTAACATACAAGAACATTGATAAAAAGGTAAGTTTATGTAGTTATTGTAGATGCTGTTGTTGTGGCATTAATGGCTCCCTGTTTCCATTGAATAAAGATTCCACCGACAGCATCCTTTTTGCCATTCGTGGAATCTCCATTGCCATTGGACCCTCCATTTGTTGCGCCATTGCTCCATGTTGATCCGCCATTACTCCCCCCATTGCCATTGGTTCCTCCATTATTCCAAGTTGAGCCGCCATTAGTGCCACCATTAGTATAGGTTCCTCCATTTCCATTTGAGCCACCATTACTTCCACCATTGCTCCATGTGGAACCTCCATTTCCATTACTTCCACCATTACTGTTTCCATTGGTATAGACTCCATTTCCATTTGAGGCAACATTTGTCCCACCATTACTCCACGAAGAACCTCCATTTCCATTTGAACCACCATTGGTCCAACCATTACCATTAGAACCACCATTTGTCCAAGTAGAGCCTCCATTTCCATTCGAACCAGCACTCCAAGGTTGAGGACCCACATTATCTGCAAAATTATTAAAATGCTGAATTATTTTGAAACCAAATTATGATTTCATAAAAGCATAAATTCTTACATTGTGTAACTACTTACTGTTGTCACAAACATTGTCATAAACTGAGCAAGGATTGTTTTGGCCTGTGGTGTATCCATCTGCTACTCGACTTCCAGGACCGCAACGCCTCATCTGAAGAGTCAGGACTCCACGTTTTTTGTTGTCAACGCACTCATAGTAGAAGCAAGGAGAAGAGGCAAACCTCATGAACTCTCCAACGGATCCACACTCTGCAAACAACAAAATCCTTCAAATATCATGCATTTTAAAGTGAGCTGAATTTATCAATTCATAATTCAGACAAATTACCATCTTTGACATTGGGAACTCTGACAGGAGGTAATGGTGCAGGTATGGGAGTAGTGGGAGCATAACCATTGCCATTTGGCACCCACGCTTGTTGTGGAGCTGTCCAGGCAGTTGCACCTTTATTGCTTTTCTGGTTATTTCCTTGAATGTTCCATGTCGACACAACTTTGTTTCCTTTTCCGTTACCATTTTGCCAGGCTGAGATACCGCTGGCTGACCATGCTGTGTGTCCGACACTGCTTGATCCTCCGTTACTCCCACCATTAGACGCACCATTCTGTCCACCACTACTTCCCCCATTCCAGGTTGATCCACCATTCGTTCCACCATTTGATTTTGACCCACCATTTAATCCACCATTGGATAGTCCGTTCCAGGTTGATCCTCCATTTGATCCACCATTCCAAGTCGAACCACCATTAGTTCCACCATTGGCTCCACCATTAGTTCTTCCATTCCAAGTTGACCCATAGGTATTTCCTCCATTTGATCCACCATTAGATTGTCCATTCCAGTTTGATTGACCATTAGATCCACCATTTGAACCATAACTATTTCCTCCATTAGATCCTCCATTGGATTGCCCATTCCAGGTGGACTGACCATTTGATCCTCCATTATTCTGGTTATTCCATGTGGATCCATAATTGTTTCCTCCATTAGATCCACCATTAGATTGTCCATTCCAGTTTGATGCACCATTTGTCCCGCCATTGGATCCACCATTATTCCCTCCATTCCAAGTCGATCCACCATTGTTCCCACCATTTGATCCTCCATTACTCTGGCCATTCCATCCTCCATTAGTTCCACCATTCCAGTTTGAGCCTCCATTTGATCCGCCATTCGACTGGCCATTCCAAGTTGACCCGCCATTGTTCCCACCATTTCCATTACTTTGGCCATTCCATGTTGATCCATAATTGTTTCCTCCATTTGATCCACCATTTGATCCACCATTCCAGTTTGATCCACCATTAGATCCTCCATTAGAACCACCATTAGTCTGGCCATTCCAGGTTGATCCATAATTGTTTCCTCCATTTGATCCACCATTATTTGCACCATTATTTCCATTCCATGCTGTTCCTCCATTTGATCCACCATTGGACCCACCGTTGGACCCACCGTTGGATCCACCATTGGACCCACCATTAGATCCACCATTCCAGCTTGATCCTCCATTAGTTCCTCCATTTGTATCACTATTGTCTGTTTTGTGCTTCTTATTTCCGGTTATGGTAATATGTATCCATCTGGCTGAAAAAGGAAGAAAAAAGACTTTTACAAAATGAAATACAAAACTTCAAGACGAGATATGCATAATACTGTATACATCTAAATGCATTAATGATGGATAATCAGTCATTGTCTTACCTGAGGATGCTGTTTTTCCTGATTTATCTGTCTTGCCAGCTTTGGCATCTGGAACAAGCACTGAATATATTAGAGAAAGGAGCAGGAGCTTCAGGAGGACGGAATGATCCATGATGGTCAAGAGGAGTACTAATGGGCCACTTCAATCAAGGTGGGTTTATATAGAAGGAGGGAAAGGAGGCTTGTTGCCATAAGAGGGAGAGTCTCCTTGCCCTCAGGTCTCTCCCTTTATCTCTAAACATATTTACCTAAGTATGTCTGTATGAGCAGCAGGTGGACATTTCACTAATTGAATGATAATTAACGACTCAATTTGGCCTGGCTGACCCAATAACCCATTGTGTATGTTTTGAGGTCATTCCAAGGTCATTAATTTTATGGCATATTAAAATCAGACCCGAGACCTGTCAGTCGACATTACATGACCCAGTGTTGACTGTTGACAGAACACAGGATTGTTTAACAATGTAAAACTGGCATTCATTCATTAAACCAACAATTTGATTTCAAAACCACACAAAATTATTACTCATTTGGAAAGATTTCGCCTGTTTAGGATACAATCACCAGACATGGTGTGAGTTTTGTCGATAGTCTTACTGACTCTGCCTATTAGTATTACACAAATGTGATGATTAAATTTTTAATATGAGATCAACAGTCAAGTAGGATTCAGATAAGTACAAATAGACCTAGAAACTACTCATAACCACGTCAGGCATTTTATATCTAAAGTCACTGATATAATGACAGCTAAAACTGAAATTACACATTGCTGGTGAGCAGCTACCAAGGCATGGCACCAAGAAAATTCCTCTGCTGCCATTTTATTACTTAATATTATTGTGGAGGTGGCCACCTCCACCTTGTAATCGTACGAGTTGTCAAAATGCTGGTTTTTTGACATCAAATCTTTGGGGCAGTGTTTGCCTTTTCTTGGCCAATTTAATCATTGAAATGTGTCGGCATTGGCCATTTATGTTATTAGGCATTCCATGTGGGTGCTCACGATGTTGTCCCTGCTTGCTAACCTGAGAAATCATGCTTGGAAATCTTCTTGTTTTTCCAAGGACCCAAACGGGAGATCCAGTAAATTGTTTATATTTCGCGCTGCAGGAAGGAAACGGAAATAGAGGACGATCATTTACGCATGCGCAGTAGCGTCATTAGCGTTGTTTTGAACAGTGAGAAGAGTTATTCAGTGGTTTGCTTGCTCAGAAAACAAGTGTTAAATTGCAATTCTGGAGGTTCTGAAGCTTTGTTCACCCTCAGTTTCCTTAATTGCCATTGCATCCATGGTGTGAATCTGGCAGGTGTCAAAGCTGATTGCACTTTACAATGTAGCTCTCAGGGGTGTCACTATAATGGAAATGTACACTATAGTATTTCAAGCTTCATCCTTGTTGCTGAAATAGCTCAACCATGCACAGTAATATTTTATTTTGTTGACTTTGACAATGTGGCAAGTTGAAACAGCATTCAAAAAAGGAATAATTTATTTATTTTTTACTGTTAGCTTTCTTGGGCAATACAATTAGGCCTACTTAGGAAAATAATGCACTGTAAATGTGGACTGTAATCTAGAATGTCATCCAATTGAAGGTGTCGTTGTTGATTGCATTTAACCCATCATCAATGAATGACACTCCCTGTAGGCTTTTAATTACAGCACCCTGCCACACATTATTATATGAAATTAATTGAACTTCAAATGTTATCTTTTAAATAAATGCCCTTTGGTTTGTGACACTTGCCACGCAATTTAGCCAATTATCGATTATATACTCTGAAGCCAATTACCACCCAGAAAATTGCTGAAGTGCCAATTGCTGAATTAGCACTTTCATTACTGAAGCTATGTATTGTAGTTGGACTTTAATTCTTCAATTATATTTCTCTGTGCTATATGTACTCCCATGTTTATGAGGAAATAATATCTTATATCTTAAAAGACCCAACTGCAACTATAACAGGAGAGAGAACCATCAAGATGGTAATCTGAATCTAATCCCCCCCTTCCTCAAGAGTGAACATCTCTTCAAGTCCCTCACTTTTTCTCAATTTCTAGAGCAACAAGGCAACTTTCAAGTAATAATTTGCTACTAGCATTCACCCGTGATAAAGGATATACTTTGGCAGTGTGGAGAATGAGTGAATGAATGAAGCAATCAATCAATGTGGGTATAGATCTATGTATCTATCAATCTATCAATCTATGTGGATTTATCGACATTTTCCTGATCCATGCCCACAGGCCAATAAATTTACCTAATTTCATAACCCACAGTGAAATAGCAAGGTCACAATGGGCAGTTCAAGGATATCAGCCATTCTGAAGTGGCCATTTGGTGGCCAGTTTGGAAGACTCAACATGTTCCCGATTCATACCCACAGGCCAATATGTGTACCAAATTTCATAACTCTAAGCGAAATATTTAGATCACAATGGGCAGTTCAAGAAATGAAGAAAGATGGGTGCCAAAATGGCTGCCATCTTGGATTTCTCAACATTTTCCCGAGCGATACCCACAGGTCAATACCTGTACCAAATGTTATAACTTTAAGTGAACTATTAAGGTCACATTGGGCGGTTCAAGAAATGAAGAAAGATAGCTTCCAAAATGGCCGCCATCTTGGATTTCTCAACATGTTCCTGGTCCATACCCACAGGCAAATACCTGTGGCAAATGTCATAACCGTAAGTGAAATATTAAGGTCACAATGGGCAGTTCAAGAAATGAGAGATTGCTGCCAAAATGGCCACCACAAAATGGCCACCAGCTTGGATTTCTCAAAATGTTTCTGATCGATACCCACAGGCCAATACCTGTACCAAATTTCATAACTGTAAGCGAAATATTGAGATCACAATGGGCAGTTCAAGAATGAAGAAAGATGGCTGCCAAAAGGGCTGCCACAAAATGGCCGCCATCTAGGATTTCTCAATATGTTCCAGATCAATACCCACAGGCCAATACCTGTACCAAATTTTATAACTCTAAGCGAAATATTAAGGTCACAATGGGCAGTTAAAAAAATGAAGAAAGATGGCTGCCAAAATGGCTGTCATCTTGGATTTCTCAACATGTTCCTGATCCATACCCACAGGCCAATACCTGTGCCAAATGTCATAAGTGTAAGTGAAATATCAAGGTAACAATGGGCAGTTCAAGAAATGAAGAAAGATGGCTGCCAAAATGGCCGCCACAAAACGGCCGCCATCTTGGATTTCTCGACAACTGCTCAAATCATACCCATAGCCCCATACCTGTACCATCTTTCGTAACTGTAAGTGTAAAAATGAGAAAGCCTTATGGGTGAGTGTAAAATGAGCACACAAGATGGCCACTGAGAATATTATTATAGGATGCACAGATAGCTGATTTGATGCTGAAAGCGAAAATATCAATTATGACACAACATGCTTTATAAATGTCACTTTTAAAAGATTTTGAAAAATTATGAAAAATACTGCCTATTGTAGTCATCATTTCTTGTCCAGGATGTTTTTGCTGCATTCATGAGTATAAACACCCTTTCAGCCAGAGGATGCAGTGCCATCCAAGTTGAAGGGCCACCTCCTTTCATTCCGCTTTGCGATATGAAGTCTAGTTTTATTCGTTTAATATGTATGGAAAAGCCATTGAATTCGTACAGCATTTAAACGTTTTTGCATGACTTTATTATTATTACCATATTCCATTTTTCTTTTATATTCAATATATGAAAGGCAGAACTTTATGTAACTGTTTCAAAAAAATAGAAAGACAGATCTATATATAGTAAGATACAGAAAGACAAATAGTGAGACAGATAGAAAGATAGAATAAAAAGATAACTAGATAAAAATATAATGGATCGATAGATAGATAGATAGATAGATAGATAGATAGATAGATAGATAGATAGATAGATAGATAGATAGATAGATAGATAGATAGATAGATTGATAGATTGATCATTGATCAGCTAATTGGTAAAAAGCCGGCTACACTGAAAGCTGTCAAATACAAGTTTGTTAGATTGTTGATATTACATACATGTCATAGTATAATTATAAAAAAGGAATGACATGATTTACACGTAGATTAATTGCTCACTGACTGTTAAATGATCATCACTTGATAATTAAAGAAGATTATGTTACTTTAATTTGTTATGTTTTCTTATAGTCTGTTTTGAAATGAAATGAAAATAATCACTTGCTAATGATTTAATTTAGCCTGTCAATGCTACTAATTAATAATTCCGTCAACATCATTGGTACAGGGAATATTTTATGAGAAAAAGACAATTTTGAAGATAAATATGTTATGTTTATTTAAATTAGAAACTAAACCATTGTCAAGAAGCTGGGTCCACATGACCTAAATTTCTGCTGTGGACATTCGATGTTGAGACCATCACTGCAGATTTATGCCCCTGTCTCACGGCACTTTACGGAGAACATTTTACGTCTGACACACGACAATTATATAAAGATTATATAATCAATTAGAGGCATATCCCGGTGGAATAAGATCTTATTTCGGCAGAATAAGATCGTAAATCCGCGTGGCAAGATCATATGCATGTGGGGCAAGATCTAAATGCCTCTGGGGCAAGATCTAAATGCCTGTGGGATGTCAAAAACCTTCGGCGAGAAGTCAAGAACCGTTTCAAAAACTGCCGGCGAGGCTGCAGATGTCCCACAGGGGCCGTACAAATATTCCACAGGGGCAGGGGATGTCCTTAATTCCCGCTGGAGATGTTTTTCACTCGTTCTCACTGAAAGAATGCCCACCGGACATCCAAAAAATGAGAAAAATTTGGCCTCTATCCCCTTTCAGCTTATTGAATTTTTTTTGACATCCACGGTGGAGTTCTCTCCATTTCTAGAAACCCTGTGGGATACAAAAAAAACTTCGGAGGGAGGTGAAAAATCGCCGACGGGATGTCACAAAATCACCCAAATTTCCAGGAAATATCATCCCGCCAACGCCAAAAGACCTCCGTAATGTGCCGTGAGAACTAGGCATTAGAGTGCTTTCTTGTGCTCAATTCGCTTGTGAAACGGCCTTGGGCGGTTTTGCTGTGTGAATAAAAAAATTTTATAATTCAATTCCAGTTTATGAGAAGGACATTGCCTTTTTAAAGTTTGGTTTATACCTCACCATGATAATGTTTAGCTTTGAAAAGCAGACGTGTTAATTGACAGTTGCATGTATAAGGAGAAATGCCTAGCTGTATAAAAAATGAAAATTCTATACTATATTTTGCAATAATTACTACTTGAAGACCGTCAAACGAAGGGGGCTGTCTACAAGTGAACTGCTGTTACATTGCCACTTCTTTTTCCAGCCTTGGCAGATCAGAACATATGCTGTCATGTGTTGCCACCTAGTGACTAGTGTGCTGTTCCGGGAGCTCCTGCGAGTGGTCCACAACATTTCAGTCTGAGGAACTCAGAGAATGTGATTGCCGAGTCTGATTCTGGTATACATCAATGTTGAGTAGAGGGACAGCAATGCTGTAGCATACAAAACCAACTTTTGTGCCAGGCGGCAGCAGCATGCAGCACGCAGTTCTCATTTTCACCAGACTGCGTGTGGGGTTTAATGTAGGTAGACCCCCATCTATGTTTTTAACATGCCTTTTTGTCAGAATGGGGAGGTGATTTTTTCATGGTAAAACCCTAAATGGGACAAAATTTGGTAAGTATAGAAAAGGATATTAGCAAATCTTATAACACAAAAAATATGTAGCAGAATATTTTTATCCCATCCAAAAATAGCATCAATGTGACCAGCCCCCCTGAAAATGGCCTGTCTCCAACAACATTTTCTCTGAAAGATCGCATCACAAAAACTTGTAGAGTAAGTTGGGGCTAGAAGTCCGGGTTAGGTAAGAGGCCCCCCCCCCCCAGGGTTATATCTAAACTAAAATTTTTGGTGTGTTTTCTTGGTTAGGATTCCTATAGGATTGAAGCCAGAGGCATTTTAGGTGACGTCACAAATTTTGAGGGCAAACAGCACCAAACCATAGTAGAAATTAAAGAAACAAAATAATTTGCATGGTTTTTGAAAGGGGTTGTCAGCAATAATTTTGGAAATATTTAAAAATATAATGGATATCTGCATTGCTTCACTTTGTGACCATCATATAAATATGATTTGGATCATGTATTTTGCATTTTAGTTCAAAATGCAGAGGTCAAATGATAATATGTGTGTTTGGGCCGAGAGGCCCCACAGTGGTATGGGGCATGACGCCTCCTTCACTGAGGCCTCGAAGTTGCTTCAGGAACCACTCAATAATGTGTACTTTACCTTAAATCTTGATAGAATGGCTAATCAAAATACAAAAAATTTGAATGCCTTAAAAATGATAGAAGAACCCCAAGAAATAACTTTCAAGCTGAATATGCTGGAAAAAAAATCGGCGTAGGATTATAATAGGGGGGGGGGGCTTCTTGCCAAATGGGTGGGGTAAGAAGACCATTTGCATTTTTTTTACAAAAATGGTTGTAACTCCTTTATCAAAATTGGTAGACACTTGTTTCACTAGTTATAAGTAGAGTCAAGTGATCCCTTCCTGACAGCATAAGCATTCAAATAATCGACCATAAAATAGTAGGTCAAATCACACCTCGAAGTTAAGGGGGCTGCATGCCCCGCGCACTTTACAGGATCATGATTCAACTAATCTCTGCCATACATAGAGACTTGACTGTCACTCTTCTAAAATCTAGTTACCAATAGCTGAAATAATATTCAGTATACGAGCAGGGGGTCGTTGTGTCAATGTCTCCAATATTGCGTCATTAGCATCACACCGGATTTGTTTCTTAATAAATATTAAAGGGACACACATTCTGTGAGAAAACCTTGTGTCTGACGTTGTCTGAGAACCCAAGAAAATAACTGAACTATCTGTGGCTCTCTATATTTTATGTAAACCAAAATATTTGAGTATTTCTGTTGGCATGTCAGTTGTCCTATCTCAAATTGCCATTAGCAAACGCCTTGCTGCTCTATTTTGACTGCATATTTCTGAACCAAAGTCACTGTGAACATGCTTTTGGTGTTCATAAGGTCATTGCATGCACATATTGCCTGACTGCCAGTTTTGCACTGGTCCCTGCAAAGATTTTTACCTTAATTATCATTAGCATCATGCTGTCATTAGCATCATGTCATAAATGACTTATTGCCCTTACTTCACTAAAATTTTGTTGCAGGTGACTGGAGTTGATATCAGTTGAATATATATTATCAATAAATGTTTCAACAGAATATTACATACCATTTTTGCATTTTCCTTGCATCTGACATGCTTAGTATGAAGTTTGATGCTTCTCTGAAACTACTAATCAAATATTGGATGCCAGTAACATTTTACCATTGTCTAGCATCTGAAATATGGTTTAGCAAAGACATTTGGCACTGGAGGTATTAATGGAGATCATCTTTATTATTCAGAATCCAAACTATATGATGAAAATAGTATTTTTTTGTGTTGGCAAATGTCTGGTTCAATGATATGTTCTATCTCAATAACTATTGGTCATACAGACCTGAAATATAGCTCAATGTGTGCAGAATGGCCACTTTCCCATATGTTGGCAATACATTCTTAAGCTCTGAGTGGTGCGGATTTCAAGTTATAGTCATGATGCCAATGACACGCGTATTTGGTATTTTAATTGATCAAAATGCAGTTTCTCAAAAATATTGGCACTAGAGACATGGAACTTGGCCCAAAATGTGCAAGCAACTTGTTTAGCCCTAAGTGGTCAGGATTTTTTTTGTTATAAGTGTGATTTCAATGACAGTAAAAAAAAAGTTACTGCTGTGTTTATCACCTCAGTACAGATCAGCAGAGCATTGGGACCCTTGGACATGAAAGTGCAGCGATAGCTGATTGTTTGTCTTACCCAGCAAAAACTTAAAAAGGCATTTCTGGAGTGAAACATTTTCAGATTTTTTTCAGCTGAAATTTCAAGGTTTTCAAATTTTAACCCAAATATAGGCAACTACAATGTAATTGCCACATACATGTAGACCATAAAACAAGGGAAACACTCTTGATCATAATTATAGACGTGTGGCCCTTGGCTTTGGCATCTTAATTATGACTATTCCCAACGCAAATACGGGACCTGTCGAAAGCCCAATCATCCTAAGATATTTACTTTGACGTGATGGTCAGGAGGAATGCTGCAAGTGAATAAAGGAAGTGAAAATAATTTGACTGTTTATTGAGCATGGTAAACAGTTCAACAAAAATAAGTCTCCCTTCAAATAAACCTGAATATCACGAACAGCCCTTCTCTGATTTTTATGACAGGTGGTTGAGTTATAGGCCGGTATATCGACCCAACATGTGTGTTTTTGCAGCTTAGGGGGCAACCATCTTATAATCAGGGGGGATTGGAGTTATCATCAGCAGAATATTATTTATTTCATGGTAACGGCGACCGTAATTATTTATTTCAAGCACGCGAAGTACCTGAATATTCATTGCTTAATCAAGCATCGCCTTCTTAAGAAAAAACCCCAACAGAAATTATTTATTTCAAGAATGCCCATGAACTAATTAATCTATTTCATTAAAACTGAGCAAGAATTTTTTTTTAACTCCAACCCCTCCCCCCCCCCCCTTGAGAAGAGATGGTGGCCCCCTGTTGCATTATTCCTGGCTGAGCCAGTGGCCTTCGAGTGAGTCCACTTCTGTTTACAAAAAATGTGACTTTTCAAACTGATACTGTATATACACTTCATGTCCAATTTCACCATGTGGTAGACCTGGACATACTTAATCAAGTGATTGGAGAAAATTTGTTTCGCAGTCATATTTAGTAGACAACTGTGGACTTCTTTTGTAAAATATTTAGTGTTTAGGTTCCTTGGATGACATTAAAAATATAGTTTGAGTTGAGTTTGACCACCTTCTAGTAAAAGGGGCTCACACAAAAATGATCAAGCTACAAATTAATTTATACCGAGGCACAATGTCAATATGCAGGCTGGCAACCTGGGCAACTCGAACTTTACATAAAAGTGGTCTTTGAGATGTTCAAGTTTTCGTAAAGAGGGACTTATTTTTGTTGACCTGTTTATGTTACACTTAAAAATCGTTTTGCACGTGCTGCCTTGGTGGCCCCTTGTCTCCTTTCTGTATGTGCATTCTAGATTTCTGGAGACCTGAGGCTTTGGACGCAATTGAATTCATCCATCTGTTTGTCGATCTGTCCTTCTATCTGTCTATCTATCATCTCAAGAGGTTGGAGTACACATTAAATTTCCATTATCTGGCCATAATTCACCTGCCCCAAATCTGTCACAGTGTTTTCCTGGCTGTCACCTGACCGTCTCTCAACACACAGGTGCTGAAGCTACTTGGCTGAAGCCACTGATGTTGCCAGGACATCTCTTGGCTAATGATTCAGCAATACATTGCCTGAGTTTTACTACTGTTGTAAGCTCTTGTAGAGAGCATCAGAAAATATTTCTCTCCGCATAAGACAGATGGTTACTTGAACTGAAAAAAATTCTACAACGATTGCTCATTGGATAGAAAAAAAATTCAACGGAAAATATTACCGCTGCGACAATTCTGGCAACAACTTATTGCAAAAGTTAGGCTTGGAATTGGAAGCAGAAACCTAAAAACAGATCAGGTTGAATGTTTCCTGAAAACATTGTGTAGAAATCATGGAGAGATTGTTACGCGGATAAAAAATTGAATTTTGTAAAGAAGATTCTTCATTAGGAGAAGTCAGTAACTCTTGCATATTCTAACTGGACGAGAGGGACCATTCATGAAGATGAAGCTTTCAGCAGCACGGGTTTTGTTGGTGTTCATTTTAGTGAATATGCATGATTGGACGACATCTATAGGACTGGACATAAAAGTGGGCACTGGCTACTGCATGTTGAAAAAAGGAGACATCAACTTGGGCATCATGCTTAATGTTAAGGATGGTGATGACACCAGTTCGTTCGACTACAACTTAGCCATAACAGAAGCAACCCGCTGGGCAGTTGATCAGGTGAACAACAGAGGCCTCCTCAATGGCATGACTCTTGGCTATGTCATCTTGGACCACGGACTAAATGAGAAGTTGGCTCTTGCAAATGCTCTTCACTTCTTGCCTACGTCGGATGGGCCAAAATTTGCCATAAACGCCTCTGCCTGTCTCGACCACTTCCTGCATTTTGAGGTTTGTGTTTATGTACATTTTTTTAATTGATGGTTAGACCTACTAGTAGTTTATTGTAATCTCCAATCTTAAATATAGACTGTAATGAAAGATCCATGACATACAAAATTGACAAATCTAGAAGATGAAGAAGAATTGTTCATTTAGGTCTGTGTTATGCAAAATGGTCAGTTAACACCAAGCTTTTCACTGCTAAAAACTATCATAGTAAGGTCTATCTACAGTTAGACCTGAGTTAAGGTTGAAAAAAAAATCCACTGGTGAAGTTGGAAAGAGAGTTGGCTCTGTTGTCTTAGCAGAAAAGATTGTCACAAGAACATGAGCCATGGCACAGCAAAATTGTCGCTTTTGATTTTGAGTAAGTTCGGTCATCTTTTTAAGGCAGCCTGAAGTTTTAACTGGATTACCTCAAGCCAACCATTACCTCAATAATTTTTACATTCCAGAAAGCCCCCCAGGGTTTATGATTATTTTAATGGAGAAAAATGTCCTGAAAGCCCATTATTGGCATTAGGCTGGAATTCGGAATGTTAAAGTTTTGATAAGTTCAACGATTTTATAATGTCCGCTTTTTGAGTTAAGAATTCATCCTATTATAACTTTAAACCCGAACTGTCAAGTCTAGCATAAACAATTTTTTTCCCCGCAGCCAGCCACTAAACCCTGAAATACTAGGAGATGCTTGTATATAACTGAAGAGCCAAGATGTGTGGGGGAATATGTTTTGCGTGGCAATATGGCCATTGGCCAGAGTGATATGATTACATGTAGGTTATTACATGGCTTGGACTGTATACTAAAGTGATCATAGGGTAGAATAGCTGTCGACCTGCAATCAGTTGCAACTCATGCATGCTGGACCTCACTGTTCTATTAATCTTGCTGACATGCTGTCCACAGGAAGTGACTTCTTTATAAAAAGTACTTCTTCATAGAATTATTTCTCAAGCTTCGTACTGAAATTTTTGCCGCAAAGAACTCAACATGACTAAGTTAGAAAAACTCACAGTGAATTGTACTATGGTATTTGAAGGATTTTAAAAAAATCATGTTTGAAGACAACACCGGAAGCTGCCAATTTAAGTCTAGGCTAGATTGTTGATATTACATAATAGTGATAAAAAACAATAACATGATCTGCATGCAGATTAATTGCTCACTGTTGCATAATCATCAGTTGACAAAGATTATGTAACTTCTATTTTGTTATGTTTTCTTGTCGTCTGTTTTGAAATGAACTGAATGACATGTATAAAATAATTTAATTTAGCTTGTCAAGGCTAATAATTAACTATTCCATAAAATTATGGATACAGGGAATATAAAAAGGAAAATTAAATTTTTAAGACACTTAATTTTGAATATGAATATGTCATGTTTTGTTAAATTCGAAACTAATTCATTGATGAGAAGCTTGACCTACTTGACCTAATTTCGTGCTGTCGACCATTGACGTTGAGACCATCACTGCACATATTTTTGAAACCTCTCTGGTGCTCAATTCGCTTTGCGAAATGGCCTTCAGCCGTTTCGCTGCGCGGATATTAATGACATTTTAGTCAGTCAACTGTGCTAGATATAAGTCTAATCAGTCTTATACAATAATACATGCACTATTGATTTCTTGAGCAACAGTGGGTCACACTTTGTTCATTCGTCAAAAGTGATTTTTTTTGTGGAACCTCCACACTGGCACAGACAAATTCACCAAGCCCAGTAGCGGCACCTTTGGTAGGTGTGTTGCTTGGGGTGTTCCAGACATGCATTTCAGTAGCTTTCCAGTTTCCACCTTACAACAGGAACAAATACTTTGAAGTTCAGTTGCTAGGTTCCAATCAATGGCTATCTGCACACTGAAGAGATAGTACAATTTACAACTTAGACGCCTGAGAGTAATACATCACCCATTTTAATTGGCTTCTTCGGTCCACTTCTGATAATCCCTGAAATTGAGGATTTAAAATGTCATGGTACTACACTCTTGATCGAATGTTTGAATTTTTTGGATTTTCGGAGTCAGGATTTAAAATATATAGCGACATAATAAGCTGCTGATTAGACTTTTTCCCTGCCAGAAGAGTCTTCTTATAAGCAAAGTAACCATAAGTGTTATAATTTTTTTACTAGAGCTCTTTGAAGATTGGTGGTCCACTGGAAAAATGAATTCTCTTATTTTCAATTTGCAAAGTGGCTTTGCCACGTCAACAGTTTTCTGTTGGTCTCCTCATCTTCTTATTTTATGAGGTGCCTTAAGTCATTTAATTACTTTGTTTGTTGTCACAAAATTTGAGCTTCATATGATAAGCACTGAATCAAACTTATTAATCATAACTGACGCAAACAAAACATTTTTAAGTCAGTGATGTCACGAGACCAGGTTGAAAGTTAATTTTGAAACGGTTTGGATTGCTAATCTACAAACAGCTATAATGTATGGGACGCTGCGCTCTGGACAGAAAATTAATTTAACTGAATCCTGAAAATCATATACAGTAAATTGGCTTACCAATGAGCATTCATTTGATAATAGCCATGAGGGTTTTACACATAGGCGAGCAACATTTGCTCCAATTTCAAGATCAAGATTCAAAATACCATTTCAAATGAAATTGCCTGGAAATCATTAAATTTCAACGGTGATTAGTCTTTTTGCTCAAATCTTTCTTACTGTTTCCCAAACTTTTGGGCTGCACCCACCCCCCCTCCCAACCCTTGACAAATTAAGTAATTATGTAATGTACCATTGTATTTGATTAAGGATTCTAAAACCCAACTTCAGATAATCTCCCTGGAAACAATAACAGTAGTCAAGAGGGCTTTACCTGTTTATGAACTTAATGTGACAATCCAGCGATAGTCTTGAATGATGTGCTTTTAAAATGCTTGCTGATAACGGATTTGTCGTGTAAAGTGGCTGGTTCTTGATAGGCAGCGGGGATGGTAAAAAGGAGAACAAAATCTTTGGTGTGCTTATCTACCAAAAGGAGTTTCTTCGTTTTGGATAACCAGGTACATTCAGTACCATATAAACAATACACACAGTGGCACACACTGATATGACACCATTTTCAATAGATATTTGTCTGATACTATAGTTTTGGGAGCAGTTTCTTGATGTCAAACTTTTAAAAACATTAACTTTACGTTAGATAGCTAATATAACTTAGGGGGTGACCATTTAATGATCAGGGGGGACTTGGAGCTTTCCTCGGCAGGAAATTATTTATTTTACGCCAATGCTGGCCATAATTATTTATTTCAAGCGCGTGAAGTCCCGCAATATTCATTCCCAAATCAAGCAATGCCTTAATAAGAAATACCCGCACCAGAAATTATTATTTCAAGACTGCCCCATTTCAACAAAACTGAACAAGAAATTATTTATTTTAAAAAACTCGCCCCCCCCCCAGATTTAATGGTGGCCCCCTTATTTTGCAGTGGACAAGAATTTTGACCAAATATACCAATTCGAAAAAAAATTAACTCAAATAACTGTTGTTGTTTTGTTTTTCAGGTGATGGGCCTGGTGACGACTGGTTCTAGTGCCCAAACTGTGATGATATCATCAGTAGGAGGGCTGCACTTATTACCCACTATTTCAGTCAAGGCTTCCAGTGATGAGTTGAGTGACAGAGACCGATTTGACAACTTGGTACGTCTTGTTCCTCCAGATCGCTTCCAGTCCCAGGCAATTGCGGATTTTCTCTATTACTTCAACTGGACATACGTGTCCCTCATCTATTCCAGCGGGTCGTACGGTGAGAGTGGAGCAACAAATCTGGAACTGGAATTGGGGGAGCACTCAATATGCATTGCGTATTCCCAACGTGTCGACATTAGTTTTTCCAACGAGGACTTTAGGCAAGTCGTCGATCGTGTAATGGGGAAAGCTGCTAATATTATTATAATATTTATGGATTATGATGTGGGAGTGAAGTTTTTCAAAGCCATAGAGGAATTAGCTGTACCTGGGTCAAAGGTGTGGTTGGTATCAGACGCCCTTGCTTATATAGAAGGCGCTTCTACTATGACCGGGTTGCTGGCAGTCGACTTCGTCTATGGCAATGCCTATGACTTTATGGAACACTATGACAAATTACAGCCTGAATCGTTCGCTGACAACCCCTGGATGAGAATCTACTGGGAAGACCACTTTGGATGTTCCTGGGTTGAACCTGCAAGTTGTTTGCAAGCAAATCACACTCCTCCAACAAGAGGCCGTACAAACAGTTTCGTCCCTAAGCTTATCGATTCTATCTTCACTCATGTCAAAGCCTTCCATGAATTCATTAAAGAAAATTGTCCATCCATAATGTCAATGTCCAATCCAAAAGACATCAATATCTACCCTTGCTTTGTGGATGCTGACTTATTTCCCTATCTGAGCAATGTTTCCTTCACAGGCTACAGTGGAAAAATAAATTTCAACGACAAGGGTGAGATTTTGGGTTCATACAGCTTCAATCAGTACATCTATGAGACAAGCGCAAGAAAAAGAGTTGCATTGTGGGAGAAGAGGGAGGAGGGTATTCAAGTTTACCTCGATAACTTCACTTGGACTGTTTATGAAGATGACCTTCGCATGGATGAAGAAAGCGGCATGCTGGACGTTGTCCACTCTGTGTGCAGCAAACCATGCGGAATAGGCGAGTACCAAAAAATTAAAGAACTTCCGTGCTGCTGGACCTGTGAGAAATGCAGTGGGGAAAATCAGAAAATCGTAAATGGAAGTAAGTGTGAAAAGTGTCCAATGTTTGAATGGCCAGATGAGACTGCCCTTTCTTGCGAAAAAATATACCCAACCTATTTACGTTGGGATGACGACGTATCCATTGCAATCCTGGTCACTGCCTCTCTTGGTATGGTTTTCACAATTGTCGCAGCTGTGATCATTTTCGCCCACAGAAACAATCGTCTGATCAAAGCCTCCAGTAAGGAACTCAGTACAGTTATCCTTCTTGGGGTCTTGCTGGCTTTGGTTACGACAATTTTCTATGTTGCTCCTCCTGAAGAGTGGTTCTGCCAAATCCAGAAGCACGGTTTCGACCTCTCCCTCTGTCTGATTTATGCTCCTCTTTTCGTAAGAACAAACCGTATTCAGAGAATCTTCGCCGCTGGCATAAAAGGTGTTCGGAGGCCTCCATTCATCAGCTCCCATGTCCAGCTCATCTTCGTTGCTTGTTTGACCTCCATTCAGGTAAGAGTGATTCATCTAATATATTAATACTCAACTAAGGCTTACTGGGATACCATGATGTCACATCGCCGTTTTTCTTTAATTTCGGAATTCATTTCCCTCTTTTTCATTTTAAGACATAGCCTTCCAGATGCATACCACTTTTTCCTATCAATTAACACCAAATCTTACATTATTACTCCTCTACCTTTCACGTTTACCCATTTTTCCGTTTTCTATCGAGGGCCTTGCCGCCATTTTATTTGTTGTGATCCAGGCCGTTTCGCGCCCCACCACTCATATAATTGATGCAGTGTATTGCTACTACAATCATACTGTCTCTGTAGATAGCTGTGATGTTTCAGATACCTTTAGGCCTGTAGCCTTGATAGCAATGTCTTAAACATCCTAATTCCAATTCAACCCCATTGAGCAACACTCCCTGATTGGTATTGACTATTGAAGTGTCAGATCTGAAGTGTCAAAATCTGAAGTGCTTCTTCTTCTTCTTCTTATCCGTATATTCCGCCTCTTTAAGGCGAACCACTGTCAAGGTGCAGTGTATAGTTAATTGTGCCTTTTGCCTGCCTGCCTGCCTAATGCAATGGAACGTTCAAGATGGCACTTAAATATTAATGATGTAGAGAGTTCAATAACCGGTGGTGGTGCTGACGCACCATGGGGGTCTGTAATCACTTTGAGGATGTCCTCCGGGTCCACACTATGTTTAGTATCCCGACAGTAGGACAATAGTCTGTTCAGGTACGGTCTTCTAGCTTCCCTTAGTCTTTCACAGTGTAGGAGGAAATGAATTTCGTCTTCAGAGTCTTTTTTACACAAGGGGCATAGGTGACCAAACATTTTCCCAGATGTTCGATTGTTGAAGAGGGGGTAACGCTGGACCATGAATTTTGTGGCGACGGTTGTCTTCGCGATCTCGTGTGAATTGTATTTTCCATGGAACGATGGGTGGAGCCTGCCTAGCTTCAATTTGTCCAGAGTCATCAGGGACAGTGAAGGGTAATCCAGCGTGTTGTCTTTCAGTGATGCCGTCCAATGGTCATATACCATGTCTCGTGAGATAGCTTTCCATTTCTTTTTCGCCGGGGGGTCTTGGAGGATGGCATAGGCTGATGGCAGTCTATATTGATGTAGGAGCCTCCTTACTAGTGCGGCCCAACTGGACGATGTTGCTTCCTTCATAGCCACTTGTCTGCTCACGAGGGCGTATATATGGCGGGAGGGGGCGGAGTTACTATCGCAGTCTGCTATGCTCCTGAACATTGTTAGGACTCTTATATGGATGAGCGCTTCTATTGGTGGGCATCCGGTTAACAGGTATACAGCTGGTGATGCAGTCGATGCGGGCAGGTGTAGGATGTGTCTCAGGTTACGTCTGTGGAAGAGTTCCAGTGCATTGATCTCTTTCTCCTGTAGGACAAGGGTCTCCAAGCCATATAGGAGGACTGGGATGACGTACGTCTGGTATAGACGTATAGCGACCTCCGGACCAGCTCCATTCAAACCGCATAGTCCCGCACCTAGCAGGCTGTAGGATGTCCTTCTAGCTTCAGAAATGCGAGAGTTGATGGTGTCAGTATTTGTATTAGCGCTATTTCTTTTGATGCCCAGATGTTTTTCTGCTATTGATGTTCCTAGCGGCTTATTGTTTTGCAATTAAGCAATTATAGGCCAGACATGACATTGTGCCACACAGATTCCTTTTGGTCAAATTCTCATCTTATCTAAATGATAGAGTCATAGATGACTCTCAAATGTAATCCAATTTTACCTGAATTGTTATAGCACTGCAGATAAAGACCTGCTTGAATTGGTTTTAAAACCTTTTTAAAAAGGGAAAACATCTAAAAAAAACGCAAAACATGCATGTGACATGTCACCTTTTTATTATGATAATATTGCCACCTATGACTGATTTAATTAGTTGTCATTTATACAAATTTTGCTATATATAGAGCACCCCAAACAACTGTATCTCACTTCATAGCTCAAATCTTTATCTGCAGTCGTGTATATCAAACATCACAAAACTTTCTTCACCAGCATATTGTTTTCTACCTCAATACCATCTTTGTCATGTGTCAAAGGTAAATTACCGCAATCTGCCTTTGCATGGGTCTGATCTCTCTTAACTCCAAACAGTGTAATCCCTTTCCAGAAACTCTTATGCACTCCTCTTTCACTATTCATTTATCACCTTATAGTCCGTTTTGTGACACAACACTCTCATTCTGCACACCTCTCTGAATACCATTTATCACGGGTAAATGCTATAGACAATTGATATTGATGTTATATTCAAATTATGTCATTATTCAAAGTAAAATGATTCAAATGGACATCATAATTTAGTTAAAGGACAACTCTACACTTGATATAGGTCTTGTCTGTAGGGCACATCTTACGTACCTAACCAAAGGCAAATTAAATTTTCTTTTGTTTAAGAGAAAAAGATTAAATGACTGATGACTGGAAAGCTTTGCATTGGCTGTTCTATGTGATTACAATGAATCACCTTCTTAATATTATAAAAGGAAATACAAAATTGTTTTGTACATGTGATTCTTTTTCAGTTGGCACTGTGCCTTGTTGTCTGGTTTGTGGCAAGCCCATCGGTGGATTTTGTAATGCCGAATGAAAATGAGAAGAAGGTTGAGAAGATCTGCTCTATTCCACTAGAGGGCTTTATTCTTCCTCTGACTTTCAATGGATTGCTGGCACTCCTGGCGGCCATTTTTGGGTTCCTGACAAGAAAGCTGCCTGAAAACTTCAATGAGTCTTGGTACATCTTCGTTTCGGTGTGTACAACCACGTTCCTTTGGGCCGTTTTCCTGCCAACCTACTTTACGGCTTCCATATCGACAGGGAGGTCAGCCCTGCTTGGTTTTGGTCTGATGTTAAATGCATACATTACCCTCTTCTGTCTTTACCTGCCTAAAATCTACGCCATCTACTTCTTGGAAGAGAACCAGTACATCATTAACAATTCCATCGCAAACAGATCGGGCAACATGGAGCAGGAGTCCGAAGAAGACAAAAAGGAAAAGGAAATATTTGCCACTTCAAATTCAGGGTTTACCTAAAAATGTTTATAGGTACAGCCAAACTTCAAGTTTTGTACCAAATGAATAATGGTGATATTATAGGTATATCCCAGGGGACACGAAACGCAAACACAATGTTGCTAGTTGATGGAGGGCCTGTCTGTTGGATAGAAATTATGTAGACAGAATGTGAACACAATGTTGTGGTTTTTTCGCAATTTTGTGAAACGTTTCCTCAATGTCAAATGCAAATGCCATATCTTTGATGTTGCCTCACAATGTCGTGTGACCACGTCATTTCTACCATTCTTCTACATAACTTTCACAAACACTGCGATGTAACCGATATTGTCACAATATTGCTGCAGCGTAGAAATACCCATTTGGGTGCTGCTAGACAGTAAGCAAAACAGGTTGTATTTTGTCTATTTAGTCATGCTAAACAATAGTAAACATCCAAAAACAAACTGCTCGAGGGAGCACTGCTTCTCATCTGATAATATGAAAATGTAAGTTTACATGCAGTGCTGCCAAATTTCTTTGCTGCATTCTGACTTACTTCCCATGAAAGGTTTAAAATAATTTGATGACAGTTATTGTATATCATCAAAGACGATTGGGCTTGTTAGGTTAATGCTCGAATGGATAAGCTGTCACAATTTTGTGCAAGTTTGAGTGAGCAGATGAGTGAGGCAAATCTAAAACATAAAAGAAATAAACTTCTATCAGTCTACATTCACATTTATAAGCAGAAGTAATGAAAATCGGCAGCTATTAAGTTTTGTATCCCACATACCTCAAATATCTTCCTTCAATATAATACAATTTTTTCACCTCATCGATGAGAATCTCTAATCCAACAAGCAGTTTGGGATATTGAGGTTGTTTGTCATTGACCCGATGGCAAACATCACCTGCAATTTTCACACTTACCTTGTATAAGAATGTATGTGTCATTGCAAGTATCTGTGCAGTTTCCTATGAATATATTTGATAATTGAAGATTGAAGAATGTATCTTAATTTGCTTATATTTGGATGAACAAATAAAATAAACAAACATATGTTGAAAGGTTTGTATTTTTAACGCTTTAAATTAGATATACTTAATCATCATTAGCGCCGTTACTGTCCTTTCAGAAGGTACGTAGACTACGAAAAATCATCTTGTATTGACATCATATTGCTTCGGCAATGTGATAGGCCACAATGTGTAGTGCGATTCTGTTTTGGCATGTTATAAAGCATCTCAAATAGCCATATATGGTTATGTGACACAGGATGACAGTCATAATATTAATGAGTCCGTCCGATGAGGCTCAGATGTGTCAAATAAGAAGACTACACAATTATAATGCATTGGTCAAAAGGAATCTGTTGGGATTAACACAGCTATTTGAGAGGCTTTATAACAAGCCAAAATTGCATTGCACTGCACATCGTGGCCTATCACATTGCCCAAGCAATACATATGATGTCACATACAAGATGATTTTTCGTAGTCTACGTACCTTCTGAAAGGACTGTATTGGTGCTAATGATGCTTACAGTAAGTATATCTAATTGGAGGAAAAACATGATGTGGCGTGTTTGCAGATATTTGCTGTCTTCAATAGTGTAATTTTACACACCTTCAACAAAGTACCATGAAAACTGTCCTTATCATTCGTTGTAAAATTTGATCCGAAAGTGAGCTACATGGGGTTCACTGATCAGACCTACACCTAAAAATTCCTTACAAAATTTAGACAAATATAAGCCATATCTGATGAGTGAACCCCATGCAGCTTTGGATGAAAACTGGCCTTGAAAGCTTGAATCAGGGAAATTTCAAAATAGCCACCATTTGTTATTGCTCTCTGCACAAGCTCAATAGGTCTGAGCATGCTCACTGAGCTCAGTGAGAACCAGGTGACTCCTTGGCATGTTCAATGCCAATTAGGTCAGAAAATATTTTCCATTGCATTTGTATAGTGCAAAGTGAAGACTGTTATCTCGGTCTTGTCCCACTGAGTCTGGGCCATCATTGGCTGAATACGTCTGTGACCTTACATGGAGCACCCGATTTGCATGACTTCCAATGCTAACCTATGGGCACTGCCATGCGATGCCATACCCCCACAATACAACAAACAATCACTTTCTACATACTTTCTGGAAGGAGAGTAACACAATTAAAGGATAATATAAAATCAACAATTTTCTCTGGACTTGTTGGCAACAAGGCTTTTTTTTAGATATAATGCCTGACTAGATAATGAGAAAAATAATGATATGAGGAAACTGCAAAAATGGATACTCAGAAGAGAGCAAGACAGAAAAATATTCTTCATTTAAGGAGGAAAACCAAGGCAGGAGAACACAGAGGAAGCAATCTACATTTAAACATTTGGAAAGCCAGAGGAACCTCCTTCAAAAATGCCTCCAGTCACGCGAGCACAAGTCCGCAGGATTTTCATGGGGATGTCAATTTTAGTCTCAGATGATAAGTTCCGTTTTCGAGAGCAATATTTCAATTTTCTCAAGAAAGCTAAAATTCACTATTTGCACAAGAAACATCTCATTCATCCTCTGAGCCAGAATTCTTTTGCCAGCCAATAATTGAAGAGTCTGTGCTCAGCGTTCTTCTCCATTAGCTGGAGATCTCAAGAGCCGTCAAGCTAATGAAGGCAGAAATATACATAATTTTACTCCACTCTACCATTTTGGTGCTGTCTTCACAGGAAAAGCACTGATTCTCTGGTACATTTTCTGCTGTTGTTTGAGGATTGTAGTTTGCTGTGGGATAGAACACGACTATCAGCAATACTTTTTCAGAACTTGGAATGTACATTTTAAGGAAAATATACCACTTATAATATGGAGAAGTCATAGGCGTATGGCGCGCGTGATTTTTTGGGGGGGGGGGGCGAGCGACATCTGCCCGAATTTCAACATCTAGATTTAATATAATTTCAAATAACATTGGCTGGAAATCATTGATTTTCAGTAGTGTTTATTTAATCATCTGCCCAAATTTTTTAGCCTTTTTGCCCGAATCTTACTGTTTCCCAAACGTTTGGGGGGGGGGCGACCGCCCGCACCTGCCCCCCCCCCCTGATATGCCTATGGGTCAACTGGTGTTCATCTGGGAAGGATTAAGATCTATATTCACGATAACACATGATCCCTCATTTTGTGACACAAAAACATACAGCAAACGAAACAATTGTATGACACATATGTAGCAAGGTGACACACTCAACCACTTCAAAGTGTATGCTTTTGACTTCAGCAGTAATGAGTGAGTAGGGGAGGCGGGGGTCAGAAGTCACAAAATTCAGAAAAAGCCCCAGAGCAGAGCAGGTGTTTGTTAGATCTTAATGACCTTTGGCACAATTATGCAGTATTTAGTTGACTACAGTTGTATCACATGATAACTGCTGTTCAGTAAGTAGGCTTTAGTCAGTTCGCAATTATTTAAGGAAAAGTCCGATGTGACTTTTTACCCCATGTCAGGGTCAAGAAGTCACAACCATGGGGTAACAAGTCACATGCAATTGTTGTGAACATACAACACTATATGAGGTAATATGCAGACCTAGACTTGATAGTCATCCTTGTGTATGAAATTTACAGTGAGCCTTCCAAAGCTATCGGCATGCAATGACAATGCACCATCAGCAAAGCCGGCGACAGAAACTGCCCAAAGTTTGCGAAATTAAATTTTGCTCCAATGCCCTCCTATCAGTATTATTGATGATGGATGATGATAGGATTGTAAGCTAAAAGCTTCTAGTGTGGAATATTTTACTTTCCTTAGCACAGAATACTGACTTCACGGTACCCTATGGTAAAATATCACAGTGCTGGGGTGAAATGTCACAGTGTGACATTTTACCCCTCAGCTGTTTTTTAAATTCAACACATGATCATGGCAACTTGGTGACCATATTGCCAAAAATGGGTTCACAGCATGAAAGACAATTATCAAAGGGACCTTGAAACACTAGCACAACTTCCTTAGTCACAGAGACCAGACATTAATAGAGAAAGTTCGGAATCAATGAAACCTGTTTGGGACACCAAAAATGCATGAGGTGGGTAAAAACCCAATTTGTACAATGAGTATAATTTTCATATTCCCTGCAGACCTTCTTCTCATAAAAGTGTCCCAAATTATGATCTAAGCTTAAGAATTAGGTCACTGCAAGTTGGTCAAAAAGGCCTGTGACTTTTTACCCCTGTGACTTTTCACCCCCTCTTCCCCTACTTTAAATCAGACTCGCAGAGATTGATTCATTCTGGTGAATTAAAGAGAACCGTGCACTGAATTGCATCTGACTCAGCTTGCGTACAAGATGTGTTCATCATTCTGCTTTCCCTTCATCAGGATTCTACACACGAAATGCTGGACTTACCATTTGAGAAGAGTTAAGCAGGAAATTGCTAAAGCAAATGGATGGAGACATAGAGACTAATATTTACTGGCAGAAGCAGTCCAGACTTGTCCGGTAGCTCTTCCTTCTGCCATTCACTTATAAATAGATCTGCATAATCAGGTATGCCTATGGCAGATTTCTTGGTGGTCTAGGGGGGAGGCAGGCCCCCTAGGCCCCCCCCCTGTATCCGCCACTGCTAAGGTGAAATTATAAAAATTAATTAAAAAGCATGTTTTTTCCTGTGTCATGACATTACCTTTAAATCACATGAAACGTGGTTGAATAACTTGTCTAAAATAACATTGAAAGATTTACCGACCTTTCCTCCAATGTACAATGCCATTAAGGGCCTTTGTGGATGTAAGCAGCATCAGACCGTAAGTTTAGACCACCTGAAATTTGTGTTTATCACACATATTATTCAAGTAAGTGATAAAAATAGAAGAAGTTTGCTCTACTTTATAGAACTTCCCTGATGCATAGGCAAGAAAGTCCGTGAAGAATTTTTCATCTAAGCCACTATTTGCCCCGATATTGAAAAAACACTGACGCAGTCTCAACCTTCGTCTGATACTGTATATCGAAAATATTAGTGTTCATGTGATACTTATATAGCCCTAACCGATTCTTCACAAATCAGCAAATCACCAATTATTGTTTAAGAAATCATTACACTTTCAAGACCATTTGAGCTTTTGGTATTTGTTGTAATTATTATTTTGCTAATAAGCTAATCAGTTGCAAGGAGTCATTCTATCTGCCAGACAGAAATTCATTGCCTTGGCATGCTCAAAATGCCTAAATAGAGTGAAATTAATACAATGCTTGAAGCTCTGTGGCAAGGCTGTTTCCAATTCCCCATAAATTGGCTAAATCGTTTTATCGCTTCTCAGATTTGAACATTTCAGAGATGTGTTATTTTATAGTAATAAAATTTGTTCAAGGTATCATTGCACATCGACCATGCCTGATTGTGTTTTAAAAAACGTTTTCAGCATTAGCGACTTCGAAGGTTTGCAAGGGCATTCATTTTGCAAACACAGAAAACCAGTACTCATTCAATTCCAGATGACACCTAAAAATGTCTTATTAAAGAGCCCTTATTATGGTAGTTCTTGGCATGTCCGCCCTTATCCCATGTCTACCTACAATTTTTCCCTGGTGCAGATGTTGTTCCCTGGTGAATACGAGCATGAGAGGGAAAATACAAGGGAAAATACAGACTAAATGAGTTGGAGAGGGAAATACAAGAAATTAATTACATTGACAGGGAAATACGAGGTTCAACCAATCAGAGCAGGCCTGAGCGATGACGTTACCGTGATGTTGAGATGTCACAATACACATGGCACTGTTAACAAAGCAGAAAACTGAAACAAAAAGCCAGCTGCATCAGCGGTACAGCTTGTGTTTTGGACATCAGTACCCAATTGTATCAACGCTTGACATGCGTTATCTTTACTGGGTTAATAGATTTAACCCATGTTATAGTGACTCACCGCAATGCGGGTCTCGGGAAATACGAGGTCTCAGGAGAAAATATGAGGGAAATACAGGTCCAAGCCATGAAACAACCTACAATTAAGTCTACAGTGAAGAATTTTAAAAGGGAGTGAAGTATACTGATACAGCTTTCATCTTTTATTTGACTCTAACAAGCCTAATGTATCACTGTGCATACCGGCGGCTTGTTGAGTTTCTTTTACTCATTTAAAAGCATGAACGACTTGCATTTGAATTTTTTTGTTTTTCATTTTTCTATTGGGAAATTATTTTAACATACATTTTTGTCTAAATTAAGGTTGTTTCACTTGGAAGTTAGTATCACTATCTTTGCTCAAGTGAAACATTAAATTTTGTAAAAATGTTGTCAATGGACAACAAAAAATACACGTGGGTTTTCTTTTCATTCTCTGAAATATGACCTGTGATCGGCTGTTTTTTTTTCTATTCTAGGGTTTGGCCTACTAATCTATCATTTTAATTGGAACCGCATGTCTCATGACAGATTACAGAATAAATTCACATTCACGTCCATGTTGTCCAAGTATTCACCAACCTTGAAGCGCCAAAACCTTTTTGCCCGATGATGTAGGGAATCCAATTCTGGCCATGGATGTGATGAGAAGTGTCATCTCCCAGCAAATACATCAATTTCAAGGAAAGCATGGGAGCTAATGAGCCCCGAAGCTGTAGGCCCAAATTGCACAAATTGCCAATGGTGATTCTGTTAATGATAAACATGCATGTTGCACACTGTAAGTTACAGGTCCTAATAAGAACAGGAGTCATAGAGCAATAACATGGCAGGTCTGACTGCTTAGTGTGTCAATTGACTTATTTCAGCTGACAGATACCTTAAATAATGAAAGAGATGTCCTCCCCCCTCCCAAATCCCAAGCATCTAATAACATCCTGCCTGCCCTTAGGCTCACTGCTCAGGACCATTGGAAGATCCCACCTCCTTAAGCCTCTATAAATTCTTCTCCTTCCTTCCCAACTTTCTGCTTGTTTTCTACCAGCCCTTACTGGCAATAATTGCTACAATTTACAAGGAGTTATTTTAGCCTGGCTTCACCCTTGCCAGGAAATTCAGAAGCTGACCTTTTCTCATGAACAGCCATTTAATCCCCTTGGCGTGGCTACAGGAAGGACCTCTAAGAACATGAGCTAGCTGGTCTCCTCATCCAAGATAATAAGGAGTCATGCAGGGTGCTCCTATCTTGTTTCTGATATTGGTGATATCTTTTTGAATATGATATACTGGTCAGTAATGTGAGAAGGAAGGACAACTTTAGGACTAGACTTTCACATTCTTTGAAGTGTATTATGATAAACCCAAGAGTTTTGATTACTCATATGTACCTGACATTCAATGTTCATTTACATATGTATAAATGTACTCAGTGTGGTCACCTTGTAATGTTTATGGTATTTCAATACACATAACTATTTTCTAGTTCACACATTTGTGTCCATGACTCCTGACTACTAGCTGTTGTCACAGACCATCTGTAATTACTGCAATTTCAATTAGTATGAGTTGCTTGGACAAGTTTTCAAGCCATCTACGTTGCATTTTAAGCTCATCTGATTGGTGTATGAGCAATAAAACGTCCTTCAAATGTGTATGTTGAACGTTGGAAGCTGTGAAAAATGTAATATTCTGCTTCAGTGAGCAGCAGAGTTTGGATTCTTGGTAAGATTAGCCTACAACAAGCACGTCTTCTTGGCTTGACATACGTTTTATGGTATTCAAATTAGTTTATGCCACGTATTTCAGTGTCTCAACCAATCACATCTAGCACATTTGCTACGTTTTTCTGTCCTTTTGCAGAAACTCATATTTCTTGAAATTGCAGTAACTGTTCTAGATTAGTGAGTGGAATTGGACTCTCTGAGCATGAATCATCCTGGTGGCTCATGGAGACGAATCACCATGGCCATGCAAGATACATGCGTTAATCATTCTGCTCTACAATCATCTGGATTCTTTGCACATAGTGCAGGATTAACTATTCTACAAGAGCCTAGCAGGAAATTGCCAAAGTAAATGGAGACATTGAGACTAATATTTACGGGCAGAAGTCGTCCTGATTTGTCCGACAGCTCTTCCTTCCATTTGTATGTAAACTCAATTTGAATTTAGAGATCTTTGAAATATCTGCATGACAATAGTCAAGTGATGAACGAACGTCATCCGCAGGCAGGAAAATTGATTTCTAGAAATGTGTGTGCCTTAGGTTTATGAAACAGCACTCTGGCAAACCAAACTAAACATTCAACAGGCTCTTTTTTTCTTTTTTTTGGTGTAACTCTCTGTGCAGACTATCAGACTGGTCAATGCCTGCTAACTGACTTATTTCTGTTGGCACAGTTTAAATTATGTAAGAGGTGTCCCTTTCTAAGTGCCCATTTGATAACATCCTGTCTGATCTTTGGCTCGCAGCTTCTATTGAATCCTGTAGCATTAATAAATCACTTTCCTTTTTCCAAACTTTCTTCTAGGTTCTACTGGCATTCACCAACAATAATTGCAACATTTTCAGAGGGGTTATTTTCGGTCTGCTTGGTGAGGCTTCACACTGACCAGGAAATTGACCAGCTGATTCTGACACACTAACAGCCATTTGATCCCCTCGGGCTGGCTCACCAAAGTTCTCTAAAAAACACAACCTAGGCAGTTGAGTCTATGCGGTATCTTTATAAAACAGTAAGAGTCTCAAAAGTGACAACACTAAAATAAAGTAAACTGGCATTAAATAAAGAATAGGTAAGTGGAGCAACAATGGATATTTACACGTGTCATCAGGACACATGCTCAGGTCAATGCAAACACTCCGGTCAAATAGGCGTCTCTTAGACAAAACCCAGGTAAAAACACCATCTTTGCCATATGACTGGGCGTCAAGTGTATTCATACTCCATTAGAAGGATGAAAATGTGTCAGACATATTTTCTCTGTAATTTTTAGTTGACCTTTTCTGTATTTTCAATTTTGGCTCGTTGAATCACCATTATTACAACCTAAGTTGAAATTTTTAAAAATTATTTTAAAAATTTTTTTTTTCCTGTTTCATGACTGATTGCCTTTAAAAACACATGAAACATGATTGAATAACTTGTCTAAAGTAACATTGAATAACTTAGCCAACTTTCCTCTAATGCATAATGCCATTAAAAGCCTTTGCGGACATTTATAAGCAGCATCGGGCCGTAAGTTTATACCACCTGAAATTTTTGTTGATCACACATATTCAAGCAAGTGATAAAAATATATCAAGTTTTTGCTATTGTAGAACTTCCTTGATACATAGGTAAGAAAATCCATGCAGAAATTTTTCTGCTGATCTCCTATTTTCCATTATATTGACCAAAAAATTGACGCGGCCTAAACTTTCGTCTGATACTGTAAATATGAACAGAAATCGTGGCACAAAATGTGTGTTGAGTGACTTATCACAGCTGAGTCATAGTTTATCAGCTGACACATAGTATAAATAACGAAGTCCTCCCCTACTCCCCATCTAACAATATCCTGTCTTCTCTTAGGTTCGCTCCTTTCAGAAAGGCCTACCTCCGTTAGCTTCTAGAAATCTTTTTCTTTCTTATGGGACTTTCTGCTTGTTTTCTATCCTAGCATTTTACCAGTAAATAATTGCTGCAATTTGGGAGGAGTTATTTTAGTTTGGCTCGCTTGCATGAGCTTCACCCTAACCAGGAAATTGACCTGCTGATTCTGACACACTAACAGAAATTTGATCTCCTAGAGTTGGCCTAAAAGCCAGAAAAGTCCTCTATGAACAAAGCAAAAATGACCATCTTTTATATAAACAATAACAAGCAAGCAATAAAGAGTGAATACTTAAACTTCGATGTTACTTGGTCTTTTTGATCCTTGACAAAACGGTCTTGCAGAATTCCAATTAAATGGCGTATCATATCGTCTTAAATAAATATCCCTATCAGCGTGCCTCGGCGGTCCAACGTCGGCCCGAAGCTGGTCCGATGCTACTGACATCGGACTGACGCTGGGCCTACGTTGGACCGCCAAGGCATGCTGACAGGGATATATACCTGAACTATTCTTTTGGCTGGGCTCACATGACCAATTGAGATAGGTTGCCTGTGAAATAATCCGAAACGTTTTAGTTTAAGATTTTTTATTCCAGGACCATGTCTTAGTTTGAAAAGTGAAGGTATTTAAACTCAATATCCACAATATCCTGGACCACCAATTTTGAGGCATTGAACACTTTTACTTGGCAAGTTCATCAGTCCAATTCAAGCCATAGATATATATGTTAAATAAAAAATATCATCCATGAGCAAATACAGGTATTTGGAGGAAAGTGCGCACCTTCCAAACAAAACTGTTGCTGGTGACATAGTGTCTTTTTCACCTTTAGTTAATTACAGCTACTAATAAGTTTAGCAGGAATCTACCCTAAAAACATGGCAAATCCGACTGCCTTAACAGGACATGTCGATTGATTTATTTTAGCAAGCACACAGCTTAAATAATGAAAAAGGTGTCCTCCCTTACTCACCATCTAATAATTTCCTGTCCAAAGGCACTTATACTGGAAAGGTCCATTGCCTTTTAAAAGCGTCTATAATTATTTTTCCTTCTTATCAAACGTTCTGCCAGTATTCACCTGCAATGATTGCTACAATTTAAAAAAGAGGTTATTAAAGCTTAACTAACTGGGGCTTCACCCCTCCATCAAATTATGCAGCTGAATCTAGCACAGTAACAGCCATTTGATCCCCTCAATCCTGCTGCAGGAAGGTCCTCCGTGAATGCAACCTATGTCATGTCTTTATGCAAGATGAAGCCCGGGTCTCACAAAGAGCTCCTATCGCATTCCAATATGTGTCTTATTTTCATGCATATGATATCAGCAATATCAAAGGGATAGGGTCAAGACATGTCCATTCTCCCATGACTCACAAAATACATGCCATATAATTGAAAGACTAAAACATCTGGAGACGGATTTTGTTTGTAGTACAATGAATGGGATAATTCTCAGGCGCCATATTGGCAAATTATAATAAATCAACACAATTACAGACATCATTTTTAAAGATGATACATTTCTTTCTGTTATATATGAAGGCAACATTTTCCCACAAATGGGCAGCTCAGTCCAGCGGCGAAGGGAAAAGGAAGTGGGGCTCTGCATTATTAGAATATCAGGACTCAACACTAATATGGCCCCTATCTGCCTCACATTTAATTATAGAAATTGGAAAAACGTGCACATGTCAGGATCAAACACCAAGAGCACAAAAAGCAGTAGATTGTACTTCAGAATTTCAATCACATTCTCAAGCTCTATTGGACAATTTTTCTGTTGTGGCAAAAAGTTCCACAGCATACTATGAGGTTATACCATGGGTGGAGGCAGTATATCCCTGGTATAGTCACACAAGATCCAGTATATCCCGAGACCCGAAGGGTCGAGGGATATACGGGGTCGAGGGTGACTATACCAGGGATATACTGCCGCAACCCATGGTATAACCTTTTTATCCCATGTCTTTTTTTTTTAAATACTTGTACAGGGTGAGGAAGCGAATTTTTCAAAATTTGAAATATTTCAAACTTCATTCGAAATGAAAGGTTGTGCTAAGTCATAAAAAATTCATACTTTCAAGCCTTAGAAACAAGACAAAAAGGATCCTTTTTGTGAAGTTTGACTAGTATTATCTCCAATCAAAAATTCAATATGGCCGTCTAAACTTGGTGATGCTTTGAATAAAAGCGCCTTCATGTTTTGAGGCCGTGAGCCATTACGACAGTAAGGAAGACAACAGTATCGTGGTGACAGGTCTTGTTGACCAACTATTCTAAGATGCCCCACACAGAAAAGTAAGGGGAATTAAGGTCCGAGCTGGAGAAGGGCCAAAAAATGGCCGCCCAGAAGTCCCTGAAATTTCTTTAAGTGGAAATCCTGAACTTTCTTGGCCACGAGGCATGGGGAACCATCCTGAGTCTGCCTATAGATGCCATTGGGGTAGTTCACATCCAGCCATGGCAAAACACGACATCCCTGGACCTAGTAGTATGCATCAGGTCCGTCCCCCTTTACTTACATGAAAAAGAAATAACGCATAATTTTTCTATCTGAAGTCATGACTCCCGAAACCATTGCCTGAGCTGGATACTTTGCCCTGAATGTCCCATCGACATCTTCTATTGATTTTATATAGAATTTGCCATTTCTTTTGTTGACAATAGAATCCACAACCAAACGATTATAGCTTGAAAAAAAAATTGAATATCGAGCCATGCTTACTAATGTAGCCCATCATTTTTTCACCATTTCTATCTTCTGGCCTTCATGGAATAGGCTGTATGGTGTCTTTGGGGTCCTGACATATGATTTCAGGCCAAAATCATTTTGCATAGCCTCTCTGGCAGCCTTGAGGTCCACCTGAAGCTCTTCTACCACCTCTCTCATAGAGGTTGCTGGTACCTTGTCAGTTTTGTCCTCAGTGACTCCAGGAATGCTCCATTCCTCTCTTAATTCCCTCCACTAACTCCCAGACTTCCCTCTTATTCCTTTAACATCATTGATTGCCTTCATGATTTGTATTCTGGTTGTTAGGTCACTCTGACTATGTAAGGGATTGTTTTTTAGTCCATTTGGCACTGAAGCAAATCTGACCGCCTCTTCCTTTTTGTCTCCTGTGAAGTCATTTTTAATCACAGCTCATTCTAACCTTCCACAGGTATGGCTGATACATTAATGATTATGCTGTATCGTTTTCACAATTTTCCTGTAGATGTGAGATGCTTTTTTAGCCCAAGAAAGTTCATTGAAAATTTTGGTTCCCCACCCTGTATTTTATATCAATGTAAAACAGTTTGAAGCACTCAATGTGAATGCAGCTGTGCTACAAAAAAATCAATACTCTTAATTGGCAGCACTTAATTGCCTTAAATCACAACAATCAGCAAATATGCTGGTATCAACATGCTAATAAGCATGATATATAGGGGCACTGTTGTCTTTTGATTGGTCAGTTCCAGTATATCCCTGTTGATCTCATTATCTTTCTGTATATCCCTGCTGGCTAATTAGCCAAAGGAATTTGATTGGTTGAACTAAATATATCCCTGTTTCTTTCTGTTGTATTTCCCTCTCTCAATCTGTATTGACCAGGGAAAAGCTCAGTATGAGGGACAAAAGTTGGCTAGACATGGGATAAATGTATGTATATCGCCAGGTTTTCAGTCTCACCACAGCCTCCAAATTTACAATTGCCAGCTGGACTGACATCGTATTTCATTGTTAACTTACTTGTCTTATAGTTTGAAGTACTAATCACTTTGGTGAAATTGTTGCCCAGTGTGAACATGAATGCAATTCAAACCAAACTAAAGATAAAGACGATTTAAAAGACTGCTGAATACAAATTGAAAGCTGTTTATACCATTCGACACCTCTGTCAGCCAATCACATTACAGTATTTCAGGGGAATAATTCCCAAATTCTTTGTTGTCCAGTTATCCTCTCATGTTTGACTGTTTGTCTCATGGTATAAGCCGGTTATTCACCATGGGATCAGGAATATGTGTTTATCACACCCCGGGCTAAAGCCATCGGGTGATAAATCACATATTCCCTCTCCCGTGGTGAATAACCTTTACTAAATTGCAAGTGTGAGCAAGTGGCATTCCATTTAGTTGGTAATTAGGGGAGCAGACGAAACTGTTTCTACATGCCAGCAATTACCACAGGTGGTCGGCTGACTGCTCTCCATATATTCCACTCAGTTGATATTTCACTTTTAACCTTCTTTTAAATTGAAAGTTTCAGCTTAAGAAGCAGCTCAATTGGCTTGTTATCTGTGTGCATCAGTTGCCTGTAGGCTACACTTGCACGCACAATTGCACATCCTTGTCCTTCTCTCTTCAACCTGGAACCCTGCGCTCTTACTTGAAAAATACTAAATTTCCGTTCAAGTTTCTTTGACAAAATGCAATTTCAAACAAAATTAATTTCAACCTGAAAAAGGCAGCTGGTTTAAGTTTGTATAATTTCCTCTTTTTGATTTTGCAGTAAATCTGTTGTGATGTTAATCAATTAGTTCTGTAGATATTTAAAGCATGAGCCTGGAAGTTAGAACACTGAGGAGTGAATTTGCATGGGAACAATAGGCTGTGGAAGCATGAACATCTTCCTGAGGGTGAGGGATTCACAAAATGTAGTATATCCATGCAGATAAAACACAAAGTAATGCAAAGAATATCATTAAAATACTGGGTAGTTCACTTAAATCATTAAGTTTTTTAAAACTATCTTATGTTTTTGCTTCCGTTGTTTATTTTTCCAGGCTAGGGCCCACTAATCTACCATTTTAATCGGAATTTCATGTCACATTCACCAACCTTGAAGTGCCGAAACGTTTTTGGGTGACAATGTAGGGAATCCAATTTAAGCCATAGGTGTGGCGAGAAAGTGACATCTACAAGCAATACATCAATTTCAACGGAAGCATGAGAGCTGATGAGCCTAGCTGAAGCCCAAATTACACAAAATTGTCAATGGTGATTCTGTTAATAATAAAAATGTGTGTTACATGCTTTTAGTTACTGGTCCTAAGAAGAACAATCATAGCCATGCAAATAACATGGCATGTCTGTCTGACTGCTTAGTGTGTCAACTGACTAACTTAAATAATGAAGGAGATGTCCTCCCCCCCCCCAAATCCCAACTCTCTAGCATCTAATAACACCCTGCCTGCCTTTAGGCTTACTGCACAGGACTATTGGGAGATCCCACCTCCTTAAGCCTCTATTAATCTTTTTCCTTCTTTCCCAACTCTCCTCTTGTTTTCTGCTGGGCAAACTGGCAATAATTGCTACAATTTAAGAGAGTTATTTGGCTTGGCTTCACCCTTGCAAGGATATTCAGAAGCTGACCCTGTCTCATGAACAGCCATTTAATCCCCTTGGCGTGGCTACAGGAAGGACCTCTAAGAACACAAGCTAGCTGGTCTCCTCATCCAAGGAGACACGCAGGGTGCTACTATCTTGTTCCTGATATTGGTCATATCTTTTTGAATATGATACTGGTCAGTGATGTGAGAAGCAAAACTTTAGGACAAGACTTTCACATTCTTTGAAGTGTATAATAAACCCAAGAGTTTCGATTACTAATTTTGAATCTGGTGCCGGCTCGATAAGCATGTATTGCTTCATCTGGTACCATAATAAAGTCATTATGAACCTGACATTCATTCAATGGCCCGACAAATTTTATCTTTTTTCAAATATAATACTTATAATAATTATAATGATGATTGTTGAACATGTGTTTCGCCACAACGTTTAAATGTGACTTAAAAGTACTTTTCAAAGAAATTCATTCATCTGTCCTTATAGAAATTGTAAACGTTTTAGGCATAATCTACCAGCCAGCGACCTTATTTATAACAAATATACTAAAAATATATGAAAGCTTGATCTTCTTACTGTAACACATCCAAGTCATTGCTCTTCCCATATTGTCTGAACTTGCACTCGATAATCGGTATAGAGCCCCCTGTCTCCTCTTCATTAATGTCTTCAATTGTGTGCTTAAATTTTTCACTGAACTACACTGCGTAAGTCCTAAATTATTCAAATAATGTAAAGCAGATGGCTGCCCAAAAATTTTACACAAATCGCATGGCACAGATGAATTTGGGGTTTTTTATGAGAATGGTGAAGCAACTAGATGTAACAGGATAAAAACAAGATCCAGGCATATCCATCGAAGTAGGGCTCATATGTGCATCAGCTGTGTGTTTCCTCTTGAATATATTTTTGATGAAACTATTCAAGTTCCAAACCAGATTCTCAAGTTACTAGCACATCCTAGTTCAGCACTTCATCAACTCCGTATGTGTGAAGAAAAGACACTCGTTATTATGATTCTGTTGGTGGTATTGATCGGATCTGAAAGTCCCATGTCAAAGTATGTCAACCATGCATCATGCAAATTCCATTGGGTATTTCAAGGTCTTAAATTTCGACATTGCATGATATCCAGAAGCCATATATTTTTTTAATCTACATTTTTGGAAATTATTCTGTATGTTTGATATGATTATACCCGGGTTCCGAGTCGACTAATATATGCTGTGAGACAGCTCTTTAATTGGCAAATTCAGTTACGTAATTCATTTGACATACAATTATGCAATGTATATTATATACTGTAATCCTCACTGTGTCGTCATCAGATCTTGTAATGTTTTGGCCACTCTTCAGTATATATGTATGGTATATGAAAAAGTATTTTCTAGTTCATATGTTTTGCACCCATGACTGTTGACTGCAGACACTGTCTATAATTAATTGTTACAGATAAGTGAGTGGAATTGGACTCTCAGAGCATGAATCACCTTGGCACCTTGTGAAGAGGAATCACCCGTGCCACAACTTGCACACAAGATGCATGTGTTAATCATTCTGCTTTATAATCATCTAGATTCTTTGCACGTAGCGCTGGACTTACTATTCCTCAAGAGTTAAGCAGGAAATTGCCAGAGCAAATGGAGACATTGAGACTAATATTTACTGGCAGAAGCAGTCCAGACATGTCCGGCAGCTCTTCCTTCTACCATTAGCTTGTTCTTGGGTAAATGGATTGCACTCACTCGTCCATTCACTTAGATTTACATACAAAAATAGATGGTTGGATGATGTTTCTGCTGTGGCTGATTTTCAAAGATTAATTTGACCTGCAAAGCCAATGGCAGGCATGCATATACAGATTGGCCAAGCTCTGAATACCAAAATGATATTTTTAAAATAGAAATGATCCAAAATCAACCACTATCAATAAGACTAGTATAATAGTGGTGCAATGCCCACTCTAAAAACTGTTTACCTGCAAATTATGTGGAAATTTGCTTGGTTTGATTCAAACAAATATTTGGTTTTGGCAATTGTTTATGAGAACTTTATTATACATTATTATGTGCATGTGTGAATGTTACCCAACTTTTCGAACATATTTCAATGGAGGTGGGGGTAGGCCTGGTAATTCTTTACATTGTCCTTTGGCAATTAATAATGGGGGGGTATGAAATATGAACAAGAAATAAATCCATAAACATGCCTTTTTTTACTTGCAAAAGTCCGCAAACCCGCATGAGCAAATAAGGTTTTTTGGTGCAAGGCCACTTCTGACGGTCAGCAGGATGGATTTTTCAATCATCCTGACGTCAGCAACAAATTAAAAATGCGATCTTTCTGACGTCAGTAGTGTCAGTAAGAACCCAAAAAAGGTCCCTGTTTTTATATGGTTATAAACCATTTATGACCAGGTGTCCACTATACTAGGGCCAGGACAAGACCAGGAACCATCAGGAAAGTACGATTGACAATTGAAGTATCATGAAACCCCATCCCTTCACCATGTTGTCCTGGTATTCTTGAAGCCTTCCTCGTCTTTCGTGAACACTTCCCAGTGCTTCACTGCCTTCAGCAGAGGCAAACATTTCAGTGTCCAAATTTTGCTCCAGAGCAAAATTTGGACACTGAAGTTGATTTCCTGGCACCTTCAGCGACTTGTCCTCCTTGTCCTGATGCTGTCCATGAAGGCTTCCTAGCTTTCCTGAACCCTTCAGCACTTTCTTGAAGCTGTCCTGGAGTGGACCCTTCTGTGCTGCTGACAGCTTCAAGAATGTTCAGGAAGGCTTGCTGAAGGTATGCTGAAGGAGCAGAAGGCATGAGGAAGTATTGAGGAACCAATGCTGAAACAAAAAGAAGCTCTTTGGAATGATGCGGAAAACAAGGAAACCTTGCAGAAAGCTTGCAGAAGGTGTCGGGAAAGCACAGAGTGACAACATGCAGAAGGTGTCTGGAAGGTGCAAACAACACACAGAAGTCCCAGGAAAGCACTGAAATATGTGCAAAACGGCTTAGAACAAGATGTCATATCAAGAAAGATGATAAAAAATTTGCATTCAGTCAGCCACCATTCCTCTTGCTGTCCTAATGCTGTCTGGAGGGCTGCCCGATTGTCCTTGCCGAGGTTTTCATCCTTCCTGAAGTGTTCTGCACCCTGTCTGCAGACAGGATGCAGAAGGTCTCAGGAATAGAGCTGCTTTGGAGCAGAAGCACGAGTTCCTGAGCTTCCTGGTCTTGCCCTGGCCCTAGTTGACGGCCCCGAAATTAATTTAAAAGCAGGCAGGTGACCCCAGAGATGGTAAGCATCAGAGGGCTAATATTTTGTCCCAGGCAAATTTTGGTTTTGTGATCAATTTTGACATTTTTGGAAGAATTACATGTAACCTTTTGTTATAGAAATACCATAGAAATACACATTCGGTGAAATATAGGCCTACTGTTGGCCTGTGACACTCCAATTTGGAGAAAAACGGGGGTATCCAGAGGGAGGCTAATAATTTTGTCCTCAAGTGTATATACTACTGTGTACTACATCAATCAGCGCGGCAAAGTCACATGGAAGAAATCATTTCCATGGTTTGGAAGATGCTTAAATTCAAGCCCAGACAAAATAGATAATCTCAACATGTTTGTAATAAACGAAATGGTAACACAATCTAACCAATTTCAAGTTAGTTCCAGACTGCATTGTCACAGCACTTTTTATCCACTTAATATTTGAAAACATGTTGAGCATGCTAAGGCTACAATTTCATCCGATGTCTGGCACATAAAAAGAGCGGGCTCATTAGATGAATTCTGAAATGAAACATCGAAAGCTCAAATAATCTTGGAAGAAGTAAATTGCTAGTTATAAATTAGTCAAAACTTCTGACTGGTCCCTGAAAATGCTTGTCTTCACTTGCAATAAAATCATTATTCTTTAATGTGAGCAGTGTCTTTCCATTGCCATTAGTACAGGTCTACTTCAGCAAAAGCTAATTTATATAATGCACTAACTGTTCTGAAAGAATTCATGTGAAAATAAAGGCCCTTTCAACAAACAAGGCTGAGTGAAGCCTTGTATCTGCCATGTGACCACAATTCGAGAAACGTTCCTTCTGATGAAACTATTCAAGATATGTAAGTGCTTTTATTTTTTCATTCCGAGATGGCTTCTCATTGTGGTCCAAATAATGCAATGTGTGGAGCACAAACTAGCATTAAGATATTAGTATTATTCTCTACATTCAGATTGCTCATTCAAAAATCGTGGCGGTACTGTATAATAATGTTTTGATTTACGTATAGGACTCTGCTGGCGAAACCACCAAGCTGAGCATCACAAAATTAGGATAAAATTTAAAATTGAAAGGTCATTGCAATGTTTCTGTTTAAAGCAATTTTGACAGATATTTTTTAAACCTATCTTTGGAAATTAACTAGGGCACAACACCAGTTCGATAAATTCCCACGAATGAAGTCACTGATAGACATTGGCCTGTAATGGTACATAGTAATTATCATGAGGAATGTAAACAAAAGGCCTTGGGCGATTGACCACTATACTTAACAGTGATTTAACCAATTTTTCCACACTACCTGCGGTGTTTCATGATCCTTGCAGGCTTGCAGTCATACCTCACCATCTAGCACACTGGTGCAAGCTGACACATCTGTAGTTCCATAAAATTTGAATTTTTACAGGTAGGGGAAGAGGGGGTGAAAAGTCACAGGGGTAAAAAGTCACAGGCCTTTTTGACCAACTTGCAGTGACCTAATTCTAAAACTTAAATCATCATTTGGGACGCTTTTATGAGAAGAAGGTCTGCAGGGAACATGAAAGTTATACTCATTATGCAAAGTGGGTTCTTACCATCCTCATGCTTTTTTGGTGTCCCAAACAGGTTTTATGGATTCTGAACTTTCTCTATTAATGTCTGGTCACTGTGACATAGGAAGGTGTGCTACTGTTCAAGGTCTTTTACGTAACATTCTTCCATGCTGTGAACCTATTTTTGGTCATATGGTCCCCAAGTTGTCATGATCATGTGTTGCATTTAAGAAACAGCTGAGGGGTGAAATGTCACACTGTGACTACATCATCAATAATACTTCTGAGTATTGCAGTAAGTTTATCATTATGTGAACTTTGGGAAATTTCTGATGCAGGCTTTGCTGATGGTGCATTGTCATTGCATGCAGATAGCTTTGGAAGGCTCACTATAAATTTTATGCACAAGGATGACTATCAAGTCCAGGTCTGCATATTAACTCATACAGTCCTCTATGTCCACAACAATTGCATGTGACTTGTTACCCCAAGGTTGTGACTTCTTGACCCTTACATGGGGTAAAATGTCACAACGGACTTTGCCTTAAATAATTACAAACTGACTAAAGCCTATTTACACCACAGCAGCTATCATGTTACACAAATATAGCCAACTAAATACTGCATAATTGTGTCAAAGTTCGTTCAGATCTAACAAGCACGGTCTGCTCTGTTCTGGAGGTTTTTTCGCATTTTGTGACTTCTGACCCTCGCCTCCCCTAGTTGCATTATCTATAGTGATGGGCCTCAAGCAGCAGAGAGGAAGTGTCAATCAGGGTCACTGGTTTACAAGTGGGTCAAGGCCTTACACTGGTCATTTGACTATCAAGTTTTAAAACTACCAAAGAGGTCAGCACTGCCCAGTACTCTCCAGTTAATTGGTACTCTCAATGGCATGAGTTCTGTGATTTTCTTGTCAGGCAATTGACAGGTGCTGTGCTCTCTTGTAATTTTAAAACTTGATAGTCAAATGACCAGTGTAAGGCCTTGACCCAGTTGTAAACCAGTGACCTGATTGACACTTCCTCTCAGGTAGTGTGCAAAACATGGTCAAAACATCATGTTCAGTCCTCAGAAGTCCTTTTGTTTACCTTTTTTAATGGAGTTGTTTGAGACTCTTATCCATTAGGTGTGAGAGGCCCATACATATACAGGCGAATCCAACCGTGTAAATACAAGCCATACCAGTACAGTCTGGCCGGTTCCCAAAACCGGTTTTCGAAGCAGAACTTTCATTTTGGTTCTGTTACGCCATATCGCTATAAAAGCCATTTTATTGCCGAGATTTGACGGAAAATATCCATAAAATCATGAACTGAACTTGAGAAGATGTTGTCTTGACTGTCGATGTCTGCTCTAGTGTGAGATCAGCTTTACGGGCCAAAAAATCAGTTTTCGGGAAGAAGATTTCTCTAAAATGCGGATTTGCGGACCGATGGTACGAATCATGTATATCGATCAAGTGTATCGATGATGGGTCATTCTCAAATTTCAGGACACTTTGCGTCCCTCTAGCTCCGTGACATTAATTTGAATGCGATTAATAACTGAAGCGTCACTCTACATCTGTTATTCATATTTCTATTTAGAACCACTGCATTTGCAACAAAAGTCATTCATTAGACCTCTTTTTTGTGCATCATGTCCAGTAATCGGTGCAAAATCAATAGTTTTTCCCCGTCACTGTACCTGACATGACAAAATCAAGTGTTAATTTTCCTCCTAATGTACCATGATATTCAAAGTTTCTTTGCACGATTCATGAGAATATAACCTTGAATTTATATCTAGTTCACATTCAATTTTTTTTGTCTTATTTCATTGATAAGATTGATACAATAGGCGTGTCACTAATTTATGTCAATTTTTTTGTCCACTCCATTACCTGCCATAGGTCGGTTCGTAATTGTTTTTTATGAGCTATTTTCACTGAATATCATCAGACTCATGTGCAGACTTCGTAAAACATGTATTCCATAAATTCAGACGTAATATTCATAGAAAATGTTTTTGGTCTCACCAAAATGTCCACTCCGTTTCCTTCATTTCCAAGCATACCAATGATATTTTTAAAGAGTGATTTCATGTACAGTAGCTGACGAAAGTTTAGGCCGCATCAATTTTTTGTCAATGTAATGGAAAATAGGATATCAGCTGAAAAAATTCTGCATGGATTTTCTTGCCTATGTTCAGGGAATTACTTGATCTATTTTTATCACTTACTTGAATATGTGTGATAAACAAAAATTTCAGGTGGTCTAAACTTATGGTCTGATGCTGCTTACATCCACAAAGGCCCTTAATGGCATTGTGCATTAGAGGAAAGGTGGCTAAATTATTCAATGTTATTTTAGACAAGTTATTCAACCATGTTTCGTGTGATTTAAAGGCAATCAGTCATGAAACAGGAAAAAACATAATTTTTAATAATCTTTTAAAATTTCAACTTAGGGGGTAATAATAGTGATTCACCGAGCCAAAATTGTTAATAAATAAAAGTTCAACTAAAAAGAACAGAGGAAATATGTCAGACACATTTTCATCCTTCTAATGGAGTATGAATACACTTGACATTCAGTCATACGGCAAAAATGTTGTTTTACCTGGATTTTGTCCAAGAGACGCATATTCGAAGTATCATAAAACAATGACCGGAGCGTTTGCATTGACCTGAGCATGTGTCCTGATGAAATCAACAAACTTTTGTACTTTCCCCACAGTACAGACAAAATTGCCAACACCACTCCGGAAAGTGTACTGAAACATAATGTTAATGAATGGACCATGCAGTTTTACGCCTTCCATAAAAGAGGCTGTAGTTTCATCAAAAGTAAAGTGAACAAAACAAAAGTTGTTTGATTTTATAGTCTGCATTTATTTTATCTAATCTCCAAAATAAAAAGCAGTATTGAGCAAAAAGCAAAAAATCATTCCACTCCGTTACCGTCCACTCCTTTACAAGATCAAAATAAGAAATCGACATTTTGACCAAAAAATCTACTGATATGAGATAAAGTACTTCTGAAAATAATAATAAAAAATAATAATGTAGTTACATCAATCTTTTTTTTTTTTTTCCTTTTGTTGTTGTTCCTACATTTGGTTTTTAAAATCAAAATTCCACTCCGTTACCACATTGTCCCCTCCATTACAGGAGGTTTTTGCAATACACTTTGTCCCAAAATTTGAGAATGGCCCCGATATGTATTGTATGGAATGTTGGCAATGATATAGAGTCCTAAAATTAATTGTTAGCATTTTAGTGACATTTGAGTGGAAAGGAGGCCTTGGGAGTGCAAAAGCATGGAAGTGTTGAGGAGTGCTAGCGCGATTATATGTGCTCGGAAAATCTATTAGGTTGTACTGTAGCTCTGTCCAGCTCGCAAACTGAACAAATTCACCACTACAGGCAGTTTGATGGGCCAATTAATATGTTACGCACAATCAGTTACAAATCCTAATAGGACATGAAGCCTGACCCAAAAATGTGGCTATTTCAGTCTGCTCAATGCTACTCTGTATGCTAATTGACTTATCTCTGTTGGCATACCTTGAATAATGTAAGAGGTGTCCTTTCCTGACTGCACATCTGATAACATCCTGTCTGATCTTTGGCTCACAGCTTCTATTGGAAGGGCCCATCCCTTTTAGCCTTTAGAAATCACTTTCCTTCTTTCCGAACTTTCTAATAGTTTCTACTGGCATTCACCTACAATACTTGCAACAATTTAAAGAGGGGTTATTTTTGGTCTGCTTGGTGAGGCTTCTCGCTGACCAGGAAATTGACCAGCTGATTCTGACGCACTAACAGCCCCCTCGGGCTGACCACAGGAAAGTGCTCTAAGAACTCAACCTGGATGACTTAAACAAGATAATAGACAGACAGACCGACAAATTATTTACTGACCTGTGTAAAAAATATACACCCAGCCCTATATGGGCTTACAAGTCATAAAAATAATTCAAAAGTAACTTTAACAACAAATTTTCTGGAAACTATAATATTAAAACATTTACAATCACATATTTACAATATTAAAACATTTACAATCACATATTTACATTATTTAAACAACAAACTTCTTCTTCTATGGAAAGCTTTAAACAAATATTCTGCAGTAAATTACAATATAATAAGAGTTTAGTTCCAATTTTAAAGGGAGTTTCCAATCTTGTTCCAAATGTTGTCACATCTTCTGAATCATAATATAATAAGACTTAGGGGGAGAGTTGGGTAATATGAGCATACTTTTGTCTCGTGGCTCTAGCCATCAGCATAAATGTGAAAAGTAAAGTATTCCAGCTTTGAAAGACAGAGTTGGAATATGGCTAAAACGTGAAGGTAATTTTAGGACATTTGGTCATTTTGTTTTTGAGTAATATCACTATGAAAAAATTTAAAAATTGCCCATATTAAACTGATGGAGCATTTTATGGGCACCTAAGAGGTATAATATGAGCACTCAGATAACTGCTATTCTTGAAGATGACAGCTTATATTGTAATAGACAATAGCACACAAGGAGTCCATAACAACATCTTTAGAATTTTTCAAATTTTGTGGGATACCATTATCTACATATTAGGCACAGCAGGCCGTGCTCAACAAGAGGGTCGGTACAAGAAGTTGAAAACTAAGTATTCGGTAGGATAATATGAGCAGTGAGCACCCCTGCTGGACATGCCCGTATTAGCAGACAAACATTTTGCACAATAAATACAGGAGCACCCATATGCCCATAAAATCAGACAAACAATGTGCTCATATTAACCTACGACACATCATGCTGTATTTTGGTGCATCACAAATATCTGATATTATGGACAGACACTTTCAACACTCCATAGTCAAGGGAAGAGTATCTCTAACCAAATTTACATCACTTCGAGGCATCTTCTACAGTCAACAACATACTAGAGACAATTTCCCGAAGCAACAACGACGAAAGAAATTACAACCAGATGTTCAAGTGACAATAGCTTGAATATCATGGCAGCAATCAAGATACTGTCTGCTGAGAAGATGATCAGGTTCAAAAGACTTACCAATTCCAACAGAGGTCAGCACCAACCAGCATTAGTTTTCATATGGCAAAGGGTGCTCATACTAAACTACTGCCCATAATACCCTACTTTCCCCTAATGGGAGTGCGGTTCAAAACAATGAACCTCATGAATGTCAGTTCGCGGAAGAATACAACACGAGTCCGAAGGTGGCAACTGGCAAGCACTCTGCAGATATTACTTGTAAGCTAATTCTGTGGATTTGGCTCAAATGGCCTCCAAACAGTCTGAATAGTGGGTGGTTTCATATAACGTGCAAGCTGTTACTGAGATGCCTTGCTTTTTAAAAGTTATCTAGTGAGTCGCTGTTCAAATGACAGCTGCATCCACCAGTTCCTGGCAGCACAAACTTACTAAGAAAAGATTATATATGAGCCAGTTCAGTCACATACGCAGGGCCAGCGCAGCGAGAGTGTAGTGTTCTGGTCTCAGGCTGTCACATGACCAACTGATAAATAGATTTGGGCATGTCGCAAATATCATGCAAATGATTTTTTTTAATATTTTCTAAATTCCAGGTTGACATATTATTTAGGCAAAGCGGAAAAAATAATGAACTTAAAATGAATCTCTTGAACGAAGAACCTTGAGCTGTCAAGCTTCTTGCTTCCCAATGAGTGCAATTCAATCAAGCAATAAATGACATGAGCAAATGTCATCCACAAGCAAATGCATCAAATCTGTGGGTTGTTGCAACACTCTGAGCCAACTCACTGCCCAAACTGAGCCAATTCACTATACTAGTGATAATGTAGGACTAATAAACATGTACACGTCTCACACATTGTAAATTACAACATGTAATAAGAACAAGAATATGGCACAAAATGTGCAGGTCCACCCACTCAGTGTTGATTGACTTATCTCAGCGGACACACAGTGTAAATACGAAAGAGATGTGCTATTTCAAAGGCCCACATCCTTAAAAGCCTCTATAAATCTTTTTGTTTTTATCAAACTTTGTGCTTGTGCTCTACTTGCATTCAACAGTAATAATTGCTACAATTTAGGAGAGGTTATTTTACAGTCCTCGTCATATTTAAGTGGAACTTCTTTCTATGCTGTTGAATCGTGATGTCAGGGATGACTCTATTCTCTAGCATTGCAATATATGTAAAATAACATCAAGCTCTGATGTCAGTTTAAACCGGGTCAGATTTCCGTGCTTCTAGCCAATGTGAATCTCCCAAAACTGAGCATCACAGTTACGGCTTGACACGCTGTACCCCATTGTATCAACGCTTAACATGGGTTATCTTTCCTGGGTTAAGAGATTTAACCTATGTTAGTCACTCACCGTGATGTATCAACGAATTCCTGGGTTACCGGGTAGTTGTCAAGGGAGTTATCCAGAAAAGTTAAGGTGACTCAAGCGTGGTACACTGCACATACTTCTGAGCAGCCTGGTTGCCTAGCAACATAGCGTCACAACTGCTGCAGGCCCTGAAACAGTTGTGACGTTACCATTTTCTGTTCCCTTTTTTTTAACAGCATGGCAGCTGGTAATTTGCTATTTAAATAAGATCTAATGCAGCTAGAAGCATAATTATTTTTTTATTGAATGCAGTAACATCTATTCTATGCTAGTTTAAAGTTTCAGCTTCTCAGCTTTATCCAAACAATTTTCTCAGTTAATTTCAGTCCACTGTGTCAAAAATTGTCTTTATTTATATAAATTGACATTGGCACAGTCACGGTACTGTAGTAAAAAAATGACTCGGTGAAATTTTTTTATTTTTTGCCAATAGTTTGACAATAACTTGTTTATGATACGTGCAAATTCTAAAAAAAATCTGTATGATCGGTTTCCTAAAATTTGATTACTGCCAAAATTGAAGCATGCAAAATATGCAATTAATTAGTGTGTTCGCGCCCTTTGAGCTCTTACAGAAAAATGTTTTTTAACCTTTTTATTCAAATTTATGGCAAATGTTTTGGTGTAAATCCTTGGGAAGACATTTCTGACATTTTTGTGTGACAAATGCATGTAATGCTTTATTCTGTGGTACAGAACCAAAAACTCAATTTATGACTTTTAAGCAGTCATCAGGCAAAACATGTCGTTACCATGGCAACCAAACGAGTCGGTGAAATTTTTTTGTTTTTCATTTTTGAAATGTATGGGTCCTATAGAGTACCTGTGCAAATTTTTAGAAAAATCTGTATGATCAAACCTCCATGCATGGGTCACCTTAAAACAGCTTTTTCCTGGGTTAAAATGTTGTGTTAAGCCTCCTCCTTGACAGAAAATGGGGTTTAAATCCATGATATTGCCCAGCAAGCGAACAAAAAGCACTGAAAACACTTGTAAACAAAACAATCATCCAGAACTTAGTGATGTCAGGCCATGACGTCACACGATGACGTCTCACGATGACGTCACTGGCTTGTCAGTTCATGACAGCAAGAAAAAACACTGCTCCGAAATATTTCATCTTCAGAAAATAATTTTTAATAAATTGTACATGTTTATTAGTCCTAAATTTTGATGCGATCGATGTGAAATTTTAACACAGTGCAGGCAACTATATTTTGCAGCTTCGTAGTGAAGCGCATAAAGATATCTCTGTCAGATTTTATTCCCCAGCTCTCTGAAGTTGGTCATAAAAAAAACTGTAAACTTAGTCTCCGTATAGAGAGCTGCGTAATAATAACGGCCGAGCCGAATGTCATGCCGAGTTCAGTGAAGATGCTGTAGGTATCCAAAAAGATGCTGTAAAAATTTGAACTGTGTATCTTTAAAACTGAGTGAGTTATTCCATTTTTACTGCAATGGAAACTGTTTTTACAAGCGTTTTTTTTCCCTGTGTCAAATGACGCTGTCATTTTCGGGAAACCCCCGGGAATCCCCGTAAATATTGGGTTAAATGCCCCCAAAACAATAAAAATATAATCTTAACCACTTTTTTGTTGATACAACACAAGCTAACACAATTTAGTAAAACCGGTTAACACAGAAAATCACAAACACAG